>JAPXFQ010001310.1:0-665000 GCA_028564705.1 Apricaphanius iberus
ACCCCTCTGTCTCCTCCGACATGATGATGTACAAAGTCATGCTAATAACGGCTACATTACCTTCAACGGGATGTCTTGCTAGGCTTTGCCTCTGCACTGAGGTTGACGGCCCCTCTGTCTCCACTCCGTTTAAACGATGCCGCTCCATCTCATTTGCAAGGTCTCGCAAAATGCGAGACACTTCTTAGCCGGACAACTCGGGTGCATTATATGCTGTATTCCATACAGTTAATGTGTATTTGTTACAACTCTGTTTGCACTGGCGCGCGCACAACTAGGCAAGCTCCACTCAAATGTGGCTGTCTAACCAATGAGAGAGCTGGTTACATTCGAGGAGCAGCTGTGATTGGTTGAACTTGGTTTTCAGTGTTCTCAGGGACCAGGAGGGTCACACGAATGCTAAAAGGGGAGGGTAAACCATTTATGAAATGCAATTGCAAAAAGGATTTGAAAATGAGAGATGGAAAGAGAAAACGGATGTAGAAAAGGGAATATGTTTTTTAAATGTATGAAAAGGAAAGATATTTACAATCTCATTTATTATTTATGTTATTTAATTCTCCATTTTGAAATCGGATTTGAAAAACATTTTCAAATCACAGTATTTAATAATCAAATAATAAATACAATTTGCAATTCCTCTTTAGTATTTAAATTTAAAATGTGTAATTACAAAATGTTTTTCAAATTTGTCTTTTTTTTGTATGGATTAATTGTTGAATTTGAAATTATATTTAGCAATCTATATTTTTAATTCACAATTAAGCAGTTATCGTCAAAATGCTGTTTTGCTTTTCCAATGACCCCCGTAGTCCTCCATACTAAAATGATACTACAGTGAGAAAACAATATTTAGGGTGATAAAGTCAAAACCCACATCTGAAACCAGGGATGGACTGGAACGATAATTCAATACAGGAATTTGATACCATCAAAGGCCACCACCACCAACACACCAAGAGTGATGTAGGTTGGGCAACTACTGACATGACAGTGTAAGAACATTTAAAAAAGACTGAACATGTGCCTATGCACATCTGTTTTTCTGTATTTTTCTTAAAAAAATAAATATTTTGGTCCTGCAGAAATAACCTGTACTCAAATTGCATAAACAGAACTTATGTTCCATCTACTACTACATTGGTAAATGTGCAGCCTGCACATTCAACATTATAGAAGTAGATGACATAGAATAAGTACCATACCACCAGTGAGATGTACACAGGTGGTATACTGCAGATGTATAAGCTTATTCTCTGTAAAACTGAACAAGGAATCTTTAAACATACACATGAAGAAAAATAAATATGGGGGGTGATTAGCTTCATTGTATGTCAGCCAATTTCTGTCTATAGCATCATTAGAGAGGAAAAGATTGGGATTGGCTTTTTGACTTGTCTGACACTGAAAAAATAAATCAATGTCCTTGTAGTTACGGCTGGGAAAATAATCAAATGGATTTTCTTAGCTTATGCTGTCCTTGTCTTTCCCTGTATCACTCTCACTCAGCGCATCTGGTTTATCTGCATAATAACAATAATAATAGCTTCCGGTGTACAGGCTGACAACTCTACCACGGAGCCACAGCCACCCCAAGAAGGAAATTATCACTTTAAGTAATCTTGACTTGTAAAGTTCATTGCATACTGATTATCAAAAGTGAAGTAAAAATTATTCTAAAAGCATGGCCTGTATGGTGTTTGGCTTGTCTGGACATTGCTCCCTTCTCCATGTTTGTAAGAAAATATCCAAAAGCCTAACATAATATCCCAGCTTTTCAGATGCAGTTGACATTTTTCATTGCATTGGCTATGTTCATGTAACAGCACAATTCTTAATTTTAAAGGGAATTTACCTGGTAAGATAAAGGATAAATGAAATAATATACAAGGATTTTTATATTGATACCATGTATTTTTTTGTGTCTATGTTATTGTCCATATTCTCAGATTTGCAATATCCTTTGTTAGAATTTTTGTGTGTGCTTGTTTTACTGATGTACTTTTAGCCCATCTGATAACCACCTCAGTACGTTATTTGTGATGGATGGTTGTGAGTCTGTTGTCACCAATCATGTTTGTCTCACTTGTCTCACCTGTTCCCTGACTGACAAACTGTCAATGATTTCACAACACTTTTCTGAATCTGTGACCAGTGTTTTCTTTTCAGTCTCTCCCTCTCTGCTCCACCTTTCCTCTTGGCTTGTTAGTGTTGTTCCATTTTGCCTCTAGAGCTAAAGTTGCAGAGGGGGTATGTGCTTGCAGTGCTTTGACAGACACCCTCAAAAAAAGAAAGGAGGGGTTTCAACAGGGCACATACCTTAATGATTTGCACAACAGATTTTTTTATTTAAAACTCAAGCACAACCCTACCTGACTGTCGGTAGTCGCATGGTGGGCAGTTCAGCGGTCAAGCCACCAGGAAATTTCCAAGTGCTCCCAATGGCCAGTCTACAACTGTCTGCAACATAATATGCAAAACATCACTGAAAAAAAGACTGATTGCTTTTTGACTGTCACTGCTTTTGTATCATTTGTACACTTATATCAGTTAATTGATTAGGATTTTTTTAAAGTTAATAAAACTGAGGTTTTCAGATATGTAAAAACATTTTCATTATCTAAAGAGTAAAGCACCAAGACAACATACAAAGGCACAAAAACTTACAGACTGAAACACAAGAGGCCCACTGAATGACCAGACCAGTAACATACTTTTGCACACATTCACACACACAGAGATACTTAGTGATTGTGGCAACTCCAAGATACTTCACGCACCCGGCAACCCCTTCGCTCTGTTAGTTAAAAGCTTCGCGATTAGATGTACATGTATCCAATTTCAATTTAAAGAGCCTGCGGGAAGCAACACCGCTCGCCATCGGCGGGAAAACATCACGCTTGTATTCCGGGAAAGTCGGAGATACTCAGGCGATGCCCGGCAGAAGAGATAGATGGACATAGACTGAAGCAATGAAAGTGCAGGAAGAAGGATCTGTTATAATTAGTTTATGTAATATCACTTTGCCTCTAACTCTGCCATCTGCTTTCAAAGCCCCCAATAGTAGATCTTTGCTTTTTTTACGGTGTTATCATCCCCCCATCTCCCCAGTTTATTTCTATTTACACATTTTTGTTTTAATTTAACAACATTTTTCATTAACACTTCGGTTTAAGTTCACCTTAAAATTTGCTTCTCATCTTTTTGTTTCTCTCTCTCTCTCCATTGTTACCCATTCAACTCAGTCCATTCTACCTCTCAAGCATTCAACCATCCTCAGCCAGTTTTTTCTTTTCACTCCATTCATCTCTTCACACATCCATTCGACTATCGGGTTTAATGTGTCTCTAAGTAAATTATCCGCAGAAACAAAATGGGTCCCATCGCTGCAGTGATTACATCATCCAGCACAGATTATGGACAGAACTGTTTATACTTTGATGTGTAAGAAAAATGTTTGTTCATATGCATTAATTCAAGTAGATAATTAAACAATTTAAAATCAATACAAATAAAAAAAAATGTTTTTATTTATGTTTCACTTTTATTTTCCACAACCAAACCTTTAAAAACAAGCAATGGAAATACCTTCAGCAACCAAGTCTGTGTCCTCAATTTCCTGAAGTATTTCTTTTTAACGTGTCTTGATGTGAGTTTTGTTGCGAATTGGTGGCATGTAAGCAAACTGAATTGAATAAAACTTACCACGCTTTTCCTTTCTCTTAATCCTGTGTGCTTATATACAGCGCCTACTTTTTTAGAATTTACAGCGCCTACTTTTTTTAGAATTTACCGTTTGTAGCTTCCCCTTCCTTTAGAGGATGTCAGTGACTGTCTTTTGGATGTCTTTCCAGGCAGCAGTCTTCACTGGGATTGTGTAACTTGCTGTGCCACCAAGGGTTTACTATATCCAACATTTCTGAGACACTGAATATGTAGTATTCATTATCAGTAAGCCATATTGAAATTAAGAAATGACATTTTTTCACAATGTTTCCTTTTTTAGATGTACTTGTACAACTTGTGGCTGTAATGTGTCAATGTGTTGAGATGTTGGTGTTAAGAGTGAGGGTTGTTTATGTTTTTCCTCATCTCTCTGCTTCCTGCAAATTTTCTTCATTTTTCTGGAGAGTTCCACCAGAGGTCCTGGCTGAGCTGAGGACCTGTCAATCAAGCTGAGGGCAGAGTCTGCCTGGTGGACAACTGGAACTCATTGAGCTCATCACAAGCCGAGGATTTAAGAACCTGGCTGTCAGACCTTTGGTGCCTGTGTGTTGTAAACCCTATGGTAAATACCTAAAGTCTTCCGTGTTAACTCTGGTGGTTTTTATGTTTTTTCTTTGTGACAGACCTGTTTATTCCTCCGTGATTCTTCTAAGGTGTTTTCTGTGGAAATCGCTTTGTGATTCGTTCTCCAGCTTTAGTAGAATCTCTGCTCATCCTTCCACGTCTGACAGCCTTCCAAGTCCCTTTGTGATCCATGCTCTATCTCTGTGCTATGCCTTTCCACCCTCCAAAATCCATCCTCGCTCCAGGATTTCACAATCTACATGTCTTCTGAAACCCAGCATGAAGCTCTTGCAGACATCTTTGACTCCTAGCTCTTCCTTCCTGCCGTCCAATCCACCGTCCCCCAAGTAAGCCTCATCTGAGCTCATTCAAGCTATTATTCTCCATACCGGATTACTACTCACCTGTGAACTTCTCTCTCTGCAGTTCCTCTCACTACAGTTCCCCTCTGCAGTGTTCCCGGCCCCTGCACTCCTTCACGATTATTACCATTCTCAATGTTAAAATAAAATCTTTAAACTTTTACAAATGGTCTCTCTGCAGTGTTCTGCATGTTGGTATGAATGCTTAAAAGCAACAGGACAGTTGGAGTGTAGATACCTTCTGAAGGCAATGTATACCAATTCATAATAATTGTGTTATTTCTTTTCTGTCACGTGTCTGCAGATAATTGACATGGGTTGAACATGGATTACTCTGGTTTAATAATTTAGCTACAGAACAACAACATAAAAATCTTTGTCAGTGATTTCTGGGCAGCAGGAAAGGCCATTTCAATGAAGAGCAATCAAGCAAAAGCAGACAGAAATTTGCAATCATTGACACCAGCAGATGATGGGTATCTATTTGTAATGAGAGTGGTGCTAAACATTCTGTGTTTTCTGTAGAACAAAGATAAAAGACTTTCTCACAAAATAATGGCACTCACTTGCAATAAAGCGAAGGACCTAGTTTTCTCTAGGCCATTCTGCACAAGTGTTTGTTAGGATATGTTTTGTAGATTTTCTGGCTTCTATTAAACTGACCATTTAGGAGTGACAAAAAACATAAGGCATAAAAGCACAAGAGTAAATCTCACAGTAAACATCTTATGCAAATTAAGGGCCAGAGTGGTTGAGTTTAAGGCCTACACAGGGAAGAAGCCACGTGTAGCAGCAAAGATATTTAATCAAATATGTTTCTCAAACATAGAAAGCCGACGTTTCAAGACCCTGAAAACGATTGTTTTTGAAATCAAGTCCCAGAGTGGAGAAATCTCACAATGCCTAGGTAGTCTCTGTATGTATAAGCTCTCCAGCCTTTTTTTTTTTGGAGTGGTTGACACCGCTGTCCCATTCCTATATTTAACCTGCATGTGCAGGTAATGCCCTATTTTCACTAGGGCCAGTATGGTCCAGAAAAGAATGGGTCGGCATGGCCTGGAACGGGTAGGTTGTCTTTTCATTACCATCTCAAAAGAACGGTATTGGCCGAGGACATGGGCGGGCTTAGCTTAACATAAGCTCCAGCAAAATGCAGTCACAACAAAAACCCCAGCAAAAAACATCTCTCTTCTGTTTATGAAGATTTAAGTTTTGGAAAACAGAGACTTTTTTTAATCAGTGTACTACATCCATGGCTAATAGTGATGTCAATCTAGCCATCTTGTTTTACAATGATACTTTGCAGCTTGTTTTTAGTTGGACATTAAATTCAAGTCAGCTCCAGGACAGGGTGATTGCAATAAAAGCAGTTTTTTGAAAATAATTTTTATCACTTGCAATTTCTTTTTACCAAAAAAAAAAACAGGCAAGAAAAAATTGATTAAAATCTGAAATCGGATTTGGTATGAAAATAATCAGAGATATAATTCTTAAGCCATATCGCCCAGCCCTACCTCCAAGTGTTTCAGTAAATAGTCACCCTCTATTCTGAACCTTTAATCCTGGAAAATAAAAGGGGTTTGGCCCTTGTTTAGTAATGTTAGCCAGGGGAATCATATTTTGACACAAAAATAAATAGAAGAAATACCACATCGAACAATCTTAAATTAAAAGTACTGCTATGCCATTAAAACTTTATTTTTGGTTTCATTTTCGAAATACGAAACCTAAAACATCCACGGCAGCATGTTTTCCTTCCAGATTTTACAACATCATGGTAAAAAATATGATGATATGTGATACTACTAAGACCTTGTGCATTTTTGAGAAGCAAATGAATCAACAGAATTATTATTCCTCATATCTTCATTAATTTGTTGACCGTCTCTAAACCACACTGTTCAGCACTGAACATACAGAGCTGGTGAGGCCACTGTCTTGATGTCAGAACTTGGTTTAAAAATATAATATAGGCCTTAGTAATAATTTTTAAAAAATCTAGAAAAATTATTTTTTCTGAAACCAGCAAAAGTGTCTGTGAACCGAAAAGAATATTAGTACCACTATAGCAGGATGTGAACCCAGACCTACCAAGCGTGACTCACCACTAACCACTTTGCCAACATGACAACATAGAGGCACACATTAATTTAATAATATATATTATTATTATTATTTCTTTCTTTCGTAAGTGACCATGGTATAAGCGGGATAATGCCGTTCGAGGTCTCCATTATCAGAAATCAATGGATTAATTCGTCCATTATTTTCTGATAATGGACACCTCGTCAGCCCTGTGATGGACTGGCGACCTGTCCAGGATGTACCCCGCCTCTCGCCCGTTGAAAGCTGAAGATAGGCACCAGCACCCCCGCGACCCATTAAAGATTAAGCGGTTAAGAAAATGGATGGATGGATGGACACCTCGTCAGCCATTATCCTTACATAATTCCAACTCCCACTGATTTGTTTTTAATTTTAGGTTTCTTGTAGTTACTGTAGTGTTGCTTTCCTATTTGAAAGTTTTAACTATACCTTACTCACAGACAAACAACTCCAGACCAGTCAGCGGCTACTGGGTAAGAGTAAAGCTTGGTTTATGCTTGACGCATGTACATTCCGCGCAGAAATGAGACGTGCGGAACCGGCCGAGACGCCTTCTAGCAGCGTTTATACTTTCTGCGGCTTGTCCCTGCTGAGAACCAATATTTTTTAAGACTGTAGGGGGCGGCGTAGGGCTGTACAGCATGCATACAACACTACACCATAGTAGAACTAGTAATCTTTGTTGTTTACAAGATGGCGACACCTTTGAAGTTAAACAAAGCAGAACTTTTATGCTGTTTACTTAGGAAAAAAGACGAAAAGGAGACCGTCCACTCGTCCATTAAAACACAGTTGATCACAGTGATCTCTATCAGCAGAATCATAAAGATGTTTGTATTTACGAACCTCAGGCAATAGGAGCTCTTGCCAGTCTGTCATTTTTTTCCATGTGGGACCGTCTGCATTGTTACAAAATTTCCTAGGTGCGCGGTGCGGAAATTTGGGACTCCGCGGTGGCCACGTGGGGAGGCGTGGTTGCTGAAATGACGTAATTTGGCCGTGTGGAGCCGTGCGGACCACGCGGATGCGTCAAGCATTAACCAAGCTTTAGCGCCATTGAGTAGAGACGACGGACGTACTAGAAGGAGCTGGTAGGAGTGAGAGGGATATCATTTTACCGGACCAATCAGTCCATAGGTGGACGTGTTGGGTCGCTTCTGGACGCTTCGAACCGAGTCAGAGGAAGTCTGAAAAAGGGGTCGGGTGGGGTCGACTCAGAACGGACACAGGTAATGTAAACATGCCAAAAGCTACACGTTCAGTACCTTACTGGCCCTAGTGGAAATGGGTCATATGTGAAAAAGAACCAAAGATAGCACCTTACTGTGTTGCAGTCCTAACAAAGCAAATACTGACTTGATTATGGATCCTAGAATATAATTTACAGTCCCTCCTCTATCACCAGCAGAATAAATGGATCCAGAGAACCAAAGACACCATATACTTTTGAATAAAGCTCTAATTGGATTGACTGTGCATGCTCAGTGTTCTTTTCTGTGTTTCTCTGGCCACCAATGCGGCTGGCCTAGGTACTACTCCAGATTCAGGAGCTATGTAGACATAATATCTTTTGACTCCATTTTTGAAACTATACACATTTTGTTTCTGTGTAAATAGGGCCTTAGCTTATGAACTTGTAACTTCTTGGGAAAAAGATGCACCACAGCAGGCCCTCTGCCCTTCACCGTGGACCCCCGGTCAGGGTCTATGCGTTGTGCTAGGCATCCCATCTTGCAAAAAGACTGTCTAGCACTAACTCCTCCCACAAGTTGCATATTTCTGGCTTGACGTGCATCCGAAAGGTATATTTGGATGCACATCCAATTTGCCCTGGAGAATGTTCATGCATCCAACTAGGGGCGTGTGGTGCATCTTTGGTGTGAACGCACAGTTAGAGACAGAATGTGAAAGAAATTCCCGGAAATTACACCATATGATTTTTAAATAAGTTATTTGTATCATGTTGCAGAAAATAAGTATATGGTCAATAACAAAAGTTCACCTCAATACTTTGTGATGTAACCTGGGTTGATAATAACAGAGGTCAAACAATTCCTTTAGGTCTTCACTAGCTTTGCACATACTGTAGTTGATATTTTATTTTATTTTAAAAAAATTGGGACTCTTTCTGACATATTCAGTAACCTTTTGAATACTCTTAGTGGAGAGAAGCCAAATTCTAATGTGGAGGAACCCCGCTTTGAAGGTTAAGGGTTAGTTTTAAAGGTAACTGTGTAAACTAAGCCTGATTTCTATGGAGCAAAATGGTGCAACTTGGTCCGGTCAGGTCTGCTATATTATAGATCGGTAAATGGACTGAACTTATATAGCACTTTTCTAGTCATACTGACCACTCAAAGCGCTTTACATTGAAGCCACATTCACCCATTCACACTCACCAATATGTAGGACAATGTAGTATTTTGGGGTTAAGTGCCTTTCCCAGGGGCACACCAACATGTGAATGGATGATGCTGGAATCAAACCTACGACCCTCCGATTGCGGGCTAACTACACTACTACTGAGCCACAGTCGCCCCATCGGTGTATTCAGGAGAGTGTTTCCACAGGCAGTTGGACTCTCACTGGTTGTGAGCATACTGTCATATTAGTGTAACGAGAACCATGAGGCTATTGTAACACAAACCAACCTGCCAGGTTAATTACAGTGGCTGGTTGTAGCCAGAAGAAACATACTCTGTGTAAAATGAGATAAGATACAGACGTGGACAAAATTGTTGGTACCCTTCATTAAATCAAAGAAAAACTCATAATGGTCACAGAAATAACTTTAATCTGACAAAAGTAATAATAAATAAAAATTATATAAATGTTGACCAATGAAAGTCAGACATTGCTTTTCATCCATGCTTCAACGGAATTATTTAAAAAATAAATGCATGAAACAGGCCTGGACAAAAATGATGGTACCCACAACTTAATATTTGGTTGCACAACCTTTTGAGGCAATCACTGCAATCAAATGATTCCTGTAACTGTCAATGAGACTTCTGCACCTCTCAGCAGGTATTTTGGCCCACTCCTCATGAGCAAACTGTTCTAGTTGTTTCCGGTTTGAAGGGCGCGTTTTCCAGACAGCACGTTTCAGCTCCTTCCAAAGATGCTCAATAGGATTGAGATCAGGGCTCATAGAAGGCCAGTGTTTTCCTCTTAGCCCTTCTTGGGTGTTTTTAGCTGTGTGTTTTGGGTCATTTTCCTGTTGTAAGACCCGTGACCTGCGACTGAGACCATGCTTTCTGACACTGGCCAGCACATTTCTCTCTAGAATCCCCTGATAGTCTTGAGATTTCATTGTACCCTGCACAGATTCAAGACACCCTGTGTCAGATGCAGCAAATCAGCCCCAGAACATAACCGAGCCTCCCCCATGTTTCACAGTAGGGACCGTGTTCTTTTCTAGATATGCTTCATTTTTCCGTCTGTGAACATAGAGCTGATGTGCCTTGGCAAAAAGTTACATTTTTGTCTCATCTGTCCACAGGACATTCTCCCAGAAGCTTTGTGGCTCGTCAGCATGTAGTTTGGCATACTCCAGTCTGTTTTTTTTAATGATTTGTCCTCTGGCTCAAACAGCGAAGGATGTTCCGATCTGACACTGATGTTTCTTGAGCGTAAAGTTCAGCTTGGATCTATTTTGAAGTCTTTCTAGGCTCTTTTGTTACCATTTGGATTATCCGACACTTTGATCTGTCATCAATTTTCCTCCTGCAGCCATGTCCAGGGAGGTTGGCTACAGTCCCATGGATCGTTCATTACTGAATGACATGTGCAGCTGTAGTCACAGAAACATCTAGCTGCTTGGAGACGGTCTTATAGCCTTTACAGTTAACATGCTTGTCTATGATTTTCTTTCTCATCTCCTGAGACAACTCTTTCCTTTGCTTCCTCTGGTGTGCACCACATTGAGTGTGGTGCACACCACATCACCAAACAACACAGTGACTACCTGGAGTCCTATATATAGGCCAACTGAGTGATTACAGGATTGTAGACACCTAGGATGCTGAATAGTGGACATACCTTGGATTAACATGTCCCTTTGGTCACATTATTTTCATTCTTTTCTAGGGGTACCATCATTTTTGTCCAGGCCTGTTTCATGCATTTATTTTTTAAATAATTCTGTTGAAGCATGGATGAAAAGCAATGTCTGACTTTCATTGGTCAACATTTATATAATTTTTATTTATTATTACTTTTGTCAGATTAAAGTTATTTCTGTGACCATTATGAGTTTTTCTTTTATTTAATGAAGGGTACCAACAATTTTGTCCACGTCTGTAAAACAACAACACTGGTGTTTATCTCTGGTGCTTATCGCAAGCTGTGATGTTTTTCATTCCCCAAATCAAAGGACTGTGGGGTAGCTCCATCCTAACGCTATCAGACCATTGACCTGCAACTGAGGGAGGGGCATCATTAATGAACCGGGTCGGAAAAAAATGGAAACAGACAAAAAGGCAGACCCGAACGAGACTTCAGTTTTTGGTTAAGGTTAGGGTTGAGAAAATGCTTGTAATGGTTAGGGTTAGGGGTGGGTTAGGAATAAATGTAGATTATTAAAATGAATGGAAGTCAACACAGTTAGGATTGTGGGATTTTGTGTCTGTGTGGTGTTTTTTCTTCCCAGTCCTAGGCTGCAAGTCTTCCAAGGGGGGAGGGAACCAGCAGGTGTGCTCCAGCGCAACTGCGATTCATCACACAATCTTTTAAATGAAAAGATGAGCTCCCTGCCAGTCATTCTCCGCCTGAATGTTAACTTTTGTCATAACCTTAAGTTTTCTGCATTACCTCTTGGGTATTTTCCATGTATCTCAAGCCGAAACTGATGATCTTCTTGTACTCCTCTTCCAAGGAGCTATTTTCTAGACTTGTTCCTCTGTGTAGCTCCCGGACATCTCTGCAAGATCTAACTGGATCTTCATCTCAAGACTGGCAACCACAAAGGCTCCCCTTTCTCACCACCTTAATCCTTTGTATTATCTGTCTGACCTCCACTGCTCTAATCGCTCAACTTACTCCAGATCTTCATGTCGCTTCTGGGCTTAAACCTCTGCTTGGATCAGACACCACTCATTCATCTCTGGCACACATCTACACTTCAACCAGTAAGATTCATTTATCATTTCTTCAGACTTTAACACTCCTGCTCAGACGTTTTCCTCTGTCTCTTCCACTGTTCCCAATCCCTGTGCCATAAAAATTATCGGTGCCAAAATCTCAACACTACCCATACTTTTGCATAATAAACAATGTTTTATTTTACAGTGGTATTGCATTGTTCTTTAAATTATATTATAATAATTTTAGTTTGACAGAAAGGTAAAGATAGGCGAAATCTGTAAGAAGTACTATTTTAGCAGTGCTGTATTTTTACCCTCTTTCAGAAAATAACTTGTTTCTACAATGGCTAGGGGCCCATTTGAACATGAAAAAAAGCATAGTTACACACAGCAGATTAGGAGGTAACAGAGAATCACTGGAATGCTAATGTTTACCCACCCACAGTAGAACAGAGGTATTTTGAGAATCCAATAAGACTTTATTTTCTTTTATGTTTGTATCTGCTTCCCTCCTGAGGAAAAAGGAGCATGAAAGTGCCTTCCTCTGCATGTTTGTTCCTTCAGTTGGATTGTGTTTTGCTTTACGTGACAAAACACTGGAGTGCTCTGCAACAAAATTACGGAATTTCAATTAAGGGGTGTGTACGTGTGTTTTGCTTGGCAGTGCGATGGTTTCTGTGTCACCTTTTGTTCAGTTCAATTTATTTACAAAGCAGCAATTAGGTTAACAGTCAATTTCTGGGGATATGTTAAGGAGGTCCAATGCATTTAATTTTAGCACGAACTGACGTTTTTGGGCCTGAATACTGACATTTTTGTCATCTCATTTCATCAAAAATTGCAGAGCTTATACAAATTGGTTGTATTTTCAGTCATGGCTTTTAAGTAGCGGGCTTTGATTTTCAGTAGAGTTGAATTAGATTTCTAAAAGCTTAATGTCTGTGTACTTCATTCATTTAAAAACCAGTAATGTTGTCTGTCTGGAAGTTTAGAAAAGCAAGAACTGTATCATGAGCTCTTTGGACTAGCTGAGGAATAAAGCTAGATGTAGTTTTTTTACACAACTGTGGTTGCAGTCTCAGAGTTTTGGTCTTTCCTCCAAAAGATAATTGGAACGTGTTAACTTTTCATAAGTGGTCACATTAAGCAAAGCTTTTCTGTATTTAGCTGTTTTTTGTTTATGTTTTTTTTAAACAATGACAGAAAAATGACTAATTGCATTTCACTCCTCTCACCACAGGGTGCAAACACATAGACATTTTCAACTTTAGGCACAGATTTCTATTAAAGGGTTTGTATGTCATATTTTTCAGAGCCAAGTTGCGCTGCTTTGGGTGGCTGCTTGTTGGAGTAACTCTGTTAGCTACATATTGAGTTTTGTTTTTTTCAGAAATTGCTTCCCCTTTTTAATTGAGGGAAATTGTTATAATTGGACCGGTATACTTTATAGGTTTTAGTGCTGTGAAGTTGGAAGGATTTTTGCTATTATGTTTACACCTTTTAATCATTTGTTATGATGCGTAACAGTGGCAACAAGGTGGTTTACAGCTGGGAGCAGCTGATTAGCATTGCAAACACTGAAATAATAAACAAACTGAAGCTAATATCCCTGATGAGTTGAGAAGGAAGAGGTGTGGATGCAGAGCAGGAGCAAAAAGGAGACAGAGAAGGAAGACAATCCAACCATCTCTTCCATCGATCATAATGGGCAAAGTAAGATCACTTGCTAACAAGATGGATGAACTCCAAGCCCTGACAAAAACTGTGTAATGTGCCTCACTGAGACGTGGCTATAGGATTATATATCTGACTCTAACGTCTCTGCCAGGCTTTCTGACTGTACGAGCAGACAGAGACCTGAAGAAGAGTGGGAAAAGAAAAAGAGGTCCAGTAGCAGTGCTTGTCAACAACAAGACGGTGTCATCGAGGACATGTTACTGTGAAGCGTCGTCTCTGCAGCCCAGATATTAACTCTTGGCAGTAGCCTAAGTTTAAGTCCATATTTTTTATTAAGAGAGTTAGCCCGTGTTATTTTGGCAGTTTACATTCAACCCTCATCCATTGCCAACATGTGATGTCATCAGTTCTGTTGTCGCTAAGCTACAGACTGTGGTAATTCTATATATGTTTAAACTTTTATTATTCAGAAGGTAAAAGACTGTTTATATAGTTTGCATGGTTGTAAAAATGGGTCTGTCACTATTGTTTATGAAGGTAAGCTTTTAAGTCATAAAACTCTGGGGTGAGTTTTATTGCAAGCTGTAAAAAACAGGATGTCTGTAGATTTAGGGTGTTGCCATAAAACCATAAACTCAGAATGAGCTTTTAAGAAAAGACGTCTCACCCATATGACTGTATAATTTACTGACAGCCAATAAGAGCTAAGACACTGTATGAAAATGTTCGGATTGGAGAGATTAGAAACGCCTAGAGGCCCGGTTGTCTATAAAGCTGTGAAATGAAGATCAGTTAATTGTTCAGATTTCTTTAAATCTGGACCACAGGGGAACGACGGGGGCAAAATTCCTCTGTAAAACTGCAATTTGTTAATCTGTTCAAAATAAATGTTAAACTGGAAATTGGCTCCATCTTGTATCTGCTTGAACATACATTGAATTACTTATGATAATTATTTAATTCAACAAATGGTGACCTCGACTGTGTGCAGAGTTTTGGACCAAAATCCAGTTTTTTTTTTTTAAGTTAATAAACGGACATGTATTTGCTCTATTGACAATTTGCGCAGAGTTGCGTAGTTTTTTAATTCTATTGATTGGTTAATCTAACATTGGGTAATGTTGTCATGCAAGTTAAATATGTTTTTTTTGTTTTGAGCAGATTGACTATTGCATGCCCGGAGTGTGGGAGCTGTCTGTCTGTTTTCCTGTTTCTGGCAGGATTGACTTCTTCTTTTCGCTCCGTAGAGGAGCACCGGTGCATGCTGGGAGATGGAGTTTTTTACTCTGCGCGCCCGGTGCGGGCTGCTTGTTCTCCGGAGCGGACGGTGGAAAGATGGACCGATATCTTCAACGACTCAAATTGGAGCCACGGTGCGGATCGGAACTCGACGGGTTGGCCACCCTGCCCAGAATAGGACGCTATTTGGGAGCTTCCAGGCTGGCAAACGGAAAAAGATTACAGAAGGGCCTGGGTCGCCCTCTGTTAAGTCTATCGAATTACCTGGGAGTGGGGCTGCGTATACTTCCAGACGCGTGGCTGAGCACCACGAACGGGAATTGTGAAAATGGTCCGGCATTGTTTTTTTGGTGAGCTCCGATGAGGTTAGTGTTTTGATTTCTGCTTGTAAAAAAATTGTGTCTGTATGTGTGTGTGTGAGATGTTTTTTACGCAGGCGCTTGGCGAGAAGTGCTGGTGATGTTGCGTTTTGTGTTAAAATGTTATTGTATAAATAATGAACTCGAGTATAATAAATAAATTAAAATAGATAAATGAATATCTAACTGTGTATGATGGATAACGGTAATTAAATATCTATAAGAATTAGTTGTGAACATTTACGACAGGCCATCTGGGTGGCCGCCCTAAGCTAGGTGCTATTGCGGTGCTAATACTGTGTGAGTTTTTGCTTGATAGTATGGCTAACATACGACAGTTTTGACTATATGTTTTGATAAATAAATTAGTGGTAGTAGGCGGTTTTCTGCCATCTGTTCGAGTCTTTTGAGTGGTTTTCTGGAGGCCGGCGCCAGGAAATTTCTCAAAGCGGACTACGGCACTTATAACAGATTGGTGTAAACCTCCGCGAAAAAATAATTAATACGGTCTAAAAGTCACCGCTTATAATGTTGTGTTTTTGGTTAATGGTTTTGGGCTGTAACGGACGTAGTTGAATCGGTGTTTGCTGTGCGGGACGGCTGAAATTGGGGACATATGTTTCAGTCCGCGTGGGAAGAACAGGAGATTTTTTGTTCATGCCGAATTAAAGTTTGGTGACGTGGTATAACTTGTGCGGATTAAGTCCTGGTATTGCGGTAAGTCATCTTCTAAAGTGTGTGTGGCGATGTTCTGGAGTGTTTTCGCCGTACGTTTTGTACTGTATAACGTTTAGTTTCACAAAGAAAGCTAACGGTAGCACGTTGCTATAGGCTGTTGTGCTAACCTAGCGGTGGTGGTTTTTGTGTGTCAATGTGTTTCTGGTAGAAACTAACTGCATGTTCTGTGTGTAGCAAGCTACAAGTTGATTTTGGATAGAAAGTGATTACAGACTCCTGCAGACGATTGCCTTGTTAAGACTTAGACTTATTTGGATTTTTGTTAACTTTTTCTGGTTGAGTAGGATGTAAAACGGCCTTAACATAACTGGTCAGATAAATTTTGATTGCAACTCTTTTTCGGCAATGTTTTAGCACATTTTCTACGAAGGGCAATTTAAGGTGTTTCATGTTTAACTGAACTGTTACGGTACGGAGATTAAAGATTAAGAAGTACATGCTGTATTTGGTTAACTGCTTTAGCCTGAGAAGGCTCGATTGAGTACATGAGGGGAGCAATTATGCATGTTATAATTAAGCGCAAATGGCTGAGAGCAGTTACTCATGAGTCGATTCTGACTTGGTGAAGTTTTAATTTTTGATTTTATCTTTAAAATTAAAAAGAGGAGAGTGTTTAGTCAAAATAAAAGTTGCATTTTTTGAATTTTGAGTAGGTAGATTTTTTGCTTTTTTGATTGATCTAAGCAGGAGTTGTTAAGTTGGCCTAAATAAAGATAAAGCTATAAGTAGTAATTATAAGAATTTAACGAAAAGCAAACGGTGTTAATTGGAAAGCAACAAACTGGTTTAAATTATTTTTAATAAGCACCGTGTTGTAAGAAGTAAGAGAATGAATTCTTTCTGTGATTTAAATAAGTATCATTTATGCTAAAATTATGTTTGGCTTATTTCTGATGGCTCTATAGACTTTAGAAATATAGCTTGGTCTCTGAATAAATGATCTAAAGGAGACTGATGTTAAATTATTTAAACAATTGAACATTCTTAATGATTTTGTGGACACTCAGGGCTTATTGGAGTTATCAAAATTCAACTGGGGCTCAAGAAGTAACCCAGTACATTTCAATTCCGTTACAAATTAAATGTTTTTACCATGCAAAACAACACTTATCATAGTGATAGTTTATAAACTAGTGGGATTTGAATGTTTGAGTTTGAAAAAAAGAAATCAGTAAAACTCAGAGTCATCTTTAAGTAATCAGTTTGTTTTTAAACAGGCCGGGGATAAATTTGAATTGGTCTAAGGATTGAAAGTAATGAATATCACGGTGATCGAAAATGATGGTTTAATTTTGAAGTAAGAAGTAAATTCTAAATTCATTTATTCTGATCGTGTAGAGGCAAAATGTGATTGGACCAGCTACATTGAAATAATTTTTACCATATATTTGAATGCACATTTTGTTTTAACAAATAAAAATCGGTTTTAGTTTTAAAATTTAAGATTAATCTTTCAGATGTTCTTTATTGATTGTTAGCTAGTTTATTTGATGCTGAGAGTAAATTTACAGGTCCTAAACATTTTGGAACAGATCTGATCCTAGAATAATGGCATAATATATCATTTGATTAGTGGGGACTCTGTAACTGACAATTTATTTAGATTTTTTTATTTTATTTTATTTTTTCTCATTTTTATTTATTATTTTTTTTCCTCTTTCTCTCTCAAAATTTATATATTTGGTTCGACTTGGATTATGACCCAGATTTCTGAACTGCGGTCTGTTTAGTAATTAGAACTTTGGAAAAATGTTAATTTGGGAAGCTGGATTAAAGAAAACATGATTCAGTGGTAATGTATTTGACATCTCTAGAAGCTTCAATTTAATTTGGTGTTTATCATTGGAGAAAATAAAATAAAAAAGAAGCCTGAGAGGAAAAGGGGGATACTGAAAAAAGAAAAAATGCTGGTTTTTAGTTTTTTATTTATTTATTTATTTATTTTTTTTTTTATTGCGACTAGTTTTTGTTTAGAGAAATCTCATCTCTTGAACCTCCTTTATTGATTTTTTTTTGTTTTGTTTGACTGCTGAGGGGAATTAGACTACTATGTATCCTACAAAAATTTAAGAGGAGTTTTACTTGCAGAAATCACTTTGACTATGTTCAATTCCCTTCACAGAATCGGACAGATGTTTTTGAAGTATGAAATGTTTTCATTATTTACAATCAAGTATATTTGGGCAAGTGAGCACATTTGGGTTTGTTTAAAGAGGAATCATATAAGCAAAAGTACTTTGAATTGATATTGGATTGTGTTAAAGAAAAAAAAGTACTTTAGGCTTGGCAATATTTATAGGGAAGCTGTTTTGTCAGTGATTTAAATCTTGGATTTTTCTTTAGAACTATGGATGGAATTTGAAGTATAGCAAACTGAAGACTGTTTTTGTAAACTATGTTGTGTTAATCGGTCAGTGCTGTTCTCTGGTTTTGTTTTAAACATTTGATGTTTTTAATTTTGATAATTTTTGTCTGAGCCAGCTTGATAGAGATCCAGTACACTAAGTGATGGGGTGTTTGGAGACTGGATCTTTGCAGATGGTTATTGACTTTATTTTTGTTATTGCAATGTTTGAGTGGGGCTTTAGCAATATCTAACAGAAAAATCCAGCCTTTTTGTTTGTTTCTTTTTAATTTAATTTTATTTTTCTAAGAACTAAGTGTGTTGATGAGATATTGCGATGCTCAATCTTTATAAATGTTTAATTTACACATGAGATGGAAGAGACATTTATCAAATTGACAAAATAGAGAAAGGCATTGCATTGATAAAATATAGAATATAAATTGGATGAAAAATGAAGGAATCATTAACTAAAATACGCAGGGGAAGTATTAGAACAACAGTTTAATTAGACGTATAAGGATTAATTATTATTCCTGGTGGAGAGAGCAAACCTGTTGATTGGTATATTTTTACCAGAATTAATACTGAAGACATTATTACTAGTATAACTGATTGAAGTAAAATTAAAATAGAGCCCACATAGGCAGTCTGAGTGTGGAAGATATTTAAATTCAGCATTCGAGGAAGGAGACTAATGAATATGAAAATAAAAAGTTTGAATGTAACTTGATTTGAATAAGCTGAGAGGATCGACTGTCTGTTTTTTTCGTACTCTAATTATATATTTTTTCTCTTTTTCTCATCCTGCAATAGAGAACCCCTCAAATAACATTCTTGAGATGTAATTTATGTTCCTGGGGAGATGAGATGGGAGGGGGTGCGTGGGCTGATGACGGATAGTGCCAGGCGCCCGCCGTGACTGCCACAGAAAGAAAGATCTATAGACCAGCGCAGAAGTTTGTCTCTCTTGTGCTCTGCTCCTACACAGGGGGGCACAGGTGACTGTATATTTTCAGGGGTGAACTGGAGGCCACCCTCAAAAGAGCACGTTTCCTCATGCTGAGCTGAACTTTCAAGGACAATATGTGTGAATTCACTTGGCTGGCGTGAGATGGACTGTTTCTGCTGAAGAAGAGATGATCAAAGACTGTTGATTCAATGTCACTGTTGCTGAATTAACCACAAGAGTTTCTGTTTGTCTGATCGAAGGTGGCCGAGGTTCTACGAACTTTGATAACCCCATGTCTTCCCCAGGATTATCTCCGGGTAAAATACCACCATTTACCGGGAACAAAATTTGGCAGGAAAAATTGGGCCGATAGCAGGGGGTTGCTGGCTGGTGAGAGAGAAAAAACATTTTTTTCTTTTACGTTTACATCCACAGGGATGTACTGAATTTAAGAAAGGATATATTTTAATGGAACAGACATAAGTGTCTTAAACTGGATAAATAAAATAAGTAAATGTAAGGATCAATTTGGGTGAACAAGCAAATGGATAGTAATCAGTTGAACTGTACACAAAAAGTAAACTCTTGAGCCTGCTCTTGTTTTTAAATCTATTAATGAGGGAGGTGTTTTTGGTTTAGTTTTTAGAAAGAACAACGGTGTTGTATCAAAATAATATGGACTTGCTCTTTCCCCAGGGATTATTTTTAATTAGATGGGTGAAATAATTTCTTGGCACAATACAGTTGAATTAGATTGAAAAGGAGTGATCACAAGACTGGATCGAAAAACTGTCTTTTTTAGATGTTTACAAGCTTATGCCCCCAGGTTTATCTCCAGGATTCAGCAGCACGTGAGGAGCACACAATCTCCTCTGGTCACAGCTGACTGCAGCTGCTGAAAAGGGTCCATGGTACAGCTCCAGGTCGAAGGCGTGAGGAGTCCAGTGGTTCAGCAAAGTTCCAGATGACAGCTGGGAACACACACAAAGTGCAGCTCCACGCCAACGACGAACCTGGTCGAGGATCAGCAGGATTCTGCCTAAGGAGGGTCGAGAAGGTTTTGACCAAGCTGAATCGGAAGCTGGGGCCACAGGCGGTGGGGCCTAGCTCACCCAGAAGGTTGTTTGGGTGGTGATATTACTCATCCAGTGTGATCTATGTGCCAATGAATGAGATGGGCAATTTGAAATTGCCATCTCAAAAGAGGGATCTACAGAAGAAGATCACAACTCACCAATCAGTTGCACAGCAGGTTTTGACCAGCCCACATCGGTGGGCTAAGCTATGGGAAGCGGGCCTGTCTGTGCATTTGTGTATATTGGGGGAAATGCTCAATTAATGAAGTAATTGGCATTTCAGAGAGTGGTTATCTGCATATATGGGAGTAAAAACTGGAACACTAAAAAATAGGAGCCCTCCACACTGATCAGCTCTGTACATCGCTCTCCAGCTGCCAGGAGCCACTGAGGGGGATAAAATGAGAGTGAAGAAAGAGAATCAGAATACAAATATAAAGACTGAACATTTATTAATCATTTTCTTGCATTTTACAGGTTGTTTAACTATTTTTATTCACAAGTGAAGAGTGGTAACACTGCCTAGGAGGGTTTCTTAAAGAATTTTTAATCAGTTAATTTTCAGGATTTCTTAATTTCCAGTTGTTTTTAAGGTTGTATTAAGGTTTGCATTAGGAAACAACAGGGTCTACTAGAGGAAAGACTAAATAGACTCGAGGATTACATTTTAAAGGGTTCTTAATACCTTCTATTTCACAGGTTTCTTAACACTTTAAGTTTGATTTATTTCAGAATATAACATAGTAAGAATGTATTTGTTCATGGATTTTTTAAGTTTCTTCCACGAGTATCAACATGTTTCAAGTCAGATTTAATTATATCTTCACATGTAAGACATTCTTATACATTTTTGGGTTTTTGAATTAGTTTTTGGGAATTGTTAAAATAATTTTTTTGTATAATGCCAAAAGAGGGTGAATTTATGAAATTTCTTGGATTTGATTTCTTGCATTTTCAAAATGCTTTACAGGTTTTGATCTTAAGTTCTAAACACTTACGTACAGAGGAGATATCAATCTATTTTAATAAAAAGATTGAAAGAGGGAATTGTGGTAATTCTGCATAAGGTTTAAACTTTTATTATTCAGAAGGTAAAAGACTGTTTATATAGTTTGCATGGTTGTAAAAATGGGTCTGACACTATTGTTTATGCAGGTAAGCTTTTAAGTCATAAAACTCTGGGGTGAGTTTTATTGCAAGCTGTAAAAAACAGGATGTCTGTAGATTTAGGGTGTTGCCATAAAACCATAAACTCAGAATGAGCTTTTAAGAAAAGACGTCTCACCCATATGACTGTATAATTTTCTGACAGCCAATAAGAGCTAAGACACTGTATGAAAATGTTCTGATTGGAGAGATTAGAAACGCCTAGAGGCCCGGTTGTCTATAAAGCTGTGAAATGAAGATCAGTTAATTGTTCAGATTTCTTTAAATCTGGACCACAGGGGAACGACGGGGGCAAAATTCCTCTGTAAAACTGCAATTTGTTAATCTGTTCAAAATAAATGTTAAACTGGAAATTGGCTCCATTTTGTCTCTGCTTGAACATGCATTGAATTACTTATGATAATTATTTAATTCAACAAGACCCAGTACCCCAATCCATTTGCAGCAATATCTTGAGATTTTAATCATGCCTCGCTCTCTTATACACTTTCAACATTTCAACAGCTTGTCAGCTGCTCCACAAGAGAAAACAACCTTGTTTTTTTGTTTTTTTTATGCAAGTGTGAATGATGCTTATATGTCCAAGCCAAGACGTCCTCTGAGACAATCTGATCACAATCTTGTCTTGCTCTGTTCAGAGGCAATCTGCAACAAAGAGAAGTGTTAGAAAATGGTCACATGAAGCTAAAGAAGCTTTGCAGGGTTTTTTTGAATCCACAAACTTGATGACTCTTTGGCAGGCACATCGAGAGTACATCAATGCCATGACTGAGTGTATGAGTGACTACATAAACTTCTGTGTGGACATCATCCCCTCCAGAACAGTGAGATGCTTCCCTAATAACAAACTCTGCATCACCGGTGAGAGGAACAATATAAGAGATGTCTGGTATGGAATGAAAAAGATCACAGGCTTTAATCACAGGAAGGACTGGATAGATGACAGTCTGGACAGAGCCACTGAACTGAACACATTCTTCAATAGGTTCAGTTCAGGAACAAGCTCAGCATCCTCTACTGTACCCAACCAAGGAGACACCCCACTCTCCTCTGACCCACACCTGTCCTGTAACACCTCAGATGTTCTATCTTCCATATTAGGCATGAACTCTTCTATTTCAAAAACATTCTCTTCAACCAAGACAGGAGATTCTGCTACCCCCTTTATCTCTCTCTCCCACCTGCTTGTCTCTAAATGTCAGGTGAAGAGGCAGCTGGAGAAATTGAACTGGAACAAGGCTGCAGGTCCAGATGGTGTCAGCCCCAAAGTCCAGAAGGCCTGTGCAGAGCAGCTAAGTGGGATTCTGCAGCACCTCTTCAACCTTAGCCGGACTCAGAAGGATTTTCCAGTGTTGTTGAAGACATCCTGCCTTGTTACAGTACCAAATAAAACTCACCCACCAGTCATCAATGACTATAGACCTTCACCCTGACATCCCGCATCGTGACAGTCCTGCAGAAACTCATGTTGCCCCACCTGAGTAAGGCAAGGGAATTTTATTTGTATAGCACACTTTCAACTCAATGCAATTGAAGATGCTTCACAGGATTACAGGAATATGAAAATGAAAACATAAAATTAAAAAATCAATAAATAACAAAAGGAATAAACAAACATTTATAAATCAGACAATGGTATTTGATTAAAAACAACAATTTAGGATATGAACATTTACTCATAAACACTCATAAACATGTCTAAATAGGTACATCTTTATTTCAGACTTAAGTGTTCAGTGTCTCTGCAGTTTTGCATCCGTCCGGCAGTTTGTTCCGGATATAGGGAGCAGAGAAACTGAAATGTGCTTCCCCATGCTTGGTTCTGGTTTTAGGGACGATCAGTAGATTAGAGCTGGAGGACCTGAGTGATCTGGATGGTTTGTACCGTAATAGCAGATTGTTAATGTACTCTGGTGCTAACCCATTCAATGATTTATAGACTAATAAAATAACTTTGAAGTCTATTCTCTGAGCTACAGGGACCCAGTGTAAGGACTATAACTGGAGTGATGTGTTCTACTTTCCTGGTTCTAGTGAGAACATGAGCAGCAGCATTCTGGATCAACTGCAGCTGTCTGATTAATTCTTTAGGTAGACCTGTGAAGATACTGTTACAGTATAGGCTATAGATAAATGCATGGATGAGTTTTTCTAGGTCTCCTTGTGTCAGTCCTGTAATCCAAGAAATGTTCCTCAGGTGATAGAAAACTGACCTTGTTATTGCCTTTATGTGACCTTGTTGGTTCAGGTCTAAGTCGATTATTACACCTACATTTCTGGCCTGGTCAGTAGTTTATAGTTGGACCAACCGAAGTTGTGTACTAATATTTAATATATCCTTTTTGTGTCCGAAAATAAGTACTTCAGTTTTGTTTTTGTTCAGTTGGAGGAAATTATGGGACATCCAGTTGTTAATTTGCTCAAAGCATTTATTGAGGATCCAAACAAGAACCTGTATGGACCCCATGCAGTTTGCTTGAAGATACCATCATCAACCTACTTCAACCAACTCACTGTCATTTAGACAGCAGGCACTGTGCTGTGAGAATCTTTGATTTCTCCTGTGCATTTAAAGGTTGAATATGGAGCATGGGCACAAAAGCGACATCTAGTGTGTTGAGGTTGTAGTTGCAATAAGAAAACACCGTCTGGATGCCAGTTTTGTTGCCATAACCACCCAGCATCATGTCCAGCGACAAATCTTACAGGGTAGGGACTATTTTGTACTAATAAGTTTAAAATACTAAAAGAAAAATAATTATAAAAAAATATGGTTTCATAGGCAACAATAAGCTTTTGTACCTGTCCTCTAGGCATTTATTGTGGTAGCTGAGTCGGATCCTCCCCTCCTCTTGGTGATGTCCTCTATAAAAGTCATAATTTGTACTTTAGAATTTACATAAACATCCGACAGATTTTACAGTGTTCGTATTTCACTAAGATGTATGGTCATAGACCTATGTCAATACAGAAAGCTAGCTGGAAGAGTCTTTATAATAGCCACTCACCACATCAGTGAAAGCGAGCCTACTATACTGGACAAAGCAGGAGGAAACTGCTTCCTTTTCTTCTGTTTACTCAGTGCTCTCAAATCTAGGAACGTCATATACACAAGTATTGCAAAGCTGTTTTACCAACAGCAAACTTTAGCCGTTAGCAACCTTTCTTACTTTTCTCCATGAACTTCCCCATTTCTGCCTATGTTTTGATGGCGTGAAAGTTTTTCCTTTGTGTCCATCTGATGTAGGCTTCACCTAAACTGACTGTAGTTTTAGATATTGTTAGGCCACTCCTCTTCTGAGAAAGATAATGAAATCTCTGGGGCTTAGACACAGCAGCTAAACTTACCGAGTGCTCCATTTTCTAAAGTATATGCCTCGATGCTCCAGGCAGTTGTTTACAATAGTATTTAGCAACCCGCAATTGCATGCAGCTGTTAGCTGCAACACATAAATATAAAAACAGTGTGGTGGTTGGAAAAATTGATATTTTTTAATGATTTTAGGTAAAATATAAATTTTGAAGGAAGGGTGAGCTTTCATTGTGCACACCTCTAAACTCCCCGTTGAAGTATTACTTTGTTGAAGTGATAGCTTTTAAGAAAAATGTTCCATATTTGACCTTTAACACAATTCAGCTTGATTTACTCTGGCACAAACTCCTGAAGACACAGGTGGAGCCCTAAAAAATCACCTGGATTAATGACTACCTAACAAACAGACCACAGTTTGTGAGACAGAAGAATTGCATGTCAAACCAGCTGGTCAGTAGCACAGGTGCCCCACAAGGGACTATACTCTTACCATTCCTTTTCACTCTGTACACCTCAGACTTCCAGTATAAGACAGAGACCTGACATCTTCAGAAATACTCAGATGACTCTGCAATTGTTCGGTGTATCAGAGATGGAGAAGAAGCTAAATAAAAAGAGCTGGTGGACCGCTTTGTGGCATGAAAAAAATCATTTTACCTTGAATGTGAATGAAACAAAGGAGATGATTGTAGATTTCAGAAGATACAAGGATATGTCAAAGACTGTTTCCATCATGGGAGAAAAAGTGGAGGTGGTTGAGGAATATAAATACCTCAGAGTTCACCTGGACAACAGACTGAACTGGAGAATCATCAGTGAAGCCATCTACAAGAAGGGACAGAGCAGCAAGATCCTGCAAATCTTCTACAAATCTGTTGTGGTGAGTGTCTTTGTTCATCATCTGTCGGAGTAGCAGCATCAGAGCAAGGGACTTAAAACTGCTCAAAAACCTGATGAAGAAGGCTGGTTCTGTTCTGGGGACGACTGTGGAACAACTCGAGATAATGATGCAAAAAAGGATTCTTCATAAAATAAAATAAAAATGTGGACATACAGAAAACCCTTTTCTTCCCACAGCCATCATGGTCTGCAACAGCTCCTTGAAGAATTAATTAGTTACGAGCTAGAACAACACTTAATTTTCCTGTGGGATCAATAAAGTATTTTTAAATCTGAACTGAATTTTAGTTCAGGTAACTGAATCAATCGAAAACTCTCCATGAAAACAACTGAGGATCATCTCAGATGTGGACACTGAGCCCAATGCACCTCGCATCTGGGAGCCGATAGTGTGTTGTAAAGTTATGAGCAAGCGTTTAACTGGCAAAACAAGGACTCCAAATTTGCCATGGCTTTAGCTAAATGTAAATTTTAAATTGCTTCCAAAAGAAAACTCTAAATAAAATAAGATCTCATCACATGCTGATGGCTGGCCAAGGGTCCTGTGTGCTAATTTCAAACTCACTTGTCACACAGGCAACAACTCTGTAGCTAGTGGTTGCCAGTTTTCCTTCTATGGTGGTGTTACTGTACTAGCAGTTAACACTGACCCAACACTTTGCTCTAAAGTGCTGTCATATCAGTAAGTAAGAGTGATAAGATCTAAGATCTTGAAGCAGACACAGGAGTCTGGTCATCCTCAAGTGTTGGACTCATGTTTGAAATCAACCTGAGTACATCGACAGTATTTTTCAATTCGATCTTATCCTTCATTTTATACTTTCTTTAAACTGCTGCAGCCCTTTTATGTAATTAAATTAGCTGTTGTGGTTAGACAATGGATGTAGTTGTATAGGATAATTAATTACATGACTTATTAAAGGTCCTGTCAATCACAGAGTCAATAGGTTAAATTAAAAACAAAGAATTCCTCCAGCTGACCTGCAGAATATCTCAAAATCACACTTATAATATTCATTTTCTCAATATTACTGTTGGGATCCTGTACTCTGTTGGTACTTTCTGCTGTGTGTTTGTTTCCTCCCCTTCTCTGCAGGGGCATGGCTGATTGGCGGCCGGTGCAGCTCGTTGAGGCTCATCAACTCCAGCTTTAAAAGAGGGACGGGAACTGCAAGCTGACGCCAGATTGTCTTCGCTGCAAGCGTGGTAAGATGGCCAACTTAGTTCTGGAGAACTTAATGTTGACGATATTTTGAGTTTTTGACTCACCTTGGCTTCCTCTCAGGCCTCGATCCAGTTACCTTCGTCCTCCTGGGTTTCCTCCTCCAATTCCCCACTCCAACGGACAGGATTCCTCGAAACCACTTACCTGTTACCCTGGATCTCCTCTTGGTCAGCCTCTGCTGGTCCTTCGTCTGCCTGCCCGTCTGCCCGCTCCACCTGCAAAACACACACAGCCGAGTTCTCCGTCAGTCAAGACCAACCTCTGGTATTGGGTCCTACTCACCTTCCTCCAAGACTCAAATTCGTCTTCATCTTTGTTCCTCCTGGGCTCCGTTCCTGACGATCCAATAGAGACTGTTCATATTTGCTTCTTGAAAATAAACATCCCTTTATCTTATCCAAAACCTACCGCTTGTGTCCTGAGTTTGTTGCTGCTTTTGAGTCCATTAAACCCAGCAGACAAGACAGAACAATCTGGCCAAACTGACTCAGCAGCGCAACTTCAGAACGCCGTTTCCCAACAAGGCACGCTCTTAGGTCGTCATGAAACGGTAATTCAACATTTATCCAGAAAGTTATCCCTCTAAACTTCTACAATCAGCCATTTGAATCAGCAGGTCTTTGATCAAACCACAAAGGTAAACAACTCACAAGACAGACTATCTTCTTCCACTTCCTGTTTCTGGGATGTGACGTCACCGCCCCCCAGAATCGTTCTCAGGAGAAATAAAAAAGACAAGAGGGTTTTTGTTACAGTATGAATTAGCTTTCTCCCGCTCTCCCCCGGAACTTCCTTCAGACTCTCAGAAAAGAAGTTATATTATTGGACTTCTCTGTGGAGGAATTTTTTAACGTTTTTACTGTGGAAGACACTACATTAAGAGACTTCCTGGAACTATTTAACCTCACCTTCTTGCCTATTAAAAATGATGAAGAGTCAGCCGGAAAAATATTAAACTATTAAACATGGGACCCACCCTGTAGCCAACTTTGCTATTGACTTTAGAACTCTGGCTGAGGAATCGGGGTGGAATGATCCAGGTCTTAGGTGAGCATTCTAATACGCTCTAAATGACAGAAAAAAGATGATCTAGCAAAGCGAGAGGAACCACCCGACCTGGATGATCTGATCGCTTTGGCAATCAAATAGACGATCCAGAGAAAGATTTAAAGCTAGATCTTTGACTTCCATTCGCAGCAAACCGGTACCAGATTCTCCAGCTCTGAAACAGTTTTCCTCCCCTAGAGACGGTTCCTCTGAACCCATGCAAATTGGTAGAGCTCGCCTTAGCCCCCATGAGAGACAAAGAAGAATAGCTAAGAACTGGTGTCTCTACTGTGGTTCTCCTCAGCATTTCATTTCTTACTGTCCTGTTCGCCCAAAGGTTTCTCCCCATCAGTGAAGGTAGGGGTCCTAACGGGGCTTCAACAAAAAAAAAAAATTCACCTTATGCAACTCTCTTAGTTAAAGGAACAAAAAATCCCTCTCCATGTTTTGCGTTCACCGACTCTGGCTCAGAACAGAACATAATTCACCCAGATCTTGTCAAACAGAATGAAATCCCAGTCTTTGAATTAACCTATTCCATCTCTATGACCACCTTAGACGGTAGTGAAATGACACCCATAACTCATCAGACCCAACCAGTCTTGTTCATTGTCTCCGGTAACCACCGCAAAGAAATTCAATTCTTCGTATATCCAAATAGTGAGAATCCCGTGGTTCTTGGTTACCCGTGGTTACCCTCACATTAACTGGCCTCATTGCCGGATTGACTCATGGAGAACCTTCTGTCTCAAATCCAGTTTGAAATCTGTGATTCCGATCAAAAAGGAATCCAAGCCCAATCCCGAGTCCTGCCCTGACTTGTCCAACGTTCCCTCTGAATACCATGACTAAAGCCAAGTCTTCAGCAATGATCTGGCTCTCTCTCTCCCTTCCCACAGACCATATGATTGCACCATTGATCTTTTGCCTGGTGCTCCACTCCCTTCAGGTCGCCTGTACAACCTGTCCAGCAAAGAGAGAGAGGCCATGGAGAAATATATCCAGGATTCTCTGGACTCCGGCCTAGTCTTCCCCTCTCTGAGCTGGATTCATTTTGGTCTCCAAGAAAGATGGCTCACTCCGTCCTTGCATAGATAATAGAGGTTTACATAAGATAACTGTAAAAAACAAATATTCACTTCCAATACTCTCTTCTGCTCTAGAACCCGTCAGTCAAGCTTCCATCAACTCCTGACCTCAAAAATGCCTACCACCTAGTCCAAACCCGAGAGGGGGACGAGTGGAAGACGGCATTCAAAACACCTATCGGACATTTTGAGTACATGGTCATGCCCTTCAGATTATCCAATGCACCCACTGTCTTCCAAAACCTTGTGAACAATATCCTAGGTGACTTCGTCAACAGATTTGTCTTCGTTTATCCGGACGACATCCTCATCTTTTCCCGTTCTCTCCAGGAACACAAGGCTCATGTCTACCGCACGTCTAGAAAACATTCAATATATAAAGGCAGAAAAATTCGAATTTCATGTTTCATCCATATATTTCCTCGGTTTTATCCTGGGAGACGGGCAGGTAAGGGCAGACCCAGCCAAGATCAAGACCATAGAAGACTGGCCCATTCCCGACACCCATAAACAGCTGCAACGTTTCCTTGGGTTTGCAAACTTTTACCGTCGGCTCATTAAAGACTACAGCAGATTCGCAGAACCCCTCAACGCACTAACCTCCTCCAAAAGGGTTTTTTCTTGGACTCAAGAGGCGAACCTCGCCTTCCAACGCCTGAAGTAGTCCTTCATTTATGCTCCCATCCTCACCCAACCAGACCCAACTCAACAGTTTATTCTGGAGGTCGACGCCTCAGATACGGCAGTAGGTGCCATCCTCTCCCAGAGGTTCTCTTCTGAGCATAAAATTCACCCATGTGCTTCTTTTCCAGGAAATTCTCGCCCGCGGAGAGAAACTATGATATTGGGGACCCAGAACTCCTAGCCATTAAAATGGCCTTAGAGGAGTGCCGTCAGTGGCTGGAGGGAACAGAGATCCTCATTATTGTCTGGACCAACCAGTCCGACGAAGACCCCTCTGAACAAACCATCATACGCTCATCCACCTGTTTTGTCGGCTCTCTCACCTGGGACGTAGAAAACTCCATCAGGACTGCCCTCCAGAAAGAGCCTGATCCAGGTGGGGGAGCTCCAGGCCTACCTAAACGTCTGTATGTGTCATCATCCATCCGAGCATCGGCCGTCCACTGGGCTTATTCCTCTAGGTTTTCTTGTCACAACAGAAAAAGCCGCACCATCGCCCTCCTGTGAAGGTACTTCTGGTGACCATCTCTTAACAAAGATGTCGCTGAGTTTGTGTCAGCCTGTCACAACTGCAACCAAAATAAACCTTCTCATCTGCGTCCTACTGGTTTTGTTCAACCTCTCTCCACACCCACTCAACCCTGGTCCCACATAGCCCTGGATTTCACAACCGGCCTTCCTCCGTCTAAAGGTTAAAAAGTCATATTAACAGTTATTGATCTTTTCTCTAAGGCCTGTCATCTCATTGCTCTCTCCAAGCTCCCATCTTCCACAGAACCTGTCCGGCAACTCATTCTTCACGTCTTCAGACTCCATGGAATCCCCTCAGAGATCGTCTCTGACAGAGGTCCAAAATTCATATCTACCGTCTGGAAACAGTTCTGTGTGGCCCTAGGGGCAACCTCCAATCTCCCTTCAGGATATCATCCACAGTCTAATGGTCAGTGTGAAAGATTAAACCAAGAAATCGAAAATACACTCCGTTGTCTTTGCAGTAAGAATCCTCTTACCTGGTCCATCCATCTTCCCTGGGTCGAATACTCCCACATATCCTCAGCTACTGGGTTCTCTCTATCAGGTGTTTTCTGTAGTTCTTCACCAGGTTTGCACACACTGCAGCAGGGATTTTTGCCCACTCCACTATACAGATCTTGTAGTTAAAGATCCAGTTGGATTGGCCTTCACTGAATTTGCACCCTACACACGACGTTTGACAAGGCAGCAGTGATGATAGAGGTCTTAAAGCTGATGGGGATATAATGATTAGGGAAGAGAAAATGTGTCAGCAAAAAATTAGGTAATGTCCACCCATCCTTTTTTTTTTTTTTTTTTTTTTTTTTTTTTTAAGGTGTCCTGTCTAGCAGTATGCTACTCAGAATTGGTGTCTGAGTACCAAGTACAAGCCCAACAGTTTTACTTTCCCAAGCAGAGTATTACAGCTTCGCTGTAGTACGCCACTTGATGTATATGTATGAAAAATCTTTATTAATGATTACTGTGGGTTCAATTTCCTGATGTCATGGACATTAAACTGAGACAAGAAGGGAGAAAGGAAGAAGGTGAAGAAAAGAAACCGAACCAGCAGAGGTGCGAACCGACGACACAAGACAGGAAGGCAAACAAAGAACACAAGAAAACATCCCAGTCCTCCACCTCTGCCGGACGGCAGAGAAACAGTAATACAAAACAAAAACAACAAACTGTACAGAACCAAACCAATAGTTCGGATCTAGTAGAATAAACTAAGAATTACACATTCACTACACACAAGCATTGATTAATGAACATAATACAAATGTTTCTGGTAAGCTCCTGTGAACAACTAACTAATGATGATAACCTCAGCTTAAGATATGTCCGTCCTCACCAATGTCCCCACACCTATGTGTGTGTGCGAGCATGAAGGTCTGAATAAGGTTTCCCCATGCAAGTGATTGATAGCTGGTGTAAGGAACCGTCAATCCGTCCTACAGGAATCGACACAGATATGGAGGAGGCAAGAGATGTATGCATCCAGGGTCCCACAGAGTACAGAGGCCACAGGCGGATCAGCGCAAGGTCGATCACCCGCCAAGAGAGGAACAGATGGAAGCCCTAGGGGAACACCCACCAGCCGCAATGCTGGGGCCCGAGGTATCGCAGTGACGAGCCCACGGGCCCCGCCGGTAACCGGCTATGCCAGGGCAGGCCCGGATCAGGAACCGGAGGCCACGGGGACCAGGGGCACCCCGCCCCCCAGCGGGGGCCCCAACCAGGGACCAGCCGACAAGGGCCCCCCGCCGCCGCCGCAGGCAAGGGGGATCCGCAGCCAACCGACGGACAACACACGCCGCCGCCACCCCGGACCAATACCCACCGCCAACAACCCGGCCCGCCTCCACACACACACACGCCAGGGAGCCACAGCAAGAGCCACAGCGGATGTACGCCCTCCCCAGGCCACGCCCAGCCGGCACCTGGACATCCAGATCTTCCAGCTCCCGGGTCCAGATCCCGCCCCACGTAGGGCGCCAAGATCAGGGGCCCAGCCAATGCCGGACAGCCCCACCAGGTGAACAGACCGGCCAGCAGAAGTCCTGGAACCGGCAGGAGGACTGGGCGCCAGGCACGGTCCCCACCGATCCACCGGACGGCACCAACCTGTTCTACAACCCCGGCACCCCCAGAAGAGGTGCCCCAGTCAATCCAAGGAGGACGTCGGCCCGAAACAGCGGCCGCCCGACACACCGGACCACCCAGGACCCGCCCGACATGCACCAGGACCGAGCCGGGCCGCAACCGGGACCCCCGGCCCCAGGCATCGAGAGCCATCATCAACCAGCGGGCAGGAGCAACCATCACCGACGGGGAGTGACGGGGAGGGAAGAAGATGCATCAGGCCAGAGAGCAGCCAAACACCCAACCTGACAGGTAGACATAGACAGACAGAGACACTCATACGTACCCTCCCTCTCATGCGTACACATTCTTACAAATACAGGACATACGAAAAAAGGACGCTATACACTCATTCATACCCCCCATACGTACACTATACTCCATACTCCCAGGCCCAGGGACAGACGCCCCAATAGAGAACCCTGCCCCTGCACCCAGGAGACAGACCCCTTTGCCCACCAGGACGGGGACAAGCAGACCGCCAAGGCCCCCACACCGGCAAGAGCAGCCCACCAGCCCAGGACCCCGACCAGACGGCGTGATGTTCTATCCGGGCTCCGACCCCTGATGGTCCAACGAACAGGGGTGTGGAAAGACCCCCCAGCCTCTCTCCCCCAGCTCAATGTGGTGTTGTTGCGTGTTGTTCTAATGTGCACTTAAAACAGAGGGGGGGGACATGGGAATACTGCCGGGTACCCCCATCTCCCCCCCCCGGGCCCTCCGTGTCTAGATGCGTTTAACCAGTGGGTGCCGGCACCACAGGCGAGGCCCCCACAACGGGTCCCTATAGGGGGCCCCCCATGAGGGGTCCCGCCCCCAGCGCCAATGCGCCACACCGCCAGGTCCCTACATGTGCGTTCCATGTAAATGTTGCCAGTGTAAGAGTCCACCCATCCATATTGTTGCTGCGATTCAAAAGTACAATTGCGATTTTTTCACATTTTTCTATTAACATATCCAGACAAACAACAGTACAGCTAGGTAGTTTCTAACAGGTTTTCCAAGCAGGCCTTCACAAAATATTTTTTTAAATGACACAGAAGAAATTAGCAACAAAGTGTTTGGATCGGTGACATCATAAGAGGTAAAAGTATAAGGAACAAGTGACTTTCAACTGATTTTGACATCCTTCCAAAGCATTCAAGTTAAAAGGTGATCAACCTTACATATATATTTAAAGAGCTGAACAAGTCCTAGGTCGAGGGAAGGTTAACCCTGATGATCCTCTGCTGTAGGGTGTTTATCAATAAAAAATTGATAAAGTTAAGTTATGGTCTATCTGGTTAGTCTAAGGATATTAAGAGAATTTTCTAATTAATTCCACCCAGGTTGGAAAATAAAAATAGATGAGAACAGTCTTACTTTAAAGGGGAAGCTTCCAGGTGTAGAAGAAAACGATACGAGTGATTGCGACGGAAAAACACAAAGGGGAAATGGAGCGCAAAAAGGGGATGAAAAAAATAAAAAGAGAGAGAGAGGTTCAGCGGACTGCAAAAATAGTTTTGGGGCCAGCCAAACTATCGAAAGGGCTTGGTTGCAGAAAGAGGAAAAATCCAAACACGTGTTTGGAAAAGAGGTCTCTCCTTTCACCCACCAAAGTGCTCAGCTGGGGATGGAAAAGAGAGAGGTGGACGGTCCTCCCATGGAATGCTGGCGTGATATTTCTAGGGCCCTTTGATATCGTATACACGGCTCAGACCCCAACAATGCAGTCCTGATTGTTCATTGCAGTCTAGTTATATGTCCTGTCTTTTGGATGAGCCAAACCACACAGTGGTGGACAAATATGGGGGAGACTTAATACTGGTTTGTAGAACATAACCGGCAGCTCCTTTTGTAGTGCATACTTCTTGAGATGCTGCAGGAATTAAAGTGTCTGCTGGGTCTTCTTCTGAATTGAGGACCATCTCAGGTTCAGAGAAACGGTGGTGCCTAGGAATCCGAAATGACCCATAGGAGACACTGTTTTTAACGTGATAGTCTGGACTTTGTAAGAAAAAAGAGAGGGACATGATTTGAAAAAAAAACCACCCAAGCTCCCTCCCCCTCCCTTTCTGATTGGTCTTGAAGCCGCGCCTACTTTTCCGTGCACGTGCCAGGTCAATGGGCCAAGACATGCGGAGGAACGAGAGAAAACAACCAGAGTGTCAACAATGGAGTTATCAGAGGTGAGGATGCTTTTTTGGTTTGAAATCAGTATCTTCTGTTCTTGAGTGTTGATCAATGGCTGGGCTCGGGACTAATGGCGGAGGCTTGATTCGGAGGCTCCGTGTAAACAGAAAACTGAGCATGCGTGCAGTTACGAGCACGAGCACGCAGCGTTCGTGATCATTGACAGCCCTTGGCATCACTTGATTGGTTCAAGTGGACGGCACCGTGGCTTTTTAGCCATAGCTGAGATACGGAAAGGCGGGACTTACCCTTAATGTTATAATTCATAAAATGACTTATTTTATATACACATTTAAGGCCAGGAGGTCAATTTAATACAATTCTTAAAATGTGTAATTCATTTAGAGATCCAGACTATCACTTTAAGAATAGTGAGGAGAGTGAGTGTTTACATGGATTTTTGAATTTTTTTATTTATTGATCGATTAGTTACATGAACTCTGTTCGCAAAGCTGAAAATGTGTGCACCGAGTAGTCAGGGATGTGAATTGTAATCCGTCAAAATGACAGATGGCCTTCAGATTTTTTGGTCACCTTTGTAAAAAATATTAAAAAAAATATTTGGTTAACATGAGCCCTGCTCTTACTAATAAGCAAGTCCAGACTGTGTCCATGTTTGTATGTTGGCTTCTTAACATGTTGAATCACACAAATATTTTGATGTGTATTACATTGCTTCTTTGCCCTTCTGTCTTTGAGGTTGTGAAACATGTACGCTGAAATCTCGCACAGTGATTAAATAATCATAATTGTGGCACAGTCTACACACTTTGGTGGTTTGAAGTTAGAATCAAAACCTTTACCTTCGTTTTTTTGCCTTTTTACCTCAGTTCTCCAAAGTCCAAAGGAGTCAAATTCACGCAGGAATTAATTTTTAGAGTGTAGTAAATCATTAAATAAGGCAGGAACACCTCCACCTTTCATGTGCTTTCTAATCTCACTATGAAATGTGTAATTGTAGAATTTAGTTTTAGGGCCCAATTACTTTTTCACACACTGTTTTATATATCTTATTTCCTCTAATAAATGAAATCATCAACTTTAAAGTAATTTGTTTTGAATTTGTGAAAACAGAAGAAATCTTCTAGGAAGCAATTATTGTTTTACTGGACTGTATTTGTTTAGCTAGGAAACCTGTCCTCATCAAAAATATTAAAGTTTACACATAAGTAAGCCTTAAAGTTAGGAGTGAATGTTAAATGTAAATTTGAAAAAAAACACATTGAGCCTCTCCCTGCAGCTTTACGATATTACCCTCAACTTGATCTTTTCACAATTTTTATACGGACATAAAACTCCCACATGGTGGTATAACTCTGTTACAGCCATAATCTCATTAATTTACTTATTTTCAATAAGTGACGGGAAAAGAAAGTGTTTCATCACATGTCCGCACAAATCTTCCAGGAAGCTCTATTAAAAAGCAATCCTCAATTTTTTTAAGCTCCGCTGCTGCTATTTACCCTGTTATTTGTAATCTGTTTAGAGTGCTTATGGTTGTTCAGAAAGTGCTTTTTCTCAACACCAACAGTCATTTATCAAGGATGAGTGAAAAAGGGGTGGGGGGTGGGGGGGGGGGTCTGAAAATGTTTTGAATTTATTTTATCACACACTTTAAATTCAAAATTAAATTGGACCAAGGTGTGTGTTTTGAATGCACATTTGATAAAGGCACAACAGTTTACACTGATTGTGTTAGATGTATTCATACCTAGTCATTTACCCGCTAGATGTGCTTTGAGTTCACAATAAAAGATCTTGAATGTTGTTTCAGCTGGCTTCTCTTTATCCATACAGAGATGATGATGATGATGTTGGTTGATGATGATAGCAGCAATAACAATATCTCAGTGCTTTATTTTTCATTAATAAACTGCTTTCTGAAAAGGCTGCCTGACGGAATGGTGGATACCTCTGATGCCTCACACAAATTTATCTGAATCCTGTAGATGTGGGCTTCATATGTTCTCCTTGTGCAAGTAGGGCGTTCATCCTACTGGAGGGAAGTTATTCATTTTAAATCAGAGCTAATAGAACAAGGTAAAAATACCAAAGGCTGCATGCTACTTCCAACAATAGCAATTTCACATGTTAGAGTCCAAGTTGAAGTCCTAACATTGCAAGTCAGAGTCTAACTGCAAGTCATCTGTTTGAGTTATGTCATAACTCCATTAGGCCTGGTTTACACAGCAGGATTTTTAGGGCATTTTTGCCATCATTCTCCACTTCCGACATGCCCTGATTATTGGGATGGCTCTTTAGATAATCCTGACAGATAGTCCTGCTGTGTGTGGTGTGCTCAGAGCACTCTGGTCTACTTGGAAGGATAGCGGGTCCGCTGCAATCGCAAATCGAGGATATTCAACATTTTGGACTGTCTTGGCCTGATACATACACAACATGCGTGGCGTGTTGGGCTGAGAAACAAGCCTACAGGTCCACAAAAAAAAAAAAAAATAAAAATGTATATATATATATATATATATATATATATATATATATATATATATATATATATATATACAAACAGATCAGTCAGAAATAAGTGTGTAGCATTTCCCAGTGAACAAAAAAGTAAATAATTAATCTCCATATCTTTGTATAGATGGTAGAGCCTGTCCTACGCCAGTGTCCACCCTTTTATCCACTCCAATGATTTAATTGTTTTTCTCTGTTAACTAGCCCACAAACTTTTGCCAATGCCTCATCATCTGCATCTATATGTATTTACTACTTTGACTTTAGTCATGTTTTATATCATGAGTTTTTGTGAGATTTCCTGAGCTTGGAATGTTTAGGAGTAAAATTGATTCATGTGTGGCATCTCATCATTGTTGTGTGGCAAACAAGGAATATCCTGGATTTTTTTTATTGCTGTGTGTGTGTTTAAAGCTCTTGCAACAATTTTAAAATCTTGCTGTGTGACCAGGCCTTAAACGTGACTGCAGTCAGGACTTGACTCCGAGTTTAGGACTTGAGTCCTCCATCCGTGCCCCACTGACAAAAATACATAACTGCTAAGGAAGAACACTGCAGAGAGGAAAAGTCAAACAAATCTTTAATTATAGATCTTGGTTTCTACTATTCCAGAGCATAAAATGAAGCCTAAATGAGTTTTATCATCTCAAGGGCTAAAATGTTTTATTTTGGATTGAACGATTTCAATTACCTTAGCTTTATATCAAGATGCATTTTTGTTTCTGCATGCTCAGCCCTGGCGTAATTTCATCTCTGGTAGTGACGTAGCTTCAGTGTTTTCAGCAGAGCATTAGCATACTACTGAAAAGACCACCCCCGAAAAATCACATATTATATACAGACACACTAGCGATGAATGTTTCTGGAAGGTTTATAATTATTTTCTTTGCCTAATTTAAAATATACTGTCCAACTATTTTGATGGGTGGATAGTAATATACTTGCAACCTACTCCTGTGAATCGTAGTAGAAGGAGACTGGAGCCTATCCCCCATGGTCATTAGAGATGATCGACCATGTATGTAGTCACCCTTCCATTACATGTCCAACAGAGAGACATGAGAGACAGAAAACCAAAACTTGTTTTTCACTTCTCGCTGTAAGGAAACACCACCACCTCGATGAATGTCACACAAGCATATTATCATTAAAAAGGTTGATTGACACCTACATCTTTTTTTTTCTTTCAAAATATTTAGTATACTTGCCACATATATATCCCAAGTGGACTCAAAAATTTCTGTTAATGTTCAGTTGATTTATAGAGCACCAAAAAGAATGAGAAGTCCTCTCAGGACTGCACTGAAGGTAAATTGGTTCAGTTGAGTTTAAGCAAAGTCAAATTCAATCAAATTACAACCAAATTATATATTTTCAAAAATCGTTCCCCTCTGTTCAGTCCACTTCAGTAATATTAGATTTGTAAATTGCATTATTTAAAGGGGATCTAGTTAAGCAATTAGTAGTTTGTATTGTGTTTGATTTAGAACTCTGCTCGAGGCATGAGATAAGAGTTGTGTTGTTCTTACTTTATTCGACTACACTTTCTTTTCCATGTTTGTTGTGAGTGGACATACATCTGCCATGTATAATACAGGAGCCTGAAATGCAACAATTAGATGTAATGTCAAAAATAATCACATTGTTGTAGTTATTTATTGCTCCTATCCTATTCCATTTTATAATATCAGAGAACATGTAAAATGGTGTGAAAAAGTCCCCCATTCCTGATGTAATAGTTCAGCAAGTTTCTCACTCTTAAATGTTTCATCATCAAAGAAATCGATATATTTGTCAAACACAAAACAAATGACCACAAAATGCAGTTTCTAAATGAAATTTGAATTAAATCTAAGCCTAAGAAATGGTTGGGCCAACCTTAGCCAACGGTGTGCACAGATAGACCCGATTACTGAGCGTAGACCCGAGCACTGCAAAGTGGCGCATTAAAGCAGCATTATGTGGCTGTAGCTTCAAACTACAGAGACACAACAGCCACAACCAAGGTAAGTCTGACTGTATAATTTGCCCGAAAGCATCAGACACCAAGCTGGTTCATCTCTGCTGAGTAGCTGCTCTGTTTGTCTCATATATAACAGAACCTAAATTAGCTGAACATCTGTATAAAGTGACAAGCTAAGCTAGCCGCTGTGTCAAGCAAATGTTTTATTTGTGCAATACATGAAACCATCTATTAGTTATCTTTAAATATGACTTTGGACTGCAAACACTGAGTATGAGGTATGAAGCCACAATGTCACAGATACATGATGTAGGCTTACGGTACATACATATTCAGCCATCGGTTTAGACTGCTTGGTGCCCGGAGAATATACAGCAGGCTAGGCGTTCTTCATCTGGGGTAGAGGGACGGTTGTAGCAATATTTTGGATTTTTTTCAGTAGATCAAACTCCATTTACACTGGAATGCTCATAAACATCAGTGTCGCTTCTTAATAAATATATTTAAGTAGTTTTATTAAATATGTACAGGCTGCAAAATTCATGTAATACAGTTATTCCACTGTTACAACTGTCCCAGTGCACAGGGAAGGTTGTAACATGTAACATGTAACATGTTTAAAATATACATAATTAATCAAAGAAATGTCAAAAATGTAATAAAAGATTATTTATCAATTTTATATTCATTAATTATATATTTATTATTGTTCTTTCACACTACATGACAAAAAGATAAAAGTGAAGCTGTCAACCTGCAAATACAAGAAAATTATTTCATGGGTAGAACACAAACTAATTAAAGCAACTTGGTGAAAAAAATAAACCTTAAGAAAACTGTAAACACTGACTCCTGTGAAACCAGTTCTGTATTTATTAAAGATATTCCTTTACTGTCCTATGATAGGAAATGTCAGTATTACATCAGCAATAACAAGAATAAAACAATAAAGATATAGTAAATATAGATTGTTCCATTAAGCAAGGTATTTTCATACAAATTAAATGATTAATGTTAATAATATTGATGATACAGTAGTAGCCACACATAAGTTCCCGTGATTTCTTGATTGGACCTCTGCAGGACCGTGATTGGTCCATTCTAATAAAGGTTTGGCATGTTGTACTTTTAGTGTTAACACTGAAGCATACAGGCCAAATAAAGTCCAACAAATACATAAACAACATGCCAACTTGTCCGTAAATATATACTAAAAACTGAATGATCTTTGTGACTGCAGACGTGTTTGACTTGGCTGAGTCCATCTTATGGCTGACTTGGTTGTCAGATGATAGCTTCATATCTCATGGGCGGCTTTACAGTGAGCAGCTTACAGTACCCAAGCTGGACGAGTTCGTCGCCGTGATGACTGAACGGATGGAAGATCTTGCGGCATTTAAAATACAAAACTCTAATGTTTAATGTATTGCCTTGTCAGCTGCCTGATAATAACAAGCAGGGTGAAGAAATTCAAAACAAAAGAAATAGCAACATTTATTTGGATGGTGTAGAAATAAATGTAGGCTACAACCTACCAGGATTTTATTAATTCAAATCTGCGCAGTGGGTTCCCTCTAATTTTTTTCTTCATTTCTATTTATTACTTGTGTAGCTATTTATGTGTTGGTGGTCCGAAAGGGACTTATAAATGCAATGTATTATTTTGATATTGTTATTATCATATCAATCTACGTATATAACTTGGAGGCTGCAGGACATAATTTATATCCTTACTTGTCTACAGATTTTTTGCAATCTAATAAATATTTGGTGTGATTTTAGTGTTAACACTGTGAAGCATTCGCTGCGCAAATAAAGTCCAACAAATACATAAACAACATGCCAACTTATCAGTGAATATACACAAAAAAACTGTGAACATCCTTTCAACGTATTTCCCAGATGTTGAAAAGACGTGCAGAGTGAAAGTTTTTTTTGACGTTTGTTTTCGAAGTCATATGGACATCCAATTTTGACATCAACAGCATGTCTGTCTGTTCAAGGTTCAGAAATGGTCGGTGCGGACATTCTATCGACGTCTTATATGACCAAAATATTGAAGTTCACACGTCTAAATATTGACGTTTATGGTAGGTCTCACTACCAAAATATTTACAAATTACAGCTTAGAACTATTGTACATTACCCAATAAATGTTTTAAACTACTTAAGTATCTTATGAATCCTTCAAAAATAACATCAAATCTTGTTTCTCTCTGCTCCTGACTACCAGATGAAGATGACATCTGCTTAATTAAATCGTCACCTAGGAAAATTTGTAACTACGCGGACGGTCCCGTGCGGAAAAACATGGCGGACTGGCAAGAGGTAAATAGACATCTTTATGATTCGGCCGATAGAGATCACTGTGATCAACTGTATTTTAATGGAAGAGAGGACTGTCTCCTTTTTTCGTCTTTTTTCCTAATAAATAGCATAAAAGTTCTGCTTTGTTTAAGCTCACGGGTATCACCATCTTGTAAACAACAGTGATTACTACTTCTACTATGGTGTAGTGTTGTATGCATGCCGTAGAGCCCTACGCCGCCCCCTACAGTCGTCAAGAATATTAGCTCTCAGCAGGGACAAGCCACAAAATGTATAAACGCTGCAAGAAGGCGTCTCGGCCGGTTCCGCACGTCTCGTTTCCGCGCGGAATGTTCATGCGGCAAGCATAAACCAAGCTTTATACATTCAGCATCCTTACTAACCTTACTCTGCGCTTAATAGCTTGCCAACACCAATCATTACATGGGCTATTTTAATGTTTGAATTAAATGTTTGTGTGTATGTGAGGGTATACAGAAGAGATAATCAATCTTAACAATAATATATTTTAAAAATAACATTAGCATACAAGTTGTCATTTGAAACTGTATGGGGCACATTAAGGAAGGAGTTATAAATACAATAGTTAACAGTAGATGATAAAGAAAAAACCCAAAACATTATGATCAATTAAGATTTTGTAAACATTTATTTTTAAATGTTGCTCAGATCCTCTTCCCCTCGCCTTGATCGGGTATGCTTGACATGTCCCCCAGCATGCTTCCTCACGTCTCTGTCTGTCCCATCCTTGAAATGTTGGAGAACAGCACCTGAAAATATGTGTGCAAAGTGACAGAACATCTCAGAATTCAAGAGAATGTTGTGAATTCTGACACTGCAGGGATCTACTTCTAAATAATTTAAAAGGAACTGGTTCTTCAGTCAGGTGTAGATTCAAAATGCAGATTTGTCGTGAATTATTTAATAAGATAAACAGTTGACAAACTTATTTTGAGATAGATTACTGTAAAAAAAAATGGTTGTGAATTTGAAATGACACCAAATAATTACTGCATCTTAGATGGAATAATACATTTTTTTACACATAGAAGATAAACATCATTGTATTTATAGCACTCACACATTGCTGCAGCCGTACCCTTTACACAGACCAACCAGGATTTGAATACAGGATTACAATTCCAATTTCCAGCATTAAGTCATTCTTTCATCTTTCTAAATCTTTAAATTCCTCTGACTAACTCGTTCCAAATTGAAAAGTCTGGAAACTTGGGCATTGAACCAGCAACTTTCAAAAATGCTGTATCGACCACCAACTTCCAAGAATTATATTTTAAAAACTTAGAGCAAGTAACTTTTGGGTTCATTGGTTAAGATACATCAATCACCATCAGGAAAAGAAAAAAAAAGTCACACGCTTTTAGCTGTTTTCAGACAAATTTACCAGGGTCAGTTCTGCAGGGGTAGTAATTATGCCAGGCCTGGACCTAAGGGAAGCTTTCCCCAAAAAAGATGTTATTTAATACAAAAAGCCTCTCTCTGTGGTACGCATCACTATCAAACCCCTTGCCTGATCATTCTCTTATGAAAGGTGTCATTCTAAAAGCATGACAAACAGTTGACGATTGCAGTGCCTATTTTTCTGTGGTTTGGGTAAAATATGCAGAATATATTGATAAAAAATGTATTGTGTTTGGCATGGTAGAGCTTAACTGCAGGGTATCCATTTGCATAAACTGGAGAGAGGTGAAAACAAAAATACATTGGCCTTTTACTGTGGCCAGAGAAAGGAACACCTGTGCAATAATCTTGCTGTCTAATCAGTGTAACCGAGGGATGGATGGATTTTCTCAATCTGCTGACTTCCTGTGTTAAGATGATTTTTTTTAAACTACAAAATAAGGTCACCATTACATCACATCCTGTTTTTAAAGCACTCCCTTTCGTGAGGAACCTTCCTTTAGTTAATTTGCTTCAGGATTTGCATTTGTGTTTCACCTCTTGTGAAATGTAAATTTGTCTCTGGAAAATGTAATTTGTTTCCTGCAATGTAATTTTGTTTTCAAATTTGTCAATGTGTTCTTTCAAATGTAAATATGTTTTGCAGTTCTCAGCCACCCTAGTGGGGGGACATGTGCAATGGTCTTGCTACCGGGTCCAGAATGAGAGGACCAGCCTGAAATGTACTTACCCTGTATTGCTTAACAAACATTGTTGCTCTTCTGAAGGTGCATTTTGCCCTCCTTCCTCTTGCCCTGCATATTAAACTTACTCAAGAGTGAGTTGGTGAACAGTCTGTGGGAAAGAGACATTTTTGAAAATAAAGTCCCCCTTTAACATTAATTTTGCAAGAGGTGAAACTAAACAATGATAGTAATTACAATACATTTTAAAAGTGCCTTTCTAAACACCAATGGACAGTACGCTAAAAAAATTTAATGAACAGAAAAAAAAATCAATGAAACAAAAATACTGTAATAAGAGAAGACAAAGGAAAAGGCTGTAGGGGAGATTGTATGAACAGATGGAAGACTCAACAGGTGTGCTTTGGGTCTGGTTCATTTTTATGAGGCAAGGACAGGGAGCTACCATCTTGAAATCGTGTCATCAGAGACAACACTTTGACTGGTCACTTGAATATTTGGGCTCAGTAAAGAGCTCATGTAGAGCGCACTTAGCAAGCTATATGCTGAGCAAATGTCCTCAAATGACTTCTAGCTCAGCAGATTGAGCTTGTGTGCGGCAGGTTTTAAAACATCAAGAACTTTGTGGACAGATCTTTAGGTCCTTCCATCCAACCCGAGCTAGTTGATGAAACTGTAGAGAACAGAAGAGAAAGACAAAAAAAAAACCATCACATTCAGTACTGGAAGTAAACATAAGGCCATTGTTTGCACTCTGCGTCTTAAAACTTACCGTGTCATAATTATTCTAAACAGTTCTCCTAATTCAGCGTACAGTGCTAGCTGCAGTGCTCCAATTTAGAGGTTTTCAGTAGTGCTGGTATTGTTTTAAATGTTACAATGCCTTTTATATCCTCTTCCAAGTGTTTCCTGTTCAAGAAAAACATTTATATTTCTTTACAAGAGTTCATATTGAAATGGGATCTCACCAACTCTAACTTTCTGCTGTTATGCTTATAAAGTTTTGATATAAACTTTAAAAGTATATGAAGCCATTTTTTATAGCAAGTTAGCTCCTGTTACCTCAGCAATTCATCATATAGAGTGAATAGGGTTGCTAACTATCTTGCTAGAAGGCACTAGCCCGGTGCTACTGATAAAAAATGCTGATATTCGCCAGCTAAAACAAAGCTAAATAAATCAATTGAGCTCTATAAGACATAAAGTAATCTAGTCCTAATCATCAACTGTGCCTCCTGTTTAGCTGACTAGTGCCAGCAATGTATTATGGCGCCAGTAGCATTGCCATTTTGTCCTGTACTAACAGCCATAAACTAACCACACTGAATGAAGCTACAACAAAATGGGTTACATTTGGGTTACAATCCATCATTATTCCAACTCGAAAAATTCAAAAGAACGATAATAAACCACAAAAATACTACCACATTTACACAATGAGAGTATCATACTTACTTTGGACTTGTCTTCATCGTCGTCTGCTGCGATCTGCTGAGGTTATATTCATATCGGGTTGCGCTTCCGCCGACTACCCAGGCATCCTTTGCTACTGCTGGCACTGGCCAAACTCAGGATTAGCAGAGTAGCACACATACACCAAAACGGCTGTACAAAACAACACGAACAGACGACTGCTTTAATATAGAGGGTGATTTGATAAAGTAAATAAAGCAGGGCAAGTAGACAAGGGCAAGAGTGGAGTTAGTGATCAGAAATTTACTCAAATGTTGAAGGTAATCTGATCAAAGCCTTTAGAGGCGTCCAGCTACTGACAGCCTCTTAAAGAGCACACGCACATGTCAGTGCCATGTTTACTTTTGAAGTCAAACTGAGACAGTGTGCACAACCAAAAAAACATACACTGTTCTCGATGACTGGTATATATTATATGTATCTTGGTTCCAAATAATATTCTCTCCAGTCCAGCTCTCACAGAAGATGTAATGTTCCTTCTTAACACCATTGGAATAGGCCTACCTCTAGAAGTTTGTGTCTAAACATATGATTTAAGCTCTGACAACAAACACAAATCAAAGCTCAACAACCTTCCTTTTTATATGTCGATTTACAGTAAATAAATTGTGATAAAAAATTTGACAGGAGGTATTGGCTACAATAATTTATTGCAGATAAAACAGTGGCCAACGAATCTCCAGTAGCTAGGTCTGTTATAATTTCACTTCTTAATTCACATGTAGGCTATGTACTGTTGGTTCTACAGTAGGCCTATGAATTATGTGAAATTCCACACACCACCAGAGGCGGCGCTTCTGCCTCTGGCGGTGTGTACTGTATTCTGTGAGAGACTGTATTCTGGTCATGTTCTATATTTTATTGAGTGGGAGGAGTTCCAGTAAAAATTAATCACGCCCAGGAGTTGGTGGGGGTCACTCCAGCCGCTAGAATACTGCTGGGAGTCTGCAGGAACTGTGCCTGGATTCTGCTTGCAGAGAGCTGGGATGGGAACTTCTATGTGGCTACTATTGTAATATTGATTGATAATATGGATGTTGTAATGTTGTTGTAATGTAAGGTAATTTACGCTTTTATAATCTTTCCGTGTACTATTCAACCTTTATACTTGAAATTCCATTCTGCTGTTGCTAGTTTAATAATAAAACTATAATAATTATCCGTGTATTTGAATAAATTTGCAGTTCTAGACATTTGCTAATGTCACTGTTCCACAAGGTGCCCCTTTTTACACCTCTGAGCATTGCCCCTCAAAATGTCTGTGTAAGCCACTGCCTTTAGCCCTTTAGATTTAACTCTGCCTCTGTAGCTCTGTCATGAGACAGAGCTACAGCTATGTAGGAACATAGCTTGTGGCAAACTTGCAAATAAGTATTCATACATTATTACGTACTTGCCAATCTTTAACGATTCTCTCATTTGAGCTGTGGATTTTCCAGAGTTAAAAACAAGTGTGGGCGACTGTGTTAGAGTGGTTGGCTTGCAATCGGAAGGTTGTAGATTTGATTCCAGTTTTCTCCTTTCACATGTCAATGACATTGACTGCATTGTTCTACCGAGCTATGTTGGCTATTGGTGTATGAATGTGAGTGTAAATGGGTGGATGAGTCTTCAATGTAAAGCGCTTTGAGAAGTCAGTATGACTAGAAAAGAGCTATATAAGTTCAGTCCATTCAGAGTTACCATAGGCCTCTTGGTTGCTTCTTTAATTAAAGCTTCCCTTGCTCAGACATTTTATGTAGGTAATTCAGTTCAATTCATTTTACTTATAGGCTATAGCGACAATTCACAACGTATGCTATTTCAAGGCACATTACAAGAAAACGAATTAACTGATTTTTCAGTTATTTAGTTTGTTCTTTGATTCTTGGATTTGACTTCTTAAAGTGTTTTTCAGTTATTCAGTTACCTGAATAAATAAATAATGTACTCTGTAAAGTTGAAAATGTCTGCCATTATATCAATGGGTCAGAGGCGTGAAAACTAATCCGTCCAAATGACCAACGGCCTTCATAATTTTCCGTCACAGATAGGAATATGAGAGAAAAAAAGGCTAATCAACAGCACACATTTTATGTATGTATTGTTTTTTTTTTCTTTTGTTGGTCTATCACATAAAACACCAGTAGATTGAGGTTTATGGTTATGATACAGTATAATAACTCTGATGTGGTATGAGGACTTTAGCAAAATAGGTATGATGAGTTATTTCTGTCTCTAAAATCCTTCTTCTCCTGTTTTTTTTCTTTTCTTCCAACATCCTGTCTCAAATTTTATCCCTGTAATGATGAGAGCGAGAAGCTGTTCGTCCACAGCTATGTGCATGTGGACCCGATCGTGCATACGCATCACCTTTGCAGACACCGTTCTCGACCGTTACCCGTCTGACAACCTGTGATTGATTGGCTGCTAAATGCTCCCTTCACACAAATGTGTACACCCCTTGCAAACACAGAAACAGGAAAGTCCATTATGCATCTATCAGTGGATCTGCCCTAATCCTAATGAGATACGGATGTAAGGTGCTGTGGAGAACCGCTTTCTCACACCTACAAAAAAGCAGATTTGCAGACGCCGTCTGTATCACATGCACATGCAGAAAAAAAAGTTGTAAACACACACGTTCCAGTTTTAAATTACACACTGACATACACACATTTCAGTATGCATTTAAAGAGCTTAGCTATAGTTGACAACAATGATCAGAAGTCTCCTTGAGAGGAGTTGGTAAGAAGGTGAGCTGTCTTCTTCACTAAAACCACTCATTACTCAGCTCTCTGCCTGGTTGAATGGCCACATTGTGCATGAGTTTAATGTGTGTGTGTGTGTGTATTTAGGGGGAAAAAAATCACCTGAATGCACCCATCCCCCTTCTGTTACCACCATCTATCCCTTCTTAAAGGGAAACATAGCAAAGTGGATGGAGATTGAAATAAAGCCTAAGTGAGTGCCTGAATGTGTTTCTGCATGACGGCCATATTGATTCCATTTCATATTACAGCAAATGCAACCTGCTGGGAAAAGTTCAGCTCCAACTGGGTTTCTGTCCGATGCCTTCAGAGATGTAGGAACAATTTTCAGGGCAGAAAAAACAAAAAACAGGTTTGATATGAGGGGAAAACAGTATTTGTCTTTCACTAGCTCAGTGATATATGTATGTTGTATTGAACTACAATGGACATGATAAACACCTGTAAAATAGTACCTTCTAAGAGTGTCTGGGAAACAGAGAAAGCTTTGAACTTCAAGTTGCTTTTTTTGGTGATTCACTATGCTATCAAAGTCTAATTTGGAAGGTTTCCACATTCCTATTTTCCTGTAAGTTGTGGTGTCTAACATACAACTGGAAACATGAACTAAAAGTTAAAGCCTGGATAAATCTTAGAATGGGGGGTATATATTAATGTTCAATCAAAATACTTTTGTATCATGGAGCCCTGTTATTCGTGATCAGTGGGGGATGGGGGAATTTTCTCCAGCTGCGGCTATAACTTTGAAATCCACAATCACATTCACTTGTGGCCCTTTTAAACTATTCATCTTCTGGCCAGTTGATAAGGCAAACTAACTGGCTAACATTTTCTGTTTGTAAAGCTGACTGTTTCTTATTAATGTTGTACAACCCTGAGCGTCTTCTTAATGGGACTATCCTACGACAACAGAGTGATTTCAGTCAGAGGCTTTAACAGTTTTGCTGCAATGCAGACTACTACTAGAGAAGGAAACACTGAGCTGTCTAATGAGTTACTGGTTTATGTCGGGATAACTCTTTTCACACTGGGGTTACCTGCCAGAGCTCCACTTAGCTCCATGCAGGAAAGCTCCACCCAAGCTCCACTTGGGGTGCAGCTGTCTTGCGCACAAAATCGTCCTGTCTCTTGTATTGAAGAGAAGCTTCTCCGCAGGTACAGCTTTTAACAAGAGTCTATGGGCAAATATTTTTGCGCCCATAGGTGGAAATACGTCCTCAATCAGGCAACACTGATGGGCGTAACAACTCAACTCCACATAAACTATACTATATTTTATCTATATACATATATACTATTCTTTATATCGCACATCTTAAAGAAAACACACATATATTTCAAAATATTTGTTTATGTTATAAAAAAGATTATTCAAGGTAATTTGTCAAGTTGTTAGTGCCCTAGCGCCCCCTTACTGCTCAGCTGCCACTGTTCGTGACAAAGGTCCACAAGTCCAACATGTTGTGCATTTTCCCCTTGGTCTCTTCCTGGTGGGATGTGCCCGGAACACCTCACCCGTGCCACCTCAACTGAATCCTCTCGATGCGAAGGAGCAGCAACTCTACTCTAAGCCCCCAGCGATGACTGAGGTTCTCACCCTATCTCTAAGGGAGAGCCCAGCAACTCTATGGTATAAACTCATTTCAGCCACTTGTATCCGTGAAATCATTCTTTACGTTTGTGACCATAGATGAGGGTAGGAACATAGATCGACTGGTAAATTGAGAGCATTGCCTTTTGCTTCCTCTCTCTTTACCACAACAGACTGGTACAGTGCCCGCATAACAGCAGAAGCCTTACACATCCGCTTATCGATCTCCCGCTCCATTTTTCCCTCATTTGTGAACAAGACCCCAGATTCTTGAACTTCTCCAATTGAGGAGGGACCCCCTCCTCGACCCTGAGAAGGCACCTTATCCTTTTCTGGCTCAAGACCATGGTCTCAGATTTATAAGTGCTCATCATAGCCGCTTCACACTCGTCGCAAATCGCTCCAGTGAAAGCAATAGCTTGTGTTCCGATAAAGCTAACAGGACCACGTCATCTGCAAAAACAAAGACCCGATCCTTAGGAACAAATTCCCTTAACACCTTGGCTGCACCTAGAAATCCATCCATCTATCCATTTTCTGAACTTCTTAATCCTTAAGGCGTCGCAGGGGGGCTGGTGCCTATATCCAGCTGTCAAGAGGCAAGAGGCGGGGTACACCCTGGACAGGCCCCCAGTCCATCGCAGGCACCTAGAAATCCTGCCCATTAAAGTTATGAACAGAATCAGTGACACAGGGCAAACTTGGCGGAGTTCAACCATCACCGGAAGTGAGCCTGACATACTATAATACAAACCAAGCTCTGACACGGGTCATACGGGGACCTAACAGTCTGTATTAAAGCAGTTGGTACCCCATACGCCCAGAGTATCCCCCACAGGACTCCCAGAGAGACACGGTTGAATGCCTTCTACAAGTCCACAAAACACATGTAGACCAGTTAGGCAAACTCCCAGGCAACATCCAGGACCCTGCTGAGGGTGTAGAGCTGGTTCAATGTTCCATGGCCAGGTCGAAAACTGCATTGTTCCTCTTGAATCTGAGGTTCGACTATCTGTTGTTTCCTCCTCTCCAAAACCCCTGAATGGACTTTACCAGGGATCCGGGAACTCCGGGTGAGTCTCATCTACCCCCAGGGCCTTGCCAACAACAAGCTTTTTAACACCCTTGGTGACCTCAGCACCAGAGATCGGAGAGCCGACCCAAAGTCCCCAGACTCTGCTTCAAAATTAGAAGGCATGCTGGTGGGATTGAGGAGGTCTTCAAAGTATTCCATCCACCAAAACGTCCCATGTCAAGGTCAGCAGCACACCATCCCCAGGGTTGGTGGTGGACAACTCCTTATGCTTGAACATGGTGTTTGTTATGGACAATCCATGAAGAGCACAGAAGTCCAATAACAAAACATCGCAACAGCGTAATGCTTCAGTGGTAGAGCTCCTAAGACAAATTACAACTATTTATTTCTCAGCTATTCTTTCTTTGGAAAATGATGGAGCATTTACAGTATCTTTGACCTCCACAAAATACACAAGCGGAACATGTGCTATTAGGATGTCAAAAAGCTTTTTAGGCATAGCTAGTCCAGCTTCCCAAACTGCATTTCCTTCAAGTATCTCAGATATGCTCTATAGATAAATCAAGAATAAATCCTTGAATAGATTAATCTGCAAATACTGAGGGAGGGTCAACTACAATGATATTGAATTCAACATTTTATTTTCAGCACTTGTAGAAGTTGAGTTTTAACCCTATTATCTTGCAATTTATTCATATCTTTAAAATAGTTTGTGCATTCTTCTGCGTTACTCCGGTTGGTAGAAAGGGACCTTGTGAATATCATTGTGTGCAAGGAAGTTGGATTCTTTGAGAAACCTTTAAAAAAAACTGCGTACATCAGCTATGTTATAATTATGCAAGACATGTACACGAAAAATGGTCTCGATTGTTACACACTTGCCACTGTGCTTGGGCAAAAAAATTATCACAGAGCAGACCAACAACCAAAGGTACCAAAATATGGTTTTGGATAAGCACCATAGTATTTTCTTTGCTGCTTTCATTTCCTGTACTTTTAAACACTTTTCCAACAGTGAATGTCAGCCTTTTGTGGCATAGTTAATATTACAATATGTTCAATGATAATAAAAAAAAGTGGTCAGGAAAGAATTTGCAGCAAGGAACTGACTAAGCAACAGGATTTTTACTTTGTGATTAGGACTATGCAAACATTTTATTTTACCATATGTAGACAATCTAATGTACAACTTGTACTTGAATGCACCAAGGAAATGAACCTGGTGAGGACACTTCTTTAAATGGAGGGATTACATTCAACACAATACCGTTCTTCACGTGTCAGGTACTGTGATACTGCTTGGAGCTGACTGAATGCTATATTTAGCTGGATTTCTCTTTTTTTTATCAGTACTGAAAAAAAACTTTTTATTTTTCATTAGTGCTTTTTTATGTGTATGTACACTCGTTTTTTCTTAGATTTGTTAATAACAAAGTCAAAGTACTACAGTAAATTTTAATATTTAAACAGAAAGAGGAAGTTCTGCTCTGAATAGCTCTATTTAAATCTAAATTGTTACGGTACGTAGACAACTGCGAGGAAGATGCAGTTCATTAGGGACAGCTAAAAAGGCTAATTGTTATCTACATATTTAAAAAATAAAGATAATGATTTCTCAGCAAAAATTATTGTACTCTTTTCTGATGCAGCTGAACACTATGAATCCTGCACTTTGTATCCCATTAAACAGCTCTGAAAAGGAACGCATAAAAATATTTTAAAGACATGAAAGGAGTTGACATTCTAAAAAAGCTGTGGATGATTTTAACGTGTGAAGACTTTTGCAAGCAACTGTAAGCCACGAAAGTCAATGTCTGAGTCCCGTTTCCTGTTAATACTTTTTAATCTCATCAATAATTCATGTTCACGGTTTTGATGAAGCATGGCGCCATTGTTTTTTGAGCTTAGTCAAATAGTTTAATTGCAAATTTTTGTTGCAATACACATTTCAAATAACCATGCTACCACCATTCTAGGTAGGCAAACGTGGTTTCTGTTTTACAGGATATTTGTTCATTATTCTTTCTCTGTTCTGTCATTCAGCTGCAGAGATAAATGACACTCAGGAGGGAAAATAATCTTTCCCTCTTCTCAAAAGACAAAGAGGTGGGTTCTTCTAATGATCAGTCTCTGCATTACCAATCTCTCTGCGTACTAATGACTCAGGCTTCATAATGACTAACTGATGATGTGGGAGGAACAAAGAGGAAAATGTTAGAGTCTCCATCTGCTCAGTATTTAGTGTGAGTAGAGGTAAGGTCCATTTATTTAAAAAAAAAGGCCTTTATATCACGATGACGATGAGATGATGTGCGAGGAACAACATTTAATTATTTTTCGGGATTGTGTGGACCATCACTAAATCGTTTAAAGAGAAATATTTTTGGGGGCTTGGACTCCATTTCTGTCCCATACTTAAGCTTTATTTCAAATATTTAAAAAAATATTATTTTTAAGATAACAGTTTAGCAGCTAATATGTATGCTCCAAGTAAAACAAGGCTTTACTTGGAGCACTATGGTGAGTGGGGAGATTAACGGAAGGTAAGTAGTAAGGAGATATAGTGCATATTTTTTGGTTCTTACTGGTCGTCCAGAGATGAGAAACTTGGGAAAGGTATGTTGGATTCCGTGGACTGAGGTTGGCTGAAGGTGGGTATTGTCCAATATTATTTCAGGTGGTGAGCTCGGAGGAAATCCAGATGAGCATCCAGGGAGCAGGTGAATGAGCACTTGATGAAAATCTAGTTAGTAGTCAGGACTGAATTTGAGTTCATGTCCTTCTCTTGCAGATGGCGAATTTGCTGGAATGGACAGGCAAGCAGCCTGACGGCAGCAGAAAAACAGAAGATAGTGGAGGTAGGCCTGGGTGGTATACCGGTTCATACCGAAAACCAGTGTTTATTTTCATTATAATATGAATTTTTAATATACCCCTATATCATTGAATAGCTCAGAGAACTTCAGGGAATGTTTAATGTGGGGAAGTGTTTCAGCCAAGACACTGTGTAAAAAAAAGTACAGCCTCTGGTACGAGCTGTCAGAGTGAAAGACATAATTCTGAGGAAGTAATTCCAAAAAAGAGGAGCCTTGTGTATAGTTTAAAAAGTTTATCAGCTTTAAAAGGTCAGACGAGAACTGAACAGCATATCTTTTACAAGTGCTATTGCGAGTAACCAGTAGGGGGGAGTGTTGAGCCCTATTTGAACGTCTGTAGGTACATGCGGTCAAGGGTGGCAAAATCTGTTGGAAATAAATCAAAATAGCGGTAAATATCTTTTACATACCATTGCAATACTTCTGCCATCTTTTTTTCTGTTGTTATCTGATTATTAACCAGGTAATGATCTCCTATGGTCGCCATGTTTATTTTACTTCTTCTTTGGCAAAATCCGATCTGAGTCTGTACTCTGCGCCCTAGCAGGATTCTTAAGTACTACAGGCTTGTGCCAACGTGAGGTTAAAAAAAAATACTTTCAACCTTAGAACATCAAGAATGTCTACTAGAATCCTAATCATTTTGATTCTTTTCATATCATTCACTTGTGTCTGGAAAAAAAATATGATGCAGTCCATATGGCCTCAAAATGGACAATTTAAAGTACATGTTATATTTTTCATTCGTATAAGATAATATGAATAAGAACGGTTTTGTGTGGAAAAAAATACAGTTAAATACCGTAATACGGATATTTTTTTTTTTTAAATACCGTGATACAAAAATTTTCCCATACTGCCTACCCCTAAGTGGAGGTGTTTACCAGGTGGGGAGCAGTGCAGGAGTTAACAAGGCAGGAACCCAGAATGAAGGAGGGATTCTGGCTCGGAAGGATCCGGAAGATCGTCACAGGTATCTAGAAAGGATCTGCAGAAGACAGAGAAGGTGAGTCGCAATTCAAACTCAGGAAATAATTATTCTTACTTGAAGTCTCAGAGGAAAGTTTGGCCATATAACACACTTGAGCTGAACACCGACAGGTGTTTCCGTTTTGAGCTGGAAAATGAGCATCAACAAGGAGCACCTGATGGCTGCTGCCTGCCATGCCCTGTAGAGAAGGCTGGAGAAGGAACACATAAACACACCCACTCTTCAGTACCCTGGAAATGAAGAGGTCTTGAAAGAGCACAAATTGAATTGTGTCTGCAAGACACTCTGGCATTGAGCAATGATGCATGTTACTGCATTACGTGAGCAGCTTTGGGAACCAATCAAATCGGTGTATCTGATGTAGCTAGGCCAGAGGCGAGCTAAGTTGATGACGGCAGCACTGTGACATCTGGAATCATTTAGTAAACATTGAAAGATGGCTACAGATGAACACAAGTTATTTGAAACGGCTTTGGCTGCTACAATGAACAAGTTAGACTTGGCTTTTCATCTAAAAGATGAACAGAACACCGCACTCGAATCGTTCCTCTGCAAGGACGTTTTGCTGTTTTACTGAGTGGATATTGAAAGAGTTTAATCTACCAGATAGCTCCACTTTATAGGGCGTCTCACACCATGTATTGTTGTGATTAGCCGTGGCGTTATCCAATTGCGTGTAATGAGAGTTTCAGATGCATGCTTGGTTCCAACCCTCGAGTTAGGCCCTTTTCATTACTCGTTGCCAGACCCTTAATCTTAATAGATTAGGGTCTGGATTTATCCAGGCTAACTCTTCAGCACACAGACACAGTGTCCCATGGCTTTTGTCCCCCCCCCAACTCTTCTTGATCCAGGCAAAAAGTATTCACACTCCTTGTTCCTTTCTGTTCGGCCAAAAACAATGCATCTTATTTGGATTTTTAGTTGACAGACGAGTGCAATACAGAGTACTTTTCTAAAGTAAATGATAAATAATGCATTTTTTTAAAAGGTTTTTGTATTCTGAAGAAAGTGTGGTGAGCCTGTGTGTTGAGCCCCTTTGAATGAGCAGAACTAGCCCGTGGAGCTGGAGATCTTTCAAAATGTGTCTGGATTGGTATGGTTGGACGAACCACTGGTGTTGACTGCTTCCTGAAATTTTGTTCTACATTCATATTGGAAAGAAAATATCAGTCATCTGTTTGATCCTGATAGCTTTGGACTTTTGTGGGGAAAATAATAATTTCAACATGAATATTGATGAAAGTAGGTCCAAAATAAATCAACTTTGTTGATTTATTTTGGACCTACTTTGGTATTGGCAGATGTTACAGTGACAATAATACACAATCAAAAATACAAATATATATTGATCACAAGGTGCAACAATGAGTGATTAATTAAAGAGAAAACGAGAGCAGGGTTCTTGTGAAAAAAAAACACTTTATAAAGAGACTGGATAAGAAGAAATAATAAATAGATTAATACCCAGCAAGGTAAGCGCAGAAATACAAAGTCAAAAGGAGTCTGTCAAATGTGCTCTGGATAATAATCCTCGTCAACAGGTCTTGTACAGCAGGTCCCCACTGCGTGTGGGTGTTTCCTAACAAAAAATAAAGGGCTAATTGAACCATAGGTGTGAAGTTGTAATTAATATAGACCAAGGGTTTCTTGGAGATCAGCACATATGGTCTTGCCTTTTGCTAAGAATGAGGGTTGTGTATTTGATGCTAAACAAGACAGCTTCTATCCTGATAAGTTCTATGGAAGACAAAAAGGATCCATCCCCTGCTGTTTTATGGCACTGTGAGGATATATTTGAGACCAGTGGATCAATTTTGTAACACAATTAGTTATATAATCTAAGAGAAATGAGAGGTAAGGAGCATATTACAATATTTTCCATGACAGGGTAATCCACACCTAAAAAGATCCACAATGGCAGAGGCTATATCAGGTTTTTAAAGGCACTACTGTGGGTAATGGAAAGTCAGAAAAATGCGGATGCAGAAAATAAAACAGTTTGTAACCAACTGAACATTTTGATGATGAACCAGAATCTAGTGATGATAGACAAAGTGACTCCTAATGATAGCAATATCGTAAAGGAATATATGCTAACAAGAAAACCTGAATTATTATTCCAGTGGTTCTGAATCACTGTATTTTGGGGAAATGTTAGGGCTTGCACGCTATATTTATTCTGAGATGGAGTAAACAATGAATCACTGCATTAAAAGGCCAGAATATCAATTATACTCATTCATCTGCTACAGGGCTTCTAGTCCTTTTAAAAGAAAGTTCCATTTTTTTGTTTTGCTTTGTTTTTATTTTTAAAATGATTACAGACAGTGGAGAGCCATTTTTTCCTTTATCTAAATAATGCTGCAAATGTCTAGAAAAATAAATAAATATCCAAATTTAATATCATATTTCTGATGTAATCATCTAAGTCACAACACGCAGTTGTACATTTTACAGTCATTGCTTTAAAAAAATCTAATTTTTGCACTTAAAGAGGAGCTATATGTGATTTCAATTTCAATTCAGTTTATTTATATAGCGCCATTTCACAACAGATGTCATCTCAAGGCACTTTACAAAAAGAGTTATTACAATACAATGTTAAGTGTAGAAATTACAGAACCACAGAAGATTGCGTCGTGGAATTCTCAGCAATCCCTCATACTGAGCAAGCATGCAGCGACAGTGGGAAGGAAAAACTCCCTTTTAACAGGAAGAAACCTCCGGCAGAACCAGGCTCAGCACAAGCGGTTATCTGCCGCGACCGTCTGTGGCTTGGAGAATACATAACAGAGACACAGAAAGAGCAATAGAACTGATGCAGAAGTTTGTTGCAGGACGTGGAGAATTTTCCGTCACTGCAATGCCATCTTAGTCAGGGTCGTCAAGCAGGGCTAATCCGGAGCACCTACTATAATAGAAAACAGGTTAGTGCTTGAATTGACAGCACATCATGCAGTTGGGGAGAAGTAGGAGAGAAAGTAGGAACAGACCCTAATAATGTCCTCCAACAGCCTAGCCTAAAGCAGCATAGCTACTAACATTAACCTGTCTCCTAGCTACTAGGAGACCTGGCTACCAACACTCTGTCTGAGTCCTCCTGACCCGTGGACGGTGTAGGGCCGGTAACGGCCCCCGTCATGCCGGGGTCTTCTCGGAGTCGGGTTGTTTGAGAATGCAGCCCAAAGTGGGTGGTAAACTCCATCTAAGGCTAAATACCGGCACGAGACCGATAGTCGACAACTATCTTAAGGAAAAATAGACAGAACTGAGAGGACAGAGTTGAAGAGGGCGAGAAACGTTTAAGAGATAAACGGGTGGGGTCCGCACAGTCTGCCCGGGGGATTCAACCCGGCAGGTAATGGGCGGCCGCACTGTGCGGGAGGATCCCCTTGAGGGACCTCTCTCCGGCGCAGGCTGGCCCCTGTGGGGCACATTTCTTCCGCGGCGGTAAGCCGCGACCGGCTCCGGATCTTTACCTGGCTTACATTAATCTATCTCTACCTAGCTACTCTACCTCTTCCTATCTCTTCCTAACTTTTGACACTCTGCCTGACTACTAACATTAACCTGTCTCTTCCTATCTACCTGTCTGACCTGACTCTAACTACCTATAAACATATCTCTAACTGTAAGCTTTGTCAAAGAGGAAAGTTTTTAGCCTAGTTTTAAAGATAGACAAATTGTCTGCTTCACGAACCAACCCTGGGAGCCGGTTCCATAGGAGGGGAGCCTGATAGCTGAAAGATCTGCCACCCATTCTACTTTTAGAAATCCTAGGAACTACCAGTAAACCTGCAGTCTGAGAGCGAAGGTCTCTGTTAGGAACATATGGAACAATCAGGTCTCTTATGTATGATGGAGCTAGATTATTAAGGGCTTTATATGTCAGAAGGAGGATCTTGAATTCTATTCTAGATTTTACTGGGAGCCAGTGAAGAGAAGCTAAAACAGGGGAAATGTGATCTCTTCTTTTAATATTCATCAGAATCCTAGCAGCAGCATTTTGAACTAACTGTAGACTTTTAATTGTATTCTGTGGACTACCTGATAATAGACAGTTACAGTAATCCAGCCTTCAAGTAGATTTTTTTTGCACAACACAATAAACAAAAGAAAACTCTGTAGAAAATGACTCAAACTTGTCTTTGTACGGTTTGCTGGTTAATTGCCAAATGGTAAATTGACTGGATTTAGATGCCGCTTTTCTGGTCACCTAACCACTCCAAGTACTTTAACTGTAGCCACATCAGTCAGCTTTGTAGCTGTGCTATCAGTTTACCCAGGTTGATTTGTGAAAAAGGAAGGGGGGGTATTTATTTATTTTTATTTTACTTTTTAATTCATAAAGCAGCATCAGGAGCACCTTGTACGCCCTCCTGCCCTCTGTCTATTTTTCTGTTGGGGAAAAAAAGAGGAGCACAGCCGGGATCAGGTGCAGAAATTATTTTTTGGTGTAAGAATCTCTACCCTCAGCTTATTAAACTGTGAGCATGGATTTGGGATCTTGCAGGAAAGTATAGACATATGAGTCATTATAGCCAGGGACATGTCCAAGGCAATATTTATAAATCATTGTTTTGTCCCCACCACTTAAAAACCTGGTGTGGATTTTCTTTTTAAAGTACACCCACCAGCACACTTTTCATATAATCAGTATCCGAACTGACTGGTATCTTGTACCATTTCTCTATGTGTGAATCCTACAGCGTACTTTGCAGAGATCGATGTTACGTTCAATAAAGACTCACTTTCAGAAGTGGGTACAGTATCAACAGGTAACTGATTAACTCGTACTATATCTCCTTAATAAAAAATCTTCTAATTATGCTGCACCACAACCCAGGGGCAAGACAGACATATGCAATCTGGAATTTTTGGACTATGTCCACAAATTTTGCGATCGGTTTGTCTTCAAAGCTGCATAAAAATAAATATTGCATTGGACACCAGTGAGTTTAAGTATAGCTTAGTCGTCTTATTAACAATTCAAAGGAATAACACTCTTTTTTTCTATTTAAAGCTCTGGAAAGGTCCAGGGTGATGCCCAAATCTGCATGCATAGTTTAATAAAACTTGTTTTATTTCCAAAACACCAGCAAAGAACCATGTGCTTTTAAATGGTATCTCAGTCTGGTTCAGTAGGAATCAGAGTCTGTGAATGTTTCAAAGTAACCACAGGATTGCTATGCTTGATTGGCCAGAAAACTCTTCTGGCCTAGACCCCACTGAGAATGTATGGGGCATTGCCAAGAGAAAGATGAGACATGAGACAGAACAATGCAAAAGAGATGAAAACCACTACTGAAACATTTTGTTCTTCCATGACATCTCAGCAGTGCCACAGACTGATTGCATCCACGCCACGCCGAATTGAGGCAATGATTTATGCAAAAGGGTCCCAAACCAAGTACTACATATGTACGGTTATGCTGTTCACAGGTCTGTCATTTCTCTATTTAAAATCCTTGTTGGAATTAGGGGTTTATGATATGTAAGCCATAATTTTAATGTCCCCAGGCTTTCAGGCTGTGGTGGAGGGCTTTTAACTATTTTAAGTCTTCTATTCCTTGTAAATTCTGTCTGCTTTTGACAAAGTTTAACAGCTTTGAACTACTGACTTTTGAGCTGAGTCTCTCACCATTTATTATGTGTGCATTAATTTATCGTCCTCCTGAACCGAGTCCTGACTTTATCCCCCAGTTTGCTGAATTATATCTGTTCTCTGCACTAAATATGACCAAGTCCTTATTTTCTGAGATTTAAATATATAATATATGCTGCCCGGGGAAACCTCTTGCTGCAGATTCCAGGAATCATTTGGACACATTTGACCTATGCCAGTTAATTGACTTTCCCACTCATGAACATTCACATACTTTGGACTTGGTTCTCGCACATAAGGGTTTGGTGTCTGCTCTGACAGCTGATGATGTCAGGATCCAGAAGGAGGAGCTGTTTTCCCATCCTTTCTCCACAGGTGCTGAGGCTGAAGCAGCAACAGGTGGAGCCAATTAATGCAATCACCACAGGAGTATTTAGAGGGAGCGGATCCACCAGACGGGCGTCAGATGATTCCATTTCTCGGAGTGGTAAACCTGACCGCTTTACTTGAGGTACGCTCAGTGTCTGCTTGTGGACTTACCCTGTTCTCTCCTGTGTTCCTCGTCGTAGTTCCTTCCGGACTTTGCCAAGCAGTCTTCGGTTCATCACCAGTCCTCTGACGTTCCTTCAGCGTATCTTCACGTTGGCACCTGTCCTGGACGCCCGTCTTAGCGGGGTGTGGCTCGCTTATGAGTCAATCCTAAAACATGACAGATGATGTTCATCTGTCTGATCATTCCACTATTTTGTTTTCCATTGATAAAGCTCAACCTCTTCCTCTGGCCCGTTCAATGAGGCGTTGGTCCCGGGTGATTAATCCATTTGTAGTTGACCAATTTTCTTCGCTTTTTGTTCATCTTATGAGAGGATAATTTTAGCTGGGGATTTTAATCTATATATAAATAACCTTTTAGATCCTTTATCAACAGATTTTTAAAATATTTTAAATTATATGGATTTTAGCCAACATGTCATGGAGCCAACTCACAACAGAGGACACAACCTGGACCTGGTCATCACGTATGGCCTGTCCACCAGTGTGTCCTCTGTTGTTGACTTGGCTGTCTCTGACCACTACTGTGTGTTTTTCAATATCACCAGTTTTATCCAATCAGAGACCTCTGTGAGAACTGTCAGGAAGCGTCATCTAACCCCTGAAGTGGCTGCAGGTTTTCTTGAAGTTTTTAAAAAATTTCCTCCAATGCCTTTACCTGCCCCCTGTGATTTTATCGTTAATGATTTTAACAGTAGGCTTAAATCTGCTCTCAACCTGCTGGCTCCAATTAAAGTTGTAAACCCTCATTCAAAACGTACAGTACCGTGGAGAAATGCAGCTATTAGAAAATTAAAGAGGAGCTGCAGGGTGGCAGAAAGGAAATGGAGGAAAAATAAAATCACAATAAATCATCAGATATACATAGAACATCTCAGATTATATGATAACGCTTTAAGAAATTCCAGAAATACATACTTTTCCAGAATAATCTCAGAACATAAAAATAATTCCAAAATTCTGTTTTCCACCATTGACAACATTCTACATCATAATTCTAATACTTTACTGAAAACCCCCTCAAACACTCTCTGTGAGGAGTTTGCAGACCACTTCAGAGGGAAGGTAGAAACCATCAGATGTAATATTTTATTCTCTCAAACAAACATGGTTTTAGACAAATATGAGTGTCTGCCTTCACAAGAGGGAACACTGGACAGTTTTGTCCTGGTAGAAGCTGGGACCCTTGATAAAGTTTTCTCCTCAGTGAGGCCCACAACAAGCGCTTTGGACCCGATTCCCACCAGGTTTTTTAAGCAATTTTATGGTTCTTTTAAAGATGAGATTTTAAACTTTATGAATTGCTCCCTTCAGACGGGGGTTTTTCCTGCTGCCTTTAAAGCGGCGGTAGTGAGGCCCCTGCTGAAGAGGAGCAATTTAGATTTTAATGATTTAAACAACTACCGACCAGTATCTAACTTACCATTTTTTAGCAAAGTTTTAGAAAAACTTGTTTTTATTCTACTTAATCATTTTATTAACGCTCATAATGTCCTAGAGAAATTTCAGTCTGGTTTTAGGATGACCCACAGCACACAGACGGCGCTTTTAAAGATTTTAAATGATTTTAGACTAAGCTATGATGCTAAAAAGGTGACAGTGTTGGTTCTTCTTGATCTAAGCGCTGCCTTTGATACAGTACAATACGGAGACGCTAATGCATGCTTTTATCACCAGTAGAATTGATTATTGTAATGCCCTGCTTTCTGGTCTTCCCAAAAAGACCACCTCAGGTTTACAGCTTTTACAGAATTCAGCAGCTCATGTCCTGATGAAGACTAGGAGGCGGGAGCACATTACACCGGTCTTAGAATCACTGCATTGGCTCCCCGTATGTTTTAGGATCGATTTTAAGGTTCTTTTAATGGTTTTTAAGTGTCTTAATGGTCTTGGGCCTTCGTATCTGTCAGAAATGCTTTTACCGTATGAACCCTCGCGGTCTCTGCGCTCCTCTGGCAGCCGTCTCCTTGTCATCCCCAAAGTCAGGACACAGACTCATGGTGAGGCGTCTTTCCAATATTATGGCCCTCACCTCTGGAACAGGCTGCCAGAGGATCTCAGGGCCGCAGAGAATGTTAATGTTTTTAAGAGCAGGCTCAAGACTCACCTTTTTAGCTTAGCCTTTAACTAACTATTATTTATTAATATATTTTTAATCGCTCAGCATGTTGTACCTGATTTAATTTTTAGTTTAGCTTTTAACTGTTTATTTATTAATCTGCTTTGCATTTTTATTATTTGTTTTACACTTATTGTTTTATACTTTATATACTTTATATTTTATTAACTTTATATTTTAATGTATTTTAATCTTTCTTGCCAGTGTTTCCTCTCTGGGGGGGCCCCCTGCATCGGGGGCGGTGGTCGGCTGTGGCTGCCGGGGTGCCCCCCAGGTAGCGCTTTGGTGGAGGTGGGGGTACCAGCCCTCCCTCCTCTGGGCGCCCTAGGTCGGAGCCTTGGCTGCTGCTGTTGATCTGCTGCTGCCGATGCAGATGGCTCCCTCCCATGATGGCATTTCCTGGCTCATCTGTACTCAGCCCGCTTTTTGTAGCTTCTATGTGTGTGTGTGAGTGAGTATGGCTGATGGGTTGGGTTGGGAGGGGGTTGTATTATCATTGATGATTTTATTTTTGAAAGGGGGGGGGGGTTGTGGGGTTATTTTTATTTTAAATCTGTAAAGCACTTTGAGTAACTTTCTTTGTTTGAAAAGCGCTTTATAAATAAAGTTTGATTTGATTTGTATGCTTCTGATATTAATATTTTCGACGTTGCTGATTTTCTGTCCTCCTTTTATTCCTGCTGTCTGTCTGCTTTGGACCAAGTTGCTCCTCTTAGACTTAGACGCTGTCGCTTCTGCACTGATCCCTGGCTTAATCCCTTTACCTGGTTGGTCAGGCAACTCTTCAGAAAGTTTGAATGGATGTGGAAGAAGGATAGACTCCAGATCTCCCTCTGTATGCTTAAGGAATTTTGGAAGTTTTATCAGAAAGTTGTAAGGAAGGGCCGCCATGATTTTTATTCTGATATTGTGAATAGGCATGCAGGTGACCAGCATGTCCTATTCTGTACCCTTAATGTTTTTCTTTCTGGAAACGTTTTTGTCACCTAACCATGACGTGGACCTTTGTTCCGGATTTGCTGATTTTTTCATGGCTAAGATTCTTTTGTCACCTCACGATTAGATTATGCTAATTCTACACTTGCTTGAACATCTTTAGCTCGCCTTCAGGTGACTCAGAACGCTGCCGCCCGTTTCATTACTGGAACGGGACGTCTTGAGCATATTTCCCCAGTCTTGGCCTGTTTAGCAGTACTGTACCTTGGCCTGTCACTGGCTACCAGTTCGATATCGGTATAGGTTTAAAATTTTATTGTTTACTGTTAAGGCACACGATTCTCTTGCTCCACCATATCTTTCCCAGTTGCTTCGCTGGTATGTTCCGGATTGTTCCCTCCACTCTAGCAATCAATGTCTTTTATGTATCCAGAGGGGCTCTGTCGGAATGGGGGTGGGGGAGCGGGGTTTACATTTTTCTGTTTGGGCGAACCAAGGGAAAACTCCACCCGCAGAATGTGAAACCAACCGCAAAGTGTTTTTTTGAAACAGGCTGTAAACATGTTTATTTTTTCTTTAAAGTTGGCCTTTTTAACATGGGAGTCAATGGGAAATTGCTCCTTTTTGGAGCCAGCCCCCAGCGGATGAGGGCTTAACTGCAATTTTTGACACTTCCGGGTTGGCTTCACATTCTGCGGGCAGAGTTTGCCCCTTTGTTTACCATCATGACAACTCTGAGGGGGGTTAATTTTTTTCTAACTTTTCCATTTATATGTAATTTAATCTTGAAATTATGAATAATTAGGGGCGTGTCCTTTTGATTGACAGGTCCGTCTAGGCTAACGCTGGTGGCTAATGGTGGCTAACGGTGGCTAACTTTAGCTAATAGCTTGCTCCGTAGTCTGCTCTCCCCCCCTGCTTGCGGGAAAGCTCTTCACAGCCTGGGAGTAACTTAAAGACTTCAGTCACTTGGTGTTTCAGAACTCCACTATCAGTTGCCTCTGCAGTTTTTATTCGGTTTTTCGTTTATGAAAAACTGTGTAAAAGTCTCTGAACTGCGGGGTTATGGTGTTCTTGACTCTGCGTAGTGCCTTATAACCATCTAATGCACGGCTCCTCGTTGTTTAATACTTTAGTTAAACAATGTTTTAAAAAACCATAATAAGACGAAAAAACACAATTTTTAATTTAATAGACAAAGTTTAATTAGGCTATGCAAGCTTTCATCTGAACCGAACATCAGCCTCAAACAATTAGTGTAATGTAAACATATTACTATTAATTAACAACAATGTTGGTATCATTTATGACAGAAACAAAATAGAAATTATCTTTATATTATGAAAACATGTAGTAAAGGGTAACGGCAAATATGCAATAGTATATGAGTAGTATGAAAAAAGTATGCTTTGATGGCCGTCTTCCCTCCATGAACTCAGCTCGAAGCTCCTCTCCGAGATGCTGCAGGAATTTACGTTGTGGGATCTGCGTGACAGTACACTGCTGGAACAGCACATGGGCATTTCTTCCCGCAAGGTCAAGAATATTATAAAAAACAGCGACGGGCCATCTCCGTGTACCACCCTTTGTGGAATACTTCCTAGCCATCTGATCCGAGATATCCACGCCATATTTTGTTTCATTATAGTATTGCACAAAATCCGGCTTTGCCCTCGGCCCATCACTTATCCCCACAGTCGTGTGCACAGTGCTGAGTATACAGACATTTTTTGCGAGCCTTTCCCTGATAAACAGTAAGCGTCTCACCTCCGCATTTCAGCACCCTTGATGAAAAAAGCTCCGCTTGCTGTTTGGCGGAGGGCGGTAACTCGCACTTGGTTTTCCCCAGAGTACCCACAAGGCTGGTCTTCCTGGCTTGCAAGGTGGTGGCCAATTTTAGAGAGGTGAAGAAACTATCAGTGGTGATGTTTCTTTCTTTCACCATGAATGGCTCCGCCAGTTTCAGCACCACGTTCTCCCCAAGCGGCTGACCTCTACCACGCGCTTCGTCCTTTCCAAGATATGGAGCGTCATTCAGCATGTATTTAGAATCAACTTCAGCTGCCAGCCAAAATTTGATTCCAAATTTATCCGGCTTATTTGCCATGTACTGGATGAATTTGCATCTGGCCTTGGTGCGGAAAAGCTGCTCATCAATGGTGATGTTGGCACCAGGCTTATAACAGGAAATGCAGTTTTCCACAAACTTGTTCCAAGTAGCAGAGATCAGCACAGACCTATCATCCACTAGTCGTGCACGTCGGGTTTCTTTTCTATCAAAACGAAAAAATCTCATTATTTCTTTGAATCTATTTCTGGACATCGTTTCCTTGAAAAATGGGAAATCCCATTTTTCTGACCAGAGACTGTCCACGTCCATATTTCTTGCTCCCTGTGCACCTCGGATATAAAACAGAGCAATGAAGGCTTTCAGCTCCGCCACCGTCATGTCCCATGAACCATCGCCATGATGTTGATGCGTCTCAGCTACTTTGCATTCCCTGATGTGCTTTAGCATGCCTAGATCAAATAGGCAGAGTGAAGCTGTTAGGCCACCATCGATGTTGCACTTTGCGTAGTGTAGGGATGTCACTAAAGTTATTGAGGACGTTTTGACTCTGCATTCTCCGTGGATATTCACCAGGAGCAAAAACTGTCCACACAGTCCGATCCTTTCCGTTTTCCACCTTCAAAGGAGAGGGTATGTTAGCCTCCAGGTTTGGATCAGGTGCGGGAGATGGCTCAGGATGTCCTGTGATGATAATATAACGGAAATAACTAACTAACTAAATAAATACAAATAAATAAAGTAAATTAAAATAAATAAATAAAGTTGTCACATGATAATCTAGCATTTGGCCTATGCTGGCCTAATATTATTATGACGCTAATTACTCTAAAAAGCGTCCAAGTCAGCGCAGCATAGAAAAAGCTTACCTGATATTTCGGCTGGCATAACAGCATTTGGGTGACTGTCAGATAACATTAGGCGTCTCTTTTTCCGTCGGATCTCCTCTAACTCACTATTAGGGGGCGAACTTTCATTCACCCAGGAATCGTCGCTGCCATCAGACTCATTCTCCGGGCCAGATTGTCACCAGAATCGTCACTGTCCATGTTCATCAATCTTTCTAAAGCCATTTCTACTGTCATATTTCTTTTAGACCTCTGTCATTTTAGCTTTGCGTCAGACAGAAAAAAAACAACTGAAAAACAACTATACATTTTGGACCAAATATCGCTGAAGATGCTCTTTGACAATCAGCTGACTGTCAAAATTCCCCGCCTTGACGTTCTATTGTTATCTAGTGCAGGAAAATCGAACTAGTACAGTGTAAAACTCGCTGCATTCTAAATGACCGCCTATGGCCGAAATAGGTAGAAGTGATTGTATTTCATTTATCCTTTGAACACTAAATATGAAATCTATTTTTTATGAAAGTTTACAGAATTTTAGGAAAAGTCATGGAACAGTAAGGCTTTATGTTTTTTTTTCATAAAGTAATTAAACATACAAATTGAAAAAGAGTCAAAATGACTGCCATGGCCGTTCTAGTGTTAATGTTCAGCATTTTGGATGGTTTATACTTTGTAAAAGGTGCTCTACAAATAAATATGGTATAATCATAGAAATTATTACAAATACAAGCTTGAAATATTTTTACTTTGCATGTAATGAGTTTATATTAGGGATGCAACGGTACAGGGTAAAGTACCGAACTGTTCGGTACGACCTATATGGGACAATCCGTCCTCCTGTACCGTGGGACTTCGGTACTGCCATTTTGTGTTGGTAATGCCCGACGTTACCAAACTGTGCCACGCTCCAGGACACAGACCTGTCTCTGGGAGCACGGCAAAAACCAGCTGGCTGTTCCCCGCTCCAGCAGCTGGTTGGCATAGAGACACGTCCCCCTCTCCACAATGTGCGCATCAAGGAGCAGTGAGAAGCGAAAAAATGTACACTGGTCGGTTGCGCTTTTTTCGGAAATCAGCCCTGGTGTGAGGCGCTGCTAAAATTTCTCTCCGACTTGAGCACTTTCTGCCCGGACGGGCTCCAGCATTGAGGGGCGCCGGGTTGCGCTGTGTTAATCTTCTCTCTGCGGTATGTCGGAGTGCAACACAAAGAGGAGATGCGCTGCGCTCCTTTCATTGATGTACACACAAATGCCCTTTGAGCAGCGAGCACACGAAGAATATTTGTCCGCCACCTGTGTCAGTGTGTTCAGATGCGCTCTTGTTTAAAGAACCGGTAAAGTACAGTAAAACATTCTGTTACTGCGGCCCTGTAGGCCCGGACTGACAATCGGGAAAGTTGGGACTTTTCCCGGTGGCCTGCCTGCCATACTGGCCTGCTCCATGACTGGGCCGATGGTCAGGTGGAGCCTGATTCTTATTAAACTTCTGTGACGCAGCTCATTCGGCACAAGCCTCTCCTGCTGCGCCTAATCACCCTCTCTCCTCTCTGTGAGACTGTCTGTCAAAGCGCTGCAGATCCCCCCCATCCCTGCTCTGCTGTTAATTGCTCATCCTCCAAAGATACATTTGTCAAAGACAAGGCTTAAAGCCGCCCACATCTGTAACTGTGGGCGGGTTAAGTTAACTGTTACATTCTGCTTTTGTTCCCAAAAAAAAAAAAAAATGTTTTGGGATTAAAAAAAAAAAAAAAAAAAAAAAAAAAAGCAGTCTCTTTCAGCACAAAACATGTACCGTACCGTGGCCCAAGTACCGAGGTACGGACCGAACCGTGGGCTACCTGTACCGTTGCACCTCTAGTTTATATCATATATCGGTTTCACCTTTTAGAATGACTGATAATTGTACAATCTTCAAATTTTTTGAGTCTCAGCTGCATTTTACAACGTAAAAGTGCTTACACACTTTGTAGTCCACGTCAGTGCGTTAGCGCATCACGTCAGGTTTTAAGCAGGCGGGGATTTCTCTGTTCTTTCTCTGTAAGTTCTGCAATTTCCCTCCCTCTGCTCCGCTCGTCCTAGTAATGTGTATTACTGTAAGTACTGTAGTTTCCCTAACCGGGATTGGCTAGTGATAAAGGTTGAATATGGAACATGGGACCAAAGTGACATTTAGTGTGTTGAGGTTGTTGTTGCAATAACAAAACGCCGTCTTGATGACAGTTCTGTCGCTGTAACCAGCGAGCATTATCTCCAGCGACGAATCTTACAGGGTCAGGACTATTTTGTACTAATAAGTTTAAAATACTTAACGAAAAATAATTATGAGAAAATATGGGTCAAAGCAACAATACGTTTTTGTACCTTTCCTGTCTGCATCTTACTTTGGTAGCTGAGTGGTATCCTCCAACCCTTTGGTAATGTCCTCTATAAGTCCTAATTTATACTTTAGAATTTACATAAACATCCGACACAGAAATCACATGCGGGGTCCCACAGGGCTCCATCCTAGGGCCCCTCCTATTTAGCATCTACATGCTCCCACTAAACCAGATTATTGCCACCAATAATGTTAACTACCACAACTATGCTGATGACACTCAACTTTATATCTCAATATCACAGGGTAATGTTGAACCTATTCAAACCCTTAATAAATGCGTCCCCCAATTTCCTCTTTGATTACTGTAACAGTATCTTCATAGGTCTACAAAAAGAAAAATCTATCAGACAGCTGCAGCTGATCCATAACGCTGCTGCTCGTGTTTTCACTAGAACCAGGAAAGCAGAACACATCACCCCAATTCTAAACTCACTACACTGGGTCCATGTAGCTCAGAGAATAGAATTCAAATTGCTTTTATTAGTTTATAAATAGTTGAATGGGTTAGCACCAGAGTACATTAGAGATCTACTATGACAGTACAAACAACCTAGATCATTCGGATCCTCCAGCCCTAGCTTACTGATCGTCCCTAGTACCAGAGCGATGCATGGGTAAGCAGCTTTTAGTTTCGATGCTCCACACATGTGAGCTGCGCACAACGTGCTGTGCTGGAGCCAATACCAGGCCGGGGTTGTGTTTACTCCTCCATAGAGGCTGTCCGGGTGAGGAAGCTGTTCGTGGCTCACTTTTTGGCAGAGAGCGGTGCCTTTTGCGGCCACAACGGCTCTTTTAAGAGCCACCAACAACCTCTTAAGAGCTTTCCTGTCTAAATTGTTTAATCTCTTTATAATTATTTTTTTATTCATGTGTCTGTATAGAAAACAGCTGCTGTCATGTAGCTCAGGGTGATTAGCCATGGTGTTTATCAGTATTTCCTCCATGTTGTGCTGATGCCGTGACTTCGTGTCGGTCACAGCTACAGTACCGTTGCATCTTCAGTGTGCCAGACTATTTTTTTTTCCCAAGAAGGCATTGCAAAATTCGGAAAAATAACTAGGTATATACTGATTTCCACAGGTGATAGCTGATTGTAGTTGACAACGCTCTGCCTTTGTGCTAGAGGAACAGGGGAGGGAGGGCTTTGGAGAGACCGGGCGGTAATCAAAATTTAGGGCCGTTGCTGGGAGGTAAGGACGTAGCCTGGAAGACTCAGGCGTTCAGAGCTCAACATGGCCGCTGCAAAAGTTTTAAAAGACTACTCAAACATACATAAAGTAACCTAAGAAAGACTTTAGGCATGATTTTAAGGAGGGAATGACACAAGAATGTAATGAAAAGCTGTAAAAAGTGCATTTTACATGCCACCCCTCCTTTAAAGGAAAATTAAAATTAAGACCTACCTTTTTAGAACCGCCTATGAGTAACTGATCCTATGCCTGTTTTTATTTGCTTGTGTTTAATTTGTATTCTAATTATTGTCTTGATTATTGTCTTTTTGTAAATGCCCTTTTTGTATTTTAATCATCAAAGTGATTTATGCCATGTTCTAATTTTAAACATGGAAAGCACCTTGAATTGCCTTGTGTTGAAAGTGTGCCATACAAATAAAATTGCTTTGTCTTGCCTTGAAAGATTTCACATTGTGCGTATTTGACTAAGGTGTGTGGTCGGACAACTATATCAATACAGAAGGCTAGCTAGAAAAGTTTTTATAATATCCACTCACCGCAGCAGTGAAAGCGAGCCTCCTATACATGACAGAGCATGAGAGTTAAACAGCTTCATTTTCTTTCGCTTCTCATATTTAGGAACAACATCATATACACAAGTATTGCCAAGCTGTTTTACTTACAGCTAATTTTAGCCGTTAGCAAGCTTTCTTACCTTTCTCCATGAGAAGCTTTGCCATTTCCGCAGAGGTTTTAATGCTGTGAAAGTTTTTTAATTGTGTCCATCTGTTGTAGGCTTCACCTAAACTAGCTGTGGTTTTAGATATTGTAAGGTCAGTCCTCTTCTGAGAAAGATAAAGAAATCTATGGGGCTCAGACATAGCAGCTTAAACTACCGAGTGCTCCATTTTCTACGGTACATGCCTCTTTGCTCTAAGCAGTTGTTTACAATAGTGTTTGGCAACCCGCAGTGGTATGCCGCTGTTGGCTGGAACACGTAAATATAAACACAGTGCGGTAGTAAAAAGATATCTGTTTGAATTATTTTAGGTTAAATATAACGTTTAAAGGAAGGGTGCACTTTCATTCTGCACACCTCTAAACTCCCCGTTGGAGTATTACTTTTTTTATATAGATAGCTGTTAAGAAAAATTTTCCATATTCAACCGTTAACTGACAAAACAAAGTTAAAACAAAATATATAACTGATTAACTGACACTCCAATATCCTTTGTTCGCTACGTTATCACTTACTTTTCTGTCTCTCTCACCCTGCAGACACAGCATCTCGCCCTCAGTCTTCCCAGGTTTGAGTAGCTCCAGTCGAATCTCATCGCTGATGGGTTCCTGCCCCGCGTTTGATGCCCAAAAGTTCAAGTTTCCCAACTTCAAGCAGCAGGTTGTTGGAGGCCGTGACGGATAGTCCGAGCATCAGGTGCGTGGAAAAGCTGATGACCGCTGCACTGACGTGCGCGACTTGCTGCATGCCAGCTTGATGACCACATGCTGCGTAGGTGTCATCTAGCTGTCCTGCTGCCTGGACGCACAGGGCGGTCTGATTGTACCTTTAGACATTCTGTGTGAGAGCTCACTCACAAACAGAAAAAACGGTTGGAAATGACTTATAAAAGCACGATGGCATCCAGGAGCAGCTCCAGCAAATGATTAAACAGCTTAAACTTTCAACTTTATTACTAACACTATGTATTTTACCCTATAAATCACCCGAACACCCCCACGTAGAGGGCATATACTCATACACAGCTGCGTCTGGTGTATGTTACTGCTATCTGTTTTGCTGGGTTTTATTTGTGACCCTTGTTGGCAGAACGAGTCGGAATGCGCACAGACTGATTATGAGCAAAAGCTGAAAATGTGAGTGTTATTTGGTTGCGGTAAACATGTTTGTTAACAAAGTGCAAAATGCACTACCTTAAGGCTAAACGATTATGACCAAAAAATAATCATCATTATTTTGATCAATATTGTAATCACAATTATTAATCAGGATCATTCATTCCGTCCTGTAAAATATCTATTTTTATTGCACCAATTATAAACATACAACGGTGCAACATTTTTTGTGAAAAATAAAACTTTAGATTAGAATAGATGATAAATAATGCCAAAAAAAAAACAAAAACAAACTCCAATACTTATATATATACTACCGTTCAAAAGTTTGGGGTCACATTGAAATGTCCTTATTTTTGAAGGAAAAGCACTGTACTTTTCAATGAAGATAACTTTAAACTAGTCTTAACTTTAAAGAAACACACTCTATACATTGCTAATGTGGTAAATGACTATTCTAGCTGCAAATGTCTGGTTTTTGGTGCAATATCTACATAGGTGTATAGAGGCCCATTTCCAGCAACTATCACTCCAGTGTTCTAATGGTACAATGTGTTTGCTCATTGGCTCAGAAGGCTAATTGATGATTAGAAAACCCTTGTGCAATCATGTTCACACATCTGAAAACAGTTTAGCTCGGTACAGAAGCTACAAAACTGACCTTCCTTTGAGCAGATTGAGTTTCTGGAGCATCACATTTGTGGGGTGTTGAATTAAATAATTATCATAAGTAATTCAATGCATGTTCAAGCAGAGACAAAATGGAGCCAATTTCCAGTTTAACATTTATTTTGAACAGATTAACAAATTGCAGTTTACAGAGAAAGTTGCCCTAGTTTCTCTGTGGTCCAGACTTAAAGAAATCTGAACAATTAACTGATCTTTATATTTCACAGCTTTATAGACAAGCGGGCCTCTGGGCGCTTATAATCTCTCCAATCAGATCACTTCCAAACAGTCTCTTAGCCATGATTTGCTGTCAGAGAATTATGCAGTCCGAAGATGGGTGTCTCTGTTCTGGGTCAAAGGTTCATTATAAAAATTTATGGTTAAATGGCCATCTGCTTCTCTAAAACTTTTCTCCCAGTTTCTTATCTAAACATCCTGCTTTTACAGCTTTGCAATTTAAACTCACCCCAGAGTTTTATGACTTAAAAGCTTTCCTGCATATACAATACTTGACAAAACATTTCTTTACTATCATGCAAGCTAATTAAAACAGACTTTTACTTTCTGAATGATAAAAGTTTACAGAATTACCACAATTCCCTCTTTTCAATCCATTTTTAAAAATGGATTGATTAAAGATCAAAACCTGTAAAGCTTTTTGAGAATGCAAAAAATCAAATCCAAGAAATTTTATCAGTTTAAAAACATGAAGTATTCCAGACTAAAATTCAAAAGACAAACTATTAAAGTACCTTTTTTAACCTTAACTCCCATTAAAAATGTAAATCTGTTAATCATAGATTCACCCTCTTTTGGCATTAACCAAAAAAATTTATTTTAACAATTCCCACAAACTAATTCAAAACCCACAATGTATACGAATGTCTTACATGTGAAGAAATAATTAAATCTGACTTGATACATGTTAATAGTGTGGAAGAAGCTCAGAAAATCCATGAACATAGACATTACTACTATATTATATTCTGAAAGAAATCAAACTTAAAGTGTTTAGAAACCTGTGAAATAGAAGGTATTAAGAACCCTTTTAGGCAGTGTTACGACTCTTCACTTGTGAATAAAATGGTTAATCAAATAGTTAAACAACCTGTAAAATGCAAAAAAAAATTATTAATAAATGTTCAGTCTTTATTTGTATTCTGATCCTCTTTCTTCACTCATTTTATCCCCCTCAATGGCTCCTGGCAGCTGGAGAGCGATATACAGAGCTGATCAGTGTGGAGGGCTCCTATTTTTTAGTGTTCCAGTTTTCACTCCCAAATTTGCAAATAACCACTCTCTGAAATGCCAATTACTTCATTAATTGAGCATTTCCCCCAATATACACACATGCACAGACAGGCCCCGCTTCCTATAGCTTAGCCCACCGTTGTGGGCTGGTCAAAACCTGCTGTGCAGCTGATTGGTGAGTTGTGATCTTCTTCTGTAGATCCCTCTTTTGAGATGGCAATTTCAAATTGCCCATCTCATTCATTGGCACATAGATCACACTGGATGAGTAATATCACCACCCAAACCACCTTCTGGGTGAGCTAGGCCCCGCCGCCTGTGGCCCCAGCTTCCGATTCAGCTTGGTCAAACCCTTCACGACCCTCCTTAGGCAGAATCCGACCAGGTTCGTCGTTGGCGTGGAGCTGCACTTTGTGTGTGTTCCCAGCTGTCATCTGGAACTTTGCTGAACCACCGGACTCCTCACACCTTCGACCTGGAGCTGTACCTTGGACGCCTTCAGCAGCTGTAGTCAGCTGTGACCAGAGGAGACTGTGTGCTCCTCACGTGCTGCTGAATCCTGGAGATAATCCTGGGGGCATAAGCTTGTAAACATCTAAAAAAGACAGTTTTTTTGATCCGGTCTTGTGATCACTCCTTTTCAATCTAATTCAACTGCATTGTGCCAATAAATTATTTCACCCAGCTAATTAAAAATAATCCCTGGGGAAAGAGCAAATCCACATTATTTTGACACACCGTTGTTTTTCCTAAAAACTAAACCAAAAAACACCTCCCTCATTAATGGATTTAAAAACAAGAGCAGGCTCAAAAATTTACTTTTTGTGTACAGTTCAACTGATTACTATCCATTTGCTTGTTTACCCAAATTGATTCTTAAATTTACTTATTTTATTTATCCAGTTTAAGACACTTATGTCTGTTCCATTACAATATATCCTTTCTTAAATTCAGTACATCCCTGTGGATGAAAACGTAAAAGAAAGAAAAAAAAAAAAATGTTTTTTCTCTCTCACCAGCCAGCAACCCCCTGCTATCGGCCCAATTTTTTCTGCCAAATTTTGTTCCCGGTAAATGGTGGTATTTTACCCGGAGATAATCCTGGGGAAGACATGGGGTTATCAAAATACGTAGACCCGCGGCCACCTTCGATCAGACAAACAGAAACTCTTGTGGTTAATTCAGCAACAGTGACATTGAATCAACAGTCTAGATCATCACTTCTTCAGCAGATACTGTCCATCTCACGCCAGCCAAGTGAATTCACACATTGTCCTTGAAAGTTCAGCTCAGCATGAGGAAACGTGCTCTTTTGAAGGTGGCCTCCAGTTCACCCCTGAAAATATACAGTCACCTGTGCCCCCCTGTGTGGGAGCAGAGCACAAGAGAGACAAACTTCTGCGCTGGTCTATAGATCTTTCTTTCTGTGGCAGTTATGGCGGGCGCCTGGCACTATCCGTCATCAGCCCACGCACCCCCTCCCATCTCATCTCCCCAGGAACATAAATTACATCTCAAGAATGTTATTTGAGGGGTTCTCTATTGCAGGATGAGAAAAAGAGAAAAAATATATAATTAGAGTACGAAAAAAAAACAGACAGTCCCTCCTTTCAGCTCATTCAAATCAAGTTACATTCAAACATTTTACTTTCATATTCATTAGTCTCCTTCCTTGAATGCTGAATTTAAATATCTTCCACACTCAGACTGCCTATGTGGGCTCTACTTTAATTTTACTTCAATCAGTTATACTAGTAATAATTTCTTCAATATTAATTCTGGTAAAAATATACCAATCAACAGGTTTGCTCTCTCCACCAGGAATAATAATCAATCCTTATACGTCTAATTAAACTGTTGTTCTAATACTTCCCCTGCGTATTTTAATTAATGATTCCTTCTTTTTTCATCCAATTTATATTCTATATTTCATCAATGCAATGCCTTCCTCAATTTTTTCAATTTGATAAATGTCTCTTTCATCTCATGTGTAAATTAAACATTTATAAAGATGGAGCATCGCAATATCTCATCAACACACTTAGTTCTTAGCAAAACAAAATTAAATCAAAAAAGAAACAAACAAAAAGGCTGGATTTTTCTGTTAGATATTGCTAATACACCACTAAAACATTGCAATAACAAAAATAAAGGCAATAACCATCTGCAAAGGTTCTATCCCTTTTTTTAAAAGTCGCTATGGAAAAGTGGCTCTCCTGGTTTCGCTTCACTGAGGTTGAGACGAATAGCTCATATTGAACTAAACCCCTTTGTAATCAGACTTAACACCACTTTTCCCCGACTCTGTCCCTTTAATCAATTAATAATTTCTGCTAATATAAGTATGCTACTTACATTGAGATAACTGTTGTTGATGTTGAAAAAGGTTAAAAACATTAAATGTTTAAAACAAAACCAGAGAACAGTACTCACTGATAACACAACATAGTTTACAAAAACAGTCTTCAGTTTGCTATACTTCAAAGTCTATCTATATTTCTAAAGAAAAATCCAAGATTTAAATCACTGACAAAACAACTTCCCTATAAATATTTGCCAAACCTAAAGTATATATTTTTTAACACAATCCAATATCCATTCAAAGTACTTTTGCTTATATGATTCCTCTTCAAACAAACCCAAATGTGCTCAGCTGCCCAAATACTCTTGATTGTAAACAATGAAAACTTTTCATACTTCAAAAACATCTATCCGATTCCGTGAAGGGAACTGAACATAGTCAAAGTGATTTTTGCAACTAAAACTCCTCTTCAATTTTCGTAGGATACACAATAGTCTAATTCCCCTCAGCAGTCAAACAAAACAAAACAAAAAATTCAATAAAAAGAGGTTCAAGAGATGAGATTTCTCTAAACAAAAACTAGTCGCAATAAAATAAAAAATAAAAACCAGCATTTTTCTTTTCAGTATCCCTCTTTTCCTCTCAGGTTCTTTTTTATTTTCTTTTCTCCAATGATAAACACCAAATTAAATTGAAGCTTCTAGAGACGTCAAATACATTACCACTGAATCACGTTTTCTTTAATCCAGCTTCCCAAATTAATATTTTCCAAAGTTCTAATTAATAAACAGACCGCAGTTCAAAAATCTGGGTCATAATCCAAATCGAACCAAATATATAAATTTTGAGAGAGAAAGAGGAAAAAACAAAAAAATAAAAATAAGAAAAAATAAAGAAAATAAAATCAAAAATCTAAATAAATTGTCAGTTACAGAGTCCCCACTAATCAAATGATATATTATGTCATTATTCTAGGATCAGATCTATTCCAAAATGTTTTAGGACCTGTAAATTTACTCTCAGCATCAAATAAACTAGCTTAATCTTAAATTTCAAAATCAAAACCGATTCTTATTTGTCAAAACAAAATGTGCATTCAAATATATGGTAAAAATTACTTCAATGTAGCTGGTCCAATCACATTTTGCCTCTACACGATCAGAATAAATGAATTTAGAATTTACTTCTTACTTTCAAATTAAACCATCATTCGGTCACATTCATTATTTGTTCTTAAATAAATCTACCTAAGACTTTAATTGTTACTTTCAATCCTTAGACCAATTCCAAATTTATCCCCAGTCTGTTAAAAAACAAACTGATTACTTAAAGATGACTCTGTGTTTTAATGTTTTCTTTTTTAAAACCAAACATTCAAATCCCACTAGTTTATACTATGATAAGTGTTGTTTTGCATGGTAAAAACATTTAATTTATAACGGAATTGAAGTGTACTGGGTTACTTCTTGAGCCCCAGTTGAATTTTGATAACTCCAATAAGCATTTTTGTCCATAAAATCCTTAAGAATGTTCAATTGTGTAAATAATTTAACACCAGTCTCCTTTAGGTCATTCATTCAGAGACCAAGCTATATTTCTAAAGTCTATAGAGGCATCAGAAATAAGCCAAACATAATTTTAGCATAAATGATACTTATTTAAATCACAGACTCATTTTCTGTACCATTCAACACGGTGCTTATTAAAATAATTTAAACCAGTTTATTGCTTTCCAATTAATACCGTTTGCTTTTCGTTAAATGCTTATAATTACTACTTATAGCTTTATCTTTATTTAGGCCAACTTAACAACTCCTGCTTAAATCAATCAAAAAAGCAAAAAAAATCCACCTGTTTAAAGATTCAAAAATGCATCTTTTATTTTGACTATAAACTCCCTCTTTTTAATTTTAAAGATGAAATCAAAAATTAAAACTACACCAAGTCAGAATCGACTCATGAGTAACTGTTCTTAATCATTTTTGTTTAATTGTAACATGCATAATTATCCCAAATAAATTTACATGCTCTCCTCGTAAAACCAGTCAACCCAAATTCAGCATGTACTTGTTAATCTGTAATCTCCGTACCGTAACAGTTCAGTTAAACATGAAACACCTTAAAAAATTGCCCTTCGTAGAAATGTGCTAAACCATTGCCGAAAGGGAGTAGCAACCAAAAGTTATCTGAGCAGTTTTCCCGAGGCCGTTTTACATCCTAATTAACCAGAAAAATTTAACAAAATCCAAATTCGTTTAAGTCTTAACAAGACAATCGTCTGCAGGAGTCTGTAATCACTTTCTATCCAAAATCAACTTTTAGCTCGCAACACATAGAACATGCAGTTAGCCACCACCGCTAACTTAGCACAACAGCCTATAGCAACGTGCTACCGTTAGCGTTCTTTGTGAAACGAAAGCCAAAACAGTACAAAAACGTACGGCGAAAAACTCCAAAAAATCACAACAAACACTTTAGAAGATGACTTACCGCAATACCAGGACTTAATCCGCACAATTTATACCACTGTACCAAACTTTAAATCGGCACGAACAAAACATCTTCCTGTTCGTCCACGCGGACTGAAACATATTTTTCCAATTTCAGCCGTCCCGCACAGCAAACACCGATTCAACTACGTCCGTTACAGCCCAAAACCATTAACAACAAAAAAAACACAACATTATAAGCTGTGGCTTTTAGACCTAATTAATTATTTTATCGCGGAGGTTTCAGACCAGTCTGTTACAAGTGTCGTAGTCCGCTTTGAGAAATTTCCTGGCGCCGGCTTCCAGAAAACCCCTCAAAAGACTCGAACAGATGGCAGAAAACCGCCTATAACCACTAATTTATTTATCAAAACATATAGGCACAGCTGTCGTATGTTAGCCGTGCTATTAAGCAAAAACTCACACAGTATTAGCTCCTAGCTTAGGGCGGCCGCTCTGATGGCCTGTCGTAAATGTTCACAACTAATTCTTATAGATATTTAATTTCAGTTATCCATCATATTCAGTTATATATTTATTTATCTATGTTAATTTATTTATTATACTCGAGTTCATTATTTATACTATAACAATTTAACACAAAACGCAACATCACCAGCACTTCTCGCCAAGCGCCTGCGTAAAAAACATCTCACACACACACATACAGACACACACTTGTACAAGCAGAATTCAAAACACTAACCTCATCGGACCTCACCAAAAATGCCGTACCATTTTCCCATTTCAATTTGCGGTGCTGACGCGCACGTTTGAAAGAAACGCAAGCAGTTCAAAGTAATCCGTTCAGATTAACAGAGGGCAACCCAGGCGCTCCTTAATCTATTTTTCGTTTGCCAGCCTCGAACAACCTTACGAAAGCGTCCTTCCGTAATTGAGATCGCCACTTCTCCAGCCCCGATCCGCACTTTGGTTCCGATTTTGAGTCGTTGAAGGGACCGCACCATCCGGTCCATCTGCTCCATTGTCCTGCAGAGTAACAAACTCCATCTCCCAGCAGGCACCGGTGTTTCTCTGCGGAGTGCAAAGCAGGTCGCAGTCCTGCTAAGAAGAGAGACACATACAATGGAGCCGCTTCAACCACGGGCTTGCAACAGTCAATCTGCTCAAAACAAAAACAAAAAAACATATTTAACTTGCATGACAACATTACCCAATGTTAGATTAACCAATCAATAGAATTAAAAAACTACGCAACTCTGCGCAAATTGTCAATAGAGCAAATACATGTCCGTTAATTAACTTAAAAAATAACTGGATTTTTTGGTCCAAAAACACTGCACACAGATCGGGGTCACCATCTTGTTGAATTAAATAATTATCATAAGTAATTCAATGCATGTTCAAGCAGAGACAAAATGGAGCCAATTTCCAGTTTAACATTTATTTTGAACAGATTAACAAATTGCAGTTTACAGAGAAAGTTGCCCTAGTTTCTCTGTGGTCCAGACTTAAAGAAATCTGAACAATTAACTGATCTTTATTTCACAGCTTTATAGAAAAGCGGCCTCTGGGCGTTTATAATCTCTCCAATCTTACTCCAATCAGATCACTTCCAAAACAGTCTCTTAGCCATGATTTGCTGTCAGAGAATTATGCAGTCCGAAGAAGGGTGTCTCTGTTCTGGGTCAAAGGTTCATTATAAAAATTTATGGTTAAATGGCTATCTGCTTCTCTAAAACTTTTCTCCCAGTTTCTTATCTAAACATCCTGCTTTTACAGCTTTGCAATTTAAACTCACACCAGAGTTTTATGACTTAAAAGCTTTCCTGCATAAACAATACTTGACAAACATTTCTTTTACTATATGCAAGCTAATTAAAACAGACTTTTACTTTCTGAATGATAAAAGTTTACAGAATTACCACAGGGGTCAATTAAACGGTCAAAATGGCCAGAAAAAGAGAACTTTCATCTGAAACTCAACAGTCTATTCTTGTTCTTAGAAATGAAGGCTATTGCATGCGAGAAATTGCTAAGAAATTGAAGATTTCCTACAACGGTGTGTACTACTCCCTTCAGAGGACAGCACAAACAGGCTCTAACCAGAGTAGAAAAAGAAGTGGGAGGCCGCGTTGCACAACTGAGCAAGAAGATAAGTACATTAGAGTCTCTAGTTTGAGAAACAGACGCCTCACAGGTCCCCAACTGGCATCTTCATTAAATAGTACCCGCAAAACACCAGTGTCAACATCTACAGTGAAGAGCGGCTGCGGGATTCTGGGCTTCAGGGCAGAGTGGCAAAGAAAAAGCCATATCTGAGACTGGCCAATAAAAGAAAAAGATTAAGATGGGCAAAAGAACACAGACATTGGACAGAGGAAGACTGGAAAAAAGTGCTGTGGACGGATGAATCCAAGTTTGAGGTGTTTGGATCACAAAGAAGAACGTTTGTGAGACGCAGAACAACTGAAAAGATGCTGGAAGAATGCCTGACGCCATCTGTTAAGCATGGTGGAGGTAATGTGATGGTCTGGGGTTGCTTTGGTGCTGGTAAGGTGGGAGATTTGTACAGGGTAAAAGGGATTCTGAATAAGGAAGGCTATCACTCCATTTTGCAACGCCATGCCATACCCAGTGGACAGCGCTTGATTGGAGCCAATTTCATCCTACAACAGGACAATGACCCAAAACACACCTCGAAATTGTGCAAGAACTATTTAGAGAAGAAGCAGGCAGCTGGTATTCTATCGGTAATGGAGTGGCCAGCGCAGTCACCAGATTTGAACCCCGTTGAGCTGTTGTGGGAGCAGCTTGACCGTATGGTACGCAAGAAGTGCCCATCCAACCAATCCAAATTGTGGGAGCTGCTTCTAGAAGCGTGGGGTGCAATTTCTCCAGATTACCTCAACAAATTAACAGCTAGAATGCCAAAGGTCTGCAATGCTGTAATTGCTGCAAATGGAGGATTCTTTGATGAAAGCAAAGTTTGATGTAAAAACAATCTTATTTCAAATAAAAATCATTATTTCTAACCTTGTCAATGTCTTGACTCTATTTTTTATTCATTTCACAACGTATGGTGGTGAATAAGTGTGACTTTTCATGGAAAACACAAAATTGTTTGGGTGACCCCAAACTTTTGAACGGTAGTGTATATATATATATATATTATATATATATATATATTTATATATATATATATATATATATATACATATATATATATACATATAAGGGGTGTCACAATCTCGGATTTTGTATTGAAATCGATTGGAATTACGTTATGACCTTCCACATCAAAATCCCAAAGAGGATCCCGATCACCTCTTGCCATCTCTTTATCCTGTGTCCCACTCAGGACTCTGTAGCAACAGTTAGCAGACATCTGATAACATCACCTGGTAACATTATTAACTGCCTGCATTACATCCCCTGTGATCAGACCATACGTCTAGAGAGCACATTACTTGACGCTAGCAACTAGCTAAAGCTAAGCTAAAGCTCGACCACGGCTAGGATAGATGAAGCAGCAGAAGCAGCTAAAGCTGCTCCTACTTTCAAATCACGGGTGAGGAAATTTTGAGTGATTAAATTATAATAATAATAAATATAAATAAATTATTTGACCAGTAATGCCTAATGTGATGCATTACACAAGAATAATAAAATTTACATCACTTTTGTTTTTTAAATAAGATTTACTGTACAAAATGTAATGAATAAAACCAGTGATCGTAGAATAGTCTAAAAAAGACACAGCTCAGCACTGTAAAAGGGAAAATAAATAAATAAAAATCGAGAATCGAATCGTGACCCTAAAATCGAAAAGTACAGGCTAAATATGTTATTGCAGAGTGCAATCTCAAAGTGCAATTTAACGGAAACAATCACAGTTTATACAGAAAAGGTCTCCTGTGTACAGAAAAGGCCTTTGACATTCTCTGCATTCAGATCCATAGTATTTACTATATGCTAGGTAGCAACTATTACTCGCCCGTTAATATAGTAAATACTAGGGCTGGACGACAATTTGATAGCAATATAGACGTGTGGTGCGATAGAAAAAAAAGGGGTCGATAAAGTTCGATAGACATAAAAGTTTCCCCTCATTTTTTCATTATAACCTATCAGGCAGCTTAATACAACAATCATTACTTACTCCAAACGAATCATTAACAATGACCCACGCAGCTCTGTCAGCAACCCCTCTCTCCTTTCAAACCCCAAAAAGGATTAAATGATTTGAGCTGAAACAGAATTTTTAAATAGTCCCAAAGCAAACCATCACCGTAACTTAGCTCAGACATCACAGCAAGGAAGCAGCGGAGGACGTTGTTTCAGATAAATGTTTCAGTGGCTCAGGTAAATGTAGCAATAACTGACAAAATATAAAACTACGATCAGCTGTTTTAAGTAGGACTACCCTCTCCCAGATCGCTACGAATCTCTTACAGAGAGACACAGGAAACTTACCCAGATCGTGTCGCGTTGCTAACATATGTGGCTGTTAAAATCTCCCTTCGGTTCTGCTCCCGGTCCTCAGAAGCGAAAAAAAGCTTTTAAAAAACACAACAGGGGTTGGATAGACCTGCTGGCTTCGGCTCAGTGACTGAGCTGCAGTGTTCTGGGCTCCATCAACACTGGTGAGTAGCTAGCTAGCTTTAGCTTTAGCCAACAGCTGAAGAGCTGAGGTGAATTTGAATAGGCTTTATTGACAAACTAAACCAAGGGTTTCAGCCATTAATATTATAAAGTGTCATAAAATGTTTAAAAGATTAAAAAGCATAAAAATAAGCCTTTAATTTAAATAACTAACTTGATCAAAAGAAATATATAATATACTGTTTAATAATATTACCTTTCTTTGTATTTACTGATGTTACTGAGGTTACTCTTTGTTTGTTTATATGTCTTACAAACTTATTTATGATAAAAAGAAGGGTTTGAAAATTTTATTAATTTAATTCTTATTTAAAATAAGTTCATTGAAGAATAACAAATTGACTGGGGAGGCACTTAAAATATATTTTTACATTATATTTATCGATAATTATCGATATCGATCAATATGACTATTTTATTTTTCAATATGCTGTTTTGCTATATCGTCCAGCCCTAGTAAATACTGCATAGCAAACAATCGCGTAATAGGCATGAAATCAGACATACTGCTCCACCATTTTGCATGTCCTTTGACCCGTATTGACTGTTCTGTTGACCCAGATGTTTATGTTACGTTCGCCTGTGGTCCCGCCATCCTCTAGTATTTATTTTGTCTGGTATGACTTAACCACTTAAATGTTTAACCAGTCACAAAACAATTACAGTAATCAGTAACATTGCTTCACATGCATTTATCCGCTGAAACTGCGGCGGTGTCAATGGTCGACAGTTCGTCTGTAGCCATTTTTAGCTAGGTCCTTCTTCTTCTATGATTTTGGGGTGTCCGCTGCATTGTGGGATAGCGTAGCATCCACCGGCTGCTTACTGTGGCAGTAGTACACTTTCGGGAACTTTCTGCTTACTAATCAGATCCATAATGGAGATTTGGATCTACTGCATTGCTCAAATACTCCTTTTCACCTGCTACATAGCAAGCGTAGTGCAGCAATTATGAGTGCTGAGTGGCGTGTGCTTGGTTTTTATTTGGGCAGCTTAATGAAGCTTTAGCCATGCATGTGCCCCCTGGTGGCTCGTTAACTATTGATTGAGTCAGTGTGTGATAAAGAAGAAAGCAGAAGAGCTCGCATTTTGAATGTAAATATTGTTGACGATCAGGTTCATTTAATTGTGGCCACCAAAATCGCGATCACGATCAAAATGTGATTAATAGTGCAGCCCTACACTACCTACCCACTAAACATAGCCGTCGTGGACATTAATACAACATTGTTTAACTGCTTGCAAAAGCAAACTGACAACGAAGTCTTAATTGTCACGTTTAATAATGCCTCATCCTTTTTGAATGCTATTTTTTTACTTCATGCTTCTCCAGTTTGTCGGATTCAAATAGAAAAATGTGCAGCATTTTATTGTAAGGAACATCGCCTCTCTTTCTCTCTCTCTTGCATATTTTATGTCAGAAACAAGAGAAATTGCAGCAAAATGTTTTTTTGTAAATGAAGAGCACGTTTTTGCATAAATTGAATGTTAAATTTTGTTTGTTTATATTTTTGGGGGTATTTTATCTCCTTTATTCATATGATTTATTTGCACAACATTTAACTTCTTGTTAATTGCAACATTTAACATAAGATTGTACTAATACTACAACTTTATTTGGGATTTTTTTTACAATTAAAATGTGTTCAAATTAAGAATTTTTTATATTTCATTGAAATACATAAATTAATAATTGTGAAATTTCTATACAAATCAAACAATGGGTAAATAATCGATAATTAAATGAAAATCAAATCGAAAAACTAATCATTAGATTAATCGATGCTTCGAAAAAATAATCGCTAGATTAATCTATTACGTTTTGCCATATATATACAGTCGTGGCCAAAAGTTTTGAGAATGACACAAATATTAGTTTTCAAAAGTTTGCTGCTAAACTGCTTTTAGATCTTTGTTTCAGGTGTTTCTGTGATGTACTGAAATATAATTACAAGGACTTCATATGTTTCAAAGGCTTTTATCAACAATTACATGAAATTTATGCAAAGAGTCAGTATTTGCTGTGTTGGCCCTTCTTATTCCGGACCTCTGCAATTCGACTGGGCATGCTCTCAATAAACTTCTAGGCCAAATTCTGACTTATCGCAACCCATTCTTTCATAATCACTTCTTGGAGTTTGTCAGAATTAATGGGTTTTTGTTTGTCCATCCGCCTCTTGAGGATTGACCACAAGTTCTAATGGGATTTAGATCTGGGGAATTTCCAGGCTATGGACTGTCGTGACTCATATTTTTTGGGGCTACTTTATATAACAGTCTCGTATTAAATATGTTTATATAATCTTTAGTTAGTATTCAGAAAGTAAAAGTCTGTTTTAATTAGCTTGCATGATGGTAAAGATATGTTTGTTAGTATTGTTTATGGGGCTAAGCTTTTAAGTCGTAAAACTTTTGGCTAAAGTTTATGGCATGTTGTAAAAGCAGGATGTTTAGATAAGAAACTGGGAGAAAAGTTTTAGAGAAGCAGATAGCCATTTAACCATAAATCTTTATAATGAACCTTTGACCCAGAACAGAGACGACCCATCTTCTGACTCCAGGATTCTCTGACAGCAAATCATGGCTAAGACACTGTATGAAAATGTTCTGATTGGAGAGATTAGAAACGCCTAGAGGCCCGGTTGTCTATAAAGCTGTGAAATGAAGATCAGTTAGTTGTTCAGATTTCTTTAAATCTGGACCACAGAGGAACGACGGGGGCAAAATTCCTCTGTAAAACTGCAATTTGTTAATCTGTTCAAAATAAATGTTAAACTGGAAATTGGCAACATTTTGTCTCTGCTTGAACATGCATTGAATTACTTATGATAATTATTTAATTCAACAGGACCCAAAAGGTTTTGGTCCCCGAGTCACTTAGTTATCACTTTTGCCTTATGACACGGTGCTCCATCGTGCTGGAAAATGCATTGTTTTTCACCAAACTGTTGTTTGGGCAAAATTGTAAGTGAGCCCACTCCCTTGGATGAGAAGCAACCCCACACATGAATGGTCTCAGGATGCTTTACTGTTGGCATTTTTGTCTGTGTGAGCAACAACAAGTTAGTTTTTACACACGTATGTGGATGTGTTTTGCACCATTTGTTTTGGATCAACTGGCATAAAAATGTACTTGTAAGATTTTTTAAAAGTGTGAATTAAAGAATCCAATTGTAAGAATTTGAAAATGTGTAACTGGTGTTTTGTGTAAGTAAAAACACAGAAAAAAAAACCTATTATACTGCTAATAACTTTACCTCTGACTTCAATGTCCCAGTTACAAGTAATAAATACATTTGCCACAAATGTCTTGATAAAAAAATAAAAAAACTACTTTCCCAGGGTGTCATTTGGTGTAGTGGTTAATACAGGCACCCCATGTTCAGAGGCCTCAGCCCTCATAGTGGCAGTCCCGGATTGACTCCCAGCCGTGGACATTTGCCAAATGTCTCTCCCACAACTCTTTCCCCCTTTCATACATATCCGTCCACTGTTAATAAAGGCCACTATGGCCACAAAACCTTTTTAAAAAAGCTACTTCCCCATACTTAAAACATCATGTTGGATCAACTTAAATAATTGCATTCATGTTGACAATTATTAAGTTAATGTTACTTAGAAATGTGTTTTATTGTGACCAAAATAATACTTCACCATATTCAAAACATTGCTTTGAATTAACGTAATTCGGCCAGCAGTTGGCTTAACTCAAAAATTCTAGTGGAAAACGTTAACATATTATTTTTTTTGTTGCCCCAATATTTTATTTTTTAGAGTGTAAGAAATGTTACTGTTGTCTAACCTTAGTTGGGGTCTGGGCTAGAGTCTTGCTGGTGCTAAAAGCTACTTTCCTCTTATGCTCACCTAAATCCATCCTTCAGATACCTGTAGCTCCGCAATTGTTTATGATGGAGATAGCGAATGCTAATCTGAGTATCAATGTGCATGACATCATTACGCATTAGGCTGCTCCTGGATAGTACTCGGAAAAAAGCTCCACACCTCATACAAGTGTGGTTTCAACAAAATATGAAGGATTTTTGTTTTAGCTTCAACTTCAGTGTGGGGTCAGAATAAAAGAAAAAGTACAACTGTTGTAAAGCAAGCATTTTACTCGATGCAAGAGATTTCAGAGCGAAACACCACAAATGTTGCAGTCTCTCTGCCTCTGCTAAAAGGTGTAAAGGAAATAACAGCATGAAAAGAAACAGGAATCTGTAAAAGTATAGACAGAGGGCTTTGTTCTTATTGGTGTAGGTGTACCAATTTATTTATTATGAAGATGTTCTGACTTAAAAAAAATTCAAAGACAGCTTTTTGGCACATTGCAAACCTACATAACAGCAGTTGCACATGTTGGAACATATCATGTAAATTTCATGTAACACCATTTATAAGGCAAGATGTTCGAGGCAGTGTTTAGAGTGTACGAGTTTAGGTTATATTTTGGTTTCTTCTACACATTTAAACTCAAAATTATTCAGACATTCTAATAAACATTTTTTTAAACTGTGGAGAATGTTTTTGAAAGTCATTAAAAGTGAGAAGACCAAGGCCTTTTGCAATTTTAATTTGTAATCTTGCCTGATCCTCTGCTGGTTTGTTTCTGTTTTTGTTCAAACCCATACCACTGACTATATCAGATTATCAGAACAATGTGACAGTCCAAGGAACTCAAAGAAGATGTAGGAAAAGAAAACTACTCTGTAATAGTCATTTTTAGCATTTTCCAGGTTTATTAGTTTGTTCATAGGCGAGTATAAGTTATTCAGATATATCTCCGTATTGACATGGTCATAGACATGTACATAGAAGTGCAACTCTGTCCCCTTGAGATTAAAGGCAGTTGGTTTGGATGTTAAAGGTCCAACTAACCCTTAACCGAGAGATCAACTATGAAACCAGGGTCTTTTAACAGTAAGTTGTAAATATTTTCATATCCCTTGATCCATTCTACATTGAATCACATTAAAAAACAAACTTTAATAATTTTTAAGGTATTTGTTGTCATAAACAGAATGTATATTGGATCAATTCAGAAGGGGCAGGAAAATTATACATGACTTCTGAAATTTGAAGTGTGCCAGATCTAGCTGTATAGTTGTAGTCCTGTTGGAAGGTGAACCTCTGCACCAGTCTTGTCTTTTGGAACCTATAACAGCTTTTCATGTTTTCCTTGTATTTATCTCCATCCATACAAATCAACTTTGACCAGCCAAACTATCCCTGCCACAACTATGTTTCATCATGGGAAGGTGTTCACTGTTATGGGTAGTTTAGTATTCTATCTCACATTCCTCCCCTGATCCTTAAGACAAGTTTCCAATGTCGTTTTTTGGCCTTTGCAAAGGACTGCATGTCACATTGGACAAGCTCTAGAAGTGACGCTCTGTACAGCCAGTGAGTGAAACTGCACGTTGTCTTGCCCTAGCAGATTACACTAAAGTCATGAACATGTGTCACTGAAAAGCATAGGCCACTATAAGCCGACAGATACCCCAGACAGCAACGAGACAATTTCACTTACACTGTCTTTCCTTTCAAAGCTAAGTCAGCTTCTTTGTGGCTCCAGATGTTGTTGTGTGTAGGTTCTATTGTTGCTCATGTTTATATGGCTACAGTTGAATTGTAGTCTTGTATTTTTTTCAGTCACTCCGCTGATGTGCTTTTATTGGTCAATTGCACACTGAAGTGTTGATTTTCTGACGCTGCTTGAAGACTTTCGGAGGCTGGATTTGGTCTTGAGATTGCTCAATAAGCTGTTGGAGGGCCCGCCATACAGGACAGCCAAAGCGCTGTGAATCACCATTTTTCATCAAGACTCTATTCATGACAAAATAATTGACTACGATAACCATAAATATAGTGTGTCAGATTGAGGTGATTGGACTCAGATGCAGAGACAGGTTTAGAAAAGTTATTTCCCATTTTATTATAAATATTCCACAATGATCTGGAGATAAGGAACCATACAAGGGGACGTTAGACGGGGAACTGGCAAAGACAGTGAGACACAAAGGGGTATATAAAGGGCAGGACCACACCGTGAGAACTAATTAGACAATGAATGCCAAGTGACTTAGATTAAACAAATGAAGTAACAAGTTGACAGACACAGACTGTTATGTATGAATATGAATGTTTATTGAAGAATGAACTTAAAGTAAGAAGAATACCTGGCACTCATATATCTTCCTGAGGCGCCAACTCTAAAGCCTTCCAGCTCGATCTTGCTAACTCCAGCTCTCTAGCACTGCGGAGACCCCGCTCTTTAAGCTCTGTGCGGCTGTATGTCCTCAGTCTTTACCCGGGTTGGAGTAGCTCAGATCTGCGGCTTGTCTATTTTCTTCCGCCCAGAGTTTGAGTAGCCTTTTGCGGCGGCAGGTCCTCCATATTTCCCCCCCTTACCACCAGCTTCTTACCATAAAAAATAAAACCAATCTATGCCGCTCTTCTGCGGAAGATCTCTCGTCTTCTTCCCAGTTTTCAGCAGCTCAGTTCGGCGGCAGATCTCCCGTCTTCCTCGCCCTTAACGCAAGCATCTTACCGTAAAAAATAAAATTCAACCCATACAGCTCTTCTGTCCTCTTCGACTGGGACCTGATGAAGTGTTATGAGCTCTTTTGACCAGCCAAAAACAGAGCATTTTGCATGGAGCTTAAACATGGTGTTCCATAATCTGAATGGTAACTTTTGTTTACTGCTGTACCTGGTGTGTGGAAACAGCGCTCTGAGGAGGTGGAGATAGCGCTCTGAGAAGGTGTGGATATTCCAATATTCCGGCTTGTGATGTAGAAAGCCGGACAGATTTTGAACAGCTCAATCAGAGACTGAATGCAGGATCAATTAAGAAAACCCTATCTCACTCAAAACAGCATGGATGTTTTTTTTTCCAGATTTGTATGCATGTATATGCACCAGAGACACACAATTACACACAAAATCCCAGGAAAAGTGATTTTTTTCATATGTCTCCTTTAAATTCTGAATAAGTAGCGTGGTCCTTGCTAGTGAATTGTCCTTAGGTGTGTGTCTGTGCATGCATGGTTGTTTATCCTTTCTCTCTGTTTGTTGCTCTGTGATGGACTGGCAACCTGTCCATGGTGTATCCCACCTCTTGCACCTGTGTTTCAGAATTATTTTATCCGGTAAGTTGATGACGTTATAACATTTTTAGCATTGTAAAGCGTTAGTTGACTGCTCTGTGCCAAAATAAGTCAACAGTGACATTTAATGTAGCCAGTTTTTGTTAATTGACTCTGTTAATGGCTCATTGTACTTTAACTGCTGCTAACTAAATGTGAGCAGGAGGGATCTAGACAAGTTTGACAAGCTGCAGACTGTTTTATTTCAGTGTGTCTAATTTTGTTTTTTAGGAATGTTCAGCAGTTTAAAATAGGCGATAAACTTTTATATAGAGTGGTAATTTTTCTGTGATTTTTTAAAATTTTTTTAATGCATACTGAGTGTTTCTGGTCTATCTATCATTAGTCTTTAACTGGCTTTATTGCATCAGAGATGGAAGCCTAAATGGAGATACTGTCAGTAAAGGAAAAATATGATTGTGAATGTAATCGAATTTTTGAGACTCTTAATAAATGAGAGAGATTCCTTTAAGCGTTTGGAGGTTTTAATATTATTTGAATTGATCATACAGGAGGACAGCAACACATCACAGCAAATGTGGAATACTGCCCTGTCTCTGCCTTACAACAACAAGCTTATATTATTACTAGCAATCTTGGTCTATCTTTCTATTCGATAAAGTACAACTCTCAAGATGAAAATCAGAGACTTTGTGGTGCCTTTCTCTTAGATTAGAAAACTGAGAACTTTGTGCATCTTTAAGGATGCCCAGTTGAAGAATCATCTCCATGGTAACACTGGATATGGACTATCATTAGCAAAAACTCTCCGTCCCTGTCCTGAGTAAAAACATCTCTAAATAAGACTAGTCATTCAAGCTGATACTACAACATCAAGTAAACCAGATCACAGTTGATTACAAAGTACAGAAAGTACATAACATTAAATTCTTTCCATCACAGTGAAGATTACTAATTATTTCATGTTTTTCAGTTCAACCACATAAGACTGACCACAACTACTGAAGCATATGACATAAACAGGATTAACAAGGTAAGAAAGTATGTTGTAATAAGAGCTGAATCAAGACAATAGAAATAGTACTTGAACAGCATAAACTTTAAAAGTTGATAGGTGTTGTAAAACTTTTCATTTGTACTTTTTTAAAATAAAATTATCATTTGCAATCCTGTGACTGAGTAGAGAAGACTAGAAATTAATAATTAATAACATAACCATGTTCTTTTTTTTTTCTTTTTTCTTTCCCAAGCTCTGAAAATATAACCACACTGTTAGCATAAAGATTATTTATTTAAAGGAACTATATCATGCTATTTTCCATGCAGCTTTCCACTTCTGGGATAGACATATATATGATGAAATGTTACAGTTGGTGTTATATAGTATTAATTTGTCCTGAAATTTCTTGTGTCCTGCAGTTAATGTTGAGCATAAAGTACAACAGTTTGTTTCTTTATAAACCCGCATCCTGACACCCCCCCAACCCCCGCCCCACTCCTCTCCCATGCAGAGCTGCTCTGACTGAGAAAAACAGCTGAGCCTTATCTCAAACAGCAGTCCGACTTTAGATTTATGTGCACCAAGTACCACAATGAAACTGTTATATCAAGGGCCTTACATTTGGTTTATTTATTTTTTGTAAAAACCAGCGTCAATAAAGCTTATTTCGGCTCCTAAATCTACCTGGCTACAGACGAGCGTATCCAGGCTTTAGGCAGAGCCAAAAACAAGTAGCTGAGTCCAGTAAGCTGATCTTTCCAGCCCAGTATATAAAAAAGCCGTGGGTGTTGTTTGCACCCGTTTACTGAAAATTCTGATATGCTACAGATCAATTAATTAAACACAAAATGCTGTTATAAGATCACATAGGCTGCTTGATAAATGGCTAACATGCATTAGTACGTTGCTACTTACTTCTCTGTCCATCAGGCGTCTTTGATCCAGCTGCTGTTCTTTAGGAATGTACGATTAAGTCCTGTAATCCATGCAGCCAAACAGGCGTATTCACAGAGAAAGTAAAATTCCAACAAAATAAGTTGTTTCAGCAGGTAAAACTGGAGCAGCTATGAGCTTTGAGAAGGGGGAGGGTGTGTTTGCAATTCTACTAGAGGTAGGCTGCTCTGTCTGCAGGGCTGGTGCAGACACCTCTTCTTTTTTGGTGCAGACACCTCTAGCACTTCCTAGTGGTAACATACTGATGTAAATTATGTCATTGTGTTACCAATCAGTCGTTTTCCAGGAGAAGGATGTGCAGCTGCTCAGAGAGCAGGATTCAGGAGGATTACTCAGACATGCATGAATTAAGCCTAAAACCACTCTGGCTGTTTTTTAATGAGAAAATTGCATTACCAGATGATTGAAAACTCCAAAAACGTGATTTTGCTTGATATAGGCCCTGTAACAACAATAATATATGTCTTTGTAAACTGTCTTCCCTGAAATTGTACATGTAGATTTATTAGTTGGACAATTTCAATTTCATTGGGGGGACATTACGGCATGCTGAGCCCTGATAGAAAATGTTTGAGGGTCATGGAGGTTATTTCCACATATCTTCTGCCTGAGACCTCCTTGTGCTCTTTTCCAAGGTTTACCTGGACTCAGTCTTCAGTGCTGCCTCTGGAGCTCTCACTAAGATCAACCAAACAAATAATCCGGATTTTCATTCTCATAGTTGGCATGAACCATAGCAGGCTGAAGGAAAGCAGTGAAGCAGAGGACATGGCTGCGCAGGACTAGGGCTGGAGGACCAGAGCAATGGAAGTCCAGATCCACCACACCAGGCAGCATCCCAGGTTCAGGCTGTGTGAAGAGGTCCCTGAAAGAATCCAGTATCTTCCAGCAGGCTCTAAGAAACAATCAATGGGAGCTGCTGTTACTGTTATCAAGGATGAACCATCATTAAGATTTTAGAACATTTCAGCATTGTACACAATTCATTGTAATGCAGAATGGTAGTGAGAGTACTTCCTTACTGAATCTTGTTTTACACTTTAAATAATATTGTATAATAAAATAAAATGTTTGGTAGTTTCTTTTTTCCCCATAATTTGCATATAGTTGCATACCCCCTTATATGTATTTAACTGAAATAGTTTGATTTAAATATAGTTTTTAATCAATTCACTTTTTCAAGTTTCTGGATACAAGCACAATCAACTGGGTTTCAGATACATTTGCTCAGATCATAGGAAAACAAAAAAATGAAATGGTGAATCATTAAATTATCCAGAGAAAACTATAAATCCCATATCATCAACATCTACACTCATGTTTTCGTCTTAATTATTTAAAACTTCTTTACAATAAGTAGTTTAGATTAGCTCTGCCATTCAGATAACTTTCCATTTTACATCAGGCAGAGATGATACAGACGGACATCTGCACATGGGTTGTTTGGGACTATGAGTTTATCCTGGAAGCAGTAATATAGCATGTTTTATTGAAGGTATTTAAGGTAAGCTGAAGTAGAGCTCTTAACCACTGACATTTTTAAGTAAATAGGACAAAATATACATACATGCCAACCCTCCTGATTTTACCGGGAGACTCCCGAATTTCAGTGCCCCTCCCGAGAAAATCTCCCGGGGGCACCATTCTCTTGAAATGTGTTAAATTTTAAAGATGTGAACAGTTTCTTCATTCCGGACATGAAAATCCATCACGTTTGGTGAAATTTGCCGTTTTGATTCAAAAATAGGTCACCTACGTGATTCTTATGTCTATGAAGAAAACAATCAGTTATTCACGGCGCAGCAGCGAGCTGGAATTTTTCAGGAGTCTTTGCATTTGGTCTGGCAAAAACCAACGTTGGTGTCAAAATCAACAGACTCATTGCTTTCTTAGTTTGTGCTGCAACCTAATCCAAACTAAGAAAAAATACTTTCTCACTCTCCTGACAAAGGGGCTCCTACGAGTTTTTGGACTGATTAGTAGTGACTATTTCTAACCTCCTAAACTCATCAGTGCTGCTGAGCAGGGGCGTATCCAGGAAGTTAATAAAGAGGGGCTAAAAGAGCCCAGGATGGGACTGTAGCACCAAAATAAAAGCAGAGGTGTTGTTGTAGTGGGACCCAATCTGAGCAGTCGTCATGCTAAAATTACAATTTACGGTCATTTTATTTTGCTAAGGTTTATGTGACAATGTGATATGAAAGCATATAAAAAAACATTGCAACCTTTTTACACAAATGGCTTTTCATTAAAAAGGTGAGGGAATGTCTAATTTCCTAACTTACATTATTGCTGTGGAATGTTAATTTGTCAAATAAATAAATACTCTAAGATTCAAGTATTCTTAATCATTATACGCATATATATATATATATATATATATATATATATATATATATATATATATATATATATATATATATATATAATTTTCTATTTTTTAACCCTAATTCGGAGGTCTCAAGGTTGGCAGGTATGAAAATATAGCATCTCCATACTAGCATGTAAATAAGGGAAATAGATTTCAATTACGTATTTATACTACAGTTTGGTTTTAAGTAGGCATTGTTGGCTTCCATACCCCATGTGGTCGGCCACTCGCTTCAGGAAGGTACGGGGCGCCAACATTCAGAACCCTGGCGGGAAGTTTTCCAAAATAAAACCCAGAACTGAGAGACAGAAGGAGTAAATAAGACACAAACAACAGATATCTGTTTCACACTGGACGCACCTGCAGGTGGGGTCAGCAAGATCTGAACCACTTCTCTACAAGGGTGTACCATTTTTATTAAAGCAGAACAAAGAATATATCACATGACTTATTCCCCTCCCCTAGACCTTTATCAGACCAAACGTTATTCCCAAGGTTTTCCTGACCTAATTTATGGCCGTACCATGAAGTAGACTTTTATGGCCCGTCCTCCCTAAATCTGGCATCCTAAATCTACAGACATCCTGTTTTTACAACATGCAGTAAATTACCCAAGAGTCTTATTGCTTAAAAGCTTACCCCAGTTAAAATACTGACAAAGAATATGTTTTACAACCATGCATAATATAAAACAGACTTTTACCTTCTGAATGCTTACTAAAGATATAAAACATATGTACTACGAGACTGTATATAAAATAGCCCCAAAAAAGTAAAATACAACAAATCCCTCTTTCAATCTATTTTCAAATAGATTGATCACTCCTCTGTACTTCTCCTTCAGGCTCCATGTGAGGGAGTAACAGATATTGACCTTGCATATTATTACCAACAGCTTTGTCAATGCACTTTGTGAGTGCATTGACAACATCCACATAACACCATAGTTGACACAAATACTGCTAAAGAAACCATTATAGACATTGCCAGAGTCTTCCATTTACCAAACATATTATTTAACAAATCGTCCCACATTGAGGTATCTACACCTGATTGTTCTTTTAGCCTACTTGAAAGTATCCTAAGTCCTTCTACTGCCCTAGTTAGTTTACCATCTGCATTAGTATTATTAGGGATAAACATACAGCATTGATCACCAAATATTGAACAGACACCTCCCTTTTCAGCTAAGAGCATGTCAACTGCTATTCTATTTTGAAAAGCCATTAAGGAGGTGGCTTTAAGTTGCTCATGTACAGCCTCAAACCCATCTCTAGTTTTATTAGCTAATTTCTGTACATTATAGTGTATATAATTTATTCTGTCCACGTTCTTGTTCAGAGTGCACCACCAACAAATACTTGATTCCCAACCTGCTGAGATCTGATTAACCAATTTATATTCGTCTGGAACACCTCTAGGAACTCCAATGGCATCAATATAAGTTGGATCATCTTTATGGCCTATGTCCCTCTTTCTAACATGATTATTCAAAGTGAGAAGAGTCTGGTCTCCTGTGGGATCATAAGTAAATATTGCTACTGGCATAATTAATGTAACGGGTGCACACAATCCTGTCCAATTACTAGGTAAAATGGAGCGGAGGATTTTTTCCACACCACCACCAAATATCAGCACGAGCCTGAAAAGATTTAAGAGAAGTTTGGATTGAATTGCAATATGTAATGTTGACTGAGCCCACAAATTTATTTCCAGGCTTACCATTTTTGAAACAAGTAAAATTATTTGGAGCAACATTACTATCAAAGAAGGGTGGGGTAGCTCTGTTATCAGCTATAGGGAATAATTTTTCCCAGTTACTACAATCTTTTACTGGATTTTCACTAGACAGCAGGGAAACCAGACAAGTTGTGTTGAGCTCAACAGGTGCAGGGACCACCTTGAGAATAGGTCTGGCTCCCATGCACACAACACAGTGCTGCCTCGCTTCTTGTCCTGCTTGTTCTACCATAAGCAACCAATTATTAGTGGAGCCTCCCACACCTGTCATCATTTCAAAGTAATCGTCCACAGATGGTTCTTCTTTAATTATACTACCTCTTGCTACTGAGGCCTGATTTTGAGAGTCTTGACATATTATAATAGGAAATTGAACATCTTTTCCCCCTTTATAAACCCAAATTATAAAAAGAGTACAACCTTGCCCATTCTGGAGATATTTTAAGGGGAGGAGATCACTCTTAGTTAAATTAACAGTAAGAAGTAATTTATCTGCAATCTTATCCAATTTAACCAAAGGACGCATGTGTTTTGCAAAAGCTGTAGTGGTGTACCTTCTCCAGTCATATCCTAGGGGATCAGCAATTAAAGTGGACCAACTAGTATCTTTTTGATCATTTGTTATGTACCACAAGGGGTAGGTTTTATATTTACTTGCTTGTTGTCCCTTATAAACTAATGTATTTAAGGGAATAGTAATCACTGCAGATCGTCCTTTTGGTATGCAAAATTGAGAAAATCCATGATGTGCCTCGGAAGTGCCACACCGTGAAGAGGGAGATGATTTAGCCATTAAGTTTCTTCTCGGTCTAATTGAGTGAACTCCAACCTGTGTTTGATTTGTAGAACTATTATAGGGCCATTCACCACAACAGTAAAAGATAATATTGACCAATAACACCATGCAAAAACCTGTGGCGCACAGCACCTTCTTATTTTCCCAAAGATGCATATTTTCTGTAGGTGGTGTGATCCTATGTTTATTTTAAAAAAGGAAGGGTGTCTGTTTTTCTTTATCTTTACCTTTAAGCAATATTTTTATTTTATTGATTTATTTTTATTGTTTTGTTTTTTTAATGTTTTAACCCAATTCAATATTCTTTTAGTACAAGGCAAACTCTAGCAATTGTCACCAACCTCAAAAACATCTACAGAAAACCATATCATGAAAAAAGATAATTGAAACAAAGATTTAGTAGTCAAGTCAACCTAATTATGATTTAAACACCCCTTAAAATGTTTTAGCGTATTAATAAAAACTTTTATAAAACCGCTGCTCGCTGCTGACCAGGCTGGGACTGGTCCAACTAACTGGTGTGGAGACTCAGCTATTTAACCTCTTGAACAGCATGAACTGATGAAGCCTCTTGGATAAGAGGTGAAACGTCTTCCAAGACAAATTACCAAGTCCAGTTGCGTTTGATTGAAATTTCCTTGAGATAACCATGACCTGGATGAATGAGAATATTCACAGGCTTATTGTTAAAGAACCTGTAAAAAAACAGAAAAATGATTAATAAATGTTCAGTCTTTATATTTGTATTCTCTAGTCTTCACTCTTGTTTATTCCTCTGTCACCAAGCGGCTGCAAGTGATGAGATGATTCAGTAGAGTGGGCTCTTTATTTCTTCCAATTTATGCAGATCGCCCTCAATGAAATGACAGCTACTTCATTAACTGAACATTTCCCCCAGTAAACACAAATACACAGACAGGCCCCGCCTCCAATAGCTTCCTTCACCGATTGTGAAGTGGTTAAAACCTGCTGTGTAATGTGTTAGATGTCTTGCGATCTTTTCTCTTCTGTATAATCCCTCTTCGAGAAAAGCAAGCCCAAATTGCTTATCTCGCCCAATTTTAGCACATATAGATCACACTGAATGATCACAGCAACCAGAACCAATCTTCTGGGTGGGCCAAGCCCCGCCTCCCGGCTTCGGCAGTCGACACTGCCTAGTCAGAACCGACACCACCCACTGCAGAGAGATTCTCCCAGGTCAGCAGAGAGCTGCTGCAGGTGAGGGACAGGAGGGGGGGTCGGGGGCAGGAGCACACTGGGACTAGTGAAACCAAGTAGAACCTTTTGTCCTACAGACAGATGATCTAATGGCCATTAGAGCAATAGGGAGAGCATCTAACCAATTAAGCCCCGTCTGAGCTGAAATCTTCGCCAGCTTCAACTTTAAAGTAGAATTAGAACGCTCGATGACACCCTGCGATTGCGGATGATAAACAGTGCCGAACTTGTGGGTTATTCCCATCTGTTCCTCAACCTGTCAGAGATGTTTACTTTTAAAATGTGTGCCATTGTCAGACCTGACCTTAGTCGGAAAGCCATGGCACGGAATCCAGTGGTTAATCAAAGATTTCACCACCGTCTGAGCATCCTCCTGTCTAGCAGGAAAAGCAGAAATCCACGAGATCAGTGGATCAATCATCACTAACAGGTAACGGAAACCTCTAACAGGGGTCACCATATCTGTATAATCGATCACGATCTCCTCGCCAGGCCTGCACAAGTCCTGGAAGGCTCCCATTTCTGGCTTGATAGTAGGCTTAGGATTAAATTGACCACACACCACACATTCACTCAAAAAACGCTTAATCAAATGTGGCAGGAAGGGATGCCACCAAAAACAAAGATTACGTTTCATCTGAGTATATGACACATGTGCCACACCATGAGCCTCCTGAAAAAGGGTGGGTTTTAACGCGGCAGGTAAAACCAAACGGCCATCAGGCCCACGCCAAAAACCATCAGAAAAAACAGCACCTCTATCCTTCCACACAGTCATCTCCTGTGACGCAGCAGCCTGCTGTGCCAACTGCACTTCCTCAGCAAAACTGTCTGACATTTCCTGTGCTGACGTGACAATCAGCTGCGTGTGGACATGTGACAGGTAACCCGCGGCCCCTTTTGCAGCCAAATCTGCCGCAGCATTTCCCCGCGCGTCAACAGTGTCAGCCTTGCTGTGACCCTTACACTTAAGAACAGCGAGGTTAGCTGGTAACATGACAACATCCAAAAGCTCCATAATGTCTGCATGATGCTGTATAGGCTTACCAGTAGTGGTAACAAAACCTGCTCTTTTCCACTGTGGTAATTCATAATGTATGACAGAAAACCCGTAGTTCGAATCAGTGTAGATCGTTACATCTTTATCTCTGCCCCATTTGCATGCCTCAATAAGAGCCCTTATCTCAGCACGCTGTGCGCTCTGCTTGCCGCCAGCTTCCCTGAAACGACAGTCTGTAGTGAATCCCCATTTTGCTCAACAACTGCAAAACCTGATCTCAACTGCCCTTGCGAATCTCTAAAACAGCAACCATCTGTATAGAGCACAAAACCTGTAGGCAAGGGATCAGATCGCAAATCAGGACGTATCTTTTGAGCAACCGAATTCAGTCTGACACAGTCATGCCGCTCCCCAGAGGTGGTCATTTGGTCAGCCATGTTTATTCCTTCATGCGTAAAAATAATGTTCGGTGCTTCCAAAACTCTGCTAATTCGCTGTTGACGCAAAGTTGAAAGAGTAAACATCTCAGAATTAACCAATGCCATGACCCCATGAGATGTCAAAATATGAAGTGGATAACCCCTGACAATGTGTGATGTTTTTTCCACTAGATGAGCAATACCGGCTGCATGTCTCGTGCAAGGCGGCTGTCTCATTTCAATAGCTTGCAGCTTTATGCTAAGATACATAAGAATGTGTCTCTGACCTCCTTTTTTCTGAAACAAAATGCCATTAACCACCCCATCTGTCTCTGATGTGTTGAGAAAAAATGGACATGTATAGTCAGGAGTGGCTAAATCAGCTGCTTGTGCTAGAGCCTGTTTCAACTTAATAAATGCCTCCTCAGCTGGTATGTCCCATTCTAATTCAGCATGCAGATTTTTCATACCATGAGCATTTACAAGCGCTCTGAGTGGTGTAGTTAGGTTCGTGTAATTAGGCACATAATGTCTAGAAAAATTTGTCAGTCCCAGAAATGGCAGCATTGATTTAACAGTGAGAGGTTTAGAATGAGCCAAAATAGCATTTTTGTGGGTGTCAGTCAGTCCAGCGCCTTGAGCTGTCACCCTCCGCCCCAGGAACTGGACTTCCTGCCTGACCAACTGAAGCTTATCGCGGGAGACCTTGAATCCCTCTTTTCCCAAATGTTGCAACACAACTAGAGTAGCTTCTATGCACGTTTCAACAGTAGGGGACGCTAAAAACAAATCATCCACATACTGGGTCAGAACACAGCCTGGAGGGAGCTGTACAGTGCTTAATGACTGCTTCAATACCTGATTAAACAAACCTGGACTTAAAGCGAAGCCCTGCGGAAGCCTACTATAACGTAGCTTCCTGCCCCTGAATGTAAATGAAAAAATATCCCTGACAGAAGGATGGAGCGGTAAACAGAAAAACGCATTAGCCAAATCTATGCAGGTAAACCATTTTAAATCAGGAGTAAGGGATGCCAGAGCTGTATACGGATTAGGTGTAGCAATGGGAGGGGTTTTGAGGGCCTCATTGACAGCACGCAAATCATGTGCCATTTTGTATTTACCAGTACCTTGTTTTTCCACAGGAAGAATAGGGGTGTTATATAGAGAATCCGATGGTTCTAAAACTCCTACTTCAAGTAAACCTGCAATAGTGTCTGCAATACCTTCCTCAGCCTGAGGTTTATGTGGATACTGCGGACGCCAAATTGGATCAGAATGTTTCATCTCAAATGCGATGGGTGTGGTTTGCACTAGACCGACATCAGTGGGACCATCTGACCACAATGAGTCAGGCACAACCTTTAAGGCCTCCACTGCATCAGGATGATCTGTTTTTTCTCTGCCATGATTTCTAGAAAGCTGCAAATGTTCCAAAACGGTAGTATCTGAGAGCTGCGTGTCTATTTTGTACATCTGAGAAGAAGGAGAAAAAGAGACTGAAGGTATCTGGGTAGTGTCGTGATTCATTTTTTAGGGCTACCTTATATAACAGTCTCGTATTGAATATTTTTATATAATCTTTAGTTAGTATTCAGAAAGTAAAAGTCTGTTTTTATTAGCTTGCATGATAGTAAAGAAATGTTTTGTCAAGTATGGTTTATGGGGGAAAGCTTTTAAGTCGTAAAACTCTAGGCTAAAGTTTATTGCATGTTGTAAAAGTGGGATGCGGAGATAAGAAACAGAGTAGAGAGTAGACAGTCATAAACAGACCGGACGGTTACAGCGATAACTCAGGAAACCTTGAGAATAAACGTTTGGTGTAATAAAATCTAGGGGGAGGAGAATAGACATGTGACTACGTTCTTTGTTCTTCTTTAATAAAAATGGTACACCCCTGTATACGACAGTTCAGTTCAGTTCAGTTCAACTCAGTTCTGACTGTTCTCCATCTGCAGATGTGTATGAGTGTGAAACAGAAATTCTGTGTCTGTGCATTATTTCACTCTCTGTCTCTCAGCTCTGATTTTATTTTGGAAAATTCCCGCCGGGGTAAATGTTGGCGCCCCTACACTCTCCGGAAGCGAGTGCCGATCGCATGGGAACTAGGAGCCAACAGTAGGAACCCAATCCTTTAGTGTAACTCCCCTTTTAACCATTCCCCCCAAATCTTTAGCTTGATGTTTTGGATGCAACAATAGCGATATGTGAGGAAGCGCTTCAGCTTCCATCATATACCATTTATGCTGCTCTGAAGTCAGATCAGCAAAAAGTGCAACACCCTCCTTCCCCACAAAGCATGGACCCGAAGCCACAGACCAACTTTGGCCTTCAAGTTCTGTTTCAAATTGTTCCTGATATAAAGTAGGATCGCCCCTCTCATATAGGAAGGTAACATGGAAAGGGTCAGGCGGTGGAACAAAAGGCTGGAGTTCAAGCAGCCAAGGCTTCCAGCATCTCAGAAATTCAGCCGCAGAAGATTCACGTGCAGACATCGTAGTCAATCTGGCCCAGAAAATAACAGCCACTTGTGAAGTGTCATCCTTCAGCAAAAATTGACCACTCATGGTGTCACAGCAATGTGTATGTCCATTCGGAAAAGTCACCATAAGTCCATCAGGGGTACACAGGATAGTAGCACCCAGTTTGATAAGCAGATCTCTGCCTAACAAGTTGACAGGCGTGGTTTGAGCAATGACAAAAGGATGTGATAGTCTTTGATCTCCCACTGTAACAGGCAATGGTTGAGTGACAGGGAGAATCATTGGAGCCCCAGTAATGCCCATTATAGACACTGTGTTCCCAGACAAATTGACGTCTGGTAAAACTCTGTCCAGCGTGCTGAAAGTAGCACCAGTGTCCACCAAGAATGGCAATATATGTCCATGTACGTCAATTGTGAGCATTGGATCCCCCTTTGTCCTGCTCACCAAGGTACTTTGTGGGCATTGTCAAAACTGAGGCCCCCCCTGTCCTCCTTGATAGGAGGGAGGAGCCATATGCTGATTCGGAGCCATATGTGGAGGTGGCTGACCGGGAGGTATAGCGCCCCCTCGTGGGTGTGGACATTCCCTCACCCAGTGTTCATTGGAGCCACACCTGCGACAACCGTTAGCACCTGGCTGCCCTCTTCCCATGCCTCTATAATCCCCAAACCTGGCCCTACCACGTGACCTGCCTCGGGGCTGCCATGTCCGATAAGGAGCAGTAAATGGCTGATTAGGTGCAGCTGCAGCATACATCACAGGAAAAGAAGGCAACACTGTCGCTGATCCAACAGTAGGCGCTGTTTCAGCCACCATCTGCTTCACTTTTTTTGACTGATATAAGTCACACAATTTATTCTGAGCCTCTTTTAAGTGGAGCTTTAACAAAGCAGTCTCCATTTTCTTATTCTCCTCAGCGTCCTTCAATGCAGAATCTTGCACATCTTGTAGATAATGTGTTATGTGTCTTTCCCATGTAGGCTGATCATAAATATGTGAATCAGGATTACGTTTCATTAATGTAGCAACAGACTCTGGCATGCCTGCTATAACTGCTTCTCTAAACCAGGTCCTATTATTCCCTGGATCTCGGGGGTGTTCCCCAGTAACGTCAACCCATTTATCTTTACATTTAGCCATATGTTCTGTGGGAGTAACATCAGTTGACCAGGGAAATTTCAAAATTTTAGACGCGGGCGGAGTAGGATATTTTCTCCTGACCCACTCGGCAAGATCATGTGCATGATGCGCAAAGGGGACTTCATCTAGTACATGCGTTAGGTGGCACTGGAGCATCATCTCATTATAATCTGTTAATGTCAACATTCTACCCATAATGGCTTTCCAATCTCCCACCGCTAGGGTTTGCCCTGAAGTCAGCTGATTTAATTTATTTATCCAGCAGTTTCCACCACCAGTCAAAGCGGGGAGTTGCAGAGTGATAGCAGATATGTCAGCCATCTTCCATGGTTTGTAAATTACTGAACCATCCGATGCTCCCACTAAAGGAAGCATTAAATCAGGGCCCCCGCGTGCCTCCCACCGAGTTCTGGTATTCTTATAAACCCCCTCGCTCTGCTCATCCCCCAACGTCTGCACATCGTCAACCTGTACAACTGCTGCACTTTCAGCATGTTTACTGGGGCTGGCACTCCCTAGAAGGTCTGCAGCCTGCCCTCGTACCACAGATGCTAATCTTTCCTGATCCTTCAGCACCTCATCCATCTGTCGTTGAACTTTAGTTAACCTGTATTCGTGCTGCTCCATTTCCTCCATCAATCTACCATTATATGCCAAGAACAATTTATCAGTCTCCTGTTCTGTTTTGTTGTTAACTAAGTTTAACAGCTGTCTCTTCTCCTCCTCAGTGTGTGCAACAGTCCCTTTACCGGTGACCTCAAAGTGCAATTTATAATCTTGTCCCTCATCTTTCACCTTTAGATCACCCTGTGGTTTATTAGGCAATGGTTCATGGGCCACAGACCTCTGTGGGGGGCCACTCCAGTGCAATACCGCAGTGTTTGAAGGAAGGGGGGGAGCGGGGGGAGCAGGAGAGGTACCCAGAGGGGGTGGTGCACAAGGAGATTGTGAACTCTGTGAGGCAGCCTGCGTGCTTTGAAGCACGATCTGGCCATCGTCTGTTTCCAACCCCCAAGAAATATTTGTTTGACCAGATGTAGTCATCATGGGGTACATAGGCTGGTACGGGGGAGGAGTCTGGTCTGCCGAAAAAATACTTTCTGCAGTAACACACAAATGATCAATACCTTGTCCTGTTAAACCCCATGTTTTCCACATTTTCTCAGTTTTTAAGTATCTCATTTTAGCACCAGTGATGCTCCTAGCTGTTTTAGCCTTATCTGCAAAACGCTTTCCTTCCTCAAAACACATCTGTGAGAGACTCCTCTTATCATCCCCCCGGGCGCCATGATGTGCCCACATGGCCGTCATCTTGGCCTGGAACTGCTTTTTATCTTTTTCACCGGGCTTATCAACTAAAACAGAATATAGTTTTGAAATGTATACTAACAATTGGGCATCTAACGTGCGCCACTCCTGTCCCTGTGGAGCAGGAAGCAATTTATATTCGGCTGCCATTGAAAATTTATAACAAAATCCAAAATGGATTAAAATTTAAGTAGGTTATTTGTAGTAACTCTGTAAATTATTTATTTTAATTGATAAACAATGAATTCGTAGGCCAAATTTATCCCAATATTAATGCAGTTAACAGTAAAGACAGGCAGTTTTTATTTAATTTATTTATTTTTTATAGTGAAGTGGTTTATGTATTATTTTAGTCATGCAACATTAACCTTAATAATGACTTAGGCAAAGCCGAAACGAAGGAAAGCTAAAAAGGTTTATAAAGAACTGTTTATTTTCTCATTAGTTTATTTATATACTGAGATTTCTGCCGTTTTGTCTAAAATTCAAGGAATTTTTAATGGAGTCCGGCCGGCGCCAAAACCCGGGACGGACACTTCCGCGAATCACACAAAGAAATAGAATTCTCCCAATATAAAGCCAGTCTCATTTATCATTAAAACAAACCAAAAGAAATACTTGTAAAACTCGCTTTGTAACACAATCGTAGACCGTTTGCACAAAAAAGAACTCCACCGAATTGGCGGACCAAATCAGGCACAATAGAACTTCCGGGTCACACCGCGGAATGGAAAGGCCGGGACACAGATGGCTAATTCTTCACTACGATGCTAAACTTAACAAACCGTACTCATAAGTAAACCAACCAAAGACAAAAACAAAATGCCTCCAAAAAAACCACACTTCGTCTCCTAAAAACTCGAATAACTGTTTAACCGTGCCAAACAAATACAGTTCGGAAGCTAAGCTACCAGAGATTAGCTGTAACCATGTGCACCTAAGCTCAACCGGAAGCGAAACGTTGCCGCTCCGTTACAATAAAAAAGTTAGTTTATATATATATTCTAAAGAGTTTACTACCAGTTATCCATAACAACAGATATATATGTGTTAGACAATGCTTTAGACGTGTTTACGTAGGTGAACAAGGTTGAACGCCTTTATTCCAGGCGAGACTCACACACACTGTATGTTAGCTGTAAGCTAGCTATGGTGGTACTTTAGCCGACTGAAAATGATATTCCCTTATTCCTCTACAATGCCAAGCTTCTACGCTCCTGTCTATACAGAAAGCGAGGGCATCGTCAAGGCGTTTAAAATTCGCAGAGGAATTATAGTTTTAGATTCAGTCAGTTAGTTCCCCTAAATGAGGAGTTTATATGAGGCCGGTGTGCACGGAACTACAAGGTAGCTCCCTACCGCAACCTCACTCCTCCAAGCACACACACACTCACACCAAAACAAATACAGTACTTTTACAATATTATCAAAAACTGACCTCAATCGGACCCACCAAAAGCCGGACCATTTAAACACAATCCAATTCACGTGGCTCAATCGTGCGTTTGGAAGATACGCAGGCCTTCAACCAGGGAATCCGTAAAGATTAACAGAGGGCTCACCGGCCCTACCGCCAACCACTCCCGTTTGCCAGCCTGGATGAATCTCCGACAGCGTCCTGTCAAAGTCGAGAGGCGAATTCTCAAGCCCCGATCCGCACTTTGGTCGGCCCTTAACCAAAAGAACCACACGTCAACATTAAACGGAGAACGTTTAGATCAATCAATACCTATTAATTTGGTGTTAGCGCTGTTCCAGATTGATACAAAACCACCCGGGTGTTGATTAGCAAGGATCAATCCAGTCGCTCTCCGATTCTCTGTTGAACTCCAAGGAAAAAACACAAAATTACTGTAATGCCACAAACACATGTATCAATCAGTTATGTCACACTCACTACTCACACTCAATCTCTCTCAGCTCTGAAACAACTTAAAACCAAATTATTGGGCCCGCATCTCCACCATGTTGTTGGCTTCCATTCCCCATGTGGTCGGCCACTCGCTTCTAAAAGGTACGGGGCGCCAACATTCAGAACCCCGGCGGGAAGTTTTCCAAAATAAAACCCAGAACTGAGAGACAGAGGGAGTAAATAAGACACAAACAACAGATATCTGTTTCACACTGGACGCACCTGCAGGTGGGGTCAGCAAGATCTGAACCACTTCTCTACAAGGGTGTACCATTTTTATTAAAGCAGAACAAAGAATATATCACATGACTTATTCACCTCCCCTAGACCTTTATCAGACCAAACGTTATTCCCAAGGTTTTCCAGACCTAATTTATGGCCGTACCATGAAGTAGACTTTTATGGCCCGTCCTCCCTACATCTGGCATCCTAAATCTACAGACATCCTGTTTTTACAACATGCAGTAAATTACCCAAGAGTTGTATTGCTTAAAAGCTTACCCCAGTTAAAATACTGACAAAGAATATGTTTTACAACTATGCATAATATAAAACAGACTTTTACCTTCTGAATGCTTACTAAAGATATAAAACATATGTACTACGAGACTGTATATAAAATAGCCCCAAAAAAGTAAAATACAACAGCATGCACCGATACCAATACTGGTATCAGGTATCGGTCCACATACCGTCTAATGTACGGTTAAAGTTAATTGATACCATGAACTTATACTTAAAATGTGAAAAATCTGCAATAAATTCATAAGAACAGGTCAATTTCTCAATTGAATTTTTTTCTTTTTGGCGGATATTTTACATGTTATTTTGTCTTTGTTCTGTTTAGTTAGTAAAGTGTGGTGCCTTTAGTCTCTTCAAGAAAGGTATAAGGTGGAAAGTATACAGTTTATTAATCCAACAATAGTATTGGATCGGTAATAGGTATTGACAGATACACAAAGCCCAGGAATTGGCATCGGTATAGGGACTGAAAAAATCAGACGGGTGCACTCCTTTTTCTAAATGTATATTATTATAAAACATTGTAGACATGCTTGAGTGTAGTATAAAAATATATTTTAACATCAAATATGTTGTCAACACATATTCTGGGATTTCTTTGCAGTCTAATTTCCATCTAATATACAGTTTTACAATGTCATTTGTGCACCTAAAAAACATATTCATGAAATATATAATGAATCAGTGCGGATGGTACATTTTGAGAGAAAAGCACGGAAGTGACAAAAAAGTCCCTTATGTCCTTTACCGCTAGAAATTATGGCACTGGGATGTTAGGAATGATTAAGGGCTCCATGAACCATGTGACCGCGTGTCGGCTAGTTCAAAGTGTCATAAATAAGGACTACAGATAAAATTTAGCTTGTAGCTAATTCTGGTATGGCCAGGTACTGTCCCTTTTAAATAAATAAACTTAAACTCTCTCTACTCAATGATGCTGAGTAGAACAGGTGGCTGTTGTGGATCAGGAAGTGGCTAAGTAAAGCTAGTAAAGATGCCGTGAGGAAAGCTTTATAGCGTTATGGTGCGTACAGACTGAAGCTTTGTCAGCATCAAGCAACGCTCATAAAGCGACTGGTTTGACGCTCGTAGGCAGGCCTTTCTTGGCTGGATGTTTTAAACAGTAGTGTATCGTGGTTGGCTTTGCAGCGTCGACGTCGGGCAACATCACTACAGTTAGATGCTCTGATTGGTTGCCGTGCTGTGTCAAGAGCGTTAACTCTTTAGGTGCGGGGTTTTTTCTATAAAATATTAACATAGTTTAAAATGTACTTTATTTTGAATATTATTATTTAAATTTTCTATATAGGCCTATGTATTTTCTACATATGTATTTTTAGTATGTATTGGCATTTTTTCCAAGAACAGGTGGACATATTTGTTTATTTTCTCTGTTATGAGCCTCCATTAGTCTATTCACTACATAAAACAGAATAGAAATTATTGGGCTCAGAATTTTACCGAGCCATCCCCAAAATAACCAAAAGGCTCATCATATTGTCTAATCCACTATTGATGATCTTCATCAAACTCTTCCTCATACCTCCCCATCATCATCATCATCATCATCATCATCATCGTCATTTGCAGCGGGAAAGTGAACTTTACGGCTGTTTACCAGCTTATTAGCAGTCTGATTTCTCTTTCTTTTTTTTCTACTGCGTCTGTTACTATTTCCACGGATTTTTACATTCCTGCTTCTTCTGGATTAGCGTTGTTATGACCACCCCGCTACCCGATCACATACCTTTCTCCCAGCGGTAGAACGTAACGAACAGCATCGCACCTGCTGCTGCGGATCGTAATGGCGAACAGGACCGGCCGGCCGGCTGCTGCTGTGCGCTGCTGGAGTTTCGCTTTCTTTCTCCTTGGACAACTGAACATCTAGATCAGAGGGTAGGCTAAATATTCCTCTTCAGAATCTGAAAAGGCCAATACTTTCCGGTGGGGAACTCGGCCGTCTCTGCAGTTTAATCTTTCTAGAACTCGCTCTCTCCATGCTGTGACCGCAGGAGCTGCATGCTGTCTCTCTCACTCGCGAAGGTGCATAAAAAGGTGATTTCCTCCAAAAGTTTCCATCGTAACACACCCAAAAATGTGTCCTAGATTAAAGTTACACATGTCCACAATCTCCTGATGTAAAGTAGTAGTTAACTTAGTGGTCATATTTGTAGCTGTGGCTCGTTAAAGTCAGCAATGTTGCTTGTCGCAATATTGCGACTTTGGCGCTTAAAGGGTTAAGACCATCAAAAGTTCAACTAGCTGAACTTCTGCGTTGCTGCCGTTATGCGTTTTGAAGCTTGAAACGCAGGAAAAGCTTGAAAAGTTGACAAAGCCAACGCTCACAAAGCGATGCAGAGACTGCGACGCTCCTACAACGGCCTCAATCATAGATTTAACTTGTAATATATATATATATATATATATATATATATAATATAAAGATTATGAGAGAAGATTACATGAAAAAATTGTCCATTATCTGAGGTCATGAGAATATAATTTGTAACTTTCATCAGTGCTTTTTTTAGCTATAGTGATGTCTAAACCCTGACCGCTCACGTACTTGATTATGAACAATTTTCTCAAGAATTTTAGTTAAGAAAGGAAGATTACATATAGGTCTATAATTTAAGTCATCTTTTTTGAGATTTTTGAGGTTTCTTAATTTTAGGTTTGATTACAGCGACCCTAAATTTTTGTGGTGTTTATCCATTTACTAAGCATACTAAGCATAGATTAATTACCTCTAAAATGGGGCCAGTAACAAATGGAATACTTCCTTAAACAATTTGATTGGAATTGGGTCCAACATGCAAGTTGAATGTCTAGGTGAAGCTAATATTTTTGATCATTCTGAAAACTTGAATAAAACAAACCAGTCTAAACACAAATGAGGTTCTACAGTTACCTCCAATAGCTGACTCATTTACTGAGGAAGAGGTAATTATGTTTGGAAGGATGGTAATGATTTTAGTTTTAATATATTTTATTAATGAAGAAGCCGATAAACTCATCACTGCTGAGAGCCAAGGGACTAGTTGGCTCAACAGTGCAATGACTCTGTGTAAGTTCAGGAACTGTACTAAAAGGAAACCTGGTATTGTAGTTATTCTCCTGTATTAATTGTGCTAAATATGCTGTTCTAGTTTATTGGGGGGTGTTTTTATACAGCGCTAGAGTATTTTTCTAAGTTAATTAGGAATCCTCTATGCTAAAAGGCATGCAAACAAATACAGCAGTCTAATTTGTTGTTCTCTACATATCCTTGGGCTCAAAATTGCCAAAAGACTATATTAGATAAACTGTCTTTTCAATATAAAGCATGAGTGCCCAAACGCTACATTGACTACTGATTACATCAACTATAGAGCACCATTTTGCTCAAATGATTCTTGGCCTATGTTGGGCTGATCAATCACAGGCATACACTCTCTGTTGACAGAGATTGGAAATAAGGCTCTAAACCATCTGTGTTTGCACAGGTGAAGGAAAGCCCTTGCGTCAACAGATAATGGTTGTGTTGCCATCCCTTCTGACATTGACAGAGAAATATAAACTAGGCTTAAAGGTCTCCTTCACTTTTTATACAAACTCCAATACCTGAATCAGTTACATGAAGACAAGAGACCAGAAAATGCCTGAGTTTGAAAAAGCCTATCAACTATACGTCATAATGCTAACTTAGCAATCATGGCCTTGCCTACCTAGCTTTGGACCACCCATGTTTTTGACAAGGTGAGAGCCGATTGTCTTGCAGCTGCTGGAGGCTATGGACCTTACAGTACAGGCTTTGCCTTGAGGTAGAACTTAAAAGAAGGATCTGTAGAAGGATCTTTAGGGGGGTGCAGTGGCGGCGCTTGTTCCGAACAGACTATTAGCTCAAATCAGATTTGACAACTCGCTGGATTTAAGAATATTGCTAAAGGAAGGAGAATAAATTACAAGGATTAACTCAGTAGCAAAGAGGATAGAGTGTGGCACTGAATACCTGTCTGACTGGAACATGTGTCTTACTGAAGACTGTAGCTCTGGTGGTGGAGTCCTCCTGCAGCCAAGTCCAGTCTCGTTTGGTAATGCTGCCTAAACTGGGTGGTAAACTTTGTCTAAGCCTAAATACCGGCACCATTTGTGTCTCATATTACTGATTTTAGTAAACAGACAGTGTAAGAGAAGTGTTAATCTTAATGACCCCTACATCTTGTTGAGTCTCCTCCACCACTCCTACACTGAACTGGCATAAACTGAAATAGACTGGGATTATTATTTTTATATTTTTTGACAGAAACCGACTCAGATAGCGTTCTTTCATACACTAAAAACACTTACAATTAATAAAAATACCAGTAAATTAGAACTTTAGGGGATAAAACTCTTGCCCTCCAGTGTAACTCACTGTTACCGTCCACTGTGGAAAATAAGAATGGAACAGATTCTTTACAATTTGTTACAGCATCTGTTAATTCATATAATTAATAATATATATAATAAAAATAATTATTAATAATAATATAATTATTTGTTAGTTAATTTTTGTTTTGTTTTTGGTTGATCAATTAAAATATATTCTGAAGTAATTACAGAAATGGTCAGGACCAGGTTATGTTGAAGGACGGTTCTAAAAGTAAACAGGTTCACGTCTAAACCAAGTCATTTGTATAAAAGTCCAACACAAGTGAGAAGTCTTGCAAATTTTTTCAATTCTTAAGTCCAAACATTAATGAGCTGAGTCTACACCTCTTGGTGGCGTGCTTGTGAGACCGGACCTCGATATTCATGTTTTAATAAACGATCTTATGTTTCAGGTCCAGTCATTGTGGAGGTTGATGGTTCAGTTTGACCCAGTGGCCAGCTAGTTGGACATTCATAGATTATCACTTAAGTTTATTTACATTAACAAAAATGTACTGTAGATATATCTCCTGTTTGTATGAATGAACATTGATTATTTATGTTATGTATGACAGGGTGTCCGCAGGGTATTAAAAAGTATTAAAAAGTGATAAATCAAGATTGTCAAATTTAAGGCCATTAAAAGTGTTAAATGTGGTCTCCTAGGTATTACTTTTTTTTCCAAATTCGGTATTCTTTTTTCAGACTATCAGGTGTCCTATTATGATTGAAATTCTATATGCTTAAGTTGGTGTTCGTTTATAGATGGGCTTTAGCATATTAGGGCACATTATCAAAGATCTTTCGTCTCCGTCACAAAATGCTTTTGTCATATTTAGTGCACATTCGGTATCACTTCAGAATACTGCGCGCTTAACCGTCTATGCGCTCGACAGAAGTGGCTGGCTTACGTTTTATTTTAGACTTGCCTCAACGCATAGCTTCAACAACTGGAAAACCATCGTCGTTTTTATGAGCAAATGCAACATTTCTGCTGACTAGGTAAACGACCCAGAGTTTAAGGACTGGCTCAGGCCTGTAGTAGGGAAAAACAGGCAGGCTTATAGTTTGGTATGTAAAAAACATCAACTGGACGGAGCTAACTCACTTCGGTCGCATATGTAATCCACTAAACATAAAAATGAAATGCGTGCTCGGAAAGAGCAATTAATCCTACCACTCTTAGCTGCACCTCCACCACCACCGCTTCAAATTAGTGCCACGCTAGGCCTCCTGCCAGCACTATGGCTCCAGCAACATCTGACCTCCGGCTGGCCATGGCCGCCACACCAGCACTGCGCGCGGAGGCTCTGTGGTGTCTGAACACTGCAGTTAAACACCAGTCATTGAACTCCACGGAAGGAATTTTGGAGCTGTTTAAAGAAATGTTTCCCGACTTGTTGTATTTGCTCTCTGGCATAAACTTATTTTGCAAGAATTAACCACACCGGTATAGCTTCGGGTCTGTTTATTCAGCCATATTGGATCTCTCTCCTTCTATTATAGTGTCTCGCGGTTACTCAATACATCAAGCGACATTGTGACAGCGCCCCTAGCGTTAGGATGTTACATCTCCCTTCTTGAAAATCAGGGTTCACAATCAATGTTTACATGTATCGTGCACAGACTGTAGATGTATATAAACATACATGCATTGGCATTTCAAAACATATATAACCTGTTTTTAACGTCTTTTTACTCGCCTGTGAACAAAACTACCAGTGCTTAAATTCAAGTGCTGAATGGCATACATGCATGTACTTTGGCTCAGTCATAGACCACGTCCACACTAAGCCGGATAATGCCTTAAACGTATAATTATTTAGTCTATACCCCCCTATCGTCCACACTAACCCAGCGTCGTTTAAGGTCTGTAGCCGGATAACTATTAGCCGGATGAGAGAGCCGTGTAAATCTTAATTCAACGGCTAAACGAGCTAGTGAGGACAGCTTCCCCGGATAATGAAAGGAAGTGGCTTCAATGAATGCTGCGTCAATAACTATACGACACTACAGACAAAGACAACGGCGAAGAGTAATAAATCGATCTCGTCGTCTGTCCACACCAATAACTCTCTCTTCTTCTGAGCACCTATTGTTCTCTTCGGTTAACGGGACAAGCAGATATGGACTGTGCTGTAGAGCTTCTTGTATATATTATGTAGGCACTGGCGTCACGTAGATTATACGCGTGTTTCGTGCGTCTTTTCGCGCATGCCCAGTATTTGCACAGGTCGGTGTGGGATTGCGCAATTATGGGACCTTAAACAGGGCGTAAATGCTCGTGTTGAGTGGATAACATTAGGCGTTGTGGTGTTATTCTGCAGAGAGTTTAAACTTTTATTATTCAGAAGGTAAAAGACTGTTTATATAGTTTGCATGGTTGTAAAAATGGGTCTGTCACTATTGTTTATGGGGGTAAGCTTTTAAGTCATAAAACTCTGGGGTGAGTTTTATTGCAAGCTGTAAAAAACAGGATGTCTGTAGATTTAGTGTGTTGCCATAAAACCATAAAACTCAGAATGAGCTTTTAAGAAAAGACGTCTCACCCATATGACTGTATAATTTTCTGACAGCCAATAAGGGCTAAGACACTGTATGAAAATGTTCTGATTGGAGAGATTAGAAACGTCTAGAGGCCCGGTTGTCTATAAAGCTGTGAAATGAAGATCATTTAATTGTTCAGATTTCTTTAAATCTGGACCACAGGGGAACAACGGGGGAAAATTCCTCTGTAAAACTGCAATTTGTTAATCTGTTCAAAATAAATGTTAAACTGGAAATTGGCTCCATTTTGTCTCTGCTTGAACATGCATTGAATTAATTATGATAATTATTTAATTCAACAGCGTCTAACTCCCCGTATAACCTTATCGGCTTAGTGTGGACGTAGCCTTAGAACATTTTAATATCTCAAAATCTTTTTTTTTTCTCTTAACTTCAGCTTGCTAAACACAACATTTAAAGATCAAGTAAATGTCTTGGCATGATGGCTTGGCCTGATCTTGTAACATAGCTGAACTCGTGTTGGGACTGGGCGGTTTGAGGTTGGGCAGGTTCGAACGAATTGTATCTAACTTGTGGGACAAGTTCGCGTTCTTCGGTTGTGCATTGGGTCTCTTTGGTTTCGCAAAGGTGGCGTCTGTTTCGCCGAAGTGGCTGTCCTTCCTCAGTTTGGATGTGATAGCTCCTATCGGTGTGCGCGGGTTGGATCACTTTTGCAGGCTGCTAGGATCCATCCTGTTGGTGGAAACGGATTGGGAGTTCCTTCTGCCAAGGGTGGTAGTGCCTTTGCTGATCTGTTGTAGTAGAATTGCTGTCGTTCTTGGCATTACTTTCTGCGCTCTCATATGTTCCACTGAGGTATGATTTTAGGTCGAAGCTGTTTGGCTGTTGCAGGGAGAATAGAGCGTTACTTTCGGCTCACTAGCAGTTGGGCTGGAGACTTTAGGTTGTCGTCGGGTCTGATTATATATTCCAAAAGTCCAATGTAATGGTCCTTGCCGTCAGCTTTAGCTTTATCCAAAATGCGTTTGGCTGTTTGTACTGTCTTTTCAGCGAGGCCATTACTTTGGGGGTATCTGGGGCTGCCGGTAATATGAGTGAAGTCCCATACCTCTGCAAAGCTTCTAAACTCATCCGCATTATCACAGGGGCCATTGTCGCTGATGACACGCTCAGGAATGCTGTTGCGTACAAATGCTGCCTTGAGTTTTGCGACCACAGCAGCTATAGTACAGCTGCTCAGTTTTTCCATTTCAAAGAAACAACTGTAGTAGTCCACTATGGTGATAAAGTTATGACCATCCATGCGAATAAGTCAGTTCCCACTGCCTGCAACGGCCTTTCAGGGATAGTGTGTGACAGTAACGGTTCTTTTGGGTTAGCACTGCGTCGCTCTTGGCATGTGCTACACTGTCCAACCAGTGCTTCTATCTGCTGACCCATGAGTGGCCAAAACAGAAGGTCGCGTGCCCTGCTTTTGGATTTCTCAACACCCATGTGACCGGCGTGGATGCGGTCCAGCATGTCCTTTCTGAGGCTCTGGGGGACTATTATTTTCTCACCTTTGAACATTATGCCATCATCTTCACAAATCTCGTCTCTGTGATTCCAGAATTCTTGAACGGGTGGCGGGCATTGTTTGTGCCTGTCGGGCCACCCTGTTTTTGTGACTTGTTTAAGTGGTGTGAGTTGAGCGTCCTGAGCGGTAGCCATTTTGATTTCCTGTAGTTTGTTGCTGCTTACTGGTAGATTGCTCATGAGGGTATGTATTTGTGCGTTCATATCTTCACGTAAGCTGTCGTCGTAGTAGTCTATTGATTTTCGTGACAGAGTGTCCGCCTCCGGTACTTCTTTTCCGGGTTTGGTGGTGCGGCAGCGAGTGGTTTTTTGAGAATTGCCTCCAGTGGTTTTTGGTCGGATTCTACAGTCACTTTTCTGCCGTACATGTACTCATGAAACCGTTTGCACCCAAACAGTACAGCGTACAGTTCCTTTTCAATTTGGGCATAGTTTTGTTCTGTACTGTTTAGTGATTTGGATGCATAAGCAGCTGGTTTTCCGTCTTGTAACAGCACCGCTCCCAAACCACATTTTGAAGCATCCACTTGTAGTGGAGTTCTTTTTGCAGATCGTAGTACGCTAGTATTGGGTGGTTTGTTATGTGTCAGCTCTTTTATCTTGATGAATGCTCTGTCATGGATAACGTCCCACACAAACACATTATTTAGTTTCAGTAACTGTCTGCGTTTACCTCTGAGATGTGTGGTGTGAATCTGGCTAGATAGTTGACCATACCTAGAACAGTCTCTAGTTCGGACTTGGACTGTGGCGGTTGCATATCTTGTATGGCATTGATCTTTTTGGGGTCTGGGCTGATCCCTTTGTTTGAGAGGGTGTGGTCATAGTAGCTGACCTCTTGTACACAGATTTTGCACTTATCTGGGTTTAGCTTGAGTCCTCTCTCTCTCGTGCGCTTTAACATAGCACGTACACAAGAATTACCATACACAAGAATGTCGTCCACGATTGCAGTGACACCTTTGAGTCCTTAATACATCTCGTCCACACGTCTTTGGAATTCATCCTGAGCTGAACTTATCCCAAAAGGCAGTCTAAGGAATCTGTATCTGCCAAATAGCGTGTTGAAAGTTGTCAGCAGAGATGATTCTTCACTCAGTTTTATAGCCCAGTAACCTTATCTGGCAACGAGTACGCTAAAGTACTGAGCTCCCACTAGCTTCGTTGTAGTGTCTTCGAGCGTGGGCAGAGGGTAGTGAGATCTCTGGATGGCCTTGTTTAGATCCCTTGGGTTTAAACATACACGCAGCTTGGGTCTTTTGGTCTTTTCAACAACTACAAGGGCATTGACCCTCTCTGTAGGTTTGGTTACCCTTGTGATGATTTTGTCATTCTCCAATCTGTCAAGCTCTTCCTTAAGACATCCTCGTAGGGCAATGGGGACTCTGCCCATTGCCCTACGATGGAGGGTAGACTACTGGCATAGCATTTGGGTCGATGCGGAAAGTGCATTCTCCTCAAAACTTTCCAATGCACTGAAAAACATCTGCATATTCTTTTAACAGTGTTTTGGGGTCAGTGCCTGTTTTTTTTTGGCTTTCACTCACCCCAATTAGAAGTCTTATGAGGTTCAGTTCTAGGCTGGCGCTCAGACCCAGGATGGGAAACGGTACCTGGCATAGATCGGGTTGGACTTAGGAGTGATGTAGGCTGGGTACTTATCGTAATACGTCTGTAGCTTCTTTGCCTCATCCGCCGTGAGTGTCCATGTGTTATAAACATCACGTCCCTTCTCCCCAATCCACAGTAGGAGGTAGCTGCATTTATCAGGTTCTTCTTTTCCGCAGAGTGGTCCTCAAAATGTTAGCTCCACTTGCTGCTTGAAACGCCGCCACGCCTCTGGCAAGTTGGCTGAGTCCCAGTCCATCCGTCGTGCTGGAATGCCGTACATGTCCATTGTTGGCTCTTTTGGTGGGTTCACTGGCCTCTACTCTGACACCATGTTGTATTTGCTCTCTAGCATGAACTTATTTTGCAAGAATTAACCACACCGGTATAGCTTCGGGTCTGTTTATTCAGCCATATAGGATCTCTCTCCTTCTAGTACAGTGTCTCGCGGTTACTAAATACGTCGAGCGACATTGTGACAGCGCCCCTAGCGTTAGGATGTTACACGACACATCATCAGATTTGGATTAGCATCATTCTTCAAGAAACAAGGCAAGACTATTTTTTTGTATAGCACACTTTCAACACAAGGTAATTCATGATTTACATGATTACAGAAATGTGAAAATAAAAACATTGAATCTTTAAGGGAAAGAATAAACGAACATTTCTAAAACAAACAATAGCATCTGATTAGTAGTGGCGATAATAGTATCGGTTACTCATAAGCATGTCTAAATAGGTACTTTTTTATTTTTAAAACAGCTTGTTGATGGCATAAACAAGGCTGGGCCCTTCTTGTTGATGTTTGATGAGAGCCTCAATCAGGTATCAAAGAAAAAAACAGCTTGACATCCATGTTCGATATGGGAAGGATGACCGTGTCCAATCCAGATACTTTGGTATCTCAAACAATAGTTCACCAGTTCATGTAGAGAACGGCAGTTTGTGAATCAGCAACAGATCATAGTAGATGCCAGTTTGTAATGCATCAACTTGCAGTGAATGAGAGTGTGCTGGAACTTTCCACTCTTTCCATTGCACATTTTATATTGTTTGTTTTATTTTTATTTACTACGTGAAATAAATATTTGCAATATGTTGTCAACATCACTGAGTCTCTAAATCTATTCTTTTCAAATGTTATACACGTCAAAATCTGTGCAAACAATAAAAAGGTCGTTGATTAACACTTGCAATTCAGTGTCGTGATGGTTTAAAAAAAATTCTGATGGTAGTAAAAAAGGTATTAAAAAGTAGTAAATTTAACTTGAGGATTGCTGTATATACCCTGTTAGTGTTCATGCTCACATCTGCATTACCACACATGGGGGGGATGGGGCTATTGGGCTAAAACAGATGACTTGTCACGTCTGTCTCCCAGGAAGTGCATCTTCATTAGTAACCAATCAAAATCCAATTACAGCTACTATCTTGGTATATTAGGGCCCTGGCATTAAAATGATATGGTGTGGCTATATTTCCAATCATTGCAGACTCTAATTACCATCTCATACCACACAGACCACTCTGTTAGAACATGGGTGGCAGCTGAAAGATTGAAGTTGGGAAATGGCATGGAAGGAGAGCTGAAAATAACATTACAGTGGAAAATAAAACAAAGATCAGAGTCTTGGTAAAAATAAAAATAAAAAAAGTGTGAGAGTGCTGATGTTTGAAATGTGTGCAAGTCGTGTGTTGTTCAGCTGCGCATGCTACAGTTAGAATGGGAATGTTTATGCAAACAAGCCTCAGGCCGGTTGACATTAGAACCTTCTTTAAGATCGAACCCCAGAGGGTGACATAAATTCACAAATAAACTTTTTATTTTGACTGGCAATCATACTAAAAGTACCTCAGTCAAGATGAGAAGTATTGTCAGAACTCCATCAGCTCAAACTACCTCCACCTGTGCTCATTTACTATTATCTCCCTCACTGGTCAATACTCCATATTTGAGAAGGCAACAGTCACCTCCTAATTTTTCTGACATCTGGTCTATGTTTGCCTGCTGATCTGTCCGCCTCGTCGGCACTGCCTTGCCAGCCATGTCAGTCTCGTCATCTCCAGTTTGTTCCTGAGTCCAGGCTCTGCAGTTGAGTGCAAAAATCTCTGATAAATCTACAGAAACTATTCTGATTGTTTAGTAGTAGTGCTGAGAGGTATACAGAATATTTACAGATACTGAAATGTATGGCGTCATTTAGCTTGTGTCTGTAAATTTTCTATTTAAAAAACAAATATTAAAATATGTGTTTTAGTTTAGCGATACTCATGCCCCTTTATAAGTAAAGAGTGCTGCCTATAGTGACATGACTATGTACAGTCATGTGACTTCATCTTACCCAGAAGGGAACAGCGCTGCTAACATACAATATGATTAATTTAGCAAATGTGTTTAGACTCTTCTAGTGACTGTCTTAAAAACAGTAAGTACCGAAAAATATACTGACTTTTCATGGTGTTTGTGGATACTTTGAACCTCTAACGTTGAGCATGTTATTGTTATTGCTTTAACTCAGCAACGGAGCAGTCAAACCAGAGCATTTATAGCACACCAGATATTAACCCCGCTGAGTCCAGAACATTGATATACCGCATGAAGCTGCCGCTGCCTGATCTTTACTTTAATGTAAATGCAAAATATTTTCTGTCTGGTAAAAGCCAGAGTCTGCACATTGATATGGAACTGCTACCAGAGAAATCGTCTGAAAAAGAAGGACAGGATTTGGGATGATCTGCTTAGATCTCACGAGAGCTGAGTGTAAGTAAAATGGCCATTTACTAGTAAAACAAACAGACAAACAAACTCAGGTAAAAACAAGCCAATCTTAATAAGTTCGAACCAAATGCAGTAAATGTTTTTCTCTCTTTAATTTAACCACTAAATTGTAGCTTTCTATTAAACAACCTGGACAAGTACTTTGATAACATTGTTATGCGTAAGCCATGAAAACCCACATCAACGAGCACTCCATCCCAGAAACGCACCACTTCTGAGGCCAGCACATCCACCATCTTGGCAGATGGAAGCTGCGACATTCTGGACTCAATAGATAAGAAGTTAACCAGCCTAGATGCCCATCTTGTGCTGGTTGAAGTTCTATACAAAGAATTTCAGGCTCTGAGGTAGCAGCATGGTAAAATCCATCACTTTTTACAGCGTCCTCCGGCTCGGAGGTAAGAAGCCAATTAGGAAGAAATGTATCAGTGAAAGCAGCAGGGCTACGGTTACTGTAGATAAATAGTATTTTAACAGTCAGCTGTTCAGGGACCCCCAGGTTACACCTTGACTTTATTAACAGAGACTAGATAGGGGCTCCGGTGACGTCATCTCTGTGAATGGCAGCTTAGGTTGATGGCTCTCTTGAAATCTTTTTTTTCCCGCCCCGTGGATACACCAGATTCTCTGTCTCACTGAAATAGTCAAGGGATAAACGGGGCGAACATGGGGAAAATAAATCCAAAAACCAAAGGCTCGACTGAAGAAAGGACACCCAAACATGAGGCGAGCGAGTTAGAAGCTAACGAAGATGATAGTGATAATGCTAGCGCCGGAGCTGCCGCTAACCAAGCCTCGAGTCTTCATGCTACATCGTTGACTATGCTATCGGAATTACAAGAATTCCGTAAACACTTCCAAGACTTCAAATCCGAGTTAATTACAGTCAACCAGAAGATTATGGAGGCTGAAACCCGCATTGAAAATGTCAAAGATCGGGTCCAAAATATGGAGCAAGTGCTAGCCAAAATGCTAAAAGTAATGAGAGATCAGGAAAATAAACTCCTCGATCAAGAAGGTAGGTCTCGCAGGAATAATTTGAGACTGTATAATGTTCGCGAAGGGTCTGAGGATGGGTCACAGATGGTGAATTTTGTGGAGAAACTACTTCGGGATAGTCTGGAGATCCCGGCGACGGAGAGCCTTGGCATTGAGAGAGTACACAGAGCACTGGGTCCCAAGCCATCGGGGACTGAGGAGAAGACAAGGTCGATAGTAATAGGATTCGCACGTTTTACGGTCAAAGAAAAAATATTACGTAAAGCATGGGCCAAGAAGACTGTGCTTTGGCAAGGAAAGCGAATATACTTCGATCAGGACTACCTTCTAACAGAAGCGCAAGGAATATGCTGAAGCAAAAAAAGTCCTGAAACGCCACAACTTTCGATTCCAGACCCCTTTCCCTTACAAACTGAGGGTGTTCTACGAAAACGAGACCCGACTGTATCAATCAGCGCAGGAGGCAACGACTGATATGATTGCCAGACATTTTCCAGTCACGAAGATAACGACGAAAGAAAGCCCACCTGAGCAACTGGCGCGGTCGGTTTGGACCGTGGTAGGAGCGCATTGGGGTCTCTCTCCTATGTGAAGAGAGGCTTTCCCCTAATGTTTGACACTTTCAACACCGTAACACAGGGTCATGTTGAAGAGACCCCAACCTTGGAGTCACTTTTTTTTTCTTTTTATTTAATGGTTGGTTCATTTTATTTTTTATTGTTCAGAGTTCTTGTTCAGGGAGTTGACGCCTTTTTTTTATGTTTGTGACATCTTGTACATTCGATTTATAACTAATGAACAACGGTTTGGTAAAATGTATTTCATTTAATGTAAATGGGCTAAGTAACAGAGTTAGGCAAAGCAGACTTCTAACTAAAGTAAAAAAAGATCAGGTACAAGTAGCATATTTGCAGGAGACCCATTTGCACGATAACGAACATGAAAAACTGAAGAGAATGGGCTTTACAAATGTGTTCTACTCATCCTATAAGTCTGGCCGCAGACGAGTTGTTGTGATCCTTATTTCAAATCTATTGAATTTTGAAAAGACATTTGAATTGAAAGATAAAGAAGGAAGATTTATATTAGTAAAAGGACAGATAGATGGTAATTCAGTTACATTAATGAATGTTTATATCCCCCCCAGGGAGCGACTTTGCGTTTTTTCAAAAAATTATAAATATAATGGTAACAAAAACAGAGGGCTTTCTGATATGTGGTGGAGATCTAAATATTCGTTTGCGACCGGAACTTGACAGTTCAAATAGAAAAGCCCCAGATTCAAACACTTTGCACAAGAAGGTGTGTGCTTTTTTGGAAGAGGTTGGGTTAATTGACATTTGGAGGGAACTGTTTCCTAGCAGGTGTTATTACTCTCATTATTCAGCTCCACACTCTCTCTACACGAGAATTGACTATTTTCTGACTTATGCAAAAGACAAAGACAGGATTCAGACATGTAACATGGGGACAATAGATATGAGTGATCATGCACCTGTATATCTAACGGTGAAATTAGATTTATGCCCCAAGATGACTAAATGGAAGTTGAATTTGAGTATGCTCAAAGATGTCAATTTTAAGGAACAATGAAAAAAAAATACATTTTTTTTTTATATAAATTATAATGGAGAGGTCTCGCATGTTATTTTATCTGATACACTAAAAGCTGTAATTAGAGGGAAAATTATTGCAATAGCTTTACAAGAAAAAGATAAACAAAAAAATGCAGGAATTACAAAATAAATTGAGAGAATTGGAAATTAAACACAAACAATCTCTAACATTAAATGTCTTGGATGATATTAAAAACATTAGAAATGAAATTAATTACCTAGCCATCCAAGATGTAAAGAAAAAGTTAATGTTTCTGAAACAAAAGTATTATGAAAGTGGGTCAAAATCTATGAAAATATTGGCATGCAAATTGAAAAAGAAATAACTGAAAATACAGTAAAGAATATTAGAAATCCAAAAACAGGAAAGATGAAGAATAAATTACAAGAAATTCACAAAACATTTGAAATGTTCTATAAATCATTATATTCCAAAGTTCCAGGAGGAAGCGAGAACGAAATTAATGATCCACTAAATTCCTTGGATCTGCCAAGTCTGACGGAAGAGCACAATGCAAAGTTGACGGCAGACATAACAGAAATGGAACTCAGAAAGGCCATTAGTGGACTGAAAGCCAACAAGTCACCGGGGTCAGACGGATATACGGCTGAATGAAGTCTGAGTGGATCCCTGTATTACTGTCAGGCTGTGTGCGTGGAGGTATGGACCCAGACGCAGAAGCAAGCTGCAGAGTTCTCTATTGGTGGTCTGGATGGCGAGAACGAAGACAGCAGGAGAAACACATAGTGGTACATCTGGAGTGAAGTCCTGTAATGATCTGGCGCTGACTGAAGGGAGGTGACGGGTTATAAGGACATGAGGTGAGTGGCTGAAGATTGAGGACAGGTGCGTGTGCTGATGAGGGAGTGAGAGGAGCTGAGTGTGGAATCATGACAATTACTCCCTATCCTGAATTGGGTTCTGAAAAATGCACAAACACCCCCAAGTTGGAAAGAGGCAATTGTCACAGCAATACCTAAAGAGGGCAAAGACAAAACGAAGTGTGGATCATATAGACCGATATCAGTAACCGGCAAACACAAGACAATATACACAGAACTCTTCATATTCTCTATACAAAAGAATAAAACTAAAGCAGTACTTATAATTGTTGATGCTGAAAAAGCATTCGACTCGGTTAGTTGGGATTTTCTCTATAGAACATTACACAGGTTTGGTCTACATGAGGCAGTAATTAATATTATCAAAGCTCTATATGCCAACCCGACTGCAAGAATAAAAATTAATGGTTACTTGTCAAATAGCTTCATTTTGGAAAGAGGCACACGACAGGGCTGCCCGTTGTCTCCCCTTCTCTTTGCATTGTACCTAGAACCGTTGGCCCAGATGGTGAAACAGAATCCGCATATCAAGGGTGTAACTGCGGGGGAGGGGGAGCACAAATTGGCTTGCTATGCGGATGATGTCTTGGTTTATGTGGGACAACCAACAGACTCCATTCCAAAACTAATGCAGCTATTTGAACAATATGGTCATCTCTCTGGATACAAGATAAATATGAACAAAACCCAAACGCTCACATTCAATTACAACCCACCATTAGCTGACATGGAGGCTCATGCCTACGTGGGCCTGTTCCAGGAGCGCAGTAGGCAAGCCGAGAACCGACGAGCGAGGTCTGCTGCTCCAGATAATGCTCCTCCGCGTCCTCCCAGTCCGAACCGTCCGAGGGCAGAGACTCCGGCGCAGCCTTCCGGCGTCTGCGTCGCTGACCGCGGCGAGGAGCTGGATCCCCTCTGGAGCAGAGGTACTCGAGTCTGTCCCCATGAAAAAACTCGAACAGTTCATCCTCGCTCACGCAGAGGGGACCCCGTCCTGCCGCAGCCGAAGACGGTGGTGTGGGAGCAGCAGCTGGGCGATTGACCGGAGCCCTCGGTGAAGCGGTCGGGAAAGGGGCGAAGACAGCCGGTGAGAGGATCGGAGGCGCATGGAACCAGGAGACCGAGCCGACGTTGGTAGAGGCGGGCTGTGTCCCTGCAGGAGGCAGCTCCTCCTCCGCAGCAAGGAAGGCGTCGTCGGCTGCCTCCTCCAACTCCTCCGCATCGAGCGGGTTGAGGCTGGAGCGGAACCGAGGAAGGAGGTCTAGGATGTAGTCCTCCAGCGCGGTGAGGCGAGCGGACGGGCTGGCGAAGCCAGAGACCTTCTCCAGCCTACACCAGAGGGACTCCAGGATGTCGGGGTCGGAGGCTTCTGCTGGGTCCATCCTTCTTGGCTGGATCATTCTGTCAGGGGTTGTGCTGCAGTGTGGGAGACGAAGGACCCAGACGCAGAAGCAGAACTCAGGTGAGGTGGTTTTAATGAGGTGCAGCAACAAAAGGCACGACACAATCAATGATCCAGCGAGGATAGAAGGCCTCGCTGGATCTTAAATGATGGGAGAACCAAGGAGGAACAGGTGGAAACAATGATTAATCAGGGGCAGAGCCCTGGAGGTTCAGGATAACACAGGTGCAAATAATAAAGGAGTGTGAGTGGGGAGTGAGGCATGACAAGATGAAGACATTGATAAATTGGTGTGATATATCACATAATTCCCACTGGAAAAATATAGAGGAAACAACTTTTTCTTTTCCAATACAAGCAACTTTGGCTGATGGGAATATTGAAAAATATACTGACTCTGTGGACAATCCGTGGGTCCAGTGTTCTCTTTCGATTTGGAAAAATGTTATAAAATAATATAATTTGAAAAGGGATATTGTACTTTTAAAATGGTATGCATATGACTCTGATTACATACCAAACAAATCGGATTTACGATTCAAATTGTGGACTTCTAAAGGTATGACAATTTTAAGCAAGTTAATTAAGGATGGAAAAGTTGTCAGTTTTGATACACTTAAACACAAATATGCTTTGGAGAAGCAGGATTTTTTTCGACACCTGCAAATACATCATTATATAGATACAAAAGTAAATACTGTGTCAGAAGGTAACATGGCTTTGTTACAAGTGTTTAGAAACGCATATGATGGGAAGTCAAACAAGAAGCCTATTTCAAGGTTGTATAAATGGTCGATGAATCGTAAGTCCCATTCTACTGAGTATGTAAAGATATTGTGGGAGAAAGGCGGGATAACAATATCAGAGGAAGAATGGACAAAAATATGGAAACTCCAGTGGAAATGTACAAACTCACAGAGATGGAAGGAATATGGATGGAAAACAATAATAAGATTTTTCATCACTCCATGTCAGAGAACACACTTCGACGGACTCCCTCCTATCTGTTGGAGAAAATGTGGAGACCAACGTGCGACTCATTATCATATCTTATGGAACTGTCCACTTATCAAACAGTATTGGATGGACATTCACAGAGCATTACAAGATAATTTTAATTGTGCAATTCCTTTTGAAATGAAAACTGTATACTTTGGCTGCTTACTACAGGAATGGAGAAATAAGGATAAATATTTGCTAAGTATCCTATTGGCGGCATGCAAGAAATGCATAACTCAAAAATGGTTGTCAGAAGATATTCCCACCCTATCTGCATGGTGGGATATAACAATGAATATTTTTAGAATGGAAGAGCTGACAGCATTTGTAAACCAAAAACATGAGAAGTTTCTTGCATATTGGGAAAAGTGGGTCGTATATATAAAAATGAAAAAGCCTGCTTTGATTTTGAATGTAAGAAGTTAAGACAATGTAACCGTCACTCCCTGAAGTTTAATATTTGTTGTTTCTATTCTGTTTTTGTTCTTTAGATTCGATAGTATTCTGCGAGAGTGAACAATAAAACTGTGCTCATGTTCGCACATGTATGTAAAATGTAACCATCTTTAAATTGCTAAAATATCTAAATAAAAAATTAAAATAAATAAATAAATAAACAGACCAAATAGGAGTTGTTTTATCAGACAACTATAATTTAAAGTAAGAACAGCACAGCAGGATGTTTATGCTTGCAGATGAGGGCAGGAATAAGGCTGTTCACTGGTTTCTGGGTTCTTTTTCTCTCTATTTCACATGCACATCACCAAATCTCTTTGTCATTTTTTTTCAAATATCCCTTCCTCTATTACTCACACACTCTTTTCTCTTATCATAGTTATGTATCTCTATCACAATCTCATCCTTAACACATCGATACTATATTATTCTTCCAATGTCTCTGCTTTATGACTCTGTCAGCCATCTCCATGATCAATCCAAGACTGCCTCTGTATTTATCAGCTTATTTGGTGAAATCTCTGACATTTATCTTAATGTCATGAATTCTGTCAAAATTCTAATATGGAATGTTCATGGATCTGGCAATAAAAATAAAAGAAGTAAGATTTTTAACCATTTTATAAGTTTGAAGGCAGATGTCATCTTACTACAGAAGACTCATATATCCAGCTCAGCTGCAGATGATCTTAAATCACCTGAGTTTCCTAATGTATTTTCTTCATGCTTTAACTCTAGACAACGGGGAGTAGCAATATTGATAAATAAAAGTACACATTTTAAAGTGATAGACACAGTTGCAGATCCAGAGGGTAGTATTTATACATAACCAAAAGTTATGTATAGTTAATTTATGCTGTCTAAATGTTGACGACGCCTCATTCTTTGATACCTTTTTCTTGGTTTTGGCTAATCGCATGCATTGCTCACTTCTTCTTTGGAGCGACCTCAACATTGGTTTAAATTAAGAAATAGACAGGGTTAGTTTAGCAGGGCAATCCATAGATATAGTTAAACAGTACATGAGCAATTATGGATTGCATGCCGATCTCTTCATCCCAACGACAGAAAATACACTTTTTTTCAAATGTTCACTATTCTTTTTCTAGACTGGATTATTTCTTAGTCAGCAACTCACTGTTGAATGACATATCAGACACTGAGATACATCCTACAGTTATCAGTGATCACGCTCCTGTTTCTTTAAATCTGGTGAATACAAAAGCAGCCGTTCAATACAAAAATTGAAGATTTAATACATCATTACTTAAGAATAATGAATTTTTTTAATATATTGAAAAAATAATGGCCTTCATACTTGGAACTTAATGACTTCCTGGGTATGTCGCCATCCACTCTCTGGGAGGCAGGGTAAGCGGTAATTAGAGGTACAATAATTTAATTCCCATCAAATAAAAAGAAAATAAACATATTCAGGAATTAGAAGAAAATACTCAATCATTAGAAGCTTCCCTGGATGAGGAGAGCCTGGGCAAAATACATAAAGCAAAATTAGAATTAAATGAAATTAATATACAGACCAAGTTCTTAATTCAAAGACTTTGTTTTGAAAAATTTGAACATATTAATGAATCACTTAGCTTCTTAGCAAACCAGCTGAAAATAAATAAATAAAAAACAACTATATCTGCAATCAAAGACCAAATTGGGAATATAGTATGTGATCCTGAAGGAATAAATAACACAAGAATTTTATGAGACTTTATACTCAGCGGAGATTCACCCATCAAATAAAGAAATAAAAAATTTTTTTGAGAAAATAACTCTTCCTAAATTATCGGTCAGTCGAGCAATGGCCCTGAATTCACCACTAACAGCGGCTGAACTCCAAGAGGCTCTCCTAAGCATGACCAATAATAAAGCTCTGGGCCCATATGGATTCCCTACAGAGTTCTATAAAGAATTCTGCAACGTTCTGGCACCAACATTCTATAAAATGTTGCAGGAAACAAAGGAAAATGGCAGACTACCACCAACTACATCAATCTTCTATTTAAACCAGGAAAAGACCCTATGCCTCCTACCAGCTATCATCCCATTTCTGTTATCAATGTTGATCTCAAAATAATCTGCAAAGCTCTTGCAAGAAGGATAGAGAAAGTAACCCCTCTTATAATCCATCCTGATAAAACTGGTTTTATAAAATGGAGGCTTTCCTCCACAAATTCACGCAGATTAATAGATTTAATAGTATATTCAGTAAAAACATCTAAACTAATATATTATCTTTAGATGCAGAAAAAGCATATTATTTATACAGCAACAAGGCTCAACAATCCATACAGAATCACACATAGAAATTACATCACTCTTAATAGGCTGTTCAACTAACACTGAGTTTCTAGATTATTGAAAATCAATAAGCTCGCATTTACAGAAGTGGGAAATTTAAGGTCACAGATACCATCAAAGATCAAAGCCTATTTTTAAATATTTATCAACAAAGTTTAAATAATTCCACAAGTGTATAAAATGTGAGCTTAAACTAAATTGTCCAATAAAATTTGCATTGTCACCAATTTATCCAATCAGAGCACGGAAAAATTCTGACATCATTGTGGGCCAGCTGACCTTGTCAGGCGAATCTGAAAGCTGATCGGCAAAAAGAAAAAATAGTTTCCTTATTATAGGCCTTCTCTACTGATTCTGAAGGATTTGGGCAGATTCGATTGCCCCAAGCAACACAGAGACAGAACTCTGATTAGGACAAAATATTTACAATCCAGAGATATGTAGGGAGAGAGACAAAAAAGAATAGACATTCAGAATGAATTAATACAATATCATTGAGCAAATATGATTTCGGTTGAAAATGTTGGGAACTGCATAAGGTTGGAAAATCTTTGAAAATACCGGTTAAACCTACAGGCTGAACGGCCTCTCTGTACCCAAACCATAGCAGTTGAAATCTTACACAAGGTGACAAAACTTGTTCATCCTATAATAATCTTGCCTCTGCCCAGACAGACCTTATTGAATAATTAAAGTTCTCCAGGTTTCTCAATGGTTGGACTGGGAAGGCTCAAACAGCTTTAGCCAGAGGCTAACGATAGGCGGCTATCAGCTAGTTAGCAGTGAGGCTCTGGGCTCCATGGCTGATCAGGCGCAAAGTGCTTTTTAGCTGGGATGTCAGCCTTGTCCTTTCTGGCTTAAATACACAGCAATCGGCTACAACTTTCCTTCACTGAAGCAGTATCTTTGCAGCTCTTCCGCATGGCATTCACCTCATGTCAGCTCCATTGCGTTGAGTGCTGATGCCTCGTGCCAACTTCGGCTCTTTAACACCGTTTTAACTTTTTTAAAATTATTTTAACTGTTTTTTAAAATAATTTTCTTATGAATAGTTTTAACCGTTTTTAACTTTTAGTGAGTTATCTTTTATCGGACGCATTTTTAATCAGAGCACGGACCGCTGTTACTTCCATCATGCCTTCACTCACCTGTAGCTCCGGGTGTGATGGTTGTGTCAGGCTAACGAAGAAAATCAAGGAATTAGAGCAGAGGATCTCCAATTTACATCTGATCGAGACCACGAGTTCAACGAGGACATCATCATCGACCGAACTTTCGCTTCTGCCACCAGCGCCCAGCTGGCCGACACAATTCCCTGCCAGCCCGGTGAAGCTGCCGAGGGGGAATCCATCGCTGGGTCTCCAGGCAGACTCGGACTGACGAACGCCGGTGGAGGTACAACATCTACGGCAGAGGAGGAGTGCTGGTTCCAGCAGGGGACTAAGCCAAAAGACCCCCTAAGCTCCACTCCGATGCCCCAGGGTTCGTGGTCGACGGTCGGGCCTGGTTGCGGTGGGGGTGCCCGTAGCGGCTGCCACCGTTCTCCTCTACCCAGCCTTCCGCTGTCGAACCGTTTCGGTGGCCTTGGGGACGACTTTCCTCCTCTGACCATCCTTCCGACCGCGCCGAAGACCAGCAGCTACGCAGGACCGTCACCCATCCTCTCCCAGCAGCTGGAGCAGCAGTCAGACTACGGTAGCCACCCACGTCGAGCCAAACCCAGGACTACAGCCGGAACCCACCGAGGTGTGCTCCATTACACCCCGAATCCATGGAACAGGCCCTCGGCTCCCACTAAACATCGCTGCAGTCCCGTGGATGCCAAGCTGCCCAACATCCAGCATGTCCTGGATGACAAGGGATCTTCTGGTCAGAATCAGCCTGCACACCATCCACCCAGCACTTTCATCATAGGGGATTCTTTTATCCGGCACAGTAGGTTGATTTTCACAATTGTTTACATCCTACTTGCAATCACTCCCTTAATATGATGCATCCATCCATACATTATCTATACCGTTTTCATCCAATTCAGGGTCGCGTGGAAGGGGGCGGAGGGGTTGGGGGTGCTGGAGCTTATCCCAGTTAGGACGGCAATCTGTCACATAAGATTATGCATTTCACGTTTTTTCGTTTTTACACTGTACCCTCTCTGTAAGGAGGCCATTGTGTATGAAGTGTCAGTCTTGTGGCCGACACAAATATGTCATTGTGCATTTTTTCTGCTATTTGTGCTGTTCATAATCATTGAAGTTTTCTATTTCCTGGTTTCACACGTGTCATTCAACAACCAATCACACTGCAGTCCGTCTATTTACTCATACATAGGAAATTACATTTTCCATAGCAACGGGACGTCACTCTTATGTTACGTTTAGGAATTTGTCCTACGTAAAAGTAGCTCTTAGTGCGTTTGTGAATAGGTTTTGGACGACAACTCCTACGTAAGACCTTTTAGCGCGAGGTAGGAGTAACACCTAGCGGTAAGATAAGAGTCTTTACGAATACTGCCCCAGGTTTAGTAGAGATAATTTGGTATGTTTAGACTTACAAGAGAGGGGAGGGGCAGCTGCATGACCTGCAGTGTGCGAGGTGCATAATTGGTATCCATGTTTTTAGTTATTTTGTTATATTTGGGGCATTTTCAATTTCAATTTTATTGTGAGGTTTGTGTTGGTTGTTGTTATTGCTTTGTTCAGTGTTTCAAATGTGACCTTTATTTGTTGATGTTATGGTTGGCATCGTGAGTGAAGACGTCATTTAAAGGGAATAAGACCAATGTGATGTTGTTAAAATGTTTAAGCTATATTATTATGTTTGAACATCATTGCTGATGTCAATCTTCTCAATGGCTGACAACTGTCACACATTATATGGTCTATAAGTCAGCTGACAAACTTTTATAGTTTTTGCTATCACATTAAGCAGTTTCTCACTTGGGTAACTTAATCCTGTCAATATGTCTTTTTGTTCACTTTAAAATTAAGTATGAGTAACTCAACAAACTTTGTTTTAGATTGCGTAAAAAGTTAACATTCTGAATTAGTTGTGCTCAACATGTTTATTTTTGGCTTGTGTAAAAACGTAACATTCCACGTTACTTATACTCAACATATTTAGTTTTAGGTTGTGTAAAAACTAAATTTGTGTAAGGCAACGGTTTTCCTCGCGATTCACGAGTAAAGTCAACTAATCCGGGTTGAGTGTTGGATCTGTGTTTTTTTCTTGTGGAGTTAGAATGCAGATTAGCGCTACCCAATGGCTGTGTGTTACTGAACAAAAATAATTCTGTTACGCCAGCAGAGAGGGCCTTGCTGCCCCTGACAGCCTGCCACTGATAACTGGGTTCTTAAAGTATGAAAGAGGTATAGTGATAAAAAGTCAGTATTAATGTTGCTTTGTTTCTAATTTAAAGAGGAACTCATCCCCCTATCAGAGTCTTGCTCCATCCACATTTCCCATTTGAAAAATGCCCCAAAAAGACATTTTGTCTGGTGTACCAGCGAAAGCGGGAGACGGCTAGGCATATTCTGGGCTGTGGCACAGACAAGACTTCGAGAAAGATGGAGGACAATGCGAGCTCTCTTGTCTCGGTGCAATGAATCTTTCTCCGACTTCTTCAGATGATGAAATAGAAACTAGGGAGTGAGTTTCTGTGGAGGATAGAGACTCAGTTTCTCTTTAACCTTGGGTTGCCCACCCTCCTTTAAAATACAGACTCGTTCCTGATTTGACAATTAAATCTGCCGTCTCGTTTTGAACTAATAAGTAATAATTTGTTACCTATTTTCATTAATGTCAAACATGTCTGTCGGACATAGGCTTCAATAGCGTAATTCTAACTATGTAGCCTATATAAAAATAAAGTACAAATCACCCAACTACAGTCAGGAAAACAGTTCTGGCGGCGGGATCTAAAGGGACCGCAAATTGTTTGTGTTTGCGACTCATGAGGATTGTGCGCTCAGAATTGATCAGGTAGACACACACAACACTCTGGCTCTTCCCACGCAACGCCTTTAAATTGCAAATGGTAACCTATGTCGGGGAGTGTTCATAGTCGCACACAGAGAACACTCGCTGCACAGCACGGAAGGCACACAAGAACGCAGAAAACACACACGTCTGTGAGGCTTATGCGGCATGTAGGCTAGAATATTCATGATAGATTACCTTTATTGTGTCAATTTCGTGCATGTACAATTTTATTTTTACTGGATTAAATGTGGACGATTTGTTTTTTTTTTTTTTAAGCCAGGAGGCTTAGTCATAGCTTATTATCCAGTCAATATAAATGACAACTTAAAGAACAAATCATACTAACTGACTAATTGTTATGCCGTTGTAGTTGGATTTTTTACACTCTTATAAATCAGAGAGATTCCTTTAAGCGTTTGAAGGTTTTAATATGATTTGATTTGATCGTACAGGAGGACAGCAACACATCACAGCAAATGTGGAGTACTGACCTGTCTCGGTCTTACAACAACAAGCTTATTTTATTACTAGCAATCTTGGTCTATCTATTCTATTCGATAAAGTACCACTCTCAAGATGAACATCAGAGACTTTGCGGCGCCTTTCTCTTAGATTAGAAAGCTGAGAACTTTGTGTATCTTTAACAGTGTTGGGAGTAATGCATTACAAAAGTAATTAGTTACAGGAATATATTACTTTTTTCAGTAACAGAGTAATGTAACGCATTACTTACAAAATATACAGCAATATATTACTAGTTACAATGTCAGTAACTCAAGTTACAAATGCGTTTAAAAAAAAATTTCTGGCCAACTAATGAAACAGACCAAATCAAGTTGGATACGGTAGAACAAGATCCACTTCCTGTTGCTCTAAACTAAAACATCAGAGAATCAGGACGGCTGAGGAAAAGATCCGACTGTACATTTAAACATTATTCACACTTTTTTCCTAACCATCTGCTGTAAGACTTCAGACATCTAATCTTTGTCAACCATGTTTGTGATGAGTAATTTCAGCACCTTATTTTGATTAGAGTTAACAAACATTACCATGAAATAGATGGCATGCAAAGGAGCTAGAGACTTAATTTTAATCAAATCGTGTTTAAAATACAGTATTTGTGGTGTGACACTTGTGTAAAATGTACACTGAAGTTACAGTGGTTAGAAGTCGTGTTAGATATTTAAGATGTTTTGCCAAAAGTAACTTAAAGTAGTGTAACTCAGTTCCATTTTTAAAACAGTGATATGTAATGCAAACATATTACATTTTTGACATTATAACTAGTAATGTGATATATATTACAATTTCTTTGTAACTTGCCCAACACTGATCTTTAAGGATGCCCAGTTGAAGAATCATCTCCATGGTAACACAGGATATGGACTATCATTATCAAAAACTCTCTGTCCCTGTCCTGGTTAAAAACGTCACTAAATAAGACTAGTCATTCAAACTGATACTACAACATTAAGTAAACCAGGTCACAGTCTATTACAAAGTACAGAAAGTAGATAACATTAAATTCTTTCCCCCACACCGTTAAACAGATTAAAATGAAAAGTAAAATGTTTGGATAACTTTCTGGCTGTTGAAATTTTTGATTTTAGAGGAATAACTAAAAACTACTAAAAAAATTTAATAAAGTAAAGTTTCAAAATAATGACCAGATGCGTAGACAAAAGTTTATCAGATAAAAAGTTGATTTGTGGGTGAGTAGCTCTTTAAAGAGTTATTCGCCTGTCCAGATCTGCGTCAAACAGCAAGTCGGTCTAGACCAGTGATGCCAAACATCTGAATGGAATTGGAGAAGTAGACACATAAACAGTGGAATTCTGTATAACGTAAAAAAATAATAATTTGCTATAATCTTGGGATTTCCAATCGCTACGGGTTAAATGTGTAACCATTTATACTGATATGTACAGTTGAGAAATAGTAAAGGAGAAACTATTTCTCCAATGAGCTGCATTTACCTGTTTGATGTGAGGTGCTAAATTGAGACTTCCTCAGACCAACAGCTGAGTTGGAGGAAATGTCTTTCCTTACTGTGTCCAGACCAAACGCGATAGGAGCAACTAGAGCTTCAGGTTTACATGTAAAATCAATGGAGGAGCGCGATGAAGCGCGACTTGGTGTCCCACAACACTTCAGAAGCAGATTTGAGTCGCGAAAAAGCTTTTCTGCCTGATTTGCGTGAACAATTCATGCTACAGATGCGATGGAAAATTCGCGCTGCATTTTATGTGGTGCACTTTGTGCATTCGCGCTCATGCCGTCTATTGCTTGAGTTGGAAAAATCTGAACTCCAGGGTCAAATCGTGCCGCGACAACCAATCAGGGGACAGAGTTTCAGTGATTCTGTGACTGTCATGGAGTCACAGCCTCAGCAGGACATGGAGGAAATACTGATAAACACCGTGGCTAATACCCCGAGCTACATGACACAAACAGTTTTCAATACAGACAGAAAAAAAAACAAAAAAAAAAACTATTTTGACAGGAATGCACCTCTCGGCCTAGAACTGAGCCTTGAAACAGCCTCCTCACCTGGTTTCCTGGTAGCAGCTCCTGCACCACGTATCCGTAGCTCACCAAACCCCCAGTGCAGCGGTCCCAGCCCTACCGGAGGCCAGGCCGAACACGTAATCCACTCTGTCCTCCATCAGCTCGGTCCATAATCCACCGCCAGCTGCACTGTAGCCACAGCTCCGCTGAAGGCCAGTTCGCACGTGAAAATACATTTGAAGCGCGACCAGTTCGCGTTGTACACGCTTCAAGGTGCGAATGTTCAAGCTTCCAGCTGGGGGCATGTGGTGCGTTTTGACGCTTTTGGTGTGGACACACAGTTAGGCTTGTTAGGATTCTGTTCTGTGTTGGTGTTTTCCTGCTGTGTGTTTGTTTCTTCACCTTCTCTGCAGGGGCATGGCTGATTGGCGGCAGGTGCAGCTCATTGAGGCTCACCATCTCTAGCTTCAAAAGAGGGACGGGAGCTGCAAGCTGACGCCAGATTGTCTTCGCTGCAAGCGTGGTAACATGGCCAACTTAGGTTCCAAGGATTTGATCTTGAAGAATCTATTTGTGTATATCTTCACTCACCTGGTTTCCCCCACAGGAGCCGAGCCATTCTCTTTCATCCGCCTGGGTTTCCTCCTTCGTCTCTATTCCGTTGAAAAGCTCCCCTGGAAACCACTTACTTCTAACTAGTGATGGGAAAAATGAAGCCCCATGAATGGCTGCTATTGAATGGTAAAATATCACGGGTGCAAAGTCAATTGACCACTCTTATTTTAAAGGAAATCTACTTCCGCTACAGGCGATAGTATGTCAAACTGAACTGGACGAAACCCACATCTCTTTAATAACCAAACATTTACTAAAAATGATTACCCCCAAACAGACACATATCAAAATGTTAGAAAAATGTTGCTTTGGTCTTTTTTGCCTCTATGTGGAGCTATAGGCTCAGGTTAAAGTTTATCCTATAACTTATTCACACTTCCACACCTTATTATGAGCAATGAACTGAAAATATTCCCACTCAGGAGAAGACTTCCTTTTTCTTGCAGACTCCATCTGTAAAAAGCAGTTGTATTGTTGGTGTATAAACTTAGATTTTGTGACTGAGAATAAAGTGCCCACACCAAAAATGAGTGCATCATTCACAGTGAACGTATACAAACAAACAGTCTTTTAATCAACTCCCAAATGTAAGAGCTGTAATAGCCTAGAGCTCACTTCAGAAGGCTACAACAAGTATCAGTTAACTATCTGACTGACTGACTACTTCGATATCTCACTACGAACGCCGACACACACCATATTGTGCCGCGGGATTCAAAGCGCTTATGAGGAAGCGGGTCGCGGAACGAATCAGTTACGTCACCGGGACAAACCGAGGCCTCGGTCACGTGATTTCCCCGTTGTTGATACAGGCCTTGAATCAAGACTTCATCTGGCACAGCCACTTTTGCTCGAGACACACCTCGGAGCCTCGCTTCATTTTTCCCATCACTACTTCTAACCCTGGATCTCCTCCTGGTAAGCCTCTGCTCCGTCACCTCCGCTGGTCCGTCTGTCCTCGTCCGCCTTCCCACTCCATCTAAACACACAGTCACAATCTCTCATAAGCTCAAACCAACTCCCGGAACAGGATCCTAACTACCTCCTTCCACAAGGTCCAAGAATTTAATCACCTAGTGAGTACCAACCTGAACTGAGTTACTGCTGACCTTACTCTTATGCCAGCTAACCTCTCTCTTTCTGCTCCAGCGCTCCTCCTCGTCCTGGTGATCCATCGGAGACAGTTAACATACAAACTTCCTGTAATAAACATCTTTTATCTAAAATGATACTTACCATAGTCGTTCTGATTTTGTGGCTGCCTTTTCGAGTCCAAACATGACAAGGCTTTACCAAAGACAAATAATGGTAACCACAAAGAGAAGTCCAGTAATCATTCCCAGCATATCAATAGAGGAAATTAGATCACATAAGATGACTGCTCAGAAATAAATAATAAAGCTACCCATATTTTTGTGGAAGAGTTGTTAAAACTAATGAATAAATAGGATAACTTTATTTAATAAGGCATGAAATGTAATTGAAGTTTAATTTTAAACTATGTATAAATATTTATCAAATTTGAGTTCTTCTTACACTTAACTATCGCCAACAAACAGCTATATATGCAATTCACCATCATTTGTTATAACAAGCAGAGAAGGAAATTAAACCCGTCTCCCGTTTCATTACATTTTTATTGATACTTGGTATTGGCAAATACTCATACTGAAGTATCAGTATCATGTTGGTTTGAAAAAAGGTGGTATTGTTGCATCCCTAATAAATAGGCATGCCAACTGCTTCTACAAAAGTGGTAGGCCATCCAAAATCACAGCTTGAGGTCAGTAGCTCCTGAGGGAAATAGTGGGCAGAGTTAATAACCACCTCCAGATTTTATGTGGCCTTCAGATTAACTCCATACATGCATAGATTACTGGAAGGAGTTTCCATGGTCAAGCAGAAATATCCAAGCCTTTCCATCACCAAGGTCAATTTGATAGAGAGGATACTGTGATTCAGGTCTTCCTGTCAAACAACAGTGTCTGACCGTAAAGGTAAGGAGGCTTCTCTGGGCTTAGCCCCAGTTGTTAAGCCTATAGGGCAGGGATCCTCTTGTCCAGGTCTCAAGGTCCGATGTCCTACCAGTTTAAGAGGTGTCTCTGCTCCAACACAGCTGATTCAAATTCTCTAACTTCCTCCTCAGCATTGCAAAGTTCTGCAGAGGCCTGCTAACAACCCGTTATTTGATTCTGGTGTGTTGAACCAGGGAAAGAACTATAACTTGCAGGATACCGGCCCTCGAGGCCTGGAGGTGGGGATCCCTGCTATAGGGATACTCAAACCCCTCCATTACATTGAGGTTGTGATTCATGGTAGGGCAGATATACACTTACATTTACGATTTTCTAATCTTTTAAATCCTTAGCTTCTTCTGTCTATAATGCTCAGGTCTTATACTTGATTAACCGAATTATTCGTATTGGTCCCCATAGTTCCCTCAATGAAACTGTTTTTAAATAATGAACAAAACCTAAATGAAACATTTCTTCATTGTACTTCACAAACAAATCTGTATCATAATTTTCATTTAAAATTATACAAACATCAGTACAAAGAAGAAACAAAAAAACAAGGCTGCAACATTCTTTCTGAAATTCCACTGATCTAATACTTTGGTCTTTTTGTCCTTGAGCTGTGTTAGTTAGCAATATTTTGATTCAGGGCCATGGCCTCAGAAATAGAGGAACTGCATTTATCCCATCTGCTTCAAACTCAGCTGTGAGTGGATCCAACAGAGACCAAAGGAGAGAGTGTAAAGATGCCTACGAAACCACCTTATCTGTAAAATCAAACTGGACAGTGTACTCCTCATGACTCCACCTAGAGTCTGTCCATTAACTCCACAGACAGAAAGTGGGACAAGCACAGTCCTGACAGTCCAATCTGCTCGACTTTGTACCCAGAATGCAGGTCAACTCTTGTTTTGGCAATCCAAGGACCACATAGCCCTTGAAAACATAATACTCACCCAGGGCTCCTTCAGCACCTTCCAGAAAAAAAAAACTGCAGTTTTTAAAACTTTCATATATGCCTTATGTTTATTTTTAGTGGGAAACTTAAAATTAACATACCCTGCTTTTAAATTCTTCCCTTTTTTCATCTAAATCATTCGGTTCTGGTCTATATATAGATTTGAACTCTGAACTGGCCTTTCCACTGGATATGTAAGCAGCAGGTTACAGGAGCAGCACGTCATACGCACCTGATAGCCAGCGCTGTAGTCAATAGAACCCTTTCCACCGGATGCGTAAGCAGCACAAGTCTGCCCTGTCCGAGGAGCGTCATGTCGCGGCACTTTTCTAAATATACGCGGTGGTTCTATATTCTATACGGTATGCCTCGGAAACGTGTAAAGTTCAACATTTTGGGTAGGGGAAATCAGGAAATCTGAAGGCTCGAAATTTTCAAAATAAAATAAATGTTTCTACTTTCTGGTTGGTTTACTGAAAAAATGGTCACTATTGTTTGGCCCGGTGAGAAGTCAGTACCTCGCAGGAGGGTCTCATTTGCGACGAACGGTTGACAATTGAAGTGGAGAAGCACTCAATCTTGTTTGACCCCAGTCACACTTTTTAAAAAGACAACGTCAAGAAGGATAAAGAATGGAGTGACATATCTGCAGTTTTGGGGCAAGATGGTGAGTTTATGCTACTCATTAACGTGATTTGTTTTCCACTCGATTCTATATGCACCCTTTTCAGTTATCCAAGCTAAAATAAATGGGCCTTGAAGTTTTAATAATTAAACTACAATGAACTTCCCAAAATAAATACTGTTTTTTCATTTCCTGCTCTCTCTGTGACAGGTACTTCGCTGCTGCTATGCGTCTCATACGCCCCCGGTGGAAAGGGCCAAGCAGCATAATACGCGAGCGAATTGTAACGTGCTGCTTACGCGTCCAGTGGAAAGGATGGTTGAGTAGTTTTGCTGCAGTCTATTGAAATCAAGTTGGGGCATTGCAAACTTCACCCCCTCCAGGTTGTAGAACCTTACCCCCCCTTCTTTCATTTTTGTAGTTTTATAAAGATACAAGGCTCTAACGGTGCAGAAACTTTATATTTCGCAAGATGTCAGAAGAGTTTTCCATCCAGCCACAAATTCTTACCTAACATACCCAATAACTATATAAAAGATGACTGCTTATTGGCCCAAAACCTCATTAAAAATATAGTAATGTGCTATGTTTAACAATGCATCTGAAACACTGTCAATACAACCATTAGTCTTTGTCAGACACTTGACAGCAAGCCCGTGGTGCCATCTTGAGTGTAGCATCTTCCATTGCTGGGGGGAGTTGCGATAGATGCCAAAGTTGAAGAAACACACTCAAGTCGTAACCATGGATAAAAAGAAGGACTAACATATCTTATACAGGGATAAACTGGTGAAAGAGGAAAGGGATAGATATTTTCAGAAATTGTATAAAATTGACAATTAAGATCTAAAAGAATTACAGACATTTCACACATGGCTGGGTACAAGATCTGCTCACAGACCTTTGCTGTGTAACTTAAAATAACTTAAAAGCTATAAAAAAGATGTTTTTCTTAAATTACAAAGAAAATGATTATGCTAAATGACAGTTGTGTTTAAGTAAGCAGACTACGTGACAAATGACAAAGAAGAACAGGATTTTACAGGGGCAAATGCTGACCACATTACTAACAGCAGTTTAACACAAACCACTTGTCAGATAACAAGTAATCTTAGCAATGCTACTATGAGATGAATACATCTTCAATTCTGTTTAGTTTATTTATATAGAACCGATTCACAACACATGTATGTTTCTCCCCATAGAAGCTCCACATGTTCTGGTACTCTGCTCAACTACAATGCCCCCTGCTGGATGGGGAACATCGGTCCAGATGATGCTCAAAGTCACTGAGCATCCTCCATGCTGTCTCTTCTCTGTCTTCTCAGACCCCCAGACAGTCGTGGCAGATGACTGCTTGTACTGAGCCAGGTTCTGCCGGAGGTTTCATCCTGTTAAAGGGGAGTTTTTTCCTCTCCACTGTCGATACATGCTTGCTCAGGATTGCTGAGGACTTGCTGTGGTTGGAGTCTGCATGATCCAGGCACAACCTCACGTCGATGACTCATCGCAATCTACTGCGATTCCTTATATAGAAAGCTTTTAACTGATTGGAATGTTTGTATTATTGTATTGAAATTACTTTTGTTGTAAAGTGCTTTGAGATGACATTTGTTGTGAATTGGCGCTATATAAATAAAAATGAACTGAATTGAATGTTTCACATAAGACCCCAAGGTTGTTAGTGTGATACTGTGAGCGTCAAGCTAACGTCTTTGAACGTGTTAGGATCATGCATTCTCCAAGAGTAAAAACAGAAAAATAATCCAATATTTTTTCTTTGATGGTACTATTAAAAGAAGTATTGCTGCATTCACACCACCCAGAACGGCAAGATTACATGTCTATGGTTGCGGCCGTCAGATTCTCCACGTAGCTTTGTCTGCTTTGGTCACTGACATTTTTGAAACTTTTGCTTCTTTTAAAGGCTCAAAGCAGCAAAAGCCAGCAGCGCAGAAGTTGATGGCAAAAAAAGTGTGCAGTGTGAATGCATCTTAAGTCATCAGATAAAGTTTGCTATTATTCTAGCGTTATCAGAAGCTTAGCGCTTTGCTGTGTGCATCATTTCCATAGTCAGAAGGTCCTGACCTCTCAATTAAGTATTTCACCAAATCCTTCTTGATGCTGGTAGAGTTTACTGAAGCTCTCATCCTTCCCACAAAAAATGAAAAGACTTTCCCAACAGATGGGGGTAAACTACCTTGAAAAATGAAGCCTAATGTTGTTCTCTGTTGGAGAATGACGTAAAGAATTGTGTGGATCAATAATACTATAGTTGTGATGATGAGTTTATTTTGGGTTTGGGAAGGAATGATGCTGAAAAACTAGTCCATGCCTTTGTTACTTCAAGGCTGGATTACTGTAACTGTCTATTATCAGGTAGTCCACAGAATACAATTAAAAGTCTTCAGTTAGTTCAAATTGCTGCTGCTAGGATTCTGATGAATATTAAAAGAAGAGATCACATTTCCCCTGTTTTAGCTTCTCTTCACTGGCTCCCAGTAAAATCTAGAATAGAATTCAAGATCCTCCTTCTGACATATAAAGCCCTTAATAATCTAGCTCCATCATACATAAGAGACCTGATTGTTCCATATGTTCCTAACAGAGACCTTCGCTCTCAGACTGCAGGTTTACTGGTAGTTCCTAGGATTTCTAAAAGTAGAATGGGTGGCAGATCTTTCAGCTATCAGGCTCCCCTCCTATGGAACCGGCTCCCAGGGTTGGTTCGTGAAGCAGACAATTTGTCTATCTTTAAAACTAGGCTAAAAACTTTCCTCTTTGACAAAGCTTACAGTTAGAGATATGTTTATAGGTAGTTAGAGTCAGGTCAGACAGGTAGATAGGAAGAGACAGGTTAATGTTAGTAGTCAGGCAGAGTGTCAAAAGTTAGGAAGAGATAGGAAGAGGTAGAGTAGCTAGGTAGAGATAGATTAATGTAAGCCAGGTAAAGATCCGGAGCCGGTCGCGGCTTACCGCCGCGGAAGAAATGTGCCCCACAGGGGCCAGCCAGCGCCGGAGAGAGGTCCCTCAAGGGGATCCTCCCGCACAGTGCGGCCGCCCATTACCTGCCGGGTTGAATCCCCCGGGCAGACTGTGCGGACCCCACCCGTTTATCTCTTAAACGTTTCTCGCCCTCTTCAACTCTGTCCTCTCAGTTCTGTCTATTTTTCCTTAAGATAGTTGTCGACTATCGGTCTCGTGCCGGTATTTAGCCTTAGATGGAGTTTACCACCCACTTTGGGCTGCATTCTCAAACAACCCGACTCCGAGAAGACCCCGGCATGACGGGGGCCGTTACCGGCCCTACACCGTCCACGGGTCAGGAGGACTCAGACAGAGTGTTGGTAGCCAGGTCTCCTAGTAGCTAGGAGACAGGTTAATGTTAGTAGCTATGCTGCTTTAGGCTAGGCTGTTGGAGGACATTATTAGGGTCTGTTCCTACTTTCTCTCCTACTTCTCCCCAACTGCATGATGTGCTGTCAATTCAAGCACTAACCTGTTTTCTATTATAGTAGGTGCTCCGGATTAGCCCTGCTTGACGACCCTGACTAAGATGGCATTGCAGTGACGGAAAATTCTCCACGTCCTGCAACAAACTTGTGCATCAGTTCTATTGCTCTTTCTGTGTCTCTGTTATGTATTCTCCAAGCCACAGACGGTCGCGGCAGATAACCGCTTGTGCTGAGCCTGGTTCTGCCGGAGGTTTCTTCCTGTTAAAAGGGAGTTTTTCCTTCCCACTGTCGCTGCATGCTTGCTCAGTATGAGGGATTGCTGAGAATTCCACGACGCAATCTTCTGTGGTTCTGTAATTTCTACACTAAACATTGTATTGTAATAACTCTTTTTGTAAAGTGCCTTGAGATGACATCTGTTGTGAAATGGCGCTATATAAATAAACTGAATTGAATTGAATTGAAGGGTGGGGTTTGTGGGGTCATTTTAACCTGTAAAGCACTTTGAGAAGCTTTGTAGTTGCAAAAGTGCTTTATCAATAAAGTTTGATTGATTTATTGATAATGCACTTGTTCTAATTTGTACTTCAAAATCCCAGCGAGACATAAAAGATGGTGGTGTTACACCATACCAATACAAATTAGGCCATTGGGGAAACACAAGCGGATTTCGTGAAAAAAGACATTTTGGAATGAAAACTAATTAACTTAAATAAAAATGTCTAAGCAATAAGATGTATTACAAAATATTTTTTACGTGGATGATGCGACAGTCAGCAGCGATCGCCAGATGAGCTGGAGTCGGCCTCTGGCTGGGCACCCGCCCTCAGCAGGTTGTGTTGCATGCTGCGCCATTATGCATGGTCGCTGCTTCCACCCCGAGGAGTTAACAGCAGGAACCTACGACAGGTGTCTTGCCTTTCACAGGCTGATCTTTTGTCAGATCTCGTCTGACTGGAGCCGCCTGCAACTGGGTTTTATTAGGTTCGGCCTGCTAAACACCAGGTCAGTGACTAGTAAGACACCTTCCCCCCAAATATAACTCGTCTTTCATAATGGATTTCTTAAATGTTGTTGACTCTTTTAAATTTTGCCAGCATGTCAATAACCCTACTCATGCTGGATGACACATCCAGGAGCTAGTGCTCATCTTTGGCCTACCTATTGTGACCTTAAATGTGATGATGATATTCTTTCAGATCATAAGCCTGTTTTATTTGAATTTAGTTATCTTTCTACTCCTGGGATTGCCGTTTGAACCAGCAGGAAGGTGGCGGTGTTATCAGCCAATCTTCAGCCACTGAATTTTCATTACTTTTCAAATCTTCTGTATGTCTTAATGCCTGCTATAACTTGGATGACTTTCTCCTGCAACTTAATTCCCTCTGTGAGTCTCTCCTGGACCTAAAGTATTGATTCAGGCTCCAGCCTATGACTCTCCTAACTGTACGCCACCATCTGATACTTTCTCCACCTTTTACCCAGTATCCCTATCTGCCCTGGAAAAAGTCATTTCCAGCATGAGGCCATCTGGCTCCCCAGATTATGTGCTACCTGCACAGTTTTTTAAGTTTCTTTTTTTTTCCTTCAATAGGTCCCCATATTTTAACTATAATTAATAATAGTTTAGAGTCTGGCTGTGTCCCACCCCCTCTCAAGCATGGTTCAGTTACCCTACTTCTTAAAACACCTGCGCTGGATCCTTCCGACCCAGCAATTTTTTTGGCCTATATCCCAATTACCCATTCTTGGCAAAGCCCTCAAGAAGGTGGTACAACCAGCTGTTTCAAGCTTTCCCAATCTGGATTAAGGGCTGGTCATAGTACTCAGTCCGCAAGTTTAAAAATTTTTAATGACGTGTTCATACCTAACGATCGAGGGGACACAGTGTTTACTACTTCTACTACACAGTCGACCATGCCACCCTACTAACCCGCTTAGAGCAATGGGTAGGGATGTCTGGACTTGCTCTAGACAGGGTTAGGTCATACTTGACGGATAGAAGCTTCCATGTGAAGATCGATTACCCTTCACCAGCTTCTTTTACATGTCCTGGGGTGTGCCACGAAGTTCTATCATTGGCCCCCTTCCCTTCTCTTAACCTTATTATCCTTAGGCATTAAATTCCATAAGCACAATGTTAAATTTCACCTATATGCAGATGACTGCCAAATTTACTGCCCTCTGACAAAAGTTCTGACAGCGCTTTTAAGACCCTCTTAGCTTGCCTAGAGGATGTAAATGCTTGGTTGCCTAACATCTGAACCTGAACAAACACAAATCGGAGGCCATTGTCTTTTATCCTAATACTAGAGGCTCTGGCCAACGGGTTCTAGCCCTTGACCAGCTGGTTGTTTTTACGAAAGACCTGGTCACCAATCTTGATGTTAAACTTAACTCAGGTCTTAAGTTTGATGCCCATATTCATGTCATTGTGTTACCTCTCATTGTCAGGCATGCGCCAACGCTGTCACTTTTCAAGAAGCAGCTAAAGACAGCCCGGGGCTACTCAATAATAATTTTAGTCTAGTTTTGCATATACTTCTGATTTTATTTTGGTTTTATATGGGTTTTGTTTGGTTTTAATGTGCTGTTCACTAAATCTGTATGGTTATGCCGTGTTGAGCGCCTTGGGTGCTATTTGGCCACTGAAAGCACTATATAAAGAATGATGATGATGATGATGATGATGATGATGATAATGAATAAAATCTATAAACAACGTTAAAGTCTTCTTTGGAGCAAAGCACTTATTTACAAGAAACAAATGCAGCCTCAACAGGAAAGGTCAAATAATCTTTCTATCAAGCCTTTTTTCCCATGTGAACTCCAAAATGCCATTGTGTTCCATAACAAAGATAACAGCGGCACCAAACGACTCTGAACAGGCAGACCCAGCTCCCTCCAATGATAAATCAGCTGTTGCAAACCACAACAACAGATACTAACCAGGTGAGACATACAACGGCAATTAAAGATACCACACCTTAATCTTCATCACCGAGTGGATCCCCATTTAAGGCTTGTTGGATTAAATGGATTAAACCCAGCACCTGGTTCTAAGTAGTGTGGCTCATCTTTAGAACTTGTTGTGTCTGATATCTGATATCGATCGGACACTAGCTCCACACCCACTGCCCACCCAGATGTGTCCGGTCATTTTGAAAGTAAAATCCCGGTAATTACAAAAAGTAGATCCCTAAACACTAAAAAAACATATTACCGAACAGTACAGAATCTTAAAATAAGAACTTGCAAAAATAATCTCTCAATCTCCCAAAAAAGCATTAAAGTAGCAACATGAAATATAAAATTTCTGTCAGGAAAGTCTCTCCTAATCAATGATTTCATCATTACACAATATATACATGCTCTGTTTCTATCAGAAACTTGGTTAGATATAAATACAGAACAAACTGTGCTAATGGAAACTTGCCTCACATTTTATTACTTTATTAGTGAGAGCAGAAAAACAGAAGAGGCAGAGGCCTTGCTATCTTCCATAACTCTCTAAACTTTAAAAAGGTATAACTAGGTGAATTTGACTCTTCTAAATACCTAGCTCCTGAAATAAATGAGCCAAACAAAATCCTATTCCTAAAACTATATAAACCAGTGAAACATACTTTTTTCTTTATTTTTCCTTTTTTACGATTTTAACGACCTTTGCTCTGCAATTTGTATAGACAATGACCAGGTAATAATTGTGGAAGATTTCAACACCCATACTGACAAACACCAAGATAGAAGGAAAAAAAAGCATTAAATGATATCCTCAATAACTCTGACCTAACCCAGCATATTAAATAACCAACAAACAATCAATGACACATTCTGGACCTGAATATTAGCAAAGATATCTCCAACATTTTGGTAACTGATATTGCATTATCTGATCTTTTCTGTATCTCATTTGAAAGCACCATCTCGGCTAAATTATCGAATCATAGTAAGACCACTGTAAAAAAGCGCTTTTTCAAAGACAACTCAGCGGAAAACTTTAAGTTGTTGTACACTCCTACCTTAACCCAATCTCCAACATCCACCAACAAACATTCAGTAAGCAAATTGACGGATGAATTTCTCTCCACAATTTATGACATTATAGATAAGATTGCACCAGTCAAGGTTAAAACTGTCTTGAGTAGAAAAAAGTCTCAGTGGAGAAGCAAACTCATCCAAACCCTCAATAAATGCATTGACATAATGAAACACTGGATGTCCCATAATTCCCTCCACCTGAAAAACAAACAAAACTGAAGTACATATCTTTGGACCCAAAAAAGAAGGATTAAATATCAGTACACAGCTTCAGTTGGTCAAATTAGAAACCACCGACCAGGATGGACTTAGACCTGAGCTTCCAGAGTCACATACAGGCAATAAAAAGGTCAGCCTTCTATCACTTACGCAACATTTCTAGGATTGACGGACTGATGACGCAATGAGACCTAGAAAAAACTTCTCCGTGCATTCATCTCTAGTTGCCTTGATTACTTTATCAGTATCCTCACAGGTCTGCATAAAAAGTCAATCAGACAGTTGCAGCTGATCCAGAACACTGCTGTTCTTACAAGAAACAGGAAAGTAGAGCACATCCCCCCCAATTCTAAAGTCCTTACACTGGCTCTCTGTAGCGCAGACAATACATTTCAAAGTACTTTATTAGTCTCTAAATCACTGAATGGGTTAAAACCACAGTATAATAGAGATCAGCTATCACTGTACAAATCCCCCAGACCACTCAGGTCCTCTAGCTCTAGTCTACTGATCATCCCTAAAACTAGAACCAAACATGGAAAAGCAGATTTCGGCGTTTATGCCCCCCATATCTGGAACAAACTCCTGGATGAATGTGAAATCTGCTGAGACACTGAACTCTTTTAAATCTAAAATAAAAACTTGTTTATTGAGAGTTGCCTATGAGTAACTGATATGATTTAACTTTTTATTATTTTTTCATTTCTGTTATTGTGTTTTATTCTTTTCTTAGTTTTTGTTCACCATGCTTTTAAATGCTGCATTGTTGTCTCTTTGTCTCAAATCATGTAAAGCACCTTGAATTCATCATCTCAGTCAATACCCCCATCCAACAGGGCATTGCAGTTAAACAGGATGGCAGACCGGGTGTTGCTTTAAAAACAAAAAAACAAACGTTGAGGTTTGCCACTGTATATTTACAAACCTCTTTGACTAGACACACTTTCTCCCTTCTCTTCCTGCATGGGTGGTAGACAGTCCAATTCCTCTTCAGCTGGTTGCTGGTGAGTTCAGCAAGTTGCACCACCAACTGTAACCATAACCATGGCTGACTTATTATTTCCTTTTACTCTCACATTCCTAAACAAACCCATTTGAATTAAAAACAGACATAGCTGAGTGAAAGGATATAAAAATACTAATTACCATGGGATAGGGGATTATTTCTCTGCCAGGTTGTTGATCTACCTTCGTCTGTATCTGACACATCAGTAAAGGAAAAGCTGTGCTCATGTAATGGTATTAACCAGAATTGCTGTGCTAGAGGACAACACTGAGCTGGCAGTGCAGTGGTATACGGGAAAGATGTAGAGGGGGCTTTGTTATGATCCCACTTTCCCCCTAAAAATTACATAAGACATCAAAGAATGTAGTACACTGTATAAGGGAGTGGTGAATTTAAATAAAAAAAAAATTTTCTTAGGACGTTCTTCAAGCATTTGGATTGTTACAAAACTTCAAGGTACAAACAGGTTTAATAAGGACAAATATGCATTCTACTGAATGTATCCTTTGTTTCCTAATTGATCCCAATATAATTTGCTATTCTGTATTTTTTAAGATATAACTTCCAGATTCAAATATCATCTAAGGCTTTGAAAAAATTGTGACTGCAAGGCATCAACGTTTTTCATCTCATTGGGTATAACCCACTGTTCATCACTCATAAAATGTCAGATGTATACTAAAATTCTCTGTTAGTACTTTAGATGCTTTCTGTGTCTCACTGTGCATTCCTGATTTCATGGTTATAAATAATTCACCATCATCAAATTCAAACATCAAAGGTAGAAATGGATCAATAGGACCTTCAGCATAGGAACAGTTTATTTCTTTCCCGCCGATGCCAGGGATGTAAACACTGTTGGACCTCATAGTTCTTGTCATTAAGGAATACAACTCTGTTTTACTGAGTGAATCAGAGAAAGTACTGACATCATCAGTCTGTTTAAAATACAAAAATACTTTCAGTTTTAAGTAGATACAGTCGTAGCAAACAGCTTTTCTAGCAAAATTTAATATCCAACAAAGAGAAACTGAATACATACATGCAGTTTTAAAATTATGATGTAATTTATCTGGGTTAGAAAAAAAAAACAGTTCAACATAACCATACGTAGAAAACTGATTTTCCACCAAAACCTGTAAACTGGATTTGGCATCTTTGCTGCAATAGCTGCCATCACAGCTATATTACTGTGGATGAGGTTGGCATGCTCCCCTTTGCAGAGTTGTTTTTATATGGCTACATCAGAGGGATTTCCATCAGGAAAAGTGTTTAACTTAACACCTGTGGTGTAAATTCTGCATAAGGTTTAAACTTTTATCATTCAGAAGGTAAAAGACTGTTTATAAAGTTTGCATGGTTATGGGTCTGACACTATTGTTTATGCAGGAAAGCTTTTAAGTCATAAAACTCTGGGGTGAGTTTTTATTGCAAGCTGTAAAAAACAGGATGTCTGTAGAGTTGGGATGTTGCCATAAAACCATAAATTCAGAATGAGCTTTTAAGAAAAAACGTCTCACCCATATGACTGTATAATTTTCTGACAGCCAATAAGAGCTAAGACACTGTATGAAAATGTTCTGATTGGAGAGATTATAAACGCCCAGAGGCCCGGTTGTCTATAAAGCTGTGAAATAAAGATCAGTTAATTGTTCAGATTCCTTTAAGTCTGGACCACAGAGGAACTGACGGGGGCAAAATTCCTCTGTAAAACTGCAATTTGTTAATCTGTTCAAAATAAATGTTAAACTGGAAATTGGCTCCATTTTGTCTCTGCTTGAACATACATTGAATTACTTATGATAATTATTTAATTCACAACAAAATTGGTGACCTCGACGTGTGCAGGGTTTTGGACCAAAATCCAGTTATTTTTTTAAGTTAATTAACGGACATGTATTTGCTCTATTGACAATCTGCGCAGAGTTGCGTAGTTTTTTAATTCTATTGATTGGTTAATCTAACATTGGGTAATGTTGTCATGCAAGTTAAATATGTTTTTTGTTTTTGTTTTGAGCAGATTAACTGTTGCGGGCCCGTAGTGTTGAAGCTGCTCATCTGTCTGTTTCTCTGTTCAGAGCAGGACTGCGACCTGCTTTGCGCTCCGCAGAGAAACACCGGTGCCTGCTGGGAGATGGAGTTTGTTACTCTGCAGGACAATGGAGCAGATGGACCAGATGGAGCGGTCCCTTCAACGACTCAAAATCGGAACCAAAGTGCGGATCGGGGCTTGAGAAGTGGCGATCTCAATTACGGAAGGACGCTTTCGTAAGATTGTTCGAGGCTGGCAAACGGAAAATAGATTAAGGAGCGCCTGGGTTGCCCTCTGTTAATCTGAACGGATTACTTTGAACTGCCTGCGTCTTCCCCAAACGTGCGCGTGAGCACCGCAAATTGGGTTGTGAGAAATGGTCCGGCATTTTTGGTGAGGTCCGATGAGGTTAGTGTTTTAAATTCTGCTTGTACAAGGGCGTATTACTGTGTGTGTGTGAGATGTTTTTTACGCAGGCGCTTGGCGAGACGTGCTGGTGATGTTGCGTTTTGTGTTAAAATGTTATAGTATAAATAATGAACTCGAGTATAATAAATAAATTAACATAGATAAATAAATATATAACTGAATATGATGGATAACTGAAATTAAATATCTATAAGAATTAGTTGTGAACATTTACGACAGGCCATCAGAGCGGCCGCCCTAAGCTAGGAGCTAATACTGTGTGAGTTTTTGCTTAATAGCACGGCTAACATACGACAGCTGTGCCTATATGTTTTGATAAATAAATTAGTGGTTATAGGCGGTTTTCTGCCATCTGTTCGAGTCTTCTGAGGGGTTTTCTGGAAGCCGGCGCCAGGAAATTTCTCAAAGCGGACTACGAAACTTGTAACAGACTGGTCTGAAACCTCCGCGATAAAATAATTAATTAGGTCTAAAAGCCACCGCTTATAATGTTGTGTTTTTTTTTTTGTTAATGGTTTTGGGCTGTAACGGACGTAGTTGAATCGGTGTTTGCTGTGCGGGACGGCTAAAATTGGAAAAATATGTTTCAGTCCGCGTGGACGAACAGGAGATGTTTTGTTCGTGCCAAATTAAAGTTTGGTACAGTGGTATAAATTGTGCGGATTAAGTCCTGGTATTGCGGTAAGTAATTTTGTAAAGTGTGTGTTGCGATTTTCTTGACTGTTTTCGCCGTACGTTTTGTACTGTTTTAGCTTTCGTTTCACAAAGAACGCTAACGGTAGCACGTTGCTATAGGCTGTTGTGCTAACTTAGCGGTGGTGGCTAACTGCATGTTCGATGTGTTGCAAGCTAAAAGTTGATTTTGGATAGAAAGTGATTACAGACTCCTGCAGACGATTGTCTTGTTAAGACTTAAACGAATTTGGATTTTGTTAAATTTTTCTGGTTAATTAGGATGTAACACGGCCAAATTTATTTGGGATAAATATGCATGTTACAATTAAACGTAAATGACTAAGAACAGTTACTCATGAGTCGATTCTGACTTGGTGTAGTTTTAATTTTTGATTTCATCTTTAAAATTAAAAAGAGGGAGTTTATAGTCAAAATAAAAGATGCATTTTTTGAATCTTTAAATAGGTGGATTTTTTGCTTTTTGATTGATCTAAGCAGGAGTTGTTAAGTTGGCCTAAATAAAGATAAAGCTATAAGTAGTAATTATAAGCATTTAACGAAAAGCAAACGGTGTTAATTGGAAAGCAACAAACTGGTTTAAATTATTTTGATAAGCACCGTGTTGAATGGTACAGAAAATGAGTCTGTGATTTAAATAAGTGTCATTTATGCTAAAATTATGTTTGGCTTATTTCTGATGGCTCTATAGACTTTAGAAATATAGCTTGGTCTCTGAATGAACGACCTAAAGGAGACTGGTGTTAAATTATTTACACAATTGAACATTCTTAAGGATTTTATGGACAAAAATGCTTATTGGAGTTATCAAAATTCAACTGGGGCTCAAGAAATAACCCAGCACATTTCAATTCCGTTACAAATTAAATGTTTTTATCATGCAAAACAATACTTATCATAGTGATAGTTTATAAACTAGTGGGATTTGAATGTTTGGTTTTAAAAAAGGAAACATTAAAACACAGAGTCATCTTTAAGTAATCAGTTTGTTTTTTAACAGACTGGGGATAAATTTGGAATTGGTCTAAGGATTGAAAGTAACAATTAAAGTCTTTGGTAGATTTATTTAAGAACAAATAATGAATATCAGAGGTGATCGAAATGATGGTTTAATTTGGAAGTAAGAACTACATTCTAAATTCATTTATTCTGATCGTGTAGAGGCAAATGTGATTGGACCAGCTACATTGAAAAAATTTTTACCATATATTTGAATGCACATTTTGTTTTGACAAATAAGAATCGGTTTTAGTTTTGAAATTTAAGATTAATCTTTCAGATGTTCTTTATTGATTGTTAGCTAGTTTATTTGATGCTGAGAGTAAATTTACAGGTCCTAAAACATTTTGGAACAGATCTGATCCTAGAATAATGGCATAATATATCATTTGATTAGTGGGGACTCTGTAACTGACAATTTATTTAGATTTTTGATTTTTTTTCTTTATTTTTTCTTATTTTTTTATTTTTTGTTTTTTCCTCTTTCTCTCTCAAAATTTATATATTTGGTTCGATTTGGATTAAGACCCAGATTTTTGAACTGTGGTCTGTTTATTAATTAGAACTTTGGAAAATGTTAATTTGGGAAGCTGGATTAAAGAGAACGTGATTCAGTGGAAATGTATTTGACATCTCTAGAAGCTTCAATTTAATTTGGTGTTTATCATTGGAGAAAAGAAAATAAAAAAGAAGCCTGAGAGGAAAAGGGGGATACTGAAAAGAAAAATGCTGGTTTTTATTTTTTATTTTATTGCGACTAGTTTTTGTTTAGAGAAATCTCATCTCTTGAACCTCTTTTATTGAATTTTTTTGTTTTGTTTTGTTTGACTGCTGAGGGGAATTAGACTATTGTGTATCCTACGAAAATTTAAGAGGAGTTTTAGTTGCAAAAATCACTTTGACTATGTTCAGTGAATGGATTGAATGGATATTGGATTGTGTTAAAGAAATATATATAATTTAGGTTTGGCAATATTTATGGGGAAAGTTGTTTTGTCAGTGATTTAAATCTTGGATTTTTCTTTAGAAATATAGATAGACTTTGAAGTATAGCAAACTGAAGACTGTTTTTGTAAACTATGTTGTGTTATCAGTGAGTACTCGTCTCTGGTTTTGTTTTAAACATTTGATGTTTTTAACCTTTTTCAACATCAACAACAGTTATCTCAATGTAAGTAGCATACTTATATTAGCAGAAATTATTAATTGATTAAAGGGACAGAGTCGGGGAAAAGTGGTGTTAAGTCTGACTACAAAGGGGTTTAGTTCAATATGAGCTATTCGTCTCAACCTCAGTGAAGCGGAACCAGGAGAGCCACTTTTCCATAGCGACTTTTAAAAAAAAAGGGATAGAACCTTTGCAGATGGTTATTGCCTTTATTTTTGTTATTGCAATGTTTTAGTGGTGTATTAGCAATATCTAACAGAAAAATCCAGCCTTTTTGTTTTCTTTTTTGATTTAATTTTGTTTTTCTAAGAACTAAGTGTGTTGATGAGATATTGCGATGCTCCATCTTTATAAATGTTTAATTTACACATGAGATGAAAGAGACATTTATCAAATTGAAAAAATTGAGGAAGGCATTGCATTGATGAAATATAGAATATAAATTGGATGAAAAAAGAAGGAATCATTAATTAAAATACGCAGGGGAAGTATTAGAACAACAGTTTAATTAGACGTATAAGGATTGATTATTATTCCTGGTGGAGAGAGCAAACCTGTTGATTGGTATATTTTTACCAGAATTAATATTGAAGAAATTATTACTAGTATAACTGATTGAAGTAAAATTAAAATAGAGCCCACATAGGCAGTCTGAGTGTGGAAGATATTTAAATTCAGCATTCAAGGAAGGAGACTAATGAATATGAAAGTAAAATGTTTGAATGTAACTTGATTTGAATGAGCTGAGAGGATCGACTGTCTGTTTTTTTCTTACTCTAATTATATATTTTTTCTCTTTTTCTCATCCTGCAGCAGACAAACCCCTCAGATAAACATTCTTGAGATGGAATTTATGATCCTGGGGAGATGAGATGGGTGGGGGTGCGTGGGCTGATGACAATAGTGCCAGGCGCCCGCCGTAACGGCCACAGAGAGAAACATCTTTACGACCAGCGCAGAATTACGACTCTCTTGTGCTCTCCTCCCAAACACAGGGGGGCACAGGTGACTGTATATTTTCAGGGGTGAGCTGGAGGCCACCCTCAAAAGAGCACGTTTCCTCATGCTGAGCTGAACTTTGAAGGACAATATGTGTGAATTCACTTGGCTGGCGTGAGATGGACAGTTTCTGCTGAAGAAGTGATGATCAAAGACTGTTGATTCAATGTCACTGTTGCTGAATTAACCACAAGAGTTTCTGTTTGTCTGATCAAAGGTGGCCGCGGTTCTACGTATTTTGATAACCCCATGTCTTCCCCAGGATTATCTCCGGGTAAAATACCACCATTTACCGGGAACAAAATTTGGCAGAAAAAATTGGGCCGATAGCAGGGGGTTGCTGGCTGATGAGAGAGAAAAAACATTTTTTTGTTTCTTTTACGTTTTCATCCACAGGGATGTACTGAATTTAAGAAAGGATATATTGTAATGGAACAGACATAAGTGTCTTTAACTGGATAAATAAAATAAGTAAATTTAAGAATCAATTTGGGTGAACAAGCAAATGGATAGTAATCAGTTGAACTGTACACAAAAAGTAAACTCTTGAGCCTGCTCTTGCTTTTAAATCCATTAATGAGGGAGGTGTTTTTGGTTTAGTTTTTAGGAAAAACAACGGTGTGTCGAAATAATGTGGATTTGCTCTTTCCCCAGGGATTATTTTTAATTAGATGGGTGAAATAATTTCTTGGCACAATGCAGTTGAATTAGATTGAAAAGGAGTGATCACAAGACCGGATCAAAAAAACTGTTTTTTTTAGATGTTTACAAGCTTATGCCCCAAGGTACAGCTCCAGGTCGAAGGCGTGAGGAGTCCAGTGGTTCAGCAAAGTTCCAGATGACAGCTGGGAACACACAAAGTGCAGCTCCACGCCAACGACGAACCTGGTCGAGGATCGGCAGGATTCTGCCTAAGGAGGGTCGTGAAGGGTTTGACCAAGCTGAATCGGAAGCTGGGGCCACAGGCGGCGGGGCCTAGCTCACCCAGAAGGTTGTTTGGGTGGTGATATTACTCATCCAGTGTGATCTATGTGCCAATGAATGAGATGGGCAATTTGAAATTGCCATCTCAAAAGAGGGATCTACAGAAGAAGATCACAACTCACCAATCAGCTGCACAGCAGGTTTTGAACAGCCCACATCGGTGGGGTAAGCTATAGGAAGCGGGGCCTGTCTGTGCATTTGTGTATATTGGGGGAAATGCTCAATTAATGAAGTAATTGGCATTTCAGAGAGTGGTTATCTGCAAATATGGGAGTAAAAACTGGAACACTAAAAAAATAGGAGCCCTCCACACTGATCAGCTCTGTATATCGCTCTCCAGCTGCCAGGAGCTATTGAGGGGGATAAAATGAGAGTGAAGAAAGAGGATCAGAATACAAATAAAGACTGAACATTTATTAATAATTTTTTTGCATTTTACAGGTTGTTTAACTATTTGATTAACTATTTTATTCACAAGTGAAGAGTCGTAACACTGCCTAAAAGGGTTCTTAATACCTTCTATTTCACAGGTTTCTTAACACTTTAAGTTTGATTTCTTTCAGAATATAATATAGTAATAATGTCTATGTTCATGGATTTTCTGAGCTTCTTCCACAGTATTAACATGTATCAAGTCAGATTTAATTATCTCTTCACATGTAAGACATTCCTATACATTTTGGGTTTTGAATTAGTTTTTGGGAATTGTTAAAATAAATTTTTTTGGTTAATGCCAAAAGAGGGTGAATCTATGATTAACAGATTTACATTTTTTAATGGGAGTTAAGGTTAAAAAAGGTACTTTAATAGTTTGTGTTTTGAATTTTAGTCTGAAATACTTCATGTTTTTAAACTGATGAAATGTCTTGGGTTGGAGTTTTTTGCATTCTCAAAAAGCTTTACAGGTTTTGATCTTTAATCAATCCATTTTCAAAAATGGATTGAAAAGAGGGAATTGTGGTAATTCTGCATAAGGTTTAAACTTTTATCATTCAGAAGGTAAAAGACTGTTTATAAAGTTTGCATGGTTATGGGTCTGTCACTATTGTTTATGCAGGAAAGCTTTTAAGTCATAAAACTCTGGGGTGAGTTTTTATTGCAAGCTGTAAAAAAAAACAGGATGTCTGTAGAGTTGGGGTGTTGCCATAAAACCATAAATTCAGAATGAGCTTTTAAGAAAAAACGTCTCACCCATATGACTGTATAATTTTCTGACAGCCAATAAGAGCTAAGACACTGTATGAAAATGTTCTGATTGGAGAGATTAAAAACGCCTAGAGGCCCGGTTGTCTATAAAGCTGTGAAATGAAGATCAGTTAGTTGTTCAGATTTCTTTAAATCTGGACCACAGAGGAACTGACGGGGGCAAAATTCCTCTGTAAAACTGCAATCTGTTAATCTGTTCAAAATAAATGTTAAGAACTGGAAATTGGCGTCCATTTTGTCTCTTCTTATGGAACATACATTGAATTACTTATGATAATTATTTAATTCAACAACACACCACAGCATCTCAGCCAGATCTCTGTACAGATTTTGATTTGGTTATTTCCAAAATGTTCATTTATGTTTTGTTTGTTTGTTTTCAGCCATGCAGAGGTGGGGTTGGCTGGTTTGCTTGAATCATTGGTCTACAGTATAAATTAAGTCAGATTGAGTTTAATGACTGGTCTGTGTTGAATTCAAAGCAGCTTCAGATCATTCTACTAACCCACCATGTGTCAGGATCCAGCAGGAGGAGCTGTTTTTCCATCCTTCCTCCACAGGTGCTGAGGCTGAAGCAGCAACAGGTGGAGCCTATTACTGCAATCACCACAGCAGTATTTAGAGGCAGCGGATCCACCAGACGGGCATCAGATGATTCCGTTTCTCGGAGTGGTAAACCTGACCGCTTTACTTGAGGTACGCTCAGTTTCTGCCTGTGGACTTTCCCTGTTCTCTCCTGTGTTCCTTGTCATAGTTCATTCCGGGCTTTGACAAACAGTCCTCGGTTTATCGCCAGTCCTCTGGCGTTCCTTCGGCGAATCTTCACGTTGGCTCCTGTCCTGGACGCCCGTCTTCCTGGGGTGTGGCCGCTCCTACAAACTCCTCTGCTCCACCAGTCTCGCTGTTACTGCTCCTTCAGCTCCAAACCTCCTTCGCTCCTTCCAGCTACCTGTGGAGGCACAGCTCCGTCAACACCAAACTCTACTACAAGAATCCTGCTTCTACCTGATCACTTACCTCTCCCTCCAGCTCCGGTGCCAATCTTCACCTGTGAGTCAAAGCTAATCCCCTTCACTTAAAAGGAAACTATTCTCACAGTCTCAATCCCATAGTCTCCTCCCGTCTTACCTTCCAGTGCCGCCATCTGCCGAGATCCTCATCAGTCTGGTTCCTGTGATCCTCCTAACGAATAAGGAAATAAACTTTTATTAAGAAAACGAAATCTTGTGTCTGAGAGTTTCTGTGCTCGTTTATGAGTCAATCCTAAAACATGACACCATGTTTGGCTGTCAGTTTGACGTTCAAGCCGTTTTTGCGCAAGGTACAGCAATGTGAAGAAATTGTCCATGGTAACACATAGCATAAGAGTAGCCAGTCGCCTTGATGCCTTGGTCCCGCCCCGGTTGCCTAGTAGATACATCATCGAGGACCGCCAAGGCGTGTTCTAATGTTCATGTGCTACCACCTGTTCTCCGTTTGTTAGCCGTTTAGCTAACTGACCAAGGATACATTAAATGTGCCTTGATGCCTTCTCTCAGTCAAAATTTCCCAGAATACAACGTGGTAGGAGCTGGCAGCAGCTACTTCAGGGGTAAATTTCCATTTTAAATGTAAGTCAACTAATTATAACCATCGGGCTTATATCCAAAATGTTTTTATTTTTTAGATCCAAAGCAGTTATATTTGGTTGTTTAGTAGTTGCAGCTTTGGTGGCTACCAGGTACTAATTCGTTTGCACATTTGATCTAACCGACATATACACAATTAAAAAAAGTAAAACGTTATACATTTCCAGTTCCATGGCTGAAGTAATATTACTACACTACAGTGCTACTACGATGGGCGGGACGTAAACAGAGCACGTAAGCCGGCAGCCGCGGTCACATGAGGTAATTCTGTTCCAAACCATTTTCTTTGACCAAGGAAGGGCAGTGTCCTTGTAAAGTACCCTGCTCAGTTGCCCAATCCTCAAATCTGAGTGTGACATTTTTATTTTTAATAATTGCACAGTACTTCTGTAATTTTATCTCTAATTTACATATAGTATTTTAGTTTTTTATATTTTTCACCAGAGAATTTAATGTTTCTTTATTTCTTGTCATTTTGCAGCTGTTAAAGCTAAATTCCCCCTCTATGGGAAAATAAAGAATTACTCTATTTCATGCAGCAGCATTGTGCAATTAATGTTTAAAATTGTTTTTAAGATTGATATTACCTAACCACTTTAGTTTGTCCTTTTTGTCTTGGCAGGGGGAATAGGATCTCCAAAGACAACCAATCATTATGCAGGATCAACACCTTTGTTCGTCTGGTGGACGGGAGCAGGAATCTGGCTTTACGCAGGGAGGAGATGACACAATGCTGCAGTCGATCAAACCTTCCTGGGATTCTGGGAGAGATTGCACACTCAGACAGGTGCAACTGGATTTTTGTCTCTTAACTTTTTCTGTGCCTGTGCAATAAAAATGTGTAAGTTATCTGCTTTGCATTGTAATATGCAATTTCATCTTAGCATACACTGGTTGGTGAAATCCATAGTGCAGCCTAATCATTTGCCTTTTGAACATTAATGGCTCTTCACTAAAACAATCGAATTTATTTATTTCATTTTCAAAAATAATTTCCAATAGATTAAGGATAAGCAACCTTTTCAAATAAACTAGCAGTTTTTTTCCCTGGAGGTTTTAAAGTTAAACTGGTCTAAAACGTAAATTTATTTCTATTTTTAGATTATATGACATGCAGCCATAGCTTGTGGATCCCTGAAAAAAATGACATTTGATGAATGGGAAGTAAAATACACAAAGTGCAGTGGATTCAGCAAACCCATGTTAAAGTTAATCTAAATACAGTGGTTGAAGTTACTATGATGTTATGTTACATCACATCATTTAATTTTTATCATATCAACTTATATTTAACTGTAGGATTTGTTTTTCAGTTTAAACATATGCCTTTTCATAGTGCTTTATTTGGACACAAGAAAAGGTAAATGCCTTGTGTAACTACATTAACTAGGGCCGCCCCCCATTTGATGAGCCCACCCACTTGAGATGGTCCCAGCTGGTCTGGCCCTGCAGTGCAAAACCAACCAGTGCCGATTAAGGCCAAGTAGGTACTAGTGGAAAAACACCGTAAGGGTATACATTAACATAGTGGTCCTTCAGAAGAGCCCATGAAGCTAGGACAGCAGGCTGGCTTGTTAATGGCACGACGGAAGCAAAATCCTACATCCCAGTCATTCAGGTTTCTAACAAATGTTCTTACTTGCAGGGCATCAACATATTTACTGGTAGCTTAAGAATCCTTTAAAGAGGGGATCATACTATTATTATCCTCATAGGTCTGGTAAGTAAAAAGTCAAACCTCAGAAAAAGTTATTTGACCTCTGCAACACTGTTTTTTATCAATGCACCAACAGTTCCTTTGACATTTTAATTTCCAGTTTTTGTATCGCACATTCAAGCAATAAACTGACTAGTTTTTAGTGAAATAAGCTAGAAAAGAAAATTATGTCACTTGACTCTCATATAGCATATCCACAAGATAATATCTTAAAAGCGACACTGAAGAACATTTTGTTAAAGCTTTTACTGCATCCCAAGGCAGCAAGACAAAAGCCTTGAGATATTAAAAATGGAAGATGGAGACAGGTGGATATAGTTAAAATATGTCATCATTCACACACTGGACTCAGAATGCCACTTTATTCTGCTTAGGTCATTGGGGAAATTACTTAACCTGAGAATGGTGAAGAGAAAAAAAAAATAGTATTCATTACATTTCCGTATAAAAGCTCACCAAGGTCTCACACTGAATCAATTAAAAGTACTTGAAAATGTCACTTTGAAAGCCTCAGTGGTAGTGCAAAAGCCAGGCCGAAGTTAACAAAAGATTGTTTAATGATATATCAATGCACAGTGCTGTCTTTTGCAAATCTGTGTTTTAGAATATTGGCATAGATTTAGATCTATGCCTAAAGGGTGGAAGGTCTTCCATTGTCAGGACATTTTGCACCAGAGTCAGGCCCCTGCAACCACCCAGAACTTTCTGAAGAGATTATATGTAATCGATGTATGGATAGATGGATGGAAAAAGAAGCTCTCATCAATCGACACATCCTATGAGAAAAATTGGTCAGCTTCCTCAAATATGAACACAATCATGACCCATTTCTGCTTCCACAACTCACTAAATAGATTTTTCTAATGTGTTTGAGATGCTCTTCTGCCCCCTAATATGTTGTATGGATCAGCAATCATGTATTCTTATGATGAACCTACCAATGGTCACACCAATTTATTTTTCATTTAGAGAACTGTACTGCACTCCAACAATTTCTGCTGCTTCAAATTTTCGATGGCCAATCCACTCAGTTGCATATGGGTCCTCTATAGGAGTATAGTTGCCATTTCTAATTTTATGTTCCACCAGGCTACAATTATCTAAGAAAAGGAGCCTAACATGGTGCCACCATATTAATGAGTGAACATGACTTCAGTAGAGAAGCTTTGCTCATTCTCAAAATTATTTGGGGAAATGTTCATGTTCCGTCATGTATAATCAGGAAGCACACTGAATTTTTAGGATTCTTATCACAACCCTAGACCACACACTCCCTAATCGTGTTACGGTGCGACTTCCTCGTCTGCGTCACTCCTTCCCTGCATCCAAATCTTACAGTATGTACTACATGTTACATAGTAGCTACTACTTGCCCGTTGATGCAGTATACACTGTGTAGCAAACGAGCGAGTAGTAGGCATGAAATCGGACGTACTGCCCCACTATTTTACCGGGATGTTTACGTTACGTTATGTCGCCTTTGATCTTGTCCTCGGTAGCCGACGTCACTCTTCTTCTATGATTTTTGGGCTTCCGCTGCACTGTGGGATAGCGTAGCATACAGTAGATTTTACTGGGGCGTAGTACACATCCAGGAAGTTTATGCCTACTACGCCAATCCATACTAGAGATTTGGATCACTACATCGCTTTCTTACTGCTTTTCGCTTGCTACATAGTAGGCATAGTAGGGGTATTCTAACGCAGGGATAGTATTCATGTGTTGTCTAATTATCGTCAGCTGTCTTCCCTGATTAGCCTCCCATTATTCTCTCAACCCTTTTAATCCTAGGTGATTTACCCAGTCTTTCGTCAGGTTGTCGTTGAATGTTCATGTTCTACGTCGTTACGTCCCCTTTTTCGTTCAGCCCTGCTTTCCTGTGCCCATTGCACTGAGGATCATTATTATTATTATTAAACAAGAGTCGAAAAGACTCTAAAGGCATCGCTGCATCTGGATCCTCAATCTTAAACATGACAGATCAATGGTTACCTCACAGTTGGGTTTTAATCAACTGTGAATGCCCTGTTAAGTTGTGCAAAGTCAGAAATTATGTATGACATCTTTTTAGTTAAATCTTAGCTAACTTATTCGAAAGTATGAAGAAGCATCCCTTTATGTATACTTGGAGTTTTGTAGCTTTTATTTAGAGGAAAGTTAAGAAAGTTTTCAAACAAATTTTCAAAAAACTTCAGAGCAAAGATGGAACATTTTATATCCTCCTAAATAAAGCTGATTTAACTCTTACCCGGGCTTTCCACTGGACGAGTCTGCAGCATATTACAGGAGCAGCACATTTCACTTGTATTCTGCTGCTTGGCCCTTTCCACGGGGGGCGTCAGCAGCACGTAGCAGCAGGGAGGCAGCTGTCACCGAGACCCCGAAATCATGCGAGATCAGCAAAATCACACCACACGTGGTTTTGTCAATAAACGTAACAACAAACAGGTAAAAGACTACAACATGGCTCCAGAAGGTCTGTGTTTATGTTCTATCCGTTTTACATTCGCCAATAAGTTTATGTTATGTCAGGGAATATACAAAATCCCTCAAAGTGCAAAAGAATAATGTTAGTGGTGATCCGAGGTAGTGTAGATCCTCCCGTGACCTACTGACTTCTCACGGGGCCGCACAGGTAGTAAAGTACCTTTATTTTATTTTCAAAATTTCCGGATGCCGAGCCCTCCTATTTTCTGTCTTTCCCTATCCAAAATGTCCAAATTTACAAGTTTCACAGGCGTAGCGTCTAGAAAATAGGACTGCCGCATATATCTAGAAAAGTTTAAATCCGATGGAAAGGATTATATTGATTACAGCGGTGGCTAACAGCCGTGTATGACGTGCTGTTGCTGTAACATGCTGCTGACGCGTCTGGTGGAAAGGAGGGTTTATAGTTTTGCACCATCATGATGAACTATTCTGATAATGTAATTGTAAAATATAAACATACTACACACACTTGCACATGTGCCTCATAAAATTGCCTCCACAGTCACCAGATCTCAATCTAATATAGCATCTTTTGGATATGATGAAACGGGAGATTCGCATCATGGATGTGCAGACGACAAATCTGCAGCAACTACGTGATGCTATCATGTGAATATGGACCAAAATCTCTAAGTAATGTTTACAGTACCTTGTTGAATCTATGCCATGAAGGATTAAGGCAATTCTGAAGGCAAAAGGAGGTCTAACCCGGTACTAGCGAGGGGTGTTCCTAATAAAGTGGCCTGTGTGTGTGTGTGTGTGTGTATATATATATATATATATTTCATTAGGAAAGGATCATCAAATCATTGGAGCAGTTTACAGAATGGTCAACATAAAAACACGAGTCGATTTTGTTCAGTTCTTACAGAAAACTCATAAAACCAGCTACTTTGTAACTACTGCAGTAATTAATGGGATTTACATGACCGCGGTTACCTCTAAGTCAAGCTCACACAGTATGACACCCTCAAGTCTGGTAAACTATATTCTGGACTTCCTGTTGAATTTCCACTGCTTATGCCCACTCTGCTCCCATTTGTCTGTGTTCAATAATTTCAGCAACAAAACCAAGCAACTTTAATGATGTGATTGCTTTTTTCCCTCTTACAAGAAGAATAGCATCAAACTTTTTTATTGTATTTGGGTAAGTAATTAATGATCTTAACACACTTTAGACAAAGCGTGTGTTGGGTGATTTGGAGGAATTATAGGCTGTGGTCAAGGTCACTTTTACAAAAGTTGATGAGGGAGAAGCCAGTTTTTCATATCCACAATTCACACCAAGACTTTCTCAGCCGGGGATCTGAACCTGTAACCTTCTATTTCAGAGAAAACAAGCCAAGGTATGAGATTACACTTGCAGCATACAAATGTGTGGCCCTTATCTGTATGAGCTCGATGAGATTATTACAACTAACTCATTATCTCACCTTTCAGATTTATACCACAGCAGAGGCTATTACAGCCACAAATGCCCACAGCTATAAACTGAAAATAGACACATTTACTTAAGTTTTATTACATTTAAGATAGCAGCAAACTTATCTGAATGTCTGTCTATCTGCCTTTGTGATTGCTTATGTATGCGCACTGAAGCAGCCCATGTATTACTTTGTTATCTTGAAGTTTCATTTTTGATAGCCTTGACTTTATCAGTCAATCGCTCTCCTTCTCCATAACAATTCCCAATTTTCATATCCTGTCAACTCATTTGTCTTTTATTTTTCCCCTCATGAAACCTTTTATTTTTATGACATTTTTGACACTGTTAATTATATTTTTTTTCAGCAGTGGAAATAATGAAAAATTTGAAGAAATGTAAATAATTGGGCAAATTAACTTTTAGGGCAAATAGGATGATTTTAAAATAATTGATTTCAATTTTAATACACTACATATGTATTTGATACATCAGACAAACAAAGTCAATATTTGGTACAGAAACCTTTGTTTGCAATTACAGAGATCAGATGTTTTCTGTTGTTCTACACCAGGTTTGCACACACTTCAGCAGGAATTTTGGCCCACTCCATACAGATCTTCTTCAGAGCAGTCAGATTCCGGGGCTGTCGCAGCTCTCTCCAAAGGTTTTCTATTGGATTCAAGTCAGGAGACTGGCTACGCCACTCCAGTACCTTGAGATGCTGCCTATGGAGTCGCTCCTTAGTTCCCCTGTCTGTGTGTTTCGGGTCGTTGTCATACTGAAAGACCCAGCCACAACGCATCTTGATTGTTGACCAATATCTCATGATACATGACCGCCTCCAGCCTCCACTATTTACGATGAAGTCGTCCTGTCCCCTTTGTAGAAAAGCCTCCGTAAAGAATGATGTTTCCACCTCTATGCTTTACAGTTGGAATGGTGTTCTTGGGGTTGTACTCATCCTTCTTTCTCCAAACACAGTGAGTCGAGTTTAGACCAAAAAGCTCTACTTTTGTTTCATAAGACCACATCACATTCTCCCATTCCTCCTCTGGATCATCAGTTTACCATGGGCATTGGTAAACTTAAGACAGGCCTTGACATGCGCTGTCCTGAGCAGAGGGATCTTGAGTGCACTGCAGAATTTTAATCCATGATGGCAGAGTGTGTTACTGATGGTTTTCTTTGAGACTGTGGTCCCAGCTCTATTCAGGTCATTGACAAAAGTCCTGCTGTGTAGATCTGGGCTCATCCCTCATTGTCCTCATGAAAATTGATGCCCCACGAGGAAAGATCTTGCATGGTGCTCCAGACGTAGGGAGATTGACCGTTGTCTTGAACTTCTTCCATTTTCTAATTATTGTACAAACAGTTGTTGCCTTCTCAACAAGCTGTTTGCCTATTGTCCTATAGCCCATCCCAGCCTTCCCAGCCTTTTATCCCTGATGTCCTTGCACAGCTCTCTGGTCTTGGCCATTGTGGATAGGTTGGAATTTGTTTTAGAGTGTGGACAGCTGTCTTATATAGTTCCAAGAAGTGCAATTAAAACAGGTAATGAGTGGAGAACAGGAGGGCTTCTTAAAGAAGAACTAACAGGTCTGTGGGAGCCTAAATTCTAACTGGTTGATAGGCAATAAAATACTTATATAATGCAATAAAATGGAAAATTAATTATTTAAAAATCACCCACTGTAATTTTCTGCATTTTTGTTTTAGATTCTGCCTTTCACAATTGAAGAGTACCTTTGATAAAAATTACAGACCTCTACATGCTTTGTAAGTGGGAAAACTTCAAAAATCAGTAGTGCACCAAATAATTGTCCTCCCCATTTTGTAAATAACCAAGTAATTCTCCTTATCTGGCAGCAGTCCATTTGCTTTAGCTTAGCATAAACTAACGTAAGTTAATGCAAACTGCTAGCATGTTAGTTGCATGCTGGAGGTTGTTACTCCTTTTCTCATGATGTACCTTGCTTAGTAGAAATTAATTTTCAAAATTAGGCACAATCAAATGTTCCACATCCAACATAACTTTTTTTCCAGTCCAAGGTTTAAAATGCTGCAGGTATGTCAAATCAACATTTTGTCTGAGAGCTGTCAAGACATTGACATTAAAATTAAACCCTCTTCATATGGAGGATGAGAGTAATTCTTGCTACATCTATAAAATTCCACCAATTAAATACAAGCCTAATGAAGACATTAGATAATTATGCAGAAACATTTCACAAGTGCTACAGCTGCTAATACAGGATACAATCATCTTCAGAAAAGAACATACTCTTAAAATGGTGTTATCAATTCATAATAAAAGTAAGGTAGTCTTTACCACATTTTTAAATGATTTTAATCATTTAAAAATTTTAATTTATTGATAAAAGTATGCAAAAAAATAAATACACCCTTGCTGCTTTCATAGACTTAAGAGCGAAAGTAGCAGCCAAGTTTTAATAAATAGATATGATAACTCATTATAATCAAAATACATTCATAGCTCACACCTAAACTAATTGATTGCTTTATACAATTGTCAGTGTGAACAACTTTACAAAAGCATGTGCTTTGACCCTTTTGCTATAATGCTATAGTGACGTGATGATTTTGGGAATGTTTTGCAGCCGATCTATAATGCTTGCAGTCACTGAGTCAACCATGAACTCATTTTTCCACCAAAGTACTTCAGAATGAAATGTGAGGCGATCTGTTCAACTGAGAAAATTGGTTTCAAGCTTGTCATGCAAAGAATGAAGCAATTAGGTTTAACGAGTATATAAGAGCCTTATCATGATGTCATACAATAATAACTACTTCAAGTTATTGCTGCAGATGTTGGTTTTACAGGATTCTGAATATTTAGTTTTCCAGAGATTTTTTTTATTGATTTTTGGCTTTACTTTTTTAAACCTGAACACATATGTAATATTTTTATGTGGAACACAGTGACCCCCCCCCCCCAATAAAAAAAAAGAGGACATCCTGTTTAAAGTGAAAAAAAAATAAGATAATGCATACATACATAAATACATGCTTGTCTTTTTACCGAACCATGGCTTTAAAACCCAAATACATACTAAACAGTCATTTTTGTTTATATGTATTTGTGTGTATATATATATATATATATATATATATATATATATATATATATATATATATTTAGTTTTTTTGCTACAGGTAAAGATTTGCTCTAAACACCATTGCCTGAATTATGGTTCGTTCACACGTCAAAAAACACTCACAAAGCAACTAGTTTGACACCTCTAAATTTTTTAGCAGATCACATCTGGTGGATGCTTTAAACAATGGCGGATCATGGTTTGCTAGACAACATTGACATCAGGCAACATCAATACAGAGGGAAACTCTGACACACCGTGTCAAGAGCATCAAAAGGTCAGTTAGCTGAACTTCTATGTTTCTGGCTTTTGTCACTTTGACGCCACCATGACCTGGATGAATGAGAATTTTCACAGGCTTAATTCTGTCATTTATGCCCACTCACAAAAGTATTTTTTACAAAGATAACGACTCAAAAGGCCTTCATTTTAACTGAAGACCACAGCAAATAATTGAAAAAACAAACAAACAGTAAATTAGACCTTTAAGTAGACTGTTTCTTTTGTGTGGTTTTCTAAAAACATTTTATGTAAAGCAACACACATCCAGGATTCATTACATTTACAATCTTTGACCAAAGACACAATTATTTTTAATTCTCATGAAAATGGTAAATAGATTTAGACAGCAAAGAGGTTAAAAACAAATTTTATCCTGATATATTAAAGTCTAAAATCTAAAAAAGGGTATACTTTATAATGACATTTCTATATAGACACGGACAGCTTGATCTAATGTTCCTAGTACAGCCAATTAGATCTAATTACTGTAACCGTCCTCTGATGTGGGGAAAATATGATCTTTTACGAGTTTATGTTTGAGTTAATGTTTTTATATGAGTTGGAGAGTGTTTGCAATCAAAGAATCAACTGGAGCTGAACATTCAGGTTTATCTTTAGGCACGAGTATAAATATACCTAAATAACTGAACTTAGAAACAATAGAAATCTGACCTTTATGGTCCCCTGAGTGGGCCGACTGGCTCTCAGTTTTTCATGCCATCATATGTTTGATGATGCAACTGAAACAGAGTGATACGGTGCAGAGCCCAATCTGTCTTTATAAAAAACACTTTAGAACTATGACATTTTGGTGTTTAGATAAGAAACTGCAAGCACCGCTAAACCTTTCATACAACTATAATTTGCTGTGCAAGCAAATATATGCCACTTAAAAGATTTTTTTTCTTCTTTTTTGTCATAGCTTTTTGTCATTTTTTCAGATCTTTGAACTTTGTTTTTTTTTTAAGAAATTAGAATACAGATTATCAATCTGGAAATATTAGATTATCAAAAAGGACCAATTAAAAATTATTTTAACCCATAAATTCAATGGATTAAACAACTGCTTGGATTGCTGACTTTTCAGTTTGTCCAACACACAGCCGTTGATATGCTTCACAGGGAAGGTAATCTACAAAAGGTCATTGGGACATCAGATGGCCTTTCACATAGTGCTGTATTTAACCAAATCAAATGAACGTTAGGTTAAGGAAAATAAAGTTGGGTAGGAAAAGGTGTACTATCAACCCATAAAAGCTATAAGTACTTTTACCAAGCTTTGAAAGGACTGGGGTTGGAGTCGGTGCATCCAGAACCACTACGCTCAAGAGGATACTAAGCATTAGCTACATATGTTGCATTCTTCATCAGACAGTATGTTAACATGCACATCTAAATCAAGCTATGGCAACTATAGCGCTAATACCTTCAACAGAATGGTGACGAGAATGGTGAAGGTAGTTTTCCTTAAACAGAAAACGTTTAAACTGTTTGAAATAATGAACTGAAAGATTAATTGAAAAATATGTACAACTGAATTAAAATTATTTTTTTGCAAAGTTCCTTGAGATGAGATGTCCTGTGAATTGGCACTAGAGAAAGAAACTGATTTGAATTGGACACCTTATGTAGCTTACGTGTCACTTAGAAAATCTAATTATTGAATGAAATGTATTTTCAGCTTCACAATGATAGGTGACGACATGCACCCTTTCATGGTGGCATTTTTCCGGTTGGCAGCAGTGAACCAGACAGTAAAAGCAGGATATGCACAAATAGTGAAGAAATGGACATCATTGCTGCAGCACATTCACAAGTACTGTAGTCCTACTTATTCTGTTAAAATTGTTCCTGCCTCTGTGTCTCCTAACCTCTGGAACTGGGATGCCCAGTCTGGCAGTAGCACAACTAACCTGGGATGCCACTTATATGCAGATAATTTTGTCTTTCTAATTGAATTATCTCGGTGTCTTTGCTGAATTAACAGTAGAGGAATTTGGTTCAACCTCTCTTTCTGTATCTTAATGCACTTAGTGATGGTTTGAGGTGCCATGTCATCTGCTGGTTCAGGCCCACAGATTTTCCTAAAGTCTAACATCAAAGCAGCCCATCTACCAGATCATTTTAGAACCCTCCATGCTTCCTTCTGTTGACAGGGTTTATTGAGACGTTTTCATTTCCTTGATGTACTTGGTGCCAGAACACTCACAAACATATCAAAAGCTGGTTGGGTGAACATGGTGTTATTGTACTTCAGTGATCAACAAGCTGGCCTGACCTGAACCCTGTCAATAATCCATGGAGGAAAATGAGAGAGACCATAACTAACAATGCAGATGACCTCAGCCTACTTAAGTCATTTAACTTTATTTTTGGGTAAAAAAGTCTTTGATAGTTGAATTTAAACAAAGTCATAAATACATTTAAAATAAGTGTTCCTGTCAATGTGTAATTTAGAGAATTTATACTTACTTTTATCTTGACTCTTTAGCAATTTACCATAAACGATGAACAGTGTGGCAAGGGATGGGTACCTTTCACATTTGAACTGATACAGTTCCAATTCCCAGTTCCTAGAAATCGATACAGTTACTTAACGGATCCAATTTACAATACTTTCGAGTGTTTAATAATTAATTACATATCTTTTTTAATAAAATATATTTATTTCTCAATATATAACAATAGGATACAAATAACAGTATATAAAATATACAGCTGTTTGTATTTTATCATCGTAATGTTGTACAAAATTCTTCAATATGAAAATATTTAAAAACAACTACTTAGTGTTTTCTAAATGATGCAAAAATTAAAACCCAGTTCCATGTAGTCATATTTCTCTCATTTCCCCTCTGGACAAGTCGTGTGATGGTCCTTGTATAATAAGGGACCGAAACAAGACACTGCTTTGGATCACGGAATTTGGTAGGTGCCTTAAAAAGTACCAACTTGGGTACCTATCTCTAAGTCTGGCTCTACAATCTCAAAAAAGCAGTTTGAGTCAGTCTCTGGGTTAAACCATTGCCTGTAAAAAGGATATTCTTCCTCTTATGGCTTCCTGTTTGTATGTTTTTAATGCATAACTCTTCAAAGTAAGTCTTTACATAGCAGTTTAAACAGATTGATTAGTAGCATTTATTATTGTACACTTCCGCCTTTAAAGAAAAAAAGCAATGAAAATCAAATTGCCATCAACTGTCACAGTGCATGTGTGAATGTGCCTGCATCATCTGTTAATGTGCTTGTGTGTGTGATGTTTTTAGTTTGCTGACATTGGCAGTAAACAAAACCAGACATATCTAGAGCATATTATTAGTCATTGAAATCAGATGAAAGCGAAAAGCAAACAAGCTCCTTTTTAAAAGGATGTTCCCGCTCATCATTAATCACATGAAATGGCTGGATTTGATTTGATTAAATGCTCATCAAGACAAAGTGGATAATTATGAAAACTAACCACATGGGAAGTTGGCTTTTGGTTATGTCATGATTACATAAAACCACTTGATGAGCTATAAAAAGACACACATGAATAATGAGCCAGAACAGCTAAACAAGCACAAACAGCCTTTATGAACATACATCGTACCCTCTTCCTTCGGTTTCACTTGACTGACTAAATTAGAGTTATTTTGTCTTTATTAGGGTCTAAAAACATATTTATTTTCTAGTTACATATTTTCCCCCTAATTATCAAAAAAAAAAAAGCTAAACAAAAGGAAGCAAAGCAAAAAAAAAAAAAAAAGTATGGGAGAGCCATGTGAAAAAAAGTGTCCCCCAAGATGCTTGTAGAATCACCTTTAATAGTAACAACTTCCTCTGGTTCTTTCATCGCTCAGTTCTTTCTGTTGGAGTTTTCGTAGTTGTATAGTGCTGTTTTCAGCAGTGGGACCCTCCCATCCAGTCACAGCTCTGAAAATGAACATCATAAATTTGTGTCGTGTCACCAAAACGTTTCGAAAAAGTGTAAAAGTTACTTAGGGCGCTTTCACATGGTACGGGAGTCCGTACTCGGGTACGGTATTTGGTCAAAATCCACTTATTTCGTACCATGTGAACACAGACTGTACCGTGCCAGAATACGGCCAGAGAGACCTGCCTTGGAGGTAGTATCCGAGTCCAGGTACGAGCGGCCACGGATCATGTGAACACAACCCGTACTCTGGCCGTACTCAAGACAATAGACGCGCTCCATGCGGAAATGACGACACCGCCGGCCGAAATTACAGAATCACCTCGCGACCATACAAATACCAAAACAACGCGATTCAAGCATCCCACAGCAACACAGCAGGTTACAAAACGGCGGGTTTACTACAACACTCACCCTGTAGATGGCTTCAGGTAGCAGCTGACCAGTAGGTTTACATTCTAGGCTGTCGCTCGTTTTATGACGTCGGTACTTCTCACTCCCTTGTTTGTTGGAGAACTAAGACTTATTTGTATGCCGCCACCTGCTGTTTATTTGTAGTAAAAGACTGGATCCCAATACGGTCAGAGATCCGTGCCATGTGAACAGAAAAAATTAGCATTTTCTCTGGCCGTTTTCTGGTACGGCCACACATGTGAAAACGGCCTTAGTGTCTTTAAAGATGCAAAACAACTATCAACCAGGAATATTAATTATCAACAATTTTAGAAACAGTCAGCTGCAGATTGAAGTCACCTCAGATCACTGGTCTAGGGAACACACCTGAGCAAGCTCAAGTTTAGGTTGGTCACTGGCAGGATGCGATTTGTCAAAAAAACAGAAGGGGGGATTGTTACTCAATCACTTTATTGCAAAAAAATCACATACATTTCATGCTGTTGAACATGAAACTTGTAAGATGTGTTCTGTCTAGTAGTAGCTCAGTGTTAGTGCGTGCACGTGTGTGTGTGTGTTTGGTACGAGCGTGAGTGTGTGCACTGCTGGTGGAGCGAGCAGAGGGTGAAGTTGATGCCTCTGCGTATAGGGCGTCCGGAGCAAATTAGGGAACGAGATGAGAGTGTTAAACGTGACTATACGCCCCAAACTCTTAAACATTCAAACTGGTGTGCTTATTAGAGTCACACACACTGACAGTAAACCCTGTTGGAGAAAGAGTCCTCAAAGACGCATGAACTAACGGAGGCCTGAACTGTGAACATATGTTGTTATTTGTGCCGCCCCTCATTTTTTATCCACATCTCAGCATACACATGAGCAGGGAAGGAGGTTATGTCAGGCCCATTGATTGAAATAAACAGTAGAGCATTCAATGTGCATCTGTCAGTGCGCGTTTTATTGCGCTGAATCCGCGCTCGCATTCTGCATTTGACACTGGTAACATAGAGACAGCAGTGAGGATTTTCTGCATGCGTGCACCTGTCAAATAATAAAAATAAAATTATGGTAAATTTGACGTAGAGGAGTGAGTTTCTTCATAAAAGTTGTTAGTGCTTAGAATGGACAATTGCTTTACCTGTGATCCAATGGCATTTGAGCTCGTGGAATTCTTTTAAGAGGATGACATTGCTTTCTCTGATGTCGACAGCAAGTTTTTTTTGGATCGCGAACAGCTTCTCGTCTCCAGAGAGAATACGCTCATCCTCGTCAGGTGGCCAGTTGGACGGGTTCAGAGCGGCAGAGGCAGAAATAATGCCAATGTCATCAAGCCTGCGCTGAATGTTCTCTGCGAGTGACGTATAAAAACCTTCGCGAAAGACCTTCGCCGTTCTTTTATCTCTGTCGCTTGGTTAAGACAAATTGACTCCTTTGAACGTTTCTGAAGCCTTGTATTCCCCATGTAGGCGTTTTGCGCTTGTGCCATCCATTTGTCTCATGGCTCCAAGCGCTCTCACAGCAACGTCCACTACAGTGTTGGCAGTGACTGCAGTCACGTGTCAGGATCACTTTGCGATTTTTTTTGGATCCTGCAGACTCCAACCACAGCTATTCCTCAGCAATCCCTCATACTTCACAATCATGTAGCGGCAGTGCAGAGGAAAAACTCCCCTTTAACAGGAAGAAACCTGCGGCAGAATCTGGCTCAGTAGAAGCCGTCATCTGCCACAACCGTCTGGTGGTCTGAGAAGACAGAGAAGAGACAGCATGGAATATGCTCAGTCACTCTGAGCATCATCTGGACCGATGTTCCCCATCCAGCAGGGGGCATTATAGTTTAGATTATAGCCATAGGCAGTATTGGGGAGTAATTTTAACTGCTTAATACATGATCCATATGCTAGTTTTAAGCTTGCTCCCCTCCTAGCAATCAACTTTACTGGTTTGATGATCCATGGCATACTACCGGATTCAATGTTGTCTATTCTGCTTATCCCAGGTATTAAGGATAAAGCTGGAAACGTTGGTTGCCTGGATAACTATACACCTATAGCATTGGCCGATATCTTGTCCAAGGTAATGGCAAGACTTATCCTTGATAGAGTGAGTGGGTTTATCTCTTCCCTGGTGCTGGATTTTACATTTTCTCTCCAAATTGTCCTCTGTTGTTGATCAACACCACCAATCAAATTGCTACTTTATTCAATTAATGAGGATCCAGCCAGTGCTCCACGGGCTCGGTCAATGGTATCTGTTCCAGGAGGCAAGAAGAAAAGACACCAGATCTGGATTTTGTGACACGTACCTGCGCAGGGGCTCACCAAAAAGTGAAGCGCCGCTTAAACAGAGGAAGTCTCTTTTATTGAACATAGGAAAGCATCACATGATATGGTTACACACAGTTCTGGTATCTTTCCACTCAACCCCAACATATCTAGACAATGCACTCTGTTTCCAGTTATCTTCCACTGATTTAGGGCTCATCATCTCACAATCCCCACCACCGTGTTATCACTTCCTCCTCCGCTGCAGCTGATTGTTCCTGTTTCTGCAGCATAAGCTTACATGACTACATATAATTAGTTAATGCTTGGTTATCGAATGCTCTATTATATATTTATATATACCACAAATCCCTCTTTTCATTCGTTTTAACACGAATGAACTACCCTCTTTTGACCTAATCTAAGTCCCTTATTTTAAATTACTCCATTAACTGGTAGCTGTAGTAATCCCCAAAAATAAACACACAGAATTAAAACCCAAAATGTACATAGTAAGAATAAGAATGTCTAAATGTAAAGAAATAAGAAAAAAATCACTAAGTCTAACTTTTAATGTATGTTAACACTGTGGAGGAGGACTCAGAGAAAAAAAATACAACTTAATACCCACAAGATAATGAAGAAACACAATTAACAATCTATTAACATTCTGTAATAATAAATCAAACTTAAAGGTGTTAAGAAACCTGTGAAATAGAAAAAATGGTTAGAAGTAAAATTTCGGTCCTTGTAAAAGTTCATATCTTCTCTTCTGCCCTGTTGACGTTCCCTCTGAGACTTCTTGCAGATGCAGGGGCATTGAGTAGATGCTTATAAGGAACTCCTGTTTTTTCCAAATCAAATCAAAAACTGATTATGATTATAATCCCTCTTTGAAATGGTAATTACTTCATTAATTCACCATTTCCCCCAAAACAGCCAAATTCTTCAGGTGGAGCAGGCCCCGCCTCCTTTGGCTTATCCCCACGCATGTGGGGGTGGTCAAAACCTGCTAACACCCTCTTTATACGATGTATTCCTACGGATCCTGCTGAGTGTGCTGAAGGGTGCGGCCAGCCTCCGTCGGCTTTCTGTTGTAGACAGGTGGCCTCACCCCTCCGCCCCAGAGGTTTCAGGAGCTGATGTTCACCTCTTGGGTCAGGAGCAATATGTGATGATACCTGCGGTTACGACTGGGGGTGATATACTGTGCCAAAGTTATGGAGCAAACTTATCTGTAATTTCACCCAGTTTAAATTTTCCTTCTTAAAATGAGTCCCATTGCCAGATCTGATTTTTTTTTTTGAAAAGCCATGGCAAGGTATTCAGTGATCAATTAAACATTTATCCACTGTTTTTTAATCTTCTCTTTCAGTTTGAAAAGCCTATAACATGTGCTATATAGCCAATGATAACATGTTCCATAATGTACGCAAACTAACCTATTTTGCAAAACAGTTAACCTGAGTTTTCACATTTCAGCTGCCAGACCCTTTAAATTTGCCAAGGATGAATTAAGAAAACAACTAAACCAATAATTTAAAGTTTCCAATTTCCACATCATCTTACCAAGCCCAGCCCATGGGAAAACAGAACCATTTTTTCTTTCCTATCACTCCATAGCTTGTGCTCCGATGGAACAGTAAGATATCCAGATAGGGAGCCGCGGCACTGCGCTTCCTCCACCTTTTCCTCAGGTGGTAATTCTCTACTGCGGACAAAGAAAAGAATGCTGTTTAAGTTCAGCAAATGTGCTCCTGCCTTGCCAGTTAGAAGGCAGATATGACAAGAGATTCCATGATCGTCCATAGGGCACGTTCCCCTTACGTCCATATTCTAAAAATGGATAACGTTGTCCTGTTGGCTTGGGAGTGAGTCAGAACAAAGGACACATAACTACATGGTCCATAGATGTGTATACCAAATCATTGATAGATGTCCCATGTCCCAGATTTGGTAAAACAGTATGATCAGTTTCTTTTTTACAAATTATTTCAAACAAATAGATCTCTGATCTGATCTCAAATGTAATCATGATTATAGAAATACCCAGGTTAACCCTTACTGTCAGTCTTATCCTCACTGTGAGTGTAACTGCAAATCTTTTCCTCACCCCTATAACTTCCTTCCTGGGCAATAAATGACAGCAAACATAACAATTAATAACATAACGCCTATTCCTTAGATATAACTGTACCGATGCCATTTATTGATTTTTTTTCTTCTGTTCATGGAGTAGATCAAAAAATAGGTCTATATTGTTGTATATTAAATATTACTGTTCTAAAGCACCACAAAATGATCATATCAACAAAAAATAACTGTCTACTAAGGTTCTGTCCTCTTTTCTGTCCCTCTTGAAAAACGTCTCTATGGAAAAGCGGCTCTCCTGGTTTCGCTTCACTGAGGTTGAGACGAATAGCTCATATTGAACTAAACCCCTTTGTAATCCAGACTTCACACCACTTTTCCCAGACTCTGTCCCTCTTTTAATCAAATAGTAATGTCTCCTACCATAATTATACTACAAAATATGTTCAACTAAGATGCTCTACTATTTATCAATGTTACCTGTGATGCTCCTCCCAGCAATCACCAGCACAGATCCAGTTTCAAACTCCCCCTCTCTTCAAACTGTGTCCACAGTGATATAACAAGCTGGCTCAGACAAAAAATATCAAAGCTAATAACATCAACCATTTAAACAAATTCAGAGAATAGTATTATCTGTTTAACATAACACAATCTTACAAAGAATAGTCTTCAGTGTACCATACTTCAAATTCTGTCCATGTTTATTTAAATAAATAAAAATCCAAGATATAAATAAATGACAAAACAGCTTCCTTTACACATTTCTCTGGGACTTTAAGGGCACTGTGCAGGAAAGGCATGTCTCATTCCCTTATCAAATGAATGTAATAGTAACAAGGTAGTCGCTCATTGTTAGAAATTACCAAACCTAAAGTACTTATTTGTTCTCAAAGTCTAATCTACATTTGAAAGTGACTTTTGTTTTATATAATTCCTATTTAAACAAACCCAAAAAGGCTAACTGGCCAAGATATTCTGGTTGTAAATAATGAAACAGTTCATGCTTCAAGAACATTTGTCTGATTCTGTAAAGTTAATCAAACATAGTCAAACTGATTTGTGTAATTAAAACTCCAGTTACTTCCCCTACATGACAGTTTACTTTTGGGCTTAAATGTTTGTAACATGCATAATAGTCAAATTTCCCTTAGCAATAAAACAAAAAATATGAAATTCTTCAATAAACAAGCTTCAAAAGATAACATTTCTCTAAACAAAAACTTGTAGAATTATAACAAAACAACAAAAATCAGCATTTACAGTCAATCCCAATTATCTTCGAGTCTCCTTTTATTTCTCAAAGTATACACACAAAATTTCATTGAAGCTTCTAAAAATGTCAAATAAATGACCACTGAATCATTTTTGCTTTACCTCAGTTTCTCAATCAACTTTCCCAAATTTATCATTAATAAACAGACTGCAGTTTAGCAATTCCGGTCAGGATCGAAGTCAAAGTAAATATATATAGGTTGAGAAAAAATATAAAAAATAAAATAAAAAATCTAAATTAATTGTTCAGTAACAGAGTCTCAACTAATTAATTGGTATATTATTCCATTGTTCTATTTTATTTTCATAACTGTTCTAGAAAAAAAATAATAATTAAATTCAGGAGTGGAAAATTCCCTCTCAGCATCAGGTAGACTAGCTAACATTTCATGAATAACATCTGAAAGATTAATTTTAAAATTTAAAACTGAACCCAATTCCTATTTTCAACCAACACATAAATTTTCAACAGATTTTAAAATGTGCATTTAAATTTACACTTGAAAAAAAAGTTCTTTCAATTTACCTGCTTCAATTACCTAAATTGTTTCCACACAATCAGAATAAATTAATTAAAATTTACTTCTTTCTTATAACATTTTGAATTACGCTGATATTTATTGATTGTTCTTCAACAAATTTACCACAGATTGTAGTTGTTTTCTTTTAGTCATTAGACCATTTTCAAATTCAGCCCCAACTTGTTTCTCATAATTGCTCTTATTCAATGTGTATATGTTATGTACAGTAAATAAAAACTGATTCTTTAAAGATGACTCTGTGTCTTAAAAACAAACAAAAAAAAATAAAATAAATAAAGTTTTGAAAACTCAATAGTTTTATCACATTGCGGCTTAGAGATTATCACTATGATAAGTATTGTTTTTCAAATTACTCAACAGTGTGTTTAGTCAAGTAACCAGTACTAGGTAATTGCAAAACTGAAGCCTTTTTGTTTTAATCTTTGTATAAAGAAGAGACAATATTTCCCAAACAGCGTTTCTAAAGTCTACAGGGCTAACAGAAATAGGCAAAATAAACATAATTTTAGATTAAAATTGTACTTATTTAAATCATAGAAATAAGAAAAATACGTATAAATTGTGTAGCATTTACTGCATTTGTTTTGTAAATTCAAAAGACCTGCCAATTCATAAACGTTCGTACTCTCAGACAAGAATATATGCTTCTCTGAGATCCTTCGACAAGGCTGCGCTGTTCAAAATGCCAACACCCAACTCAAACTGCCGACTCTTTTAGTGACTGATTTGAAATGAACACTGAGTCGGGGGCGGCACCAAAAGCCGCCATCTTTAAGCCATAAGCAAAGAATCCTCAAACTGCTGATGAAAGTCCCATACAGCGCTCCTCTCTAAGCCGACCACTATAAACCTTTCTGTATTAATATACATATATTCTAGTGTAGTTTACTTATTCACCACTATATTGACTCATATATTCATTTATTTAGATTTATATTCGTTAAATACTAGTTTATAGACGAGTTTTACACGTCGAGTTGAGATCGCCATATACACACAAACATTCTCCCCTCTTACAACAAGATAAACACTCCTTCACCGTCGAACAAACCACAAACTTCCTGCTATCTACCAATGAAAATGATTTATTTAAAAAAAACAATCGCTTCACAGTTGCCTTCACCCTGCACAGCCGTATGTCCACTTACTTTCAGAGAGCGTCGTTCCGAAGCAGCAACTGTCTCAGGTCTCCAATCAGCCTGTTCGTGTATGGGCTTCTCCAACTACTTTCCTCTAAATGGGAGTTTAGTCGAATCCAGAGGTCCATCTTTGTGATGAGCACTTTCAGCACCTTTTTTTGATTAGATTTAACAAAAATTACCATGAAATGGAAAGCATGCAAATGAACTAGAGACTTAATTTTGATAAAATAGTGTTAAGAATACAGTATTTGGGGTGTGACACTTGTTTAAAATGTAAATTGATAAGTTACGGTGGTTAGAAGTCCTGTTAGATATTTAAAATATTTTGCCAAAACGAATTTAAAGTAGTGTAACTCAGTTATATTTTTAAGACAGTAATATGTAATGCAAATATATTACATTTTTGACATTGTAACTTGTAATGTGAAATATATTACAATTTCTTTGTAACTTTCCCAAAACTGCCCCCGGCATACCTGCAATCGCCATGAAATTGGCTTTAATTCGATGCAGTTATCTTTAGCCTTCCTCATTCACATAACAAAGCAGGAAAGCCACTTTTGTTTGTGGTCTTATATCGTCCACCAGGCCCTTATTCTCAATTTTAGTGAAAGTCATAGTCTAAATACAAATTTTTAACATGATCTTAGACTCAATAGGCTTCACTCAAAACGCATTGACTGTTAAGAAATAAGTCTTTTTTTATTTTTTTTATTTATTTGATAGGGACAGAACAAAAAGCACTGTTACAAAATAACCGACGCCATGTTCATAGGCCTTATAGCTAACAGCTAATTCGCAGGCCTGGTCCCTAAGACACAAAAACACATACTACACCTACACAAATTGTTACAGTCAATACAAAACATAAAAGACAATAAAATATTATACACTTCTGTTCTGTCCACAAGTCTGAGTCAGTTTGAGCCCTTGTACTGCGAACGCTGTCTGTCCAAAAGCGGTTTTGCATCTGGCTGGTCTGCAGTCTCCACTGACAGCGCCCCCTAGTGATGATCCCATAAGCTGGGATCATAGTCCATAGTGGACTGGTTAGCTTGGCCCCACACAGTGATACAATATGAAAAATGAGACGAGATCATTGCGTGAAAGTACAAAGTAGCACTAATTGACAGGCAAGATCTTATTAGACGAAAACAATTCAAATTAATCCTAATAGTCTTAGTTATTTTCTCTACATGAGCTCCAAATTTAAGATGAGAGTCCACAACTACTCCAAGATATTAGAATTCATCTACTCTTTCAATATTTTTATTATTTATTTGTATCTGAAAGCTGTCCATAGACTTTTGCCTCATTGAAAGAACACTGCTCCAACCACATTCCCTGTGTACAGGGCTTTTTTAATGGTTTCTGTTATGTAACAGGTAGCTATTTCTGTTGAATATTTTAGTCTAAAGCCGAACTGCTTCGGATCAAGAACATTATTATATTCTAGATAATCGTTTAATTGAAATGCAACTTTTTTTTCTTATACCTTGGAAAAAATTGGAAGAATTGAAATTGGCCTGTAATCACACACTTGATCAGGATCTCAAGCTTTAAAAAATGGGCTTATAAATCCATGTTTTAATTTCTGTGGAAATTTCTCACTAGTGATTGACATGTTTACCAGATGGGTCAGGGGGCCAGATAAAGAATCTTTGTTTTTTCTGAGAAAGTCCGAGTCTAATCCGAATACATCTTTGGCTTTAGATGCCAACTATCACTATCACCTTTTAACTGTTTAAGCATTTTATCCAAGTTACAATAAAAATACACATTAAAGAATGGTGGGTTATATAGAATAAAAACTTTAAAATTCAGTCTTGGTAATAAAACAATTTGTAAAACTAGACATTCTAGATTGCAACTGTTCACATTGATTTCAGTGCATGTTAGGGTTTTATTAACATATGTTAAAACACCTCCTTTTCCTGTTTGTCTGTCTTTGCGAAAACAAACAACAAACATTTTCTATTTCCAAATAATCCTGTCGGATTATTTTCTGATCACTTTCAAACTCACTCTAACTGACCATTTCAAACCTGAAAGAAAACTTAATCATACCAAAACGTTATCAGACAATGCTGTAGCAAGTTTTAAGGAAGCTCTTCCAACTTTAGTTTCCTCAGTACATAAAGTTACAATAGAAAATAGTGACTTAACTCCTGACCCCTCACAACTTGACGTTCTAGTTCATAGCGTTAATTCCTCCCTGCGTCTGGCAATAGACAAAGACTCAACTCTGACTTGCCTGCATTTACTTGAGACTTGACTTGGGGCTTGAGGATAATGACTAGAGACTTAAAGCTGCATTCCGCAGAATTTATTTATTTATTAACGTTTTATTTATCATTAAAATGATGTGAGGTTTAGTACTATGATAAAAGGCTAGTTCTCAACAACATTTGTTATTTTTCTTAAGTCCTTCCTTCCTGCCATAGACCCATATGGAATTCAGACTGACCAGCAATTTTTTTAATCCAATATAATTCAAGTTTCTGCCGTGTCGACTTTCAATCAACATGCATGCGCATCGCACAAACCTGTGGAGATGAGGCTGCGTAGACAGGCCGCTCCGTGTCTTCCTGTTTACAGTCACCATAATGGCAGAGAGCAGTCATGGAGAAGTCACAGCAAACTTCTGCTAAATAGTTACCCATTCCAAGGCTACCAAGGACTACATCAACTTCAGAATGAGAAACAATGGGAAGCATGGCGACAAACTCGAAAAATGCTTTAGAACCCCGAGTAGGGTGTTTTGTTGATATGTGTCCTCCCTCAATTTACATCAGAGATGCTTTTCAACATGTAGATACGTTACCATCGAATCTTAAATTGCTTCAAACGACGCAGCTTTGGACACATTTCTGCTGGATAGGTAAGACAGTCATATATTCAGTAAAGCAAATCAATATAATGTTTTGATAAAGTACACAATGACAGGCTTTGGAATCACAGGAGATACGTGTGCCCAATAGTATAGGGGGGTAAAGGGAGCGGAAAGCTCGCAGGAGGAGGAAGGCGGGTTGTTTTGGGAGGGGCTTTCGACGTTGGATTTAAAAAAAAAAACTCCCCGAAATAATCCGGACTGCAGCTTTAACTGAGACCTGAAAACAATTACTTGTTGCCACCTCAGGTATTTAAGAAAGACATTATAAAAATGATAAATGCTCTTATCCAATCCGAAGACTGCAGAGTGCAACAAAACATTTCAAAACAATATATTTACCCATTCACAGATACATTTACATACTGGTAAGATGGTGGTAAACTACATTGTATCCGCTGCTAGAAACAGTAAATTGGATAAAAAAGGTAGGACAAATAGAACAGTAAAAGCCACAAAAATTCTGTTCAATTAGAGCTAAAAGCCAAAGTATAAAACTGTTTTTTTTTAAAAGATCATTAAAATAATTGAAAGTCCATCTATCTCTGATGAGAAATAGCTAAATTGTTGAACCTGGGATTGTCTGACCATTGATTTATTAAGTTTAAATATTTTGATGGAGAATAAGCATACAAATATGGTGCAAAATGACTAAAGCCTAGTTCTTCTCCAGCTTTGCACACATATTGACGGGGACGTTTTTCCTTTATAGTACTCCATCGGTTGTTGGTGTTGGAAAGCAATCCTCTGCTAGGACAGCAAGGGGGCAAGTCTTTTCTGACCAGTTGTTGGCAGACCTTAAGAGATGTGAGAGGACAAGGGCTGAAGTCGGTCCAATAAATAGGGTGGTGCAAGTCTGTTCAGGGAATTATAAATTTATAAATGTATTTTATATAATTATGGTTGTAGATTAGTTCTTCATTTACACATAATTTTACATTATTTTTTTATGATAATTTCATAAGGACAAAATGTGAATAGCTGGTTTGAATCTGAAGGAGATGGTTCTTTTCAGTGAGCCAAGCCCTAAAAACCGGCTCTCCTAATGCCTTGCCACACACGCAGGTGACAAAATTGAGATATTTTGAAGAGTTTGAACAGTCATCTGCACCTAAGCTCAGGTTGTTGGCACCAAAAACAAATCTTTTCAAATCCTCCAGCCAAAGTGAAGATCTTTGTTTTCTACCTTTTCCATGTCTGCATGTGGACAGATGAAAGTGGAGATTGAAGTACCGCAACGTCACATCCGTGACAAAAACTTCTCCAACATCACTTGTGCGACCTGTGTATACACTCAGAAACAGCATTTAGCTCCTCAAACCTGTGTTGGAAGTATCGACTGACCAAGCGCTTTTTGCTTGCTTGTTTTTACCAGCTCTATCACTGCCGTATGCTGAAGTTAGTGAGTAGAAAGTTAGTCTAAGCGGATAGGATTTTTTAAAACTAGTGGTTTGCCATGTCTATGAATGTGCTTAAAAACTGATCTATCCGGTTACGTGTGGATGGAGCTTTTTTTGTAAAAATGAGATAAGAAAAATATTTGTAAAAAAAAAAAATGGCTATGTGTGTACATGGCTTAAAAGAGCCGGAATTCCCTTTACTACATTACACAGTAATGACATCCAACTTCTGAGTGGCTCCAGCGAGCAGAGGTGATATACTGTTTACATACAGCGGTTAAAAGCCATTGCTGAACTCTAATGAATTAATTAATTGAACATCCTGGCTGTGTTTCCTGAGTCCTGCAGTTTCTTTTGGATATTTCACATATGCTCCATGAAGAAATACACAAATAGGAGGGTTTTTCAGTGAATAATTTGCCGTTATGTTCCACAGAAAAATAGGTGAATTGATTGACTCCTGAACTGGTGCTAGACAGAGGTCGACTGTACTGTTATGGCTTTTATTTTTAATACATTAAAATCTCGCCAAATTAAATGGGGATTAAATAAAGGTTCATCACATGACTTGGTGCTTGGTTGTTTTGAAAGCTTGTCTGTAGGCTTTCAGACTCAGTATCTAATTTATCAACACATAAAAGGGAAAATTGCTATGATTTTATGTGTACATGCCCATTATGAACCCTAGGACAGAAGACCTGTAATTGGAAATAATAGGATTGTACCTTGAAGGCCCCAATAGTGAAAGTTACCTTTGATAAATGCTGTTTAATTATCTTGCAATTTACTCTCCCATTATAAAGTCTATTGGACAAAATGATAGTGAGCAATTATAGTTTCTCCCTTGGATGAAGTGAGGCAGCGCTGGGGTGGCAGACAAGCTGCTCATCTGTCCATTTAATGTGCAGACATGCATTTGAACGTTTGACATGGATTCTACGTGTTAAATCAGGGATGTATCTGAGATTAAGTATTTAGACACAGATAGACCAGAAGGCTAACTGCTCTCCTTTAATTGTGTGTGCAACTGTGAGTATGTGTGTGTGTGTGCCGCAAGCTAACATCACTAATTATGTTGCTCTCAAAGTGCATGAACCCTTCTCTCATATTGAATATTTTTATTTATCACTACTGCGTTTGAGTGCAATAAGCCTAATAGCTCCTAACAGATGTTGCAGTGAAGATGAACAAGGAAATTTTCATTATTAAAAACTACTCTTAAGTTCTCTTTTCTTTATTCCAGCGCATTAAGAATTAATTAGGTTAATATTTTCCATTTGTCCTTGTTCTCATCTATTGCCTGCTTTGTTTCCTCTCCTCTGGGATTTTGTGATTTTGCTGGAGCATTTATCCAAACATTAATGACACAACATTGTACTCAAGCTTCAGACTTCTTTGTAACCTTTATAATTCACTTCACTTTCATTTATATAGAGCCAATTTACAACAAATTCCATCCCAAGGCACTTTCACAACAAAAGTAAATTCAATACAATTATACAAACATTCCAATCAGTTAAGTTTTCTATGTAAGGAATCCCAGCAGATTGGATTGAGTCATCGACGTGAGGTTGTGCCCGGATCAGGCAGACTCCAACCACAGCAAGTCCTCAGCAAACCCTCATACTGAGCAAGCATGTTGCGGCAGTGGAGAGGAAAAACTCCCCTTTAGAAGGAAGAAACCTCCGGCAGAACCTGGCTCAGTACAAGCCGTCATCTACCACAACTGTCTGGGGGTCTGAGAAGACAGAGAAGAGACAGCATGGAGGATGCTCAGTCACTTTGAGCATCATCTGGACCGATGTTCCCCATCCAGAAGGGGGGATTGTAGTTTAGATTATAACCATAGGCAGTGTTGGGGCGTAACGGAATACATGTACCGGCAGTACGTATTTACAATACTAATTATGAGTAACTGTATTCCGTTATAGTTACTATATACGGAATACAGTTACTTGCGTAATAATATTGGAATACTTGTGTTTTTTACAGTTTCCACCTGAAAGATGAAGATATACGTTTTTGGAAATGTTTGTCTCAGCGTTGTGTAGATATCCCAAAACAACATGCCGCCGAAACCATAGAGATCCTATGGCTGAAACACTCCTGGCCTAAATTCACCAACATTATCGTGAGTTGCTAGGTATGGATTGAGACCCGGTTGGAGCCACAACCGCAGGCAAATAAACCGACTAGCAGTGAAGGAAATGATGCATTCAATGGCACTCTCTCACAGTTATTTTTTTTCAAGTGATGCAAGATTTCATTTGAGCATTCCTGACAAAAGCCAGACTAAAGCCATGGTGGTTAAAACGGGGGAAAAGATCAAATCTGGCAACACTAGTCATAGAGTTGCACCCGCAATGCTGCTGGTGTTAAACTGCAAAATATGCAGGCAAACTGCTGTGATTGCTGCAGTAGCTGTAATTCGGTATCAATAATGAAGTGGCATATTCAAATGACCACCTAAAATATTTTTTGCAAAGGTTAGTGAAAAATCCAGGAGGTAAAATGTTTGTGTAAATTTTTGCTGGCGGGTCTCACAAAGCTACAGCGTAGTACATCAACAACGTCAACAGCAAACTAGAAACAAAGCATCCGGCTGCCCAGCTTAAAAGATATCTACAAGTAACCAAAAATTAAAAGAACGGCAACGATGTACAAAAACAAACAGAAAATCCTCTACCACTGGAACTATATCATGTTAGTTAGGCCCTTTCTCACAGTTACAGTTGTTGAATCTGACATGATGTTAGCTTGGTTATATGTTGTTGTGATGGGTTTCCCTAAAATTATGGCTACAAGGATAAAAGCTTTTTATTTGGAGTGCAATGAATGTCAGTTTACAATACTTTGCTTATTTATAACAGAAATTTGCAGATAGTCTAATTGGCTTATTCCAAGTATTTAGAATGCAGTACCAAGATTCAGCAAAGTAACAGATAACCTTACAAAATACATTTTAAAGCAGGTATTCAGTATTCTGTAACTAATTACATTTACAAAGTATTCTCCCCAACACTGACCATAGGTCTCTATAGGTAGAAGGCCAGCTAAAAGTCAGATGTAATGTGGTTTGAAAACCTTTTTAAGGTTAAGAGAGCTATGGAAGATTGCAGCTAGGCCTCCACCTGTTTTTTCTGCTCTCACTAATATAATAATAATCTGTAGGGCAAGTTTCTGTTGCACAGCTTGTTTTATATCGTCAGCTAGACAAGTTTCTGATAGAAACAGCGTATGTATATTTTGTGTGATAAGATCATTGATTGGGAGAGACTTTCTTGATAGAGACCTTATTTTTAATGTGGCTATTTTTATATTTCTTTCAGTGATTCAGAGATTATTTTTGCAAGATATTACTTCCAGATTCTGTACCGTTCGGTTACACAAATTGATTCAGATTTTTGTTTTCTGCTACATATAAGCACTGAGATGGTACTATTTTGTTCAGGGGGGCCGGGCAAATTCTGGGAGACAATGTGAGTAGAATTACTGTCCATTTCCCTTCGATATCAGATGTGATTGTTACTACCAGTTGGGAGATTGGCAGGATATCAGTCCCATGAAATTGATTTAGTCCAAGTTTTTGTATTAGCTGGGTCTCAGTCATAATTTGTATATCTTTAAAACTAGGCTTAAAACGTTCCTCTTTGACAAAGCTTACAGTTAGAGATATGTTAATAGGCAGTTAGAGACAGGTTAGACAGGTAGCTAGGAAGAGACAGGTTAATGTTAGTAGCCAGGTAGAGTGTTAAAAGCTAGGAAGGGATATGAAGAGGTAGAGTAGCTAGGTAGGGATAGATTAATGTAAGCCAAGTAGAGAGTGTTAGTAGCTAGGTCTCCTAGTAGCTAGGAGACAGGTTCATGTTGGTAGCTATGCTGCTTTAGGCTAGGCTGTTGGAGGACATTATTAGGGTCTGTTCCTACTTTCTCTCCTACTTCTCCCCAACTGCATGATGTGCTGTCAGTTCAAACGCTAACCTGCTTTCTCTTAGTCTCTTCTTATAGTAGATGCTCCTGACCCGCCCTGCTTGACGACCCTGACTAAGATAGCATTGCAGTGACGGAAAGTTCTCCACGTCCTGCAACAAACTTCTGCATCAGTTCTGTTGCTCTTTCTGTGTCTCTGTTCTTTTTTTCTGGGTCTCGGCAGATGACCGCTTGTGCTGAGCCTGGTTCTGCCGGAGGTTTCTTCCTGTTAAAAGGGAGTTTTTCCTTTCCACTGTCGCTTCGTGATTGCTCAGTGTGAGGGATTGCTGAGAATTACACGATGCAATCTTCTGTGGTTCTCTAATTTCTACATTAAACATTGTATTGTAATAGCTCTTCTTGTAAAGCTCCTTGAGATGACATCTGTTGTGAAACGGCGCTATATAAATAAACTGAATTGAATTGAATTTGTGGCCCTTTTTTTCAGAGAAGGTCCTAAAGGGTCAGGCATTTGGTGTAGAGCCAGGTGAATAGGGTGAATGAAGTGAGTTGGGTGAACCGGGTGAATGGGGCGAATGCTGTATGTCTCTGCTTGATCCTGCTGCTCTGCTTACAGCTTTGGCTGGTGTGAATACTTTTTGTCCTGGATGAGTTTTCTCTGCTTCTATATCTCTGGCTGGTTGTGAGTCAAGTGTGTTTTGTCTCACTGTACTCTGTAGTTGAGCTTCTAGGGTGGTGCTTGGAGACATTTGTCTTTGTTTTGAATTGTTCAGCTCTGTTTGTCCATGTTTTAGAACGTGCTGTTGTAGCTGAGCTGCATTGAGATCAGAAGTCTTTCTTCACTTTTGTTCAGATAATACTGGTTTTGTGTGAAGAGGTGTTTGGCCCCACAGAAAGCCTTAAAATTCTTTGTAAAAGCCATAGATGAATCAGCACAGGTGTTCTTTAAGAACCTGTGGAGATTATGAAACCGTAAGAATTCCATAACAGATTCTGTTGGGAGGGGCCCAGAAAGGTAGATTGGAATAAATGGAATAAATCAGAGATATCCTGCTTCAGGGACTTCAACATTCATACTGACAAACCCCAAGACAGCGGAACAAAAGCACTAAATTATGCCCTTCATAACTTTGACCTAATCCAACACATTAATGAGCCAACGCACAACCAAGGACACACCCTGGACCTACTTATTAGCAAAGACTTAAATATGTCTAGCATTGCCGTAACTGATATTGCATTATCTGACCATTTCTACATCTCATTTGAAAGCACCATCCTAGCCAACATATCTATTCAGAGTAAATCCACTGTTAAAAAACGCTTCCTTAAAGAAAACTCAGCTGAAAACTTTAAACTGACTCCAACCTTATCTAAATCACCAACATCCACCAACACATACTCAGTAAAGAAACTGACAAATTATTTTCTATCCAAAATCTCAGACATGATGGATAACACTGCAGTTCTTAAGGTCAAAACCATCTCTAGTAAAAAGAAGTCTCCGTGGAGAAACAACCCACTGGTATGTAATGTAAAAAGGGAGTGCCGAGGCGCTGAGAGAAAATGGCGGAAAACTTGATTCCAGGTTTAATAGAGACATATAAAGAGAGACTGAACAAGTATCAAGTAACCTTAAGGGGTGCAAGGGAATTATTCTTTTCTGAGATTATTCACAGAAACAACAATGATGCTAGGACATTATTTGCTACAGTGGAGAGACTAACTAACCCTCCAGTGACAGTACCCCCTCAACTAAACTACACCAAGGCCTGTAATGAATTTGCCAGCTTCTTTACTGAAAAGATCTTGAACATGATAAGATCAATCAGTACATCAGATCCAACTCCAGTACCAAAATTGAGCCCAACTAACACCCATGCAGAGAAAATGACTCACTTCCAAAATATAAATCAAACAAGCTTTGATTAAATTATTGACAAACTAAGCTGTGCCACCTGCTGCTTACATATCTTACCAACAAATGTTCTAAAAAAGGTCCTCCCAGCCATCAGAGAAGATCTGATCAGAATAATTAACTCATCCCTCCTATCAGGTGTTTTCCCCAAAGCCTTAAAAACAGCAGTTATCAAATCAATACTAAAGAAGAAGAACCCAGACAGCACGTTGATGCAAAACTACAGACCAATCTCTAATCTCCCATTTATCGGTAAAATTATTGAAAAAGTTGTGTTCCAACAATTAAATAGCTTCCTAGCAATGAACAACCGCTTTGATATTTATCAGTCTGGTTTTCATATTTACCACAGTACAGAGATTGCCCTCGTCAAAGTTTTCAATGATATCCATAAAAATACTGACCGTGGTAAAACCACAGTACTGGTACTATTAAACCTCAGTGCAGCGTTTGACACCATTGATCATGATATATTACTAGAACGTCTAGAGAGCTGGGTCGGACTCTCTGGTACAGTACTTGACTGGTTCAAATCCTACCTTAAAAACAGGAACTTCTTTGTGTTTATTAGCCAGTTCTCATCACAAAACACAGAAATCACATGTGGTGTCCCCCAGGGCTCCATCTTAGGCCCCCTCCTATTTAGCATCTACATGCTCCCACTAAACCAGATTATAACCACCAACAATGTTGACTACCTCAACTATGCTGATGACACTCAGCTTTATAGCTCAATGTCACCAGGTGACGTTGAACCCGTCCAAATCCTCAATAAATGCATTGAGCAAATTAACAGCTGGATGTCCCATAATTTCCTCCAACTGAACAAAAACAAAACTGCAGTACTTATCTTCGGACCCAAAAAAGATTGATTAAATATCAGTACACAGCTTCAGTTGGTCCAACTAGAAACTACCAACCAGGCCAGAAATCTAGGTATAATAATGGAGTCAGACCTGAACCTCCAATGATCTCTCTTTTTAATATTCATCACAACTCTTGCTGCAGCATTTTGGATCAACTGAAGGCTTTTGATTGCATTTTGTGGACTTCCTTATAATAAGGAATAATAGTAGTCCAGCCTTGAAGCAACAAATGCATGGAGTAGTTTCTCTGCATCACTCCTGAACAGGATGTTTCTCATTTTAGCAATATTCCGGAGGTGAAAGAAAGAAATCTTAGAAACCTGTTTAATATGGGATTTAAATGTCATGTCTTGGTCAAAAATTACACCGAGGTTCTTTATATTATTACCAGAGGCCAAATTAATGCCATCCAAATGAAGTGATTGATTTAGCAGTTTCCTTTTTAAAGGTCCTGGTCCAAAGACAACAACTTCTGTCTTGTCTGAATTTAAAAGTAGAAAATTCAGAGTCATCCAGGTTTTTATGTCTTCCAGACATGCTTGTAATCTACCTAACTGATTGGTTTTATTTATCAGGTTTTATGGATAAATATAATTGTGTATCATCAGGACAAAACTGTGGAAATTCATTCCATTTTGTCTAATTGTTTTACCAATTGGAAGCATATATGTAGTAAAGAGAATAGGTCCTTACTATTTAATTCTTCAAGGATTTAATGTAGAGCTGATGGCAGTGGGCTTGAAGGACTTCTTGTAGTGGTTAGTGTTGCACTGAAACTGAAGAAGCCTCTGACTGAAGACACTGTTGTAAGATAGTCCCGTGAAGAGGATACTCAGGGTTGTCCAGAATTTTTTCGAAACAGTCAGCTTTAAAAAGGCCTGGTGTAATGGATTTAAAAACAAAAGTTTAATCTTGTATTTCCCTTTCTATTCACATTATGATGCACACAGAGCATGGACCTAATTTTACTGTATTATATTTACATATACGAAGCTTGTGTTTTTATTTATGACCTGAAAAAGTGAACCAGCACTTCTTGTCAACTTAAAGCACTATTTCACATACATTCTTACCTAATAGTACTTACCATCCTAATGGCCATAAACCTGAGTTAATTCATTTCCCCCTGTTTTTACCCCAAAGATGCATCATAACTCATGCTGAACCAGTGGGCAGCCGCTGTTTATTTGTTTATTTATTTGGATCCCCATTAGTTCCACCAGAGTGGTTAATAATCTTCCTTAAGTCCAATCAATAAAATATAGTAATCATGTGCAATGCCAGAATGAAAATTACATATATAACATTTTACGAACATTTTTTTTAACATTTCAGATTACGTATAAAAGCCAGATGTATTTAACTTGTAAATTTCCAACCTTTAATAAAATACCTAAAACATCCAGAAGCTTCACGGCTAAAATTATATTTTAATACTTTTGTTTTTTGCATACATGCTTAGTTATCTTAATGTTTTGGATAATTTATTCCATTTGTAAAACGCTCTGAAGAAAGAGATTTTTGCAGAAAGTTTGTGTAAGTACATTTTACCATTAATTTTGTATCATAAGCCTAGCACAATGGCTGTATATCTAATCAGAGTAAATTAACTATTTGTACAATGATTATGGTTGACCTTTTAGAAATATGAATGTAGGTTGTACTGCAACTTGAAATTTGATAGAGGCCATTATACTGTGTGGTGCATGGCAACAACATTAGCAGAATATTGAAATCTTAGGACTAAGTTGGCTGTGGTGCAATGCATGGGTCAGAAAATCTAGTGCACACAGCAGCAGACTCACAGTCCTTATTTGAATACTGCTCTTTGTGCCTGGTATGATTTGCGCAAAATCTTAGATCATCCACACCCAGGAGCACATCCACATCTAGCAAAGATTTTTGAAATAAGTTGCCCAACTCTAATCAACTCTATCAAAAAGCATGCTACAAAACAGAGCACAAAGACAACGTGGACAGCTGTCCTAGCTTGGCCTCAAGGTGAATGGAACAGACCTGGGCTCTACAACTATCAAGTTGTGGTCAAACCTTCCACTGGATGGATAAGCGGCACATTTTACTTATGAGCTCACCAGTTCCTTTCTTGAAAACTGTTTTTTTCTAACTCTGATTTGGTTCTAACTCTGGGGGTAATTAGTAGACTACAGTTGAAAGTGGTCTGTAGTTTTGGTATGGTGACAACATATCTTAAACATACTAAGGTGCTAAGCCCCCCAGCGATTTATTAACTAGTAAAAGTAGTTTGAAGTCGATTCTCTGAGCTACAGAGGTCTAGCGTAGGGACTTTAGAACTGGGGTGATCTGCTCTACTTTCCTGGTTCTAGTGAGAATGTTAGAAGCAGAATTCTGGATCAGCTAAGGCTTTCTGGAAAGAAAACTATGTGTTGAAATAATACTGCTCTTACTTGAGAACAGTTTTGTGTACTTTACCCACTTCTGGGGCCTATTGAACAAAACTAGGATAAGGGATGAAGGTGGGATATCTTAGTTATCTGTGATCTGGTTGGACAAAAACTGGATAGGGGCAGGAGGATATATTATGGAATAAGTTGCCATTGTAGTGGGACATTTTATGTTAAGAATGATCTGTTCTGTGTATTCTTACATTCTGACAGTTAGGTGTGCCTTTCTTTATGATATGGTAACCAATCTGATTGTATGACACTGTATGGATTTAGGACAGAGCTAAATGTACTGATTTGAGTTCCAATATCCTGGGTTGGCATATTAACCTCCTCTTAGTACTGAAGACACTTGGTCAGTACATAGAGTATGCCTTCACTATCAAGTCCATGACACCATGACACCTACAAGTCTAATGCTCTCATTCTGAAGAAATGTGTCTAGTATAGTATAGTATAGTATAGTATAGTATTCCTAATCACTTATCAATATCATATCATACTATAAAAGTCTTAGTGTCATGCTGGAAGGCACGTCAGTATTGCATATTCCTATATGACATTGTACCTCCTTGTTTGTTCAAACAAGTCTGTAATTAAACCTCCATAAATCTGAAGGAATTTCTCTCATCCCCTTATTTAAAAATTTCACTACACCATGAAGATTAATTCAGTTGAGGTAGCCTGCTCCAGGCTAGGCTAAATTCCAGGATCTATTTAATCAGCACTCTGTGGAATTATAATTCAGAAAGGGTTTCACAAAGGAGAAAATATGTATTTTTTTGGTGCATCAGCATCACATTGTCAGAAGTATCATCACTTGAAAAATAATATGCAAGAATAAATCTTTTCCGGAGAAAGAACAATCAATTAAGAACTTTTTTTCTCCCTTCCTCTGTGTGACCTAATTCACTGTCATATAAAATACACATCCCATATGAAAATAAATATGCATCTTAGAGTTATAGTGGAGTTACATTTAGACAATTTTACTCATTCCGGCAGTCTATTTCGCGTAAACATTCTGCAGATTCATAATCAGAGTACAACTGCGTTTTTGGAGATGTGAATTATCTATTTAGATTGTTATTGTGATGTTTCAGTGGAGCGGTGAGTGTTTAATTATGCACTTGTTAAGCATTCAAGCGATCAGCAGTACTTTGCCATGCTTTTTATCTTTACTTAATCACTGTTGCAGTGTTCCCTTACTTTTTAATTATATATTTTACCTCCTTGTATGCCTTCATGAGGATTTCGGCCTCTGATGGTGTAAAGTGTCCATCCATCCCTCTCTTTAATGGTGAATCTGTGATACATGGTGGGGTGTAGTTGAGGGAGCCGTGAGCATGCACTTGTTCAGGATAGGTTACACCTGGCTTGAGGAATCTGTGTCTGTTCATCCTGCCATTTCCAAACATGGTGTAATTTAGAGCACCAGAGAGAGAGAGAGATTTGTCAGCGACTGAATTCGTGATTCAACAATGGAGTACACATCATAATCCAGCATTGAGTAGCAATATTCCAGGTAAAAAAAAAATAAATGAAAAGAGGGATTCTATTCAGCATAGCTGAGAAAATCTAGCTGAAAATGGCCAATTTCAAGAAGTTATAGCTAGTGATACACCGATACTGATACTGGCATCGGGCCGATACTGCTCTTATGTACTGTATTGTTATAGGTTACAGTTAACTGCTAACATGAACCAATAATTAAAATATGGAATCTCTGCAATAATTTCACAGAAAATGTTATTTTTCAATTGAAATTTTTGTTTTTTGGTCATTGTTATTCATATTTTATTTTTCATATAAATCACCATCATTTGTTATAACAATCAGAGAAGACAAAACAACCTGTCGTCCATTTTGTTGCATTTTTTTTTCTGTGGTAGGAGTATTGGTATTGGTACTTGGTATCAGGAAGTACTCAGATCCAAGTATCATTGTATCAAGTAATGTATCAGTTTGAAAACGGTGGTAATGTGGCATCCTTAGTTATAGCCACATTTAACCCACATTCTAAAACAGACAAGTCTGAATAGTTGTAGTGAAATATGTAGTCATAATAGAAGCAGAACTGCAGGTCTGCAGACTCACGGTAGAGCTCAGTGAAGGTGTGCCGCACTGGAAACTGTAGCTTAACGTTCAGAAAGATCTTCAATAAAGGAAGAGCCTCACTCAATTGTGTCACTCATAAGCATGGACAAACGGGATCATCACAGTGGCTCAATCGTGGCTACTTTAGGAGTACAAAAAAAAAAAGAAAAGAAGAGAAAATCCGGCCACTGGTCTTAGAACAGACAAGCTGTTCAGGAAAACCCCAGAACCTCCTGATGCCCAGTCTGCCACTGGGACTATTATGACTAAAATGTCAATCAGCCAACTGGCCTTCTTTTCTCTCATAAAAACGGAATCATTTGTAAAACTGCCTTAAAGATAGTATTTGACGGAGGTTTGAAATGTGGACAACGTGTAGGTGAAAAGACAGATTAACTGGTGTGACAGAAAACTAACCAAACTATCCATGTTCCTTTCGGGGAAGTGAACTGCACTTCACCACAAAAACTTAGTCAAGCTGTCAGCACTTCTTATTGCGAGGGGAATAAAATGGTTGGAATGAAACCCCTCAATCCTGCTCATCTGAAGCCAATGGATCAATCTTACTTTACCAGCTCTGCTCACTTACACCACTGCACATATGCCACTTTCTTCAAACACACATTAAGCAAAAGTGGTGCTGATTTTATTCTAACAGCTCTGACTCTCCATCCAGAATGTTCCCACTGAGGGAGGAAAATTCAAAGAGAATGTGAGCAAGCAAGGAGGGAACATTTCAAAGATGAAATAAATGGATGGAAGAAAATTAAAGGAGAAAATGTCTAAGTAAATTAAATGATATCAAGCAATTTTTGCACCATTTCAGTACAAATCACAATCTTTCTGTATTGGGCGTTCTGTTTCACCTGTTAAGGTTAGTTGCATGAAATATAAGGCGTACATCTTCATTCATCATTGCACTGAAGACAAAACACAAGAGACAAGCGGTGTAGCTGATTGATAAAGCATAATCACTTACATTTCACTCAGTTTTCAAGTTCTCTGCAAATAAACTTCAGCTGAATGGATACATAGGTGCTTTTTAAGGTGTGCTATGGATTTGACGATGCATGAAGAGATAGATTGTCACTGTAACGATAATAACAACATTGTGTGTTATGACGGGATCACACCCCCTCAGCTTTCAGCAGGAATGTGCTAAGAGCACAGAGATGTTCTCACCTCCTTGACGACGTGTTATCAATGATAAATTGTTCTGTGTCTGGCTTCGAAAGCTAAACAGTAGGAGGGACTTCCACATATTATAACAAATGCCACTTTGTCACAGTTTTTGTGAAGCTTTTTAACAGCTGAAACTGTGAAAAGTTGAAGGTTTGAAACAATAGTGTTATATTCAGAAAAATGTAAAAAGTAATAAATGTCTGTAAGAGCAATGTTTTGCTTTAGTATTCATGTACTTTCCCCCCCTTTTTTGCATTTTCATATACCACAAGCTTTAAAGTATATTTATGCAATCTTATGGTATAGACAAACACAAAGCATAATGTAATAATACAATGAGGAAAGTGATGGAGAACTTTTGGAACTTTTTTACAAAGAGAAATTTGCCCCAGTCCTTTGTAGAGCCACTTCTTTTGCAGTTACAACAGTAAGTCTTTTGGGATATGGTTCTACCAGTAAACACAGAACGTGATAGATACGACCAAAAAGCGCCACACGCCCTTGATGTTCACTTGCACGTTCAAACCTTGAAGCGTGTCCAAAGCGAACTGGACGCACTTTAAAATATGCCTCTTTCACATGGTGAAGCGGGAATATGTAATTTGTGGGAGGACCCTGACTGGGACCGCTCCCGTGGAGAAGACAAGTCGAGCAGCGGCGGAAGGATCCAGAATCTGAGAGCGGGGTGAGCCCAGCATGTGCGAGCACAGCTTGCGGTGGACTACGTGTTCAGCCTCGCCTCCAGCGGAGCTAGGACCGCTGCAGTGGGGGTTTGGAGAGCTACAGACCCAGTCAACCTGGGGCACAGGGATCAGAAAAACCAGTCTCAAAGAACATGCCATGCTTTCCCAGTTTGAGGAGCCGGCGTTATGCTGCAAAACTCCAAGCTTCGCCTGCCGACATACCAACTACTAAACTGAGCGGCTGTCCATCTGTCTGCGGTGAGTAAAAGTTTATAATATGTGAGCGATGCGGGACGTGCTGTGGTGGAGGGAGGCCTGGGTTGTCCAGAGAGGCTGTCCAGGCGAGGAAGCTGTTTATGGCTCACCTCTCGGGGGAGAGAGTGGGGCCTATTGCGGCCAAAACGTCTCTTTTAAGAGCCACCCACAAATCTCTTAAGAGCATTCCTGTCTAAATAGTTTAACCACTGGCTTGATCTGAAGCAGACGACCCAACATGAGCACCTATGGACTGATTGGTCCGGTAAAATTATGCCACTCTCATGCCTACCTAGTGGTAGCCACTGATTGGCCTTTTGGTGTTTGTGTAAAGTGATGTCACAGATAATGATAAAACATGGCTTCCAGCAAGTTCAAAACATTAATGGGGAAACTAATGACAGTAAAGTGCCAATATTCCGCCATGAATGAATGCAACTGCCAAAGTGGGGAAGACTGGAACTGGAACTGCTTTGCAGAAATGGACGGCTGATTTTTACTGGAACTTTTGCCACGCTGACCCCACCCATATCCTCCTCCTGCGTTCCTGAGATGGCAAGGGAAGCAGAAAAAGAAAATTTTGGTTCGGGCTAACCCACCACGGTCCTGGTTGAGCTGACCCTAGTGGAAAGAGGGCATTACTCTACTAGTTTTACATCTAGAGATGGAAACCTTTGCCAGTTCATCTCTGGAAAGATACATTCCAATCTTGCCAGTGACTTCAGTGGATTTAAGTGGGGACTTTTCTAGGCCTTCAGCCCACCGGCGACCCCTGGAGGACTAAGCGATTCAGAAAATGGATGGATGGATGGATAGACTGTTTCATATGATTGAATTTTATATAATGTAAGATATTTATAGTATAATCAGGTTGTGTTTGATATTTTTAAAAAGTAATTAAGTAATAAATTAACTAATTACTTTTGAAAATAAGTAATCAGTAAAGTACTGGGATTACTTTTCAGGGGAAATACTTAGTAATTAATTACTATTTCCAAATAACTTGACCGACACTGATCCTATCACAAGTTGCATTTGGAGAAGGTAACCTTTGCTATGTTTCACTTTAATTGTAACTGTTGCTTGGCCACATTTCTTCCCATAGTAAAACATGTGATGTCTGTTAGGGGGTTCTCAAGGTGTTCTATGTTTAACCCTAATAGGGGTGTTTAACACTGCAACGGCACTATACTATAACTACCAGAACAGCCACAAACTGTAATTTGACTGTTGTATATAAACCTCATTATATTACTTTGGAAGTTTACTACTGAGATAATACGAAAATGAATTAGCTAAACAATGTTTTAAAAAAACCATAATAAGACAAAAAAAGAAAATTTTTAATTTAATACACAACGTTTAATTAGGCTATGCAAGCTTTCATCTGAACTGAACATCAGCCTCAAACAATTAGTGTAACATACATACTCTAAAAGAGCATTTTTGAGCATCAGCTCATCAGAAAATTTGAACATAAACATATTACTATAAATTCAATTCAATTCAACTCAAAAATACTTTATTGATCCCAGAGGGAAATTAATTGTAGATGTAGCTCATTAATACATTTTTCAAGGAATTGTTGTAGACCATGATGGCTGTGGGGAGAAAGGATTTCCTGTAGCGGTCTGTGTTGCAGCGAAACTGAAGAAGCCTCCGACTGAAGATACTCTGTTGCTGTAGGACTGTCTCATGGAGAGGAGGCTCAGGGTTGTCCATGATCTTTTTAATTTAGGAAGAATCCTTCTTTGCATCATTATCTCCATTTGTTCCACAGTCGTCCCCATAACAGAACCAGCCTTCTGTATCAGGTTATTGAGCCATTTTAAGTCCCTGATTCTGATGCTGTTACCCCAACAGATGATGGACGAAGAGATGACACTCTCCACCACAGACTTGTAGAAGATTTGCAGCATCTTGCTGCAAATCTTGAAGGACCTCAGCTTCCTCAGAAAGTACAATCTGCTCTGTCCCTTTTTGTAGACGGCTTCACTGTTGATTCTCCAGTCCAGTCTATTGTCCAGGTGAACTCCGAGGTATTTGTACTTCTCAACCACCTCCACTTCTTCTCCCATGATGGAGACAGTCTTTGACTTGTCTCTGTTTCTTCTGAAATCTACTATCATCTCCTTTGTTTTGTTCACATTCAAGGTAAGATGATTGTCTCCACACCATGCCACAAAGCTTCTCACCAGCTCTCTGTATTCAGCTTCTTCACCATCTCTGATACACCCGACAATTGCAAAGTCGTCTGAGTATTTCTGCAGATGACAGGTTTCTGTCTTATACTGGAAGTCTGAGGTGTACAGAGTGAAACGGAATGGTGAGAGTTCAGTGCCTTGTGGTGCTCCTGTGCTGCTGATCAGCTGGTTTGACATACAATCCTTCAGTCTCACAAACTGTGGTCTGTTTGTCAGGTAGTCATTGATCCAGCTGGATCAGAGGAGAGTCGGTTGTCTCTCTGGATGGAAACAGGAGACGAGCATGCTGAGCTTGTTCCTGAACTGAACCTATTGAAGAATGTGTTCAGTTCATTGGCACTATCCACACTTCCATCTATCCAGTCCTTCCTGTGCTTAAAGCCTGTGATCTTTTTCATTCCAGACCAGACATATCTTATATTGTTCCTCTGTAGTTTGTTCTCTAGTTTCTTCCTGTAAGCCTCCTTGCTGTCTCTGATCTTGACTTTTAGTTGCTTCTGTATACTTCTTAAAAACTCCCTATAATTGAAAACAATGTTGGTTTCATTTATCACAGAAACAAAATAGAAATTATCTTTATATTATCAAAACATTTAGTAAAGGGTAACGGCAAGTATGAAATAGTATATGAGTAGTATGAAAAAAATATGCAGCAACGGAACAAGCTAGATATCAAAACTCAGTAAAAAGAGCTATAAATGCAACAATATATTATTTTAACTATGTACACTATTTACAATGAGGCTAATAAAATTATTTACAGCATACAGGAAGCGCAAATCCCCTCTCTTCGCCTAGCGCAACTCCCGCACACAGCTTTGCGGCATCTGCGGCAGGTTTTCGGAAGTTTTATTTTTGTGCAGCTTCTCCGCACCTAGCACTACCTCCTTTTTTTCACATTGGAGACTGGTTGGCCTAGAATACCACTTTGTTCCACCTGCTTTGATGGTCGTCTCCCCTCCATGAACTCAGCTCGAAGCTCCCCTCCGAGATGCTGCAGGAATTTACGTTGTGGGATCTGCGTGACAGTACACTGCTGGAACAGCACATGGGCATTTATTCCCGCAAGATCAAGAATATTATAAAAAACAGCCACGGGCCATCTCCGTGTACCACCCTTTGTGGAATACTTCCTAGCCATCTGATCCGAGATATCGGTTCAGATGGCTAGGACGCCATATATGACGCCATATATTGTTTAATTATAGTATTGCACAAACTCCGGCTTTGCCCTCGGACCATCAATTATCCCCACAGTCGTGTGCACAGTGCTGAGTATACAGACATTTTTGCGAGCCTTTCCCTGATAAACAGTAAGCGTCGCACCTCTGCATTTCAGCACGCTTGATGAAAAGAGCTCCGCTTGCTGTTTGGCGGAGGGTGGTAACTTGCGCTTGGTTCCCCAGCGTACCCACAAGGCTGGTCTTCCTGGCTTGCAAGGTGGTGGCCAATTTTAGAGAGGTGAAGAAACTATCAGTGGTGATGTTTCTTCCTTTCCCCATGAATGGCTCTGCCAGTTTCAGCACCACGTTCTCCCCAAGCGGCTGACCTCTACCACGCGTTTCGTCCTTTCCCAGATATGGAGCACCATTCAGCATGTATTTAGACTCGACATCAGCTGCCAGCCAAAATTTGATTCCAAATTTATCCGGCTTATTTGCCATGTACTGGATGAATTTGCATCTGGCCTTGGTGGGGAAAAGGTGATCATCAATGGTGATCTTGGCACCAGGCTTATAACAGGCAATGCAGTTTTTCACAAACTTGTTCCAAGTAGCAGAGATCAGCACAAACCTATCATCCACTAGTCTTTTCTATCAAAACGAAAAAATCTCATTATTTCTTTGAATCTATTTCTGGACATCGTTTCCTTGAAAAAGGGGAAACCCCATTTTTCTGACCAGAGACTGTCCACGTCCATATTTCTTGCTCCCTGTGCACCTCGGATATATAACAGTGCAATGAAGGCTTTCAGCTCGGCCACCATCATGTCCCATGAACCATCGCCGTGATGTCGATGCGCCTTAGCTACTGTGCATTTCCTGATGTGCTTTAGCATGCCTAGATCAAATTGGCAGAGGAAAGCTGTTAGGCCACCATCGATGTTGCACTTTGCGTAAAGTGAAGGGCCGGTGGCTTCAGTGAGGACGTTTTGACTCTGCCTTCTCCCTGGATATTCACCAAGAGCAAAAACTGTCCACACAGTCCCATCCTTTCCGTTTTCCACTGTCAAAGGAGAGGGTATGTTAGGCTCCAGGTTGGGATCAGGTGCGGGAGATGGCTCAGGATGTCCTGTGATGATAATATAACGAAAATAACTAACTAAATAATACAAATAAATAAATAAAGTAAATTGAAATAAATAAAGTTGTCACATGATAATCTAGCATTTGGCCTATGCTGGCCTAATATTATTATGACGCTAATTACTCTAAAAAGCGGCCAAGTCAGCACAGCATAGAAAAAGCTTACCTGATATTTCGGCTGGCATAACAGCATTTGGGTGACTGTCAGATAACATTAGGCGTCTCCTTTTCCTCGGGATCTCTCTAACTCACTGTTAGGGGACAAACTTTCATTCACCCAGGAATCGCCGCTGCCATCAGACTCAATATCCGGGCCAGATTGCCCACCAGAATCGTCACTTTACATGTTCATCAACAGTGGCGGCTGGTGAAAAATATTCTTGATGGGGCTGTGCTTTGCGCACAACTCTATTATTTCCTGAACTAACTACAGCTCTTTTATTTCCTGTCTTACATCATTGGACAAACTGAATAATCCAGGTGTGTCTGACCTTTGTTGTTGTGAATACTGAGGTCAGACACATCTGGATTGATCGGTTTGCCCAATACAGACAGGAAATAAAAGAGCTGTACTTAGTTCAGGAAGTCGCTCAGGAAATAGCTTATAAAGTAATTTTCAATAATCAACCCAAAACAATTGAACATAAACAGATGGATACCAGTTCTCTCTGAAAAACTGATTATTTTAATTCCAATATTAAACACCTGATGCATTCTTCTACGAAACATAAATAGAAAATTTCACAAACAAGTTTAGAACCAAACTAGAAAGAAATAAGTTATTAGGTTTACACAAAAACTTTACAAACAAAGCTGTCAATTCTTACAGCAGCGCCCCCTTGTGGCAGAAAAATCACATCTAAGTACATTAAATTGCAAATAAAATAAAATTATCATAGGTGGTAAATAGGCAATGCATTTCTTCCTTCTGTCCTTCTGAGTGGCAAAGCTCTCAATGACCCTTCTATTGAAGTCAGGAATGTTTGTGAAGAGCTTTTTTTCCATGGAGAGCATGGCCAGAGCATTCAACCGATCCTGTGTCATGGTGTTCCTCAGGAAAGTCTTAATCCTCTTTAATGTAGAGAAGCACCTCTCTGATTCGGCTGTGGTCATGGGTGTGGTGACAAGAATCTTCAAAAGAGTGAACATCTCTGTGAAAGTGTTTTGAAGATTGTTCTCCATGAAAAACTGGAGGAGAGTCAGTGCACCACTGCAAGCCCTGAACTCATGGTTCTCATAGATGAGGGATAGCTCTGTTCTGAGCTTAGCCTTGTCTAACATGGAGTAGACCTCCACAGTTGTTTCCAGTGCTGCATCTGGGAACTGCACAAACAAGTTGCCTTGTAGCAGAGTGGCACTGATGAGGTGCTTGGTAAAAGAGAATCCCTCTTTCGCATGGCTCAGGATGGTTTCACATACCTGTCATATGATAAATAAAAAACAACACATAAGTAGATAAACACTTTCATAGGAAATAATGTAATCAGTACCCTCTTACAGGATAAAAGGTAAAAACATCTTATTGAGAATCAGAAATGTTTTATAGTCCCAAAAATGGGGAAAATTGTTTGTTGCAGCGGCAGTGTAACAAGAAAGAATAATAGAATCAGATCGACATATGTTCGTACATACATATTGTCGGGATTGATATTTTTTTAGGGCTACTTTATATAACAGTCTCGTATTGAATATGTTTATATAATCTTTAGTTAGTATTCAGAAAGTAAAAGTCTGTTTTTATTAGCTTGCATGATAGTAAAGAAATGTTTGTCAAGTATGGTTTATGGGGGAAAGCTTTTAAGTCGTAAAACTCTAGGCTAAGGTTATTGCACGTTGTAAAAGTGGGATGCGGAGATAAGGAACAGAGTAGAGAGTAGACAGTCATAAACAGACCGGATGGTTACAGCGATAACTCAGGAAACCTTGAGAATAAACGTTTGGTGTAATAAAATCTAGGGGGAGGAGAATAGACATGTGACTACGTGCTTTGTTCTTCTTTAATAAAAATGGTACACCCCTGTACACGACAGTTCAGTTCAGATCAACTCAGTTCTGACTGTTCTCCATCTGCAGATGTGTATGAGTGTGAAACAGAAATTCTGTGTCTGTGCATTATTTCACTCTCTGTCTCTCAGCTCTGATTTTATTTTGGAAAACTTCCCGCCGGGGGAAATGTTGGCGCCCCCACACTCTCCGGAAGCGAGTGCCGATCGCATGGGAACGAGGAGCCAACAATATTTACATCTAATGTACACATACATATTTAAATGTAATACATATTTACATGACATTTTTTACATACAGATTTTAAATATGTATAATAAGTATGTGTGTTGAAATTAGTTTGTACAGATAATGCACAGTTATTAAACAAACGTCCCCGATTGTGGGACAACCAAGGATTTCTGATTCTGAGTGTCTTGTACACAGAAATGTAATGTAATGTACAGCTTACCCCTGTACCCAGCTGCTGTTGTTCTCCCTGTCCTAACGTCCTCTGTTTCTTTGTGGGCTGCTGCTGCACAGATGCGCTGCATTCCTCACTCAGAGAATGGATGGAGTCCCTAATGAGACACAAGTTACCATCCACATTACTGTTTCAGAAACTAAAATACTGGAGAATTTCATCATAGTAATATCAAAAAATTATTTACCTGATCTTTTGCATGCTGTTGGTGAAGCTCTGGATGACTCCTGTGATGTAGACTGAGTCAATGTTCCTCTTCTGCAGCTGGTTGAACAGCATGTACACATGTGGCATTATCTTGTGAAACAATGCCAAGAGAAAGCAGAAATCAAAGCCAGCTCAAAGGCTCCACAAAATTTAACACAGTCAATTATCTTGGACAAAATGTGACGATTCCAGTCCACTTCTTTATTGTTTTTCTTTACTGCAAGCCTGTGCACCTTGTCTAGCTGCATAGCAATGTTAACTCTGCCTAGCATGGCTAGCTTCACCGTGTTATCCATATGTGCCCGGGATGACTCATGTTTTTTTACCTTTTTTGAAAAATGTTTCATGTCCGTCACTCCTGACACGGTCCATGCCATATCTGTCCCAGTTGTTTTGAATAGCAAACACGGAAAGCAAAATAAGGCATTTACGTGATTGCATCCAGCTAGCCAAGCCTTCTTGGTGTACCAATTTCGGGAGAAGCCTCGCACGTACATTTTACCTTTCTCCTTGTCTTGCTGGCGTATCTTTATGTCGGGCTGATCTGGGCCGAGCTCTTTGATATTAAGTTTTTCGACCAATATTCTCCTCTTGAAGGGATACTGGAGAAGAGACCGAATTGAATTCAGCGGCTGCTGAGATTCCGCATCTGTCCTCGTACTCGCGTCCATCACTGCCAAGGTCACCACCGGATATCTTGCCCGTGCACCAGCCTTTGGGCGATTTTTCTATCACCCTTTGGGTTTCCGAATCGATGACGGTGATTGGATGAATTCCTGCTGCTATGTGCAAATTTCTTTTTAGTAATTGGTTGGCTGCTGCACTGCTTGGGCAATCTTTCTGCAGTGGGAGCTTTTTCTCCAAAAATTATATATATTTATATATACATAGTTCTTTTTTTTTTACAAATTTAAACAGACAATTAACTTAGAACATGTGATTATTGTTCATTTATTTATTTTTATTAAAAATCAAAAACACTTGGGGGGGCGGCGGCGGCCTGCCGCCACTGTTCATCAATCTTTCTAAAGCCTTTTCTACTGTCATATTTCTTTTAGACCTCTGTGTAATATTAGTTTTGCTTCAGTGAGAAAATAAAAAACTGAAAAACAACGATAAATTTTAGCTGGACCAAACACCGCTGAAGATAATCTTTGACAATTCCCGCCTTGACGTTCTATTGTTATCTAGCGCGGGAAATTGAACTAGTACAGCGTAAAACTCGCTGCAGTCTTATTGACCGCCTTTGGCTAAAATAGGTAGAAGTTTCATTTATCCTTTGAACACTAAATATGAAATCTATTTTTTATGAAAGTTTACAGAATTTTAGGAAAAGTCATGAAACAGTAAGGCTGTATGTTTTTTTTTCCATAAAGTAATTAAACATACAAATTGAAAAACAGTCAATATGACTGCCATGGCCGTTCTAGTGTTTAGTAAAAGAGGGGGATTTAATCTTATTTCATGGTTCAGCAGACCTACATATAAACTATCAGCTGCAGGTAATGATTGATTGGTGATGATTGATTTTTAACATGCCAGATGATACTGATATGCGCAGTGGGTAGCACTGTCGCTTTGCAGCAAGAAGGTTGTGGGTTCGTATCCTGGCCCAGGGCCTTTCTGCATGGAGTTTGCATGTTCTCCCTCCGGGTGGGTTCCCTCCGGGTACTCCGGCTTCCTCCCACAGTCCAAAAACATGACTGTTAGGTTAATCGATCACTGTAAATTGTCCTTAGGTGGGTGTGTGCGTGCATGGTTTTTTTTCCTGTCTGTCTCTATGTGGCCCTGTGATGGACTGGCGACCTGTCCAGGGTAAACCCCGCCTCTAACCCATTGACAGCTGGAGATAGGCCCCCCCGTGACCACTTGAGCAATAAGCGGTTCAGAAAATGGATGGATGGATGGATGGATAAATTCTATAAGGCTGAGTCCTAAGAAATTTTGTATTCAGACACTTACCAGACAATGCCATGATGATTCGTGTCTCCTTGCACGCAATAAAAATAATCCAGGGATCAAGGAAGAAAACTCTCTTAACAGTCTTTGTTCTTAAAGTTGCTATTTTACATTGCATACCATTAAACGTGTAGTATAGATGTTTGGTATTTTTTTTTATACTCAGCTATTATACCTTAAACAGTCAAAACATATTTTTTTGGTCATATTATAGTAGTACATAGACGTCAGACTCAAAAAAGTTTTCTGATAAAAACTGTTAATATACTGTATTCAAAATCTTAAGTTTAATAGTTATTACTTTTGGTTAATTTACACTTTAATTGCACCACCTCTAAAGGGACTATATCATGCCATTTTACAGCTTTCAACTCCTGGGATAGACATATATATGATAAAATGTTACCATGCAATATTAATTTTTCCTAACATTTAACTTGTATCCTGTAGGTAATGTTGGACCACGAAGTAAAACTGCTTGTTTCTCTATAATCCCGTCTCCTGCACTCCCCCCCTTCCCCACCCCGCTCCACTCCCATGCAAAACCGCAGCAGCGCAGACTGACAAAAACAGTGCTGAGCTTTATCTCAAACATTATTCTGACAGGGAATTTGAAAAGCACCAAATACCACAATAAACTCTGTTATATTAAGGGCTCAGACGTTTTGTTTATTTATTTATTTAAATTTTTTTAAACTTTCAGTTGCTAAATCTCCAGGCTTTAGACAGAGCCAAAACAACATAGCTCAGTCCAGGAAGCAGATCTTTCCAGCCCAGTATATAAAAAAAGCTGTGGGTGTTGTTTGCACCTGTTTACTGAACATTCTGAGATGCTACAGATAAATTAATTAACCACACAATGCTGTTATAAGATCACATCTCAGCTCTTTGTTCTTTGATCCAGCTGCTGTTCTTTGGGAATGTAGAATAAAATCCTCTAATCCATGCAGCCAAACTGTTTTTTTCACAGAGAAAGTAAAATTCCAACAAAAAAAGTGTTTTAAGCTGCCAAAAACCGAAGCAACCATGAACTTTGAGAAGGAGGAGGGTGTGTTTGGAACTCTATCAGAGGTAAGGCACTGTCCGCAGGGGCAATGTAGACACCTCTAGCACTCCCTTGTTTTCACTTTCATGCATCAAAGTTCAATTGGACATTCAAACATCCCTGTGCAAACTGGACTTTCTCGTGCAAATAAATTAGTTTGATCAAAGCAGGGCTGATGATAGAGGAAAAGTTTCTTTTTTTTCAACCTGGGCCTTATTTATTAGCATTTATTACATGCATTTACTAACCCAGACCAGTTTGGAGCCAGTTGGAATTCTTCGGAAGATGTTTCTATCTATTCACGAACAGCTTATATCCATATAACTGAAGTCATGAGGGCAGGAAAAGTGCCACCTCTAAATAAGGCATTATCTGCCCCAAGAAGAAGTTTTGGGGCAGATAATGCCTTATTTAGAGGCTGCACTGCACACTGATCGTGCCTGGACATAAACCTCTTCCAAAGTACTTCAGTTGGTTCCCAACTTGTCTTGGTGAGTAAATGAACATAATAAATGCTAAAAATAACGTCCAGTTAAAAACAAAAATCCATTTAATGCACCCTAAATGTGCAAAGCTGCCAAAGATAAATCCCCAAAGCCATAATTATCCCAATTTTGGTTGTAATGTGATTGGAAAAAAGTCCAAGATTAGTGAATACTTTTTTCAAGATACTGTAAGTGTGTATTTACAGAATAGAGATAAATATGAAACACTAACCTCATGGTAGTGAGCTTATATTGACACATTTTTTAAGCTTTTTGAGATGAAGTTATGATATGTTGTTTGGGTGACCAGAAGGAAAAAATGCAGTTTCAATGTTATACAAGACATTGCTTATTGCAGCGTTGAGAGTGTTTGCCAAACGCTGAAGGAGACATCAGGTGTTTGCTGGAGAGGAAATTGGAACATTAGTGTATGATGAAGACAGAGCGAGGAGAAGGGATTGCTAGAAAGAGACAGAGGAAGGAATCCTTCCCCAGGGAGAAAACACTGCATCAGTTTTTTTTTTTTTTCCTGAAAGATATTGGCAATGGAAATGGGCTGCAGAGTTAAAATGTCTTCTGTTAAGGCACTGAGGCCTGAAGGCAAAAACGTCAGTGTCTATATGGAAGGATGCATTTGTTTCAGTGTGCGTGGATAGGTCTATGTATGGTTTTGTCTGCAAATGTGGGCAACATTTTGTTGAGCTGCTTATACATCCAGAATCACATGGATATTCCGCTATAGTTCAATGAATTTAAATAAAGATTTTGTTACAGTGTGTGGGATGATGTGTGCACTGTTTCTTTTGTTTTTGAAGGGCTGAATTGGAGATTAAATCTACTGAGTTCCCTTGGCTGTCTCTTTTTCCTTAACGCACACACACAGACACTGATTCTGTAGCTGGAGTATTTTTCCCCAGGTCTGAGAGATGTATACAGAGACCGAGGTAACTCTGTGTGTTAATATGAGTGTTGTATATGTTTTTCCGCCAAGTTAACCCCAACAATATGATAGATGTAGATGCATGGTCACAAACACACAAGCTCATTCTCTAAAACCAATAACTTCCGCTTAGATTTGTTGTATGGATTGGCTTCCATAGCTGAGTCACTGGTTGAGCAGAAAAAGTACTTCTGAAAGATATGATATGAAAACAGATATCCAAACACAGGGTGATGCTGCGAGGTATTACAGTAGTACTACCTCTGTGGGCTGTCTTCTTTATGCTTATGGCAAGAGCAATCGTGTCAGGGGTTTTCAGGACACAGTGGACATTTTACAAATCTTCAAAGCAACTGACAGTTTGTAGCACAATACATCTAGCTCACCAGACAAGATGATACGCAATACTGGGTTTACATGTAAAAAAAAAATAAATAAAATTAATCAAGTTCAGTTTTGGTCCACTAAACCCTGATTTTTCTGTGGAATGTAACCACAAATGATTTGCGTAAAATGTCTATTCACACATTGTCCACCTGAACTACTCTAAAGAAAAAAAATGCTGCATAAAAAGCTGAAATACCTGGGCCCAATGCTACTTGACATGCTATTGGTTGATGTTTGATTATTCGAATCCAGTAGCAGCAATAATTTTGCTTGGCACTGACTGGCTAAGCACCAAATATTGGAGATAAGGACGACTGTGGATTTTAGCTCTACTAAGATTGTGTGAGCACTATTCAAATTAGGACTTTGCTGCCGCTATGAGCTCTGTCACGGCTAGAGATGAGTAATATGTGAGTGGATTCATCATGGATCTTTAGCAGGATAACAGCAGGATCCTGTCAGTGTCTCAACCACGGCGACTTTTGGAGTACAAAAACAAATGTTCTGGCCAGCAGTCTAGAACAGACCAGCCTTTTGGTAAAGCTTCAGAATCTCACTGTGGTCACTGAAAGAATACCACCTTTCAAGTGGTGTACAATAATAATATGTAATTAGAAAGAGTGTCAAAAATAGCTCAAAAATAGTCCTGATGCCAAAGGGAATAAAAAGAGCAGAAACAATAAAAAATGCTCTCTTTTGTGTATTCACTATGTACAATAAATATTTTGGAGTAATATAATGTATTTTCATCATAGAATTATAAAGTTCAGTTTTAAATAATCTTATGGGCCCGAGATGGTTCATATGTCTCTAACATGTCAGAGATGTACTTTGGTGCCAAACCATGAAAAGACTCATACACATGCAGAGCTCTTTTAAATTCTATTCTATGAGCGACAGGAAGCCAGTGCAGAGACCGGAGCACTGAACTAATATGGTCATATTTCCTGGTTCTTGTCAGAACTCGAACAGCAGCGTTCTGGATGTACTGCAGCTGTCTAACAGCTCGTTTAAAGCATGTATACACTTTAGTCTGGCTGAAGTCGGACCGAACTGGCCTACTCCTGATCCAGCTAACAAACCCAGATAACGCAGTTAAAACCAAAATGCCTCTGCATGTAAACCACATCGCAGGTTAACTGAGTTTTGACTGGCCTTGGCACCCCCGCTTCTAGAAGTGACAAGTAGTTGGAAAAATAATCAACAAAACAGCAGCAACAACACGTGTAACACAATATAACAGTAACCCCTCCTTTCCACCAAACGCGTCAGCAGCATGTTACAGCAGCAGCACGTAATACGCTGCTGTTAGCCACCGCTGTAATGAATATAATCTTTTCCACCGGAGGCGAAAGCAGCACGAGTTTGCCCCATCACAGGAGTGTCATGTCGCAGCACTTTTCTAACTATACGCGGCAGTCCTATTTCCTATGCGCTACGCCTATGAAACGTGTACATTTTGACATTTTGGATAGGGGAAGACAAGAAATCAGACGGCTCTGCGCTTCTTTCCGGTAGCTTTACTTTACTACCTGTGCTGCCCCGTGAGAAGTAAGTAGGTCGCGGGAGGGTCTACACAACCTCGGATCGCCACTAACATTATTCTTTTGCACTTAGAGGGATTTTATATATTCCCTGACATAACATAAACTTATTGGCGAATGCAAAACGGACAAAACATAAAACACAGACCTTCTGGAGCCATGTTGTAGTCTTTTTCCTGCTTGTTGTTGAGTTTACTGACGAAACCACGCTTGATTTTGCTGATCTCGCATGATTTCGACTCTCTTGGTGACAGCTGCTTCCCTGCTGCTACGTGCTGCTGACGCTGACCCCATGGAAAGAGCCAAGCAGCAGAATACGCGAGTAAAACGTGCTGCTCCTGTAACACGATGCTGACACATCCAGTGGAAAGCCCGGGTAAGTGAGTAATGTAATGTGCTGCATTTTGTCGTCCATTTCTTTGCTCATTGTGCATTCTTTTACTCTGTCTGTTTCACTGCCGCCAGAAATGGTTTACTCTATAGGCCAAACGGAAGAATGCCAACACGAAAGAGTGCATGTATCCACCTACTGTCGGGAGTAGTACACACTTCATTCAATATTTACATTTTCTTACTGCCATGAATACTCAGATGCTGGCATGGACAGGCCATCGATGTAGCCAGAGTCTTTTCCAAAGACCAAACATTTGCCAGGTGAATCTGAAATCCAACACATAAACTTTAAATTGCTTGCTGATTGTTCCCACTGAATCACAGCCACCACAAATTATTGCATCTTGTCTGTTTAGATAAGATATTTAGAAGTGCCTGCCAGTTTTCTTGTTGGTAGGCTAATGACACAGTTGCAATTCTCTAAGAGATCAGAAACATCTCATTTATGTTTTTCATCTTCTTTTTGAAACACATAGGATCAAATGCAGTCCAGATAGCAGTCCAAAATTTGAAATGGTCCTTCAGTTTAATACTGAAGTGATGCTCTGAAATTGGAACAGACAGAAGCTATAAGATGTCATGCTAACAGCTCTCACATGAATATTTGGGGGTCTTAATTATAGCTTTCTTCACAGTGAGACAGCAAACTGATAGGACTTCACAGGAGAGGCTTTAGTTTGACAAAGAAACTGTGACATTTCAATACTGTTAGATCTTGCAGCATCTCATCGCATCCTTATTTGTTATTATGCACGGTTTACAAGAACCCGATAGTAATGCAGCGAGACAACCATATGTTGCCAGTATTAGACCAAAGTTTATGTCTACAATGAACAATAAAAAAAATGTACCTGCTTACCCTGGAACTAATCTGTTGATTTAAATAGTCAGTGTCAATAAATCAGGGCAACTGTAAAGCACTATATTCCTTATCCCAACATAAAGAGTCTCAAATGCAGCTTCGAGCTCAAACAACCCATCTTTTATTACATGTCATTTTGACAGTAGCTTGCTAGCTGCAGCCCTCATGACAACACCTATTGTCCCTCATACTTTTGGTGATTGATGTAGCATTGCGCCATCAATTGCAGCCTTACATACAGCCAGACACAATATCAGAGGGACCGGCAACAATTTAAAGGACCCAAGTATTTTATTATGGACTTCAACATTCCCAAATACTGCTGACCAAGGTCCCAAGGGCTATGTAGCAGATGTGTTTATAAGATTCAGATCTACTACTGTTCACAGGAGGACAGGTTGGACAGGTTGGGCAGGGGCAGGAAGTGACCAATGTGTTGTAGTTTTACATTGAGCACACAACAGAGGAGCCATTCCCCCCACCACTTCTGGCCACAAAGATGCCCAACAACAAAAAAACTAGCATTCCACACTAAATAGATGCATTACCTTCAAAATTGAAGGGGAATAAATGCAGAATTGTATTATTTCTCCAAAAGTGTGTAGAAGGTAAAAGAGGAAGAAAGGGAAGTTGAGAAAACCCATTATTAAAGTTCTTTGGTTTCTTATGATTAAAGGAAACCTCTACAATGATTTCAAACTTTACCCTGAATTAAGTTAAGTCTTAAACTTCTGGATTACCATGTTCTTTGGTGCCTATGGTTTATTTGTGGGATATTGTAGCCTGTTGGAGAATTTCCATTAGTTGCATGACTAAGAATCTTGCCAGAATACTTTGCACTTTTTAAAAAACTTATCTTACCCCCTTTTTAGATGTGAATGTTTTTATTGTATGCTTGCTTGCTGTATATTTATGTTTTGAATGTGTCGACTAGCATTTGTTCATTCCTAGACTCTGTTTTCATTTAGGCCAATATTCTTTTTTTCAGTAAAGATATTTTCCTTTTTAATTGGTAGTCATTTTACAAAGTTTCTTAGTTGCAGATGACTAGGGCATAAGATGTGGAACATGAAACAGTAGTTGAACCGCCTCCCTCTTGTCCTCAGTCTGACTATAACCCTATCAGGCATGAATCTTAATCTAATAATTTGAAAATTATGAACATAAACAAATGCATTTCTGAGGTTACCCACTGACCCAAATATACCAATTAAGTTTAATTATCTGTAATCTAATACAGAAAGCCAGTCTTTTGTTTAAACACCAGAAGGAAACATCTTCTTGGCTGGAGTTGAACTCTGGGCCATAAGCAATAGAAACCACTGACATACCTGGCATACCACAGGGGCCCAAAGGACAAGCTGCCTTCTTAAATAAACCTAACCTTTTAGTCTTTATCCCAAATGAGGATCACATGACTGGCATACAGAGCAAAAGGTTAATGCATTATTTATATTCTCAGTATGTGTAATCTTAAAACCTTTCAACATCCATCAGCCACATTGTCTGAGTAATACCAGCAGTTTTTAGGCCAGGTCACAAAAAGTTTTCAGAACAACTGGCTTTTAAAGTTTAGCATCTATTCTGTAAATTTAGAGCGATATATACAAAAGTAGTCTGAGTAGTTTTTTTAAACCAGTTTATTGTTCTTAATAGGCCCTGAAACAAACATCCTATTAGATTTTTGCATAAATTGTAATGATCTGCTTTTAGGTCTGTGTTTTTATTAGAAATTGTGTCAGAAGAGTGTGTTGAAAGCAAAAACTTTTAAAATGACGAATACACTTAAATCACATTAACCTGACTAAAATGTTTTGTGGTTTGATGGATGATTTTAGTTTTTCAGAAAGGATAAATACAAATCAACAATTATGTTAAAAAATACGTCTTGCTAATGCAGCTGCAAGCGCATGCAAACCTTTTTCAAATTTCCTTTTAATTACATTTTTTCAGTCTATTTTGTCTCTTTTTTCAGTTTTATATCCAATGCAGCACTCCATCTCCCTCACACCGTACATTACTAATAGACTTAAGAATTAGGAGAAAAAAAAAATCATTTTTCAGACTGAACTGACCCTAACACACCTTCTATTTTTCTTTTCTACTACGCTCCAGATATATTTTTCCTAATGTTAATGCGATTGTTAACCCAGTTTTCTCTCAGTGTTTTTCTCCCCATAGAAGTTCCACCGGGTCTGGTACCCTGCTCAGCTATAATGCCCCCTGCTGGATGGGGAGCGTGGGTCCAGATGATGTTCAAAGTCACCGAGCATCCTTCATGCTGTCTCTTCTCTGTCTTCTCAGACCCCCAGACGGTCGTGGCAGATGACCGCTTGTACTGAGCCAGGGTTCTGCCAGAGGTTTCTTCCTGTTAAAGGACAGTTTTTCCACTCCACTGTCGCTACATGCTTGCTCAGTATGAGGGTTTGTAGAGGAATTGCTGTGGTTGGAGTCTGCATGATCCGGGCACAACCTCATGCCGATGACTCAACGCAATCTGCTGGGATTCCTTACATAGAAAACGTAACTGATTGGAATGTTTGTATAATTGTATTGAGATTACTTTTGTTGTAAAGTGCCTTGAGATGACATTTGTTGTGAACTGGCGCTATATAAATAAAAGTGAATTGAATTGAAGTAATTGCTCCCCCAAATAGAACCTGTATGACAATTTGAGGCTGACTGAAAAATAAAAGAGCTTCTCCCGCATGCTGGCTCTCACCCAAACGACTATTCCTCCTCCAGCATAGCTGGCACTTTCAACATGTACAGATTTATAGGTTTTATTGTTTTATCCATGTTTAAGTCATGTTTAACATCCTGAAAGAAGGATGTGAAGCTTGCTAAACTCACAGCGATTTTTTTTTCTTCTTCTTCAGTTGTCGTCCACTGTGTTTTCATACAAAACCTCAAGTAACTTGTGCCCACTGTCGAAAATTGGTGCTTTCTCTGCATCAAAATGTTTCTTTAAAATTCAACGACATCATGTGTTCAATCCATGGCACATTTCAAACTGGAACAGAAAATAACTATTATCTCATTCCTACTTTCTGATAGTACACTGTAAATGCAGATTTTGTTTCCAGTTAAACTTTTGAGTGATGATTACATACTGTTATATTTTGTAAAAAACCCGCTATCATTAATTAATATTTGTTCATCGTACTATTTAGCTGAAGATTTATTGCCCTAATCATTTTTAATAGAGATAACTTGATATGTTTAGTTTTAGAAAAAAGGTGAGGAGCCCATTTCAAAGAGTTCGCCGGTGACATCACGATCAGGACAGGGGGAAAGGGCCCAGCAATCAATGACCACACCCCCCATTCAACTTTGCACATGTCAGCAACATAGCTAATTGAACACCATGACAAAGGAGCATATCACAACATATCAAGTATCTGGCTATGACACAAAAGTAAATAAATCAACAATGTTGTCCTTGGCTGAAGCAGAGTTAACTAGATGACTGGTGAATATTTGTTTACGCTAAGTATTTTCAGTTATTGCAATCTTGTTGTAGTACATTCAACGTAAGTCTTCAATTCCATTAGGGGCTCAAGTACATTGAACATACTCTACTGCCCTTATTCAACTAATGCTTTATTACTTAAAAAATTTAATGCAATGAGTTACCTTGAGTTTTTCAAGTAGATTCAACTTATCCGGGTTTACAGTGTAGGTGACCCGGGGACCGGATGTAGATGGCCTCCCTACAGAATAACAGAAAACTCGCTGGAGCATGTATTATGCTTTATGACTTTAGAGATTAGCTTTAAAAGTTTGATGTCTGTTTCTGTTATAATGCCATCTTACATCAGTGATGTATAGCTTTCTTCAACGTGTTAATTTCCTGGGCCATAGACCTCTTTCGCCTATGACCTATGAATGCAAAGGGCCAGGTCATTTAGCAAAGATTTTTTCCGCCTAATAAATTAAATCTTCATTTGAAGACTGCATTTTTGTTTTCCGAGGTTAATTTTGTCTGATAATATTAATATTAAGTGCAAACAGAAGGAATCTGCAGGCAGGCTAAATCCTTTTTCTCAGCATTATATAGTTACAGCATATACAGCATTGTCATCTTGCCTTCATACAGTACAGACTGTGTTTGAGTGTGAAGAAGATTATTATGGCCTATTGAGGAGGTATTATGAGCATCTATCTGTCACTCAGCCATTTCTGTCTACCCATCTGTTTATTCAGCTGTCATCCATCCATCAAACCATCTGAGGGTATATTTATGTATGTGTGTGTGCCATGCCAATATACATGTGAAAGTAAGAAGGGTTTTCCTGGCCAGATTTTTCAACATTCTGTTTCCCACTTGGTTTTGTGCCAGTCCCACTTAACCTGTCGTTCTACTTTAATTTTAGCCCGTCTCTATTTTCTTTCCACCGTATCTCCTTGTATTTGAATGATGTCTTACCCTTTCCTTTTTCTTTTATTTCATCTGGTGTCTTTAGGTGGCTCCATTTTATCTCTTTCCACCTGACAAATGCCACTCAATATCGTTGGCTACCATGACAAAACTTGTCCGTGATCATATATTTGGAGATTTCGCTAACTTCTCCCTACACTTAAGTTTTTTTTCATGATTTAAAAAGGCCAAATAACAAAGTCATACAGGAGGCCCAGTAACTTAGAATATCAATTAAACTTTAACTAGAAAAGCACTCAGAGAGTGCAGACCTCTGTGAGGGCTGCCCCCACCCCCCACCCCAAATTCCATGTTGTGATCAAATTTTTACTCTAGGTACTTTTGCAATGCAATATCTGTTAGGATTTGTTGATTGCTAAAACACAAAAAACAAACAAAAAAATTGGCACAATTTTCACAACCTCTACTTCTGTCCCCATTTGCTTGACTCAATTTATTACAACCTGAAACAAAATTAATTCCAATGAATATATTGACAATGAGTAAGAAGTTTACTGTGGAAAGCTTGAGTATTAATATAAGTAAAGTTAAAGTGTTTTCCCTCAACTGTCTTCCTGTTCCTAACCACGGTGTTCGGACAAATCATTCCACAAAGGTTCCAGGTGAGGCCATGAAGGTAGTGTGGGGGAATTTTCTCATGGGGTTTTCTTTTTGGTGTCTTAATGTGGTATTTTAGGTGTAGGTTAGATTTGTATATTTATGTGAGTGTATATATATTCTTATATATTGGGGGGAAAATATTTGTATTAAAATAAAGATTTCGTAAATATTTGGCGGGTGAAGCAGGTCTCCCCTGTTAACTGGGATAGATGGTTTAGTCATGTTGAGAGCAGGATATATAAGACTGCATGTGAAGTTTTGCTGAAGTCTGTTTTTGAGAATGTTGGACAAATAAAGTCTGCCTTAAGCCTAATTCAGACCACACTTTGCAGCGAGGCAGCAGGACGCTCAAAGTCAAGAAAGTGGCTGCTTGAAAATTAAAACCCAGCTGCTTGCTCAATTTGCACCGTTCGCCTCGCAGCGTGTCCGCGAGGTCATGGCAGTACGTCAGTAGCCCACATCACAGGCAGGTGGGGGATTTCTCTGTTGTTAGTTATGGCGGATTATGTCGAGAAAGTGGCTTTGCTTTATTTAATTAATAAAGCAGTTGCCCGAACCGGGCTTGGCTAGCGTAAGCTAACAAGAAAGTTTAAACTGTTTACCTGGCACTCCAATATCCTACGATATCTTCCTCCAGATAAGGTCCGATCTCTTCCTGTCTTATAAAAAGACGACGACGGGTGCTAGCGTAAGCTAACAAGAAAGTATTAAACTGTTTACCTGGTACTCCAATATCCTCTGATATCTTCCTCCAGATAAGGTCCGATCTCTTCCTGTCCTTATAAAAAGACGATGACGGGTCATAACGGTCACGGCAGTTGCAAACCGCAATGATGAGTTTGTCCTCCATGTTGAAATGAATTTTACTGACTGGCCAATGTAGGAATAGATGAGGTGATCAGTGATCAGGGTCACTGGTTGGTCGCTGCCTCGCGTCGGCTGCCCCAAAGTTAAATTTACCCAACTTCATGCAGCAGCAGCCTGGGACGTCATGACGGATCATCAGAGCAGCACCTGCTGCCCTGACGGGCGCGATGAGCTGCTTGGCAGCTTGATGCCCGCCGGCTGCATAGGTACCATAGACTTTGTATGTAATCGAGCTGCTCTGCTGCCTCGCGGCAAAGTGCGGTCTGAATGAGGCTGTACTCACCATTCCCTGCCTTGGCATCATTTTCCCTGAAATCCAGCCCCTAGTCTTCTATTCTGACAGTGTGTCATGTGAAAATATGGCTGTGCTTACCAAATGAAAACACGAGTTCCATTTTGTGAACATGTTAAGAGATGATTTGATGGTAGAGTTGTTTGGCAAAGGGATGCCAGGTTTAGCAATTTGTGTGTGATGTTTGGGACTTTGTGTGTGCAGTTTAAAAAAAACGTACAGTTAAAAAAAAACGGTAAAGAGACATTCTTCTATGTTTCTGCTGTTGCTGTGCTGTTCCAGCAGATTTGCATAGGAGCAATTAGATTGCTTTGCATGCATTCCATCCGTAGGGGGACTGCTGCGCAAGCTCAGGCGTCTGTAAGCTCTCTGAGATGGGAGTGGAGAGGCGGAGGTTAGCAACGCTGGTTGGTGGGTGGATCTGTGTTTCATGTCGTATCAACCCTAACCATGCGCGCCTCCACGGAGGATCAACAGAGGTATTTGTTCATCATTACAGAGGAACCTGGATGCAGAAAGCAGAACATTTCACCTGCTGTGGCCTGAATGCTTCACCTGTAGCTGGTCATTAATAGAGGCTGTATCTGCACTCTGTTGCCACATTTCTGTCGAAGTGATCAGAAATCAGCAGGACTCCCCTGAATGGCAACTCTTGATATTGCTTCACCAGGAGAAAATCCTGGACATCTTGCATTAGTGATTAAGCTGCAGTGATTTGTCACTGTTGTTCTATGTACGGGGCAGTCACAAAGCCTCTGTACCTCTTCAACGCACTGTAACCCCCCTAGGGAGAAGGTTCGACAATGATTAGGGAGTGCTGTGACTTTGGTTTACTGTGTTTTATCAGGTTCAAAGTGAACACTGCCATGTACCGAGAAACTGATCACAGAGGGAGGAAGTGACTCTTGGCTTTTCATAACTTCATAAGCCATGACATAACAGAAAAAATTGCCCAAAAATGATAATTCTGTTTATAATAAAGGTCAGCAGTTTGGGTTTCCTTTTTTGGAATTAATTCCTAAAATGAACCACCCGGCAATAACCACGCGACCATGAACCCCACATTAAGGATTAATTCATCCTTTCAGATCATGCTGGCCTTGTTTGCTTCCAGCTCATAGCTCTGCAAACTAACAGAGAGAGGTATGGCTTATAACTCACAGCCTTCAACAATGAAGGATTTTCCAGATTGAGCTCTGTATACCAAGCTTTCTTCCCACCATTCAGTCTTTTCAACATGGGCCTTATTTTTTACAAATTTTACGTTAATTTATTCATCCTCTTGGAGTCCTTTGGGGGAGGTTTATTTCCAATCGCGATCAGTGTATATCTTTCTAATTTAAATCAATCAGGGTAGGAGATTTGCTATCTGTAATAAGACTAGCTGCCGCAAAGCTCCTTGCCCACTACTCCCACTATGAAACATGGAGGTAGAAACATTATTCATTGGGGCAGAATGCTACTGATGTTCCATTTTTCACAGTCCTTAGAAATAAAAAAACCCACATATTTCAGTGCCACATAATGCTGGGGACAGCTAAATTAGATCATGTCCTGGTAGATTTTAAAATACAAAGCCAGACTCAAGTTATTTCATGACTTTCAGGAAGTTTGTTTACCTTTTTGACTGCTTGTGATTGATCATGCTTTCAGAAAACTTTGGAAGTGTTATAACAAATCACATTTTTATGTTTAATTTTAAAAAATCTAATTGATTTCACATGCGCTTGTAATTAATGGCATTTAGCATCTCCAAACTGGGAGCAAATGAGAATAGTTTGTGCTAAGATGCTCATAAATATTCATTTGAGCAATTTGAGAAAAAAAGCGTTCCTCCTTAAATCAGCATGCAAGCTCAGCAAACCTTGCTGGAATGCATAGATTTTTTTAATAAGTGACGCTCACTCCCACTCATCTGGTATTTTAACAGAGTAATTAGTATTTCAGGAAGGTGCACTGCATCATCTTTAAATGTTAATCAGGTTGAGCAGTGGGAGTATTCAAAGACTGAAATTATGTGCTCTGCAAGCCGACTTATAGACTCACTGATAAAAAAGTCTAAGCACCCAGAATGACTGATTCGATTTGAATTTAATTTAGTTTATATGCAGACTAGCAACTGATTGAAATTGCAAAGAGTTAACATATTAGAACTAGCACTTTAGAGGAAAAATTATGTTGTCACAAGTTGAGTGATGTGTTAGAGAAAAGTAAAACCAGACTGTACTCCAGTAGTTCAACTGAAGTCCCTGTGCAGACAAAAGTTTTAAAAAGCTTTCTTTTTTTCCAAATTATTTTTAACTGGTTAATTGTTCTGGAATATGCATATATACAGTGGGGGAAATAATTATTTGACCCCTCACTAATTTTGTAAGTTTGTCTAATGACAAAGAAATAAAAAAATCTCAGAACAGTATCATTTTAGTGGTTGGTTTGTTTCAACAGTGACAGGACGTAAAAAGAAAAAATTAAAAAACTTTATATAAAATATATAAACCGAATTACATTTCATTGAGTGAAATAAGTATTTAAAGCCCTACCAACCATTAAGAGTTCTCGCTCCCACCGAGTGGTTAGATACTCCTATTCAATTAGTCACCCTTACAAAGGACACTTGTCTCAACTAGTCACCTGTATAAAATGGAGTTAACATGTTAACTTAGGTTCAGGAGTCGGACCACGCATTAACTCATTGTATGCAGTAATCAACATTAATTCAATCCACCTGGCTTTCCAGACATCTCACACCTCACTAATTAATCAGCGATCTATGTAAGCCAGGCTCACTTCACGTTCAACGTCCCTACCCGACCCAATCCGTGGTCTTACCTCAATCTTCTTTACTGCTCCATACCCTTAAGTTCCGTCCCCTCGAACCCACATGTTCGAACCATCGACCCTCATCCCTTCGCCCCTTATCCTCTCACCCCTTTGACCCTCATCCCTTCAACCCTCATCCCTTCGACCCTTCCCTCATTCCCTCATCCCTTTCAACCCTCATCCCCTCCACCCTTCCCTCCATCCTCATCCTCTACCTCTCGTTTAGCCTACTCACAGTCCTAGCCTTTTCTAACATCTTTCTTTCAGGTTTGTCTGGGGGGTCCTGAGCAGGCACAGGAAAGACGGCTCGTCTCCCCAGACTTCCGTTCTCACCATTCATTCAATAAGCCTTTAATCACTATCTATGATGCGTGGTCCTTGCTAGTGAAATTCACCTGTCCACAGAATCAATCAAGCAGACTCCATACTCTCCAACATCGGAAAGACCAATGAGATGTCCAAGGATGTCAGAGACAAAACTGTAGACCTGCACAAGGCTGGAATGGGCTACAAAACCATTAGAAAGAAGCTGGGAGAGAAAGTGACAACTTTTGGTGCAAATGTTCGAAAAATGTCAGGAGCACAAAATGACCATCAATCCATGGGCTCCATGGACCCCCTTCAGGGTCAGTGATCTAATTCACCAAAGATCCAACCAATTACTGCAACTAGTCTAACAATGAGAGGAATGGAGATATGTGGGTCTAGTAGGAGTGGCTCAAGCAATTGAAGTATTAGGACACCTGTGTCTGAAAGGGCCATTAACACGTTAATCAGTATTCCTGGCTACCATTATAGATAAAACTCAAAACATTAGAATACGGTGCAAAAGTTCATTTATTTTACTAATTCAACTTAAATGGTGAAACTAATAAATGATATAGACTCATTGCACGCAAAACAAGATATTTCAAGCCTTTATTTGTTATAAATTTGATAATGTTTGATTATAGCTTATGAAAACCACAAATTAAAAAAATCTCATTAAAGTTGAAAAGGTTAAATATTTTTGCTTCATAGTGTCACACTCTAATCAGCAAATTAATCCAAAACACCTGCAAAGGGTTCCTAAGCCTTCAAATGGTCTCTCAGTCTGGTTCAGTAGGAATTGCAATCATGGGGAAGACTGCTGATCTGACAGTCGTGCAGAAAACTATCATTAACACGCTCTATAAGAAGGGAAAGCCTCAAAAGGTCAATACAAAAGAAGTTGAATGTTCCCAAAGTGCACATAACTGGAAATGTATATGTAAACAAAAAGTGTTGAAGAAAAAGATTCACAAGCAACAGTGATGATCAGAGTCTGAAGAGGATTACCATCAAAAGGCCATTCAGATGTGTCAGGGACCTTCACAAACGGTGAACCGAGGCTGAAGTTAGCGCATCAAAAGTCACCACACAGAGATGGATTCTGGACATGGGCTTCAAAAGTCCTATTCCTCTTGTCAAGCTACTACTGAACAATAATGTCAGAAACGTTTTAAAAAAAGAATATATTCTTATCTGGAAGAATGTAACGTAATACATTTGTTAGAGTAAACGCCCTGAAAAAATATCCAATGCAAGCCTCGGTCAGGGCTGCACATTGGGAGCAACCTTGATTCAGACTTCAGGTCTCCCTTTGTTAATTTATCTTGTTCTCCAAATTTATGTTTGGGTTCTCTCAGGACATGAATGTTAGGCTAAATGCTCACACTAAATTTACTAATATTCAATTTTCAATTCACTTTTATTTATATAGCGCCAGTTCACAACAAATGTCATCTCTAGGCACTTTACAACAAAAGTCATCTCAATATATAATTATAATTATATAATTATACAAACATTCCAATCAGTTAAGTTGTCTATGTAAGGAATCCCAGCAGATTGCGTTGAGTCATCGGCGTGAGGTTGTGCCTGGATAATGCAGACTCCAACCACAGCAATTCCTCAGCAAACCCTCATACTGAGCAAGCATGTAGCGACAGTGGAGAGGAAAAACTCCCCTTTAACAGGAAGAAACCTCTGGCAGAACCCTGGATCAGTACAAGCGGTCATCTGCCACGACAGTCTGGGGGTCTGAGAAGACAGAAAAGAGAGAGCATGGAGGATGCTCGGTGATTTTGAGCATCATCTGGACCAACGCTCCCCATCCAGCATGGGGCATTATAGCTGAGCAGGGTACCAGACCGGGTAGAGCTTCTATGGGCAGAAAAACACTGGGAGAAAACTGTGTCAATAATTGAATTACCATTAGGAAAAATATATCTGGAGAGTAGTAGAAAAGAAAAGTAGAAGGTGTGTTAGAGTCAGTTCAGTCTTAAAAAGGATATTTTTTCCCCCTGATTCTTAAGTCTATTAGCAATATACGGTGTGAGGGAGATGGAGTTGAGGAGGGCTGCCGGAACGGGCTGCATCCTCCCCTCGCCGGATCGGGCTAAACACTCCATCTCCCTCTACTCCCTGACTGGAAATCCAGGAGGAAAGAAGGAGGTAAATTGGTAAGTATTGTAGTGCTTATGCATCTCTCCTTGCTCATAGGACTGTGCCCTCTCCAGAATCTATTTATTAGAGAGATAATATTATTGGTAAGTGATATAACTGGAGTAGATAAAGGCCCGCTCTTCCGAAGACTCTGGCATTATCTTTGTCCATCACTTTCTAGCCTTAAAACCTGGTGTAAATATTTTTCTGTCCTGATTCATTTTTCAACCTTTGTTCAATTCTCTAATAATTTTATTCTAGTAAATTAAAACATTACTGTTAGAAATCGGAGATGGATTATAAGGTCTAGTGTCTATATAAGTAACTATAAGCTTTATCAAAAAGGAAGGTTTTAAGCCTAGTCTTAAAAACAGACAGAGTATCTCCCTCACAAAATAAAACTGGGAGCTGGTTCCACAGGAGAGGAGCCTGATAACTAAAAGATCTGCCTCCTATTCTACTTTTTGAAATCCTAGGAACTACCAGTAGACCTGCATTCTGAGAACGAAGTGCTCTGTTAGGAACATATGGAACAATCAGATTTCTGATGTACAATTGAGCTTGATTATTAAGTGCTTTATACGTAAGGAGGAGGATCTTAAACTCTATTCTGGATTTAACAGGGAGCCATTTGAGAGAAGCCAAAACAGGAGAAATGTGATCTCTCTTTTTAATATTCATCAGAACTCTTGCTGCCACATTTTGGATCAACTGAAGACTTTTGATTGCATTTTGTGGACTTCCTGATAATAAGGAATTACAGTAGTCCAGCCTCGAAGTCACAAATGCATGGACTAGTTTCTCTGCATCACTCCTGGACAGGATGTTTCTAATTTTAGCAATATTCCGGAGGTGAAAGAAAGAAATCCAAGAAACCTGTTTAATATGAGATTTAAATGTCATGTCTTGGTCAAAAATTACACCAAGGTTATTTACATTATTACCAGAGGCCAAATTAATGCCATCTAGATGAAGTGATTGACCTAGCAGTTTCCTTTTTAAAGGTTCTGTTCCAAAGACAACAACCTCTGTCTTGTCTGAATTTAGGAGCAGAACATTCAGAGTCATCCAAGTTTTTATGTCTTCCAGACATACTTGTAATCTACCTAACTGATTGGTTTCATCGGGTTTTATGGATAAATATAATTGTGTATCATCAGCATAACTGTGGAAATTCATACCTTGTTGTCTAATTATTTTACCAATTAGAAGCATATATATAGTAAAGAGAATCGGTCCAAGCACAGAACCCTGACTTATCATTGACATGAACAAACTGGAATCTGTTGAACAGATATGATTTAAACCACCCTAGTGCTGTTCCCTTTATCCCCAAATGTTCAAGCCTTTCTAATATGAGTGACTGTGTGTGTGTGTTTGTGTGTGTGCGTGAATGGTTATTTATTTTATGTATCCCATGTTTTCTCATCAAGTAACAAGTTGAACATACTATGCCATCCACCTATGACAGTTCCAAATTAAAAGTAAACATGTAATTGAAAGAAATCAGTTACATTACATTGTTGACATAATTAAAATGTTACACTACTATTACATTTTAGCCAGAGTAATTGAAACCAGTAGGCAGTTACATTTCTAAAAGAATTTACTCAAGCTTGGTTATCATATGCAATGATAACCCAGTGATCACACTTTTTGCTAATTTATGCTGTCAGAAATCTTGTGACTTTATGAGCCATTTGAAAAAGAGTCTCATTTTGAAGTCACATGAAGGGTATTTTGACTGCCCCTCATTATACAAGTCAACAACCAAAGGCAGCCCACCCGCTGTCTCGATCTGACCACCAATTTCATGCCCTTCTCGTGCGCGGCAAACCCGCAGCCCAGTAGATTTTGCAAAGAAATTCATTAACCTGTTATATACAGACCATAGATCTATTGTGACTTGTTTAAAAGAGGCATAACATGTCTCATTTAAAATCTGAGTTCATAAAGCAATGGATTATACAGTGATGTCTCAGTGTGGACAACTAAGTCAAATAAACTTTTCAGGACCCAGCAATGCAGTTAAGTGCCATCCTGGCAGCCAAACCCATTTTTTCTGATTGGATAGTAAAATGTGCAATTGAGATGCACCACCAATAAACTAAGAAGAAGGAACCTCTTGCCTTATTTCATACTTGCAAGTTGAAAGTCCCATTCATTACAAGTAACAGAACTTGATAATTTAGAGAATGTCATACATTTCTTACAAAAACATCCCATTTAAACAGTCTAAACCATCATTTGATTTAGGTGTGATGAAACAGGGAGAGAAAATGCAGGACAGCACTTGAAACCTGACTTTGGACACTACTACTCTAAAGTAATGCTAGACATGAGGTGGGTGAATGGGAAGTTAAAATACCGATATACACTGTACTACTGCAGCAAAGGGTTTTTACTGACTAACCCCTAAATTCCACTACATGTGCTCCGCTCTGCCACGCACGCCGCAGTAAAACCATTGTAAATGTAACCTTTGAAAAAGAACATCTCCACTGCTGCCACCGTGCGGCGCAGGGCGCCGGACACCGTTTTGCCCCCCCGCAAGTCTGCAGTCAATCTACAAAAAAATTAAAAATCACCACGTAGGATACCGAACATGCAGACCGTCCGGTTTTTCAAAATAAATCAGTAAAGACATACTTATTTTACATTGTATTCATAGCTATTATAATATAAATTTATACATATGCTGTCTAAAATAATTGTGTGGGTTTATACATAATTTACACACAGAATAAAATCAAAACTTATTTCAATTTATTTAATTCTGAAATGTTATCATTTCCTGCAATAGATGTGTGGGTCAAGAAGTTTGTCTTCATATTTGACAGAAAACCAGGAGGATAACATGGACGAAGAGAAGCTCATTCTGTTAGTGGAGATTTCTTGACAAAAAATATTAATAAAGAGAAGTAGCTGTTGTTTCCTGTTTGTCTTCCAAGTATGAATAGTTTTGATCTGACTTTGGTATTTCTGCCATTTCCGCGCATGCGTCTTTGAGCACCTCGGGGCTCCTCCAGAGTGGAGCTGAGCGGAGGTGGGGCGCATGCAGTATAAATTAACGACGACAGAGAAACGCTGCGGCGTGCGTGGTGGAGCAGAGCGCATGTAGTGGAATTTACGGGTTAGTGAAATATCACAAGCAGATGTTGGCAGATTCTACATGCTGACAATGAAGACATAAATAGTGAAAATAGTGGTTAAGTTGTACATTTTATCTGACAAACTTTATGCTAGCAAACATCACTAATGGCTGTCTCAATGGTTTAGCAGCCTAATTCTCTAGAACAACCTCTCCTGATGGTCCCATCAAATTACTGTTTCTTAAAAATGTCTTAATTCAAAAAAGTTTCTAAATGAAAATCAGATTTTGGCCGGTAAGATGTAGCGATGTCAGGAGATGGGGGAAAAAAAAACTTTGAGGTTAAGTACTTACGATCTGTAATTAATTACTCTAATCTATTTTAATCCTACCTAATAATTGCTTAGAAAAGCACTCATTTTGTATTTTCAGTGTATTACTTTGGTGTGGTAGAACAAAAGATTGATATACAGTATATATAAAACAAAAAAGTGCCTTTATTAATTAATTTATTGCATTTAACAGACTTAAACAGATGCAGTCCCAGCCATTTAAATTCTGCTGTTTTGTTGCCTGCACCCTTGGCCGTAAACCAGTCGGCCAAAGGGAATCCCCTGTGGCCAAGCAGCCAGGGCACGTGATCTATCGGAGCCACAGTGACAGGACCTCCACACTGTCACATCTCTCCCCCTCTTATCACAAGCACGTCCTCGTGCTCCCGTACATATCTGCTCCCGTGCAGGGTGCCACCAATTTTGAATCTATGGACTTATTACCAGTCTCACATGGATCCTGCTAGCAACGCCAAATGTGGCATGGTACACAACGAGGGCCTGGGCAGGATTTGATCCCACGACTCCCAGGTGAAAGTCATGTGCGCTAACCAGTCAGCCAAAGGGAATCCCTTGTGGCCAAGCAGCCGGGGCACGTGATCTATCGGAGCCACAGTGACAGGACCTCCACACTGTCACAAATACAACAACACGTACTATCCGCTTTATTTTCAATAGCGATGGCTTGCCACACAGCTAGACCTGGGCCCTCATTTAGCAAACGTTCGTAGAAACTGTCCAATATTCTATCCTACGAATGAAATTTAGGATGTTCGTACGAACAGTCAAAAGTCTGATTTATGAAATGTGCGGTGGCCACTTGGACGCACGCTCCTTCCCAATAATGTGTTGATAAATCCCACTTGTGCGTACCCAAGTCCTCGTGCCCATTCACAGTCATTTGCATACAGAGAAGCCCTCAGTTAACCGTATTTGGTAGAACCACATCATCTGTTACATACATTGAGTCCTCACGTTCTTCCTTAAAATAATGGCCAAGAGAGTGAAAAAAGGAATTTCAGTGACACAGAGATTGACGCTAAACACAGGTGGTATTGTCCCACCTGTGTTTAAAGTACTGATGATTTACAGACCTAAAGAAATGTCAGTTAATACAAATTCATTTTACCACCTCTGCTTAATTCTTACAGCACGCAGCCGTTATATTTCTGCTGCAGAGCAGACATAAAAAATGTGGCAAATAATTTAATTTGCTAACATTAACTTCTGTGGAAATCCTTATCGTCTTTGAGCATATTAAGTAATTTAATAATGAACATTGCTGTTCGATTCTATTAGGGAAAATTAATAAAAAAAAGATAACTCTGCCTGGGACAAAGGTGACAGTCAGTAAATGCGGTAGGGACAGGGGAGATGTTCCTGTTGCAAATTAAGGGAAAAAAATGGTTCAATGTTAAACTGAATACAATAAAACCTCTCATTGCACAGCTGGACCAGATCTAATACACCGGGTGCTCTGATCATCGTATTTGACTCTTTCATGGCCATGCGTAAATGGAGACACGGCTTGTGCTGCCATCAGTTCGCAAGAAAAAACGCACAATCTGCTTTACTGATAAGCAGGACCATTTAGTTGTCATGGTGCAGTTTGCAAACATTTAATTAAAGGTCTGACAAAATTCCTTTAAGATGAAGCGCTTGGAGTAATAAATAAACCGGAGCGGGGGTCTGTGGCCTCAGAGGGCAGATTGCAAGTGACAGGATCTCTCATTCTAACAGTAGATGCAGTGAGTACGAAAAATCAGAACTGTACTTATATTTAGGAACATTTCTACGCATGAGTGTAAATTGATAAATACCACACAATGCGTAGAATTGTTCCTACGCACGACATACACTCGGATCTGTGCATCAGTATGCTTGATAAATGAGGGCCCTAGACTGTTAGGTGGAGCTGCATCACGCAGAATGGCTACCTACTGTGAATGCTCTAACAATGTATTAAATATAGCGACAAAGTTGCTAAGTGGGCAACACAGTCTGGACCGTACTGCTCTTCAGCTTCCCCTTCAGCTTCCCCTTCCCACTACAATGGAAGCCAGTCAGTTTATGATGAGCTTACAGCCAATCAATGTTCACTTCAGGGTTGGATTAACCCCTAACTGGCTTTCAGAAAAAGTAAAATTTAAAAAAATACTAACACAATTAAAAAACAAAGTACGGGCTTCGCGTGGTGTAGTGTTTGGCGCAGGCCCCCCCATGTACAGAGGCCTCATAACTCAACGCGGTTGTTGTGAGTGCGATTCCAGTTCTCAGCAACCTTTGCCGCATGTCTTAGCCCACTTCACTCCTCCTTCTGCACTATCCCCTTTCAAATAAAGACAATTATAGTGGAAAAAAAACTTTAAAAAAAACAGCACGCTATTTGCCTGTAATTATTATTAGCAATTAACGTAATAATTTGACACACCTAGTAATATAGGAGCTTTTGGTTTTTTTGGGGTTTTTTTTGGCTTTCAAAAGTTCACACATTTTCTGCACATAATAAAAAGGCAAGTAAGGGAGTTAAAGCCTAGTTTATACTCCTCCAGCTACATAAAAATGGACAGATGAGACACCATTATCCGCCTGCGCAAGGGCTATGTATTAATGGACGGAGTAGGGCCCAATTTTCTAACCGTTAAAGGGGAGTGTATGGGCTGGGGCTGGGGCTCGGGGTTCTGGGGTGGTGTGCCCCCCGGCTGGGGCCCTGGCTGGGGCTGTGCCGGCTGGGGGGGGGCTGTGGTCGCCCGGTGGTTGGCTGCTGCCTTTTCCATCTCCCCGGGCGGGTTCTTGTCGCTTGCTCCCCGGTGGCCCCTTGCCGCTTCCGGGCGTCGGCGAGAGGCCGTGGCGGGTGGCCGTGGCGGGTGGCCGGCGTCTCCGGGCCCGATCGGCTATATTGACACTGGACATGGCTCCTGGGTCTTGGTCTTAGCGCTCGCGGGGGTGCTGAGGTGGGGGCCTCTGGCCGGTGCTGGTCGGCCTCCACGGTGACTGACCGGTTGGTGGGGTGTGGGCTGGTGGGTGGAGGTGCTGGGTTCTGTTGCCACCTGGCCATTGGGCGGTAGTAGCAAGGCTGGAGGATGTCGGCCTGGGGATTGGCCGCCTGGGACTTCGGTCTGCTCACGGGCCTGGCGCGACATGTCCGGGGTACCCGAGTCGGTGGTGCGCCGGGTTCCGGCCTCGGCGCGGGGGCCCTCGTATGCTGGCGGTGCCTGGGGCGTCTCTTATTGGCGGGGAGGCTTTTTACCATCTAGCACAGGCGCTCTTTTTAACGGGGTGCGCTTGGGACGGGAGGGGGGAGGGCGGTGAGGGGGAGGGGGGGCTAAACTCAACCTGGGTGTCTAGTGACATGTGTTTTGTTAGCAGTGTGAATGTTGGGAAGGATTTAGGTATGCCCCTGGCATGGGGGCTGGTGGATTGCCGGGGCCCCCATGGGGCTCGGGGGTGCCGCTGCCGTGGGCCCCGACTTGACGTGCTGGGGCCTCCCACCCCTGGTGGATCGGGCCGAACGGGGGTGCCTATTGGAGTCAGCAGGGGAGCTAGCTCCCTGGGGTTGGCAATGGCCACCCCAGTTATTTTCTCCCCATCCCCATGCCTCTGTCCACCTGCTCCTTCATTCTACCATTCACAAGGCCTTGGGACGTGGGCACGTCACTGGGGTGCGGGATGGAGCTTCCGTCTTCGCTACCCGGTGGATAGACACTTACACTTGCAACATTTACATGGAACGCACATGTAGGGACCTGGCGGTGTGGCGCATTGGCGCTGGGGGCGGGACCCCTCATGGGGGGCCCCCTATAGGGGCCCGTTGTGGGGGCCTCGCCTGTGGTGCCGGCACCCACTGGTTAAACGCATCTAGACACTGAGGGCCCGGGGGGGGGGAGATGGGGGTACCCGGCAGTATTCCCATGTCCCCCCCCTCTGTTTTAAGTGCACATTAGAACAACACGCAACAACACCACATTGAGCTGGGGGAGAGAGGCTGGGGGGTCTTTCCACACCCCTGTTCGTTGGACCATCAGGGGTCGGAGCCCAGATAGAACATCAGGCCGTCTGGTCAATGTCCTGGGCTGGTGGGCTGCCCTTGCTGGGCCTTGGCGGTCTGCTTGTCCCCGTCCTGGTGGGCAAAGGGGTCTGTCTCCTGGGTGCAGGGGCAGGGTTCTCTATTGGGGCGTTTGTCCCTGGGCCTGGGAGTATGAAGTATAGTGTACGTATGGGGGGTATGAATGAGTGTATAGCGTCCTTTTTTCGTATGTCCTGTATTTGTAAGAATGTGTACGCATGAGAGGGAGGGTACGTATGAGTGTCTCTGTCTGTCTATGTCTACCTGTCAGGTTGGGTGTTTGGCTGCTCTCTGGCCTGATGCATCTTCTTCTCTCCCCGTCACTCCCCGTCGGTGATGGTTGCTCCTGCCCGCTGGTTGATGATGGCTCTCGATGCCTGGGGCCGGGGGTCCCGGTTGCGGCCCGGCTCGGTCCTGGTGCATGTCGGGCGGGTCCTGGGTGGTCCGGTGTGTCGGACGGCCGCTGTTTCGGGCCGACGTCCTCCTTGGATTGACTGGGGCACCTCTTCTGGGGGTGCCGGGGTTGTAGAACAGGTTGGTGCCGTCCAGTGGATCGGTGGGGACCGTGCTTGGCGCCCAGGCCTCCTGCCGGTTCCAGGACTTCTGCTGGCTGGTCTGTTCACCTGCTGGGGCTGTCCGGCATTGGCTGGGCCCCTGATCTTGGCGCCCTACGTGGGGCGGGATCTGGACCCGGGAGCTGGAAGATCTGGATGTCCACGTGCCGGCTGGGCGCGGTCTGGGGAGGGCGTACATCCGCTGTGGCTCTTGCTGTGGCTCCCTGGCGTGTGGGTGTGTGGGGGCGGGCCGGGTTGTTGGCGGTGGGTATTGGTCCGGGGTGGGGCTGCGGATCCCCCTTGCCTGCGGCGGCGGCGGGGGGCCCTTGTCGGTTGGTCCCTGGTTGGGGCCCTGCTGGGGGGCGGGGTGCCCCTGGTCCCCGTGGCCTCCGGTTCCTGATCCGGGCCCGCCCTGGCGTAGCCGGTTACCGGCGGAGCCCGTGGGCTCGTCACTGCGATCTCTCGGGCCCCAGCATTGCGGCTGGTGGGTGTTCCCCTGGGGCTTCCATCTGTTCCTCTCTTGGCGGGTGATCGACCCTGCGCTGATCCGCCTGTGGCCTCTGTACTCTGTGGGACCCTGGATGCATACATCTCTTGCCTCCTCCATGTCTGTGTCGATTCCTGTAGGACGGATTGACGGTTCCTTACACCAGCTATCAATCACTTGCATGGTGAAACCTTATTCAGACCTGCATGCTCGCACACACATAGGTGTGGGGACATTGGTGAGGACGGACATATCTTAAGCTGAGGTTATCATCATTAGTTAGTTGTTCACAGGAGCTTACCAGAAACATTTGTATTATGTTCATTAATCAATGCTTGTGTGTAGTGAATGTGTAATTCTTAGTTTATTCTACTAGATCCGAACTATTGGTTTGGTTCTGTACAGTTTGTTGTTTTTGTTTTGTATTACTGTTTCTCTGCCGTCCGGCAGAGGTGGAGGACTGGGATGTTTTCTTGTGTTCTTTGTTTGCCTCCCTGTCTTGTGTCGTCGGTTCGCGCCTCTGCTGGTCCGGTTTCTTTTCTTCACCTTCTTCCTTTCTCCCTTCTTGTCTCAGTTTAATGTCCATGACGTCAGGAAATTGAACCCACAGTAATCACTAATAAAGATTTTTCATACATATACATCAAGTGGCGTACTACAGCGAAGCTGTAATACTCTGCTTGGGAAAGTAAAACTGTTAGGCTTGTACTTGGTACTCAGACACCAATTCTGAGTAGCATACTGCTAGACAGGACACGTTAAAAGAAAAAATAAAAAAAAAATAAAAAGGGGAGTGTATGCCTATGATTGGTCATCTCAACAACAGCCAGAGATCATTTCACCAGAATGGTGCCCTATAGTTGCTTTAATCAGTAGTCTATGCAGCGTTTGGGCACTACATGCATTATATTGAAATGACAGTTTATCTAATATGGTCTTTTGGTGATTTGGAACACGAGGAGGCGTAGAGAACCAAAAAACAGACTGCTGTATTTGTGTACGTGTTTTTAGAGTAGTGATTATTGTTAGGTGAGTATATACATATATATATATATATATATATATATTCATTTTTTTTTACTTTCAAATTGGTCTTTATTGATGTAATAAAAAAAAATTTGTAACCCCGCACAAAATGTAAAATATGCTACATACTATAAATACGATGAATGTGTCTTTTTTAAAAACATTTTAAATTTAGCACTTTGGATTCAGATTTAAATTTTTATTTGTAACTAAGTGTTGAATTAAATAATTATCATAAGTAATTCAATGCATGTTCAAGCAGAGACAAAATGGAGCCAATTTCCAGTTTAACATTTATTTTGAACAGATTAACAAATTGCAGTTTTACAGAGGAATTTTGCCCCCGTCGTTCCCCTGTGGTCCAGATTTAAAGAAATCTGAACAATTAAATGATCTTCATTTCACAGCTTTATAGAAAACCGGGCCTCTAGGCGTTTCTACTCCCTCCAATCAGAACATTTCCATACAGTGTCTTAGCCCTTATTGGCTGTCAGAAAATTATACAGTCATATGGGTGAGACGTCTTTTCTTAAAAGCTCATTCTGAGTTTTATGGTTTTATGGCAACACACTAAATCTACAGACATCCTGTTTTTTCAGCTTGCAATAAAACTCACCCCAGAGTTTTATGACTTAAAAGCTTACCCCCATAAACAATAGTGACAGGCATATATTTTACAACCATGCAAACTATATAAACAGACTTTTACCTTCTGAATAATAAAAGTGTAAACCCTATGCAGAATAACACCACATAAGTCAGGGGATTCAAACATTAATCATTTTCAAAGATATTTAGATCCAGCACTTCTTCCTCTTGTTCTCAAATATCCAAAGCCCCCTGTACAATTTATCCCACTTTTAGAGAGTAAATGCTGCATATCCAGTGCACAGTGTTTAGACAGAAAGCTGTCAAAACTTCCTCCAGATTGTCAAATGTAGCTTGCTAGGTTAGATCATGGTGGAGGACATTATGAAAATACTGCTTTTTTCAGAGCCCAGGCAGCTTTTTAAAATTTTAATATTGATATATTTCAGAGAATTTTCAAACATCAACTCAGTTATGGTCTCTTTTCATGTGCTAACTCAACCAAACGACAGCACATGAAAAGAGTAAGAGACGCTCGGATGTTGGATCACACAGACTTATTTGGCTTCAGAACGAGAGAGCCCTCTCATCTTTAAATGGCTATTTAGTGGTAATTAATCATTTTCCCTGAAAGCTACATGCTACCACTCTTTGATTGCTAGACTTTAATATTCAGTGTACACAACACCTTTCATTGCTATGTTAGTGAGAACTCTTAAAATCTGATTAGACTTTCAATACCATTTCTCTCTTTAACAGGCAACAGACCAATATTATGGAATTAAACTAGCACTGATAATTTGTGTTACCACTGAAAACATCTAAAAAATGTACTATGCTGCCCGCAATGGTCCAGAGACGGGCCAGTTTGTGAAATAAAAACCATAGAGTTGTGGGACCTGATTGTCAATAATATCTAATTACATATTATTAAAGTGATATTCCACCAGTAAATAAAAATCAGTTTGTTGCCATATTAACCAGAGTTGGATAAGTGAGATTTTTTTTTCTTAACCGTCCCAGTAATTGTCATGATCTGGCAGCAGTCCATTTAGTGTAGTTTAGCATAAACCAGTGCCAAGCCTAGTGAGTTACCTGTTAGACAGGATCGCCTTTTTTCTGAACAACTTTTAAAGGACTGTAAAAGGGCTGTGGATAAACAACATTGCATTTTCCTCGGCTGAGAACTTTGATAAGGCATTCTGCATTCCAAGGCATTCTGCTTCAAAGACAGAATGCCTTGGAACAAAAAGCTCCAGAGTGTGTAGGCAAAATGACTCCTGGAAATAAATGTGGAGATTAATGCTGGAAATGGAAATGAGACAACACTACCGATGACACGGAAGGAACAAGAACCTGGCAGTCCAGTCTCACTCAGAAGCCACAGAAAAACACTAGTCCATCACCGGAAGCGGAACGAGAAGGAAAATTAGCTTGAACTAATGAAAACTGGCAAGCTCTGAAATGAAGCTGTGATGAAAATACATCCACACCTGCTCCTAATAAAAACAAAAACAAAGAAAAAGAGGATCAAACTCAAATCAACTGACGTCTCTCCTTGGAATCTCTCTAAAAAACAGATTTAGCGAGTAAATAAAAAATATAAAATGGACTCAGCCTAAATGAATTCAGTCTTCCATTGCAGTGGGCCATCAACCATCTTTTATCTTTTAAGCTCCTCAAAGCTCATTGGCCGGCAGCTAGCACCTGGTCACCCCAGAATGGCCTCCCATTGGCTAGTATCAGCGGCTAATTTAGATAATGCCACCAGAGCTTATAAATCTAACTGGATCAGCTGCTTTGCTCCCTTTTTGTCCATCAAGCCTCGTGCTTGTTGGAGGGTAATTCAAAATTCTCCAGCTGAAAAGATTTTAACTGCTAGCAACTTTCTTCTTTTCGGTGCTACTTGTGATTAAGGAAAGACATAGCCTGAGAATGAGCTCTCTCTCTCTTTTCTTCCCTTTTGATCTTAGCGGCTGGACCCTCTGATCTCTTCTAAACTGCCTGGGTCAAATTCCTCTTTCTCCGCCATGCACCGCAGAGCACAGCTGTTTGCGCCGGTGTCTTCTATAATTGCTGATCGGCCATCAGCATTCTGTTCGCCTCTCCTGTGCAACTCAGGTGAATGGATGAAATCCCTTTTTTTATTCCAACAGCAACCTCTCGTCAAAGCCCATCCTCTGATCGTGGAAGCAAGAACCCCCAAAGTAGGAACTGTTTTTTATTTTTTTCTCTGAGCTGGGTGGAGCCGATCTAGTCGATTGTGCATGCATGTTCTGCTAAGACACGGATTTTGTGTTTGTATTAAAATTACTCTTTTTGTTTAAATTTGTAAGCCCAGCAGTGTTTGATTTTCTGTTGTGTGTTGCTGGACTCTGCGTGTGGTTGTTCTATAGATGGAGGACGAGAAGCAGTCGCCATTAACTAGTTAGCCCTTTGTTTGAGCCACAAGCCCAACGGGTTATCACCATGAGGTCTCCTTTGTGCGTCCAGATCTGACCGAGTGCTTAGCTAATTAGGCTACATCTAGTGATAAGTGCTGATTGTTGCACCCCTTTCCTCTGACTCTTCCCTTCCATCTCATGCACACTTACGATGTAAACACGTGAGGCAGACCTTCCAGTGACGTCGTTGTGATTATTTCCATACTCCATGTTTGTAGCTTAGCATTACCCTTTAGCATCACATAGCCTAGCATAATAGCATCTAGCCTAGCTTGATATTTATCCTGTTTGTTTGAGCAGTTTGGTGAATAAAATAAACTAAACTGGAGCTTGGTTTCTGTGTTTCTTCAGTGTTTATGGTTGATACGTCGTGCAAAAACAATCACATTTCAGCTTGACTGATAGTCTGGTTAACAATAATATTGTTACCTATGTAAGTGAGGAGCTGGTGTCCTATTACACTCAATTTATCAATAATAATTTGAGTTACATTAGCAATTATCCCAGTGTTAGGCTACCGGTGTAGTTGTGTTACACCATTATTAGCCAGATAACAAGATTAATCCATAGATCCCCCTACATACAATAAAGTGAGAACCTCCGAGGCAAGGATTCTGGTAATTAATGATAGTTCAGTAAATTGGATCGAAAACTTCTGTTGTGAAAACACTAATGTCTACGGTTGCCCAAAGTACACTATCAGACAAATTTTGGAGAAGATCCCTTACATCATTGGTCTTTATGCAGGATATAAAAAAAAGAATTATTCACACATGATCATATGACATAAGCTCTAAGAACAACAAAGTTCTAAAGGCTGCCGTCTCCCGGCCTTCTTCAGGTTCTTAATATGCTTAATAACACAAACATTTACATCTGTGGCCAAGTTCCTGAGGGAGGAAATGAGAGAATTAGTTGTGTCCATCAGCTCCATAAATGATTGAAAACAAAATGGAAGATGGAAAGGAAAATGGCTTGGAAAAATAGTTCAACTATATTTACAACTTCAAAGTATTAAGCTCTGCGACCCATCTATTCAAAGAAAATCAGTGCTATCTCAACAGAGCTGGAATTAGTCTGATGGCTGCAAATATATATTTTTTTTATATCAATAACAAGACGCCAAGTTTCTAAAAACACACACAAACTGACCATGTCCTGATGGACAGCATCTCTGGGGAGTTTCCTTGAGCTGAGAGAAAATGGAGGAAAACTCCGCTCGAGGTTCACTATGCGATCTAGAAAGACGGCTGAACAAATATAATTTAACTTTGAAAGATACAAGGGAATAAATATTTTTTAAATCATTAACAGAACCTTTAATAATGCACAGACTTTATTCGCAACAGTGGAAAGACTAACCGACCCTCCAGTGACAGCAGCTCCTGAACTAAACTCCAACAGGGCCTGCAATGAATTTGCCAACTTTTTTAATTAAAATATTCTGAAAATTAGAAGGTTATTAATCTGTACAGCAGCACATATGTTGGGGTGACACACCACCATTGTCACTCCCATGTAAAAAAAATCTAGAGAAAATGTCTGAATTAAAAAAACTTAAATCGCACCTTGATGAAATCATTGAACAACTAAGCTCCTCTTGCTGCCTCGATATCCTATCTACAGCTTTTCTAAAGAATATTTCCCTGTTGTTAAGTATGATCTGATTCAAATAGTGAACACATCACTCCTGTCAGGTGTCTCCTCCCTGGCCTTCAAAACAACAGTTATCAAACCACTACTAAAGACGAACAACCTGGACAACACTAATGCAGAACTACAGGCCAAACTCTAATCACCCATTGATCAGCAAGATTATTGAAAACGCTATGTTTGAACAATTGAATAGATTCCTAACAATGACCAACTGCTTTGATAATTTTCAGTCTGGTTTCCGTTCTCATCATAGCACTGAGACTAGCACTGTCAAAGTTTTCAATGACATTGGCATAATTACAGACTGTGGTAGAACCACAGTGCTGGTTCTTTTGGACCTTAGAGAAGGCGTTTGACACTGTTAATCATAAAATACTACTGGAATGACTGGAGAGCTGGGTTGGACTCTGGTACAGTACTTAGCTGGTTTGAGTCTTACCATGAATTTGCACCAAATTGTCATGCGAGTGTAACACGAATGTAACTGAATATGTCCGTAGCGTGCGGCATAATCGCTTTCATTTTTATCAATGGGACAAGTCACACCGGCCACATTTTATACACGTACCACGAGCATCACATCTCAATAGGTTTCCCAAAATAGGTTTGAGTTCTATTTTTTAAGCATATACGCGAGAATCTTCTGAGCTACGGATGCACCAACACAGGAAACAGCCACAATTTAGCTAAATAATTTTCTGCCACATGTTTAAAATACAAGGGATGAACCCATAGTCTCCTTCTCCCTCGTCAACAAGGAAAATAAGGGCCATGATTCGTCTTCTACGTGGCACTGTAATGAGGATTGTTAAAAAAATGACCCAACAACACAACGGTAATGAAGTTTGTTTGTTTAATGAAGCTGTAGAGCTGGGTATGATCCCAACACAATGTTTGTACATGGTCCAACTAACCCAAAATTATAACAGCCAATAAGACTGATTACCAACTATGCAGATGTAACTCAGCTGTACATTACATTGTCACCAGGTTACTTTGATCCCATCCAGACTCTAAATGAATGCATTGAACAAATCAATAGCTGGATTTTCCATAACTTTCTCAAGCTAAACAGAAGCAGAACTGAAGTAATTATTTTTGAACCAAAAGATAAATGGACAAGAGTCAGCACAAAGTTTTTTTTTAATCCTGCTAGAAACTACTGATAAGGCGTGTAATCTACGTCTAATATGAACTCAGACCTGTACCTACAGGGTCACATAAAGACAATGACAAGGTCAGCCTTCTATCATGTGAAGAACATTTCTAGGATTAAAGGACTAATGTTGCAACGTGACCTTAAGAAACTTATCCATGTGTTTATCTTTAGTCGACTCAATTACTGCCACAGCGCCCTCAAAGGTCTCCGTAAAAAGTCAATCAGACAGCTGCAGCTGATCCAGAACACTGCTGCTCGTGTCTTCACTAGAACCAGAAAACTAGAGCACATCACCCCAGTTCTAAAGTCCTTACACAGGCTCCCTGTAACTCAGTGAATAGACTTACAAATAATCCTACTAGTTTATAGGTATAAACTAGTAGGATTATTGAATGGCTGAGCTCAGACATATGTTGCAGACCTGCTGTCTTTATGTATGTCTTAATGATAAAATGTGTACCATAATTAATAGACCATGAAAAAACCGTGTTTGGATCAATTGGGGCAAACCGTAAAAATAAGGTTTTTTAAAAAGTGTGACTGAAAGAATGTCACGTGTATTGTACATAAAAGTGCAAATCACCTCCAAATTGTCATTGTCCTGCTCCACTGACAGACTGAAGAAATCGTTCCTCCCCCACGCCATGCGGCTCTTCAACAACTCTAGGGGGAGGGCGATAAAATCAACCATAGAAAACTGGACTTAATGCTAATCACACCATGCACCTTCGGTCACACATGCACTTTATCATACACACACATCTACAAGTTGGACTCTAAGTATGTACAAACTGACCATTACTCAACTGTTTTTGCTATCTATCTATCTATCTATCTATCTATCTATCTATCTATCTATCTATCTATCTATCTATCTATCTATCTATCTATCTATCTATATCAAATTTTTTTTGCTGATAAAGTGTATAAATGAGTGTCTGACTCTGCTGTCTCTGTGTTGACTCAATAATTAAATAACACACTTCGGATTGGCTTTCACGAGTACAAACATTACTTCAAAATCTCTGGAAATAAGCAATAACTATTGTAAATTAGTTTGCATGGTGCAAAAGTGTACATGCCTTGTAACTTTATGGCGATATATATACTGTCTTCATCACTTGGAGAGATGTTCCCACTCACCTCATGGAAACCTTTCCATCAATCATGCCACAACACATTTTTGAAGGGATCAACAATAATTATGGAGCAACTCATTATTGGGTTAATTTTGGAACTTGGATTTCTGTTTTCTATTTATTTTGGGAGTGTTATGTTGTTGTTGTTTTTATTGAGGTGTGGTCCTTTGGTCAGCTGTGAAACAGCCTGTTTCTGTTTCAGAGTTGTATCAATAAATTGCATGCTTAATTGTATTTTAGTTTTTGTCTCACTACCATTTTTCGTTTCATGCTGAAGCTCTACTTGGACCCTTGTTGAGATCCAACCATGGAAAATATATATTTTTTTTGTCTTAAACTTTTGATTGGCACTGTATCATTTTTAGTTCTGGATAGTTTTTAGTAGAAAAGAGGTCCCATGTTCTGGGGCAAATGTGAAGTGTAAGTTTGATGACGCCTGAGTGTTCCATGCTGTGGCAGCGTTGTGTAAGTTAAGCCACAGACTGACTGGCGGTAGGTCTGTCAGTCACACAAAACATAAACACACATAGCTGTTTGACTCTTTCATCCCACTGCTTGTCTCCAGTTCTGTTACACATTTGCTGTCTGTATCCCTCCCGTTAGACATCCATCAGAGCTGTCTTGGTGTTCAACAGGAGAAACATTTATCCTTCAGTTTAAAATACAGCTAGTATTTTCAAGACAATTTGTGATACAAAACATAAAAAAACAAAAACAAACTGAAACAGGAGTTATTTAGTAGGCAATATATGATGCATTTATTAAAAAAGCTTAAGAGTTTTTTTTTATTTTATTATCAACAATTCGTCCATCCTAAGACTTAAAATCAATCAAACTTATGCAAGATAGATAGCTATTATTATTTATATTATAACTCTCATCTATACCAAAAATTTAGAAAATGTCCATATTTGGTTTATGTTACTGAGAGACATAATAGTTTTGCTTTCTATTGCCAACAATGTACCTATAAAAGATTATAATTTGGTGTATGCAGTTTTTTTTCAGTGTTTGTTCAGTTTGAATTATATTTTGTATGGGTGCAGAAAACCATCTGCACTATATGTTGATAGTCTAGCTTTCTGAATAATCCAATAACTCTGATTGCATTGATACAGTACATTTTAGCAACGAGGATGGACTGCATTGACAAAGTTTATTTTCCAAGTTAGAACTATATATCTGGCAGTGACATACAAAACAATTTCATAAATTGTGAGCTCAGCAAGGAATAAGACTGGCAGATTGACGAGAACTAGCTAAACCCAATAATGACTGCACATTGAGTCTGATTCAGAGTTCGATCTCAAGTACTACATAATGAGGAAGAAGCACTGTAAACACAGTACATTGTTCAGGTATGTGAAATCTCTGCATCCCTTTGTAGAGAATATATGGTGACACCAGGTAAATTGGGCACTTTTTGGTAAGAACAGACCAATCCAATTTTTTTTTTTTCTTTTCCTAGAACACTCATCCCAACAATTTCCAATCCTTTACAGACATGGTTATAACAATCTAAAGGGTTATGAGGCTCGAACTGCAAGTGGCTCGTCTTACCTGATTTACCTGCCCCCTTATTTGTTAGTGGATTTTCACGTCATCTCAATGACAACATTCAGTAGTTAAACCATGTATCTCCCATAGACGAAAAAACAAAAACAAAAAAAATTCATGAGACTAAACTTGGACATTTTGAATATTTAACATATGCTCTAAAAAATGTGTGACTCTAGTAATTGTCTCAGGCCAATTCTCTATTAAATCTTTTTTTTTTCATAGTCATTACACTGCAAAAACTGTCCATCTGCCCATGTCCAACAATCTTGTTTCCAGCCAAAATTGGCTTTGTCCCCAATGGTCAAATGTTTGGAGTATGTATCTGAGTAAGAAATGTGAGACAGAAGATTGGAGACAGCGGGAAAGGCAATGGGGTCACAGAAGATCAGAGAGGTATGAAGTGGCAAGGTAACTGAGAGTTTACTGAGTTTATAGGTGATGTGTAGGACCTTAAGTCGGACATGCTGCTCAATTGGGAGTTATCTCTTGAGTGCGTATGGGTGAGTAAAGCCTAGTTTATGCTTCTCGGACCGCAAATTTGCACTCAGACGCAGACGTATTGACGGAGACGTTTTCTGTTTATCGTACTCCGCTCTTCCAACTCCATTCTCCATTGTTTTTTCAGCGTTGCTCGACCAGGACAGCAGGGGGTGCTAATTTTTCATGCCGTCTCTACCTATCACACAGCTCCGCTTCTAGTTTTTGCTAGGCTTGTGAACGCATTTCTTCCTCAAGGAGCAATGAACGACAGAAAGTATGTTTTTATTAAGCTGTTAAACTTTTTACTAGAAGTGAGGATTATAGAATACTCTAGAAACACATGGAAACAAAACACAGCACCCGTTTTTTGTTGTTTTCCTAAACCATCTTGTGTTCAAAATCGGCAAAGGAACAGATTAGATAAGTTATCCTTTCAATATAAAGCATTTAGTGGCCAAAAGCTGTATTAAGTACTGATTACAGCGACTGTAGAGCCCCATTCTGGTGAAGCGATCTGAGAGTAATCGGGTGAAGAATGAAAAAACCTGGGAGAGGGAAAGCAAGAAACACTTAGGAAATGAGAAGCAGCTGAGAGGAGGGTAAACAGGCAGAATGAGGATCAGGTGTAGCATGAAGTATATTAAACGTCTATTGTTTGATTAAGGTGTTTTAGTTACCATACTTTTTAATTATACTTTTAAGATTGTTTTAGAGGTATTTTGCAGAGTCAGCTCTTGTTTGGGTCACAGAAAAACAGGACATTAAGCAGGAAAGCACAGGCAGATAACATCACCATACAATTGACAATGGAAGGATGTAAGAAATAACGGTCAGCAAAAACTCTAGTTAGAGCTGGTTTGCAAAGTCAGAATAACAGGAAGGTAATTAATTATGCATGCATGGTTGTAAGGAGGCTGGTCTTGGCAACTTGGCAAAAGTTTGAATTAACCAATCATCATTTGTGTCCCATATGTAACGTTAGGGGGGAGGTTCTCTAACTTTGTGTTAAGATATAAAACTTAATGTTTCTGTTTTATACTTTGTCATTCCTAGGTAGGGTGACCCAGAGTGTGGATAGTTTATACCACTCTGTAAGCTAAATATTTGATTTGTTTTAAGCAACTCTGTGAACCAGTATTTGATTTCTTGTATTAAAATCTAACGAAAATTAAATTTATCTGGTCTCCTCTCTGATAAAAATGAACACGCATGGAATTTATAGAATTAAGGTTTAAATTGAATATAGATTAAAATCCTTCAAGCAGCAAGTTATTTATCCAAAATTATTTTTTACAGCCTTTGAGGACACCATAAACAGTCTGGCTTAAAACTGGTTTCCAGAGCGGAGAAATCTCGCAATGCAGGCTCAGTTGTCTCTGTAATTATGAGCTCCCAGGTAATTTTTCTGAGTGGATCATGTTCCTGTCTCGTTTCTGTATTTAATGCGTAATTTTGTGATACAGTAAACAAACATGGTGCTATACAGTGTTGCTGTCCTAATAAAAAAAAATCCAACCTGGGCCTGTGAGAGATTTTTAACTTTCCTTAAAGGAAAACATTCTATGCTGGAGACGGAGCACAAGCCTTTTGAGTCTTTTAGGATCTCAGGCACTGGATGCTCGTATTCGTGTGATACAATGCTTCAGAATGTGTCTGATGGGCTATTCAAATTCCATTTTGCACGTGCGTCTGGGAAGCGTATGTGGACAGCAGACACGCTGTTCAGAGTTGCAGTTGAAAGAAATTAGAGACGAGATGACAGAGAGTTAATGGTGGATGCCCACATCTACGTGGACATGGTGACGGTGAACCTACCTGCTAGCACTGCCGATATTGAGTTGCTGAAGGACCATCTGCAGAGACACTATGTGTGCATGGGTGATGCAGCAGTGCACAGAGGGATCGCCAACACATGACATACACTTAATTACAGTTGTGTTGTTAGGTAATCTCTTAACAGTCACAGTAATATTTTTATATACAGGTGCTGGCCAGTAAATTAGAATATCATCAAAAAGTTGAATTATTTCAATAATTCCATTCAGAACGTGAAACTTTTACATTATATTCATGCAATGCACACAGACCAATGTATTTCCAATGTTTATTTCTTTTAATTTTGATATTTATAAGTGACAACTAATGAAAACTCCAAATTTGGTATCTCAAAAAATTAGAATATTTTAAAGGCCAATGAAAAAAAAATTTGTTTTTTTAAATGTTGGCCAACTGAAAAGAATGAACATGAAAAGAATGTGCATGTATAGCACTCAATACTTAGTCGGGGCTCCTTTTGCCTCCATCACTGCAGTAATGCGGCGTGGCATGGACTCGATCAGTCTGTGGCACTGCTCAGGTGTTATGAGAGCCCAGGTTGCTCTGATAGTCGTCTTCAGCTCCTCTGCATTGTTGGGTCTAGCGTATTGCATCTTCCGCTTCACAATACCCCATAGATTTTCTATGGGGTTAAGGTCAGGCGAGTTTGCTGGCCAATCAAGGACAGGGATACCATGGTCCTTGAACCAGGTACTGGTGGTTTTGGCACTGTGTGCAGGTGCCAAGTCCTGTTGAAAAGTGAAGTCTGCATCCCCATAAAGTTGGTCAGCAGCAGGAAGCATGAAGTGCTCTAAAACTTCCTGGTAGACGGCTGCATTGACCTTGGACCTCAGGAAACAGAGTGGGCCAACACCGGCAGATGACATGGCACCCCACACCATCACTGACGGTGGAAACTTTACACTGGACCTCATGCAACGTGGATTCTGTGCTTCTCCGCTCTTCCTCCAGACTCTGGGTCCTTGATTTCCAAAGGAAATGCAAAAATTGCTTTCATCAGAAAACATAACTTTGGACCACTCAGCAGCAGTCCAGTCCTTTTTGTCCTTGGCCCAGGCGAGACGCTTCTTACGCTGTTTCTTGTTCAAGAGTGGCTTGACACACGGAATGCGACAGCTGAATCCCATGTCTTTCATGAGTCTCTTCGTGGTGGTTCTTGAAGCGCTGACTCCAGCTGCAGTCCACTCTTTGTGGATCTCCCCCACATTTTTGAATGGGTTTGTCGTCACAATTCTCTGCAGGGTGCGGTTATCCCTAGAGCTTGTACACTTTTTTCTACCACATTTTTTCCGTCCCTTCGCCTGTCTGTTAATGTGCTTGGACACAGAGCTCTGCGAACAGCCAGCTTCTTTAGCAATCACCTTTTGTGTCTTGCCCTCCTTGTACAAGGTGTCAATGGTCGTCTTTTGGACAGCTGTTAAGTCAGAAGTCTTCCCCATGATTGTGGAGCCTTCAGAACAAGACTGAGGGACCTTTTAAAGGCCTTTGCAGGTGTTTTGAGTTAATCAGCTGATTAGAGTGGCACCAGGTGTCTTCTATATTGAGCCTTTTCAGAATATTCTAATTTTCTGAGATACTGAATTTGGTGTTTTCATTAGCTGTCAGTTGTAATAATAAAAATGAAAATTAATAAACACTTGAAATATATCACTATGTGTGGAAGGAAAGTATACAGTATAGAAGTTTCACGTTTTGAATGGAATTACTGAAATAATTCAACTTTTTGATGATATTCTAATTTACTGGCCAGCACCTGTACAGTGCCAAGTAGAAAACGAATCCTGGCCTTTCTTGTCCTTGTTGACGAGGTGCTGAGAGAAGAAAGCAGAGGAAGAAGGAGACTATGGATTCAGGACTTTTATTTAGTTTTATTTTTTGTTTTATTTAGCTAAATCGTGGATGTTGAGAACCGGGTAGATATGATAAAAGCCGTGGGTGTTGTGTTGTTTGCAGCCGTTTACAGATCAATACAATAACCTCAAATGCTGTTATGAGTTCACAAAAGCAGCTTCATAAATAGTTAACACACATTAGCATTAAAATGTAGCTAGAGTTTACCTTCTGCTCAATCAGACTTCTCTATTATTGAAATTGATAATTGATTAAAATATGTCACTATGTCATGAGTCATTCATTTTCCAAGAGAAGGCAGTGCTCAGAGAGCAGGATTCAGGAGGATTATAGAGAAATGTGTGAATCAAGCCAAAAATCACTCTGGTGAAAGAAAAAACATAAGAAAATTGCATTAGAACATTGTTGAAAGCCCATAAAAGTTGTTTTGCATGATACCGGACCTATAAACAATTCAGGTGATAATGTCCAAGGACAAGAAGACATAAAATGGTGGTGAGATAGAGTAAAAAGTCATAACAAAAATAAACTAAAATGGATAAGGGAAATTGATAAAGGAAATTAAATGACTAAAACTCAAAACACAAACAGCTAACATCATAACACTGTTGGCATTGTAAAGTGGAGACACACGAATACCCTGAATTTCCGATAGTGGAAACATGCCCATTGATTATGAGAAGATTGCATTATTTTACTGATAACTTTAGATAAATGTAGTTTTTTGCCGCTAACCATAAAGAAAACATAGTACTTTGTCTCTCGAGTGAAATAAATATTTTATTTTTTGACATGCAGTTAGCTCCACATTTATGGATGTAGAGACAGAATAATTTGTCATCCTTTTTTTTGCCTCACATTACGAAGGAGAGTCAAATGTCATACTAACTAGGAGTGGTGCCGTTAGGGGATTTTTCTTTGTCGTAGTGCTTCTTTAACTTTTGCTGCTCTGAAGCAAACTCAGAACAATTAGCCTTTCACCAGCGGTAATTGAAGAATATGAGGTTTGTGACCCTGCACTGCATCCTGAATTCCTGACATGCAGGGTACACATGTAAAGGTTTTAAATATAGCCTACTTCTATGGGAGCCAGAGTAATGAAAATATTCCCTGACCATGTTGTGACCCAAAAGAAACAGACAGACCTTTTTATTTCAGTTCCTGAAGTTTTAAAAATATATGTTCAGTGTTTTGTCAAAGTCTGGTTTGAGACCAGACATGGGTCATGGGAAAATTAAAACTGAGCCTTAAATTATTTTCCAGAAATTGATGCAAGTGCTCATTTGTCGTACTACAGGCAAGGTTATCCATCCCTTGTGTTCAGTGTGAATCAGTAAACTTCTGTAAGAAACAATTTGGATTTTTTTTCTTTAAAGTTTTTTTTCTGAATTGTCAGTTAATAGTCATTCTGTAAAAGGCATTTGGCTCTTCATTTTAGTTTTGTTTGTTTTCACACATATAAATGTGTTATATAAAAGAAAAAGCTATCCAAACCAACATGGCCTTGGAGCGTAGACGGCGCTCGAAAGTCTGGCTTCATTTTAATTTACAAAAAGCTGACTTCGCCGAGTGCAACACCTGTGATAAACTTAGCGCCTATGGAGGATATACAACAAACATGACAAAACACCTTCGGCAGCTGCGTGGTTTACAGTGTGGTAACAAGTGTACTGTGTTTGATGTGTTGCATGTCGCTCCCCTGCTACCGTCGCTTCCTCCACTTCAGACTTTTAACCATCAGCCAGCAATTCCTCATTGGAAGCGAAATCAGGTACATGAAAATGATGATTTTCTTATTCTTTACAGACTAGCTAAAGTTTGAATATACTATTGACGCTAGCATAAGGCTCTGCAGCTGCTGCTGCTACTACGTTAACCGGCCAGAGACCCCAGCCAGCAATGGCTGGGGTCACCATGGCAGCAAGGGGAAAGCTGTCAGCGGAGGAAATTGCTGAAAAGTAACAGCGTATGTGGTAAAAAGGCTGCAACCCCTTAGCATTGTAGAGTCGACCACATTTAGGTAACCTTAAAGGAAACGTATGTAGGATTGTGGCCAAAAGCGGTACTGCAATCACATTCAAAATACTGTAGAACTGTGTATCCCTTCCTGACTCGAGGTTGCCAGCTGCTGCGGGATCCAGCAGGAATGGCTTACCCTAACTAAATAACATTAGCAATGGTCATACAGGTTAACTTCACACAATGTGACTCTGCTCAGCTCTCAGCGAGGACGGTCGCTTTTTTCCCTCCCTCCTCCTCCTGTGTCTTATCCCACAGCTCTCTGTCTCCTGTGCCTCTATCTGGAGTATCTTTTGGCAATTTTCTCCGAAACCAAACTGAATAAGCGAAGATGGAAATGGTCAGCTGGTCTCTGAATGCTATTGATAAAATCTACTCAACTCTACGAAGCACCGGTAAGGGTCAACCGGGGTGTCAACCATGGTGATCGGGTTTCTGCTGATTGGAATGGGCAGTTACTGGAACTACCGAAAAATGGAGCAACAAAGATCTGAAACACGGTCGAGATTGGTCACTGTTCTGGAAGCGATTGGACGGCTGAAGGAACAGCTGGATGCGTTGATTCGTACTGATGGGACTCAGAACCAAATGCTGGGGGAGCTGGGATGCAGAACAGACTCTGTAAGAGGCGATCTGGCCGGCGCTCTGGGACTCATCTGCAATTTGTCATCGGACTTGGAGAAACTGTCGGTGCGGATTGGGGCAACTGGAAATTAATTGGATTTGGAACTATTAATCTGGGAATTAATTTGGATTTTGAACTTTAATTTGAACTACAATTTGGCTGAATTAGACTATAAAAAGAAACCACTGACAGACTGAAAGAGCAGAAAGGAATATTTGATATCTCCCTGCAATCCAAACAATTTATATTTTGACTCCCATGAAGACCTTCAACCTGGTCCTAATCAAATGTCCCTGAGAAGAATTTCAACAGAGTCTCCTCTCCCCCGTACACCTGCATCTACTGACGCACACACTGACATGGTTACACACACTCACATTCACACACACCGTCTTGCTGTATCCTTAATTCTCTCTCCTGCAACAGGAAGCTGGATAACAGCGCGCCTCGATGGCAGCGCGTTAACCTGTGGACTGGAGCTTATACATGCCCATCCTTCCTGATGTGTCATTGTTAATGTCTGAATATGTGCTTAAATGTTTGTTGGTGTGGTTTTTTCAATTACCTGCGTTGTGAGTGCTGTACGGACCCACAACACAGGTGAGCGTTTTTTCCCCCTCACCGTGGAACCCTCCCCTCCCCAGATGTGTACTTCTCTATGTTTCATAAACGGGAGCGCCGCTCGGTGGCTGCATGCCCAACAGTGACCTGGATCTGTTTGTTGTTGTTGTTGTTTGTAATGATCTTGGACAGGTTGTACTGTATCTGTAAATTCCTTGTATGCTTCATTATGTGTCATACTTGGCCATTAAAGCTGATTCTGATTCTGATGTATGCGAAGAATTAATGAGGAATTATTTGTACCGAGGTATAGGCTACTCAATACGTCTCCATTACGTTTCACATTGCCAGAATCGACGTGCTGTTGTTTTCCTCGACAGTTCAGCATAATGACAAAGAAACAGGCCCTGATACTAATGTTGGCAATGACGACTCGTCGTTTTTATCTCCTAAACAATTCCTTACCTTTTCAATTTGATGACCAATCTCCTCCATATGCGCTAACGTGTCGTTACTTTCCACGAACATGCATAACTTTATTCGACCTTCGTGAATATTTGAAATATCATTTTTCATTAAGTACAAGTAAGTTAGCCAAACATAGGTGAATCTTACCTGTCCAGCAGAAAATTGGCGACGTTGACGTCTGTATTCAAATTCTTCTCCATTTTCAGCCGTCTCCATCTTTCAAAGGCATCTCCTATACAAATCCTTGTTTTATTTGGGACTTTGTCACAACGTATTTCAGATTGATAACGAGGTCTTTTAGGTTTCGTAACTTTACTCATGTTTTGTCCGTAACGTTCGGAGCTTCAGCTGTGGTAAACAGAGCAGAGCTGGCAACCCGGATGAGGAAACTCTACTGACTTTGTGATTTGTAGATAGCTTGAGGGTGGAGCCTCAGACCAAAACAGAACATGACAACAAAAACATCATAGGGCTTAAACTTTCACTTTTACATAACAATATCCTGGCCGGACCACTATTGACAGTGATATAAGTATTTCAAAAGAACATGATTTCTTAATGTCTAATGACATATCGGGGCCATTTTATGATTAAAATAAATTTCTTACATACGTTTCCTTTAAGTAAATAAAACCTTTAAGCTAAATAACTTAGCTGGTAGCTACTTTATCTACGCCTGACTTAAGTTACAGTAACAGTTCAGGTTTAATTTTATTGACAGATTGACATAACAAAAAAAATGGCCTCTGTAAAGGCTTTTTCAAAGGAATTTTTTTTTCTCTCCTGCACCTCAAAAAATCGTAATTGAGAACCGTGTAGAACAGGAATTGATAGTGAGAATCGGAATTTGAATTGTTAAAATGCAAACCATGCCCAACCCTACTTGTGAATACAAGCTGACCACTCCGAAACTGATATAATTCCAGCTTTTATTTTGTCAACAAAAAGCATGTGTAGGATAATCCTTACCCAGGTTGTGGTGCAACAGACTACCAGAAAAAAAAAAATCAAAGTTTCTGAAAATAATTAACAGTGCTGCTCAAGGCAGATCAGGTATAATTTTAAGGTTAGAAAATATAACAAGTAAATGCAGTTATATTTCATGAAGTGTTTATATTTTCACATGATTTGATCTGGAATTATTCCATCAGAGATGTACATTGGTCGTGCAAGAATAGAGCATGTTAGCTCAGAATAATCAAACAAAATCCCTTAAAGTCTCAGCTGTCGACCAGCTCTGTGTGCTTTTGTTTGTTTTTTAAAGTAATGTATTATTTTTAATTATTTGGAGTTGCTCTTGAGAAGGCTGGTTTGGAAACACTGCATATTTCCGAAATATACAGTTTTTTGTTTGTTTGTTTGTTTTAACCAGCGACAGAAAAAATAGGAGGGCTATTGGTCATTTTGATGGATTGGAATTCACACCCCTGACCACTTGGTGCGAACACGCAAACATTTTCTACTTTAAGCATCGAGTACAACTAGCTGAATGCATCAATAAAAGATTGTCATGAAAGCATCTGAGCATCATCTCAGTCCTGGACACTGTACTTTAAGTCTTTGCGTGCATCTGTGCCCGCACTGGAGAAAGACTGGATTTGACAGATCATTGCAACTTAACCACTGATGCAAAAAGAGCGCATACTGCCAGATTTCCTATTGCTAAAAGAAAAAGCCCTTGTTCCCTCACTTCATTAGGAAAAATATTTCCTGATTTCCAGTGCAAGCTAGAAGCAAGCTTTTCAAGTGTGGGAGATGGATGTGGGTTCCTCACATACATCCCAATAAAAAACTTTTGAATTCAAATTGTAAATTTGATATAAAACAGCACACGCATGCGTGCACCTGTGATGGAAATAAACCACCCATGACACAAACAAACACAATTTCTATCTTCCTTTATAATCCTCTCAACTTCACTTACAGGATTTTTCTTGAAAAATGTGTCAATCATTTTCTGCCTCTTTTTTTTTGCATCTTAATGTTACTGCATGAAAGAAAAATAGACAGTGATAAGCTTAAAGGTGACATGATTCTTGCAGGACTGTCAAAGACTGCTAAATTTTACTTACTTTCCTTGGAAAGGGGAGATATAAAAAATATATAAAATAAAGAAAGAAAGAAACAAAAACCCACACAAAGCTTTATCTTTGGTGTGTAAGTATGCAATAATGCAACAAGTTAGTTTAAAAAAATTAAAACGATACTTATTTCATTCTTTGCATACCTGTTGAAGAACTATGACATAATCTTTTCTCCTCAAATGGTACAATCAAACAGAACAGTTAAGTATCCACAAAAGTATTCAGCTAAGCAACAAACAATGGTCAAAATATCAAATAAACCATAAATACTTTGCTCAACAATGACAATTTGTCTGTCCTCCTTGTTAGTTCGCTGCCTTATTTATCACATTTACTTTATATATTGCATGCCACATGCATAACCAAATTCAGCTAAACAATATTCCACTTAGCAATTTGTAAAAAAAACATAAAATAAAATAAACTAAATATAATACAGAAAACACTCAACAAGTTACCAAAACATAAACATCTTTTCAAACATATATCAAGCTTATTTAAAAAACCATAAGTTCCTGGCTCCTCAACACAAGTTGACTGGTAGATTTAAAACACCAAGAGAGGCAGAACAACCAATCATTAGGCAGTCACACTCAAAGCCAATGTTTATCTTTGAGCAGGAAGGGAGAGGAGGCAGCTTCAAGACTAGTTTATGCTTCTCCAATAGCAACTTGGCACCCAGACGCAGACGTATTGAAGGAGACATTTTTCGTTTATCGTACTCCGTTTCTGTCTCTGCATTCTCCTTTAATTTTCCTGTGTTGCAAAGCAATTACCGACCAGGAAGGGTTGCTAACTTTTCATGGCACGTCCGCCTACTGTTGCACTATAGTTTCTGGTTAATTAGGTTTTTTTTTTGTTCAAGTCCAAGTTAAATCTCCAGTAAGTTACAGGCAAGTCCAAGTCAAATTTAAGTGAAGACAGGGAACTTTCAAGTCAAGTCCAAGTCGGAAATTTTGAATTTAAAAATCTCTTCGAGTCATTTAAAAAAAAATGTTGTATTTTTATGTTCAATGTAAATCAGATTCAGTGCATTCCTTTTAAAAGCTGTATTTATTTCAAAAGCTGATAAAACAAGTATAAGTGGAATCTAGTTAATTAGAATTTTTGCATCTAATTTAATTTCAATCCCCCTTATATGGATTTTTTACAAGTGCACAATGATCTTCTGCCTGAATTCATTTTTCTCACTAAAAATATATTAACATCTCAGAAGATTCAACCATGATAAAGACTTTATTATTGAGGCAAGAACTAAATTATTATCATTTCAAATAGCTCCTGAAGCAAAACAGACACACTTTAAAATTATATGTAGTCTTCCAAAGAATAATAACAAAATGTGAATTCAGCCTCCATTACTCAAAAGTTGGAGCACAGTTCAGCTCCATGTGGTAGACCAGAGCACACGTTCACAGTTGACATTTAAAAAAAAAAAAAAAAAAAATATGTAGCCTGTTTATCTGCTCAGTATGTTTTTTTTTTTTAAGGTGGCCTTGATTTTACAGCGGGTACATGAAAGGGAGATAGATCAGAGAGGTGGACATACGGCAAAGGCTGCCTGGGACGGGATTCGAACCAGGAGCTGCCGCATCGAGGTCAAAAGCCTCAGTCCATGGGGCGCCTGTTCTAACCACTGCACCACACGACGCCCCTATTTGCTCAGTATGTGGTGGCACAATGGACGTTCTCTGTTAAGCCTGTTCGGAATTAATATCAATCAAAATGAATAAAACTTAATTACTTCTAAAAAATGTCAGTTAAAGTTAAAGATCTTTTTGACCCCATCAGTCAAAATGACCAACAAAACATTCTAGCGAAACCTGATTGGGAGTGGTAAAATAATGAAAGTTAGATAAAAAATGGCTGAACATAATTCCTTAAAGCTTCTGGCCAGATACTGTCAGTGTGCTGTCTTTTATGAGAAATAAAATATTTCAGGGGGGATTCTTTTGATGCGTCTTATGCCGTAGATGCGTATTGCTCATCCTGAGCAAGCATGAAGCAACAGTGGAGAGGAAAAACTCCCCTTTAACAGGAAGAAACCTCCAGCAGAACCTGGCTTAGTACCAGCAGCCATATGCCAAGTTAAAAGTACTTTCTATTTTAAAGAAAAAAAGTTAATAACAGGACATGGAAGGTGCTCCCTATCCAACATGGCATTGTAGGTGAGCAGGATACCATAACTGAAAAAGGAGGTTGTCTGAGAAAGCAAAACCATAAGAGATGACAGTTTTCTCACTGAACACCATAACCTTCAGAATGGTGCACACTGAGGTAAGCAGCATGTGCAGGAGTGAAACTTGTAGAATTGTGCATGAATGCATGAATCAAACAATCATTTCAGCATACCTCAGACTACCAGCAGTAAGTTTTGGTGTTTTACATTGCACATGGTATACACATTACCTAATTGCATGCCTTAAAGTAACAAGAAAAGTTAATAGAAATTATTTTTTTTTAACATTTCTTTATACGCCACGACCGTTGCTCAGGAGTTGGGAATTTGTCTTGTAATCGGAAGCTTGCTGGTTCGAGCTCCAACTGTCTCGGTCATTGTGTCCTTGGGCAAGACACCTCACCCATTGCCTACTGGTGGTGGCCCCAGTGTCTGGCACCCTCGCCTCTGTCAGTGCACCCCAGAGCAGCTGTTGCCACAACATAGCTCCCCATCACAAGTGTGTGAATGTGTGCATGAATGGGTGAATGACTGAATGTAGTGTCAAGGGAATAAGTAAAGCACTATACAAGTACAGGCCATTTACCATTTATACATTATATAAATTTTAACAAGTGTTTAGCAAGTTGTAAAATCGTGTCATGTCTTTTATATCATTGAATCTGGTGTATTAGGCCCACTGAAGACAAAATACAAAAATTTATTAAATTTCCACCAAAAAAACACAGAAATGTTTAGGTTAATTTTATGTTTGCAAGGAAACATTCATTGATGCCTTAAATTTGTGAGAGAATACTTTGAGATGTTCATGATTACAGGCTTAGATTTAGAAACTGAAAATATTTTCTGACATTGGAAAAAATATTTGCTAAGATTTTAAATCAGTTATGCCCGACAGAAAATGTCAGTTTATAAAATGTAGGTGTTAAAGTGATGGGCATCTGGATAATTTCACAAATGTACAGGGTTTTGATCCAAGATCAGAACCACTTCTTCCAGGTTCAGATGGGCCTCGAACACCTCAAGAAAACAGTATTTTACTTTATAAATGTCATTTCCTATTAAACAAGTGGCTATCAAAGCAACACACCCTGTAAACATACCGTATAAACTTTATTCTCCATAATGCAGAGACCTAAAAAACAGCCTACCCCATCACAAATATCGCTATGCTGTTTCTATAAAGTATACTAAACTGCCTTTCTGACAGGATACGCCAAATCAACAGAACAACGGCTCTCGAGTTACATGTCATATTTATTCTAATATATATATTTTTGTAACATCATAGTCAGATGTAAAATGTGTTACATGGTGTTCTATAGGGTCCAGAAAGGTGTGAGGCAGAGATGGTAATTTTATTGTAGGCAGTAAGAGCTTTCACATTTGAACTTGCAAATGGGAGTATAAACTCTATGCTTGTGTCTTTAGTGGAATTCAGTGAGAAATCCCTTAAAGAGGACAGAAATATGTATCTAAATGTGGCACTCAGACGCATATGGAAGACATATGGAGACCAGTACTGCTCAGACTCTCTCTTTCCAGCTCACTCTCCAGTCTCTGTTTCTGGGTAAGCTCAGAATGTATTGTGATACCAGGTTATACAATGTGTGAAGGGGAGGAAACATATCAGGTTACCTTTGGGTGCAACTTAAAGTGTCATGTATCAGTTCCTTTTTCATCAAGACAATACTACTAAAGCTTATTTGATCATTGAGAAAGATGATAAAAAGATGTGTCAGTACATCTGGACTTGCTTTGATATCATGGAAATTTGATGAGACTTGATACCAGAAAAAGCAAAGTTCCTGTTTTTAAACGCCCCACTCCCTCTCTCCATCGCCACGTTTTTTTACCCATGTCTACTCATCCTCCTCAGGCAAACACTAGTTTTAGAGACCACATTTATCCTGCAAGACCAAATGATTTTTTTTCATGTTCTCAACTCCTCCTCCTGCCTGCTTTCAGTGGCCTTACCTCACATAACTTCAATCTTCTCTATTTTCTCCCTACATTCTCCTTTTCAACCTCCTTCCTTCCTTTTGAGCCTCTGTACACTGATGCTGGGTCTTTTTAAAAGCAAGCCGAGGATTTTCCACAAGGCTTCAATCTAAGTCTTTTTACAGAGCAGCACGGCGTGAACGCACACTATAGGCTGCCAAACCATGGTGTATAATGGCTTCAAATGTCCGGATAACAGTGGGAATGGAAATGGGTGGGAAGGAGAAAGAAAGTAAAATAGGAGGATCAGGGAGAAACTGAAAGCATCATATTCACTGTTTTGCAAAATAAATGGCAGCCCTTAAACTTTTTCAGATTTTGGTATAATAAAGTCATGAACCTTTAAGGTATTTTATTAGAAAAATAAGGAAAAAATATATAAATTTGAAGTAAAGGGAAGAAAAACTTATAAACTATGGCATATAACACAATTGAGCTCTTTGAGTCAATACTTCATAGAAGCATCTTCAGTCCAGTTACAGCTGTAAATCATTCGGGCTGTGTTGTGACTAGCTGATTTTCTATCAGTCAAATTCAATTGTTTTTGCCCCTTTGCTTTTTGTTAACTGTGACAACGCTGACCAGCTTCCCTATTCTAGTTCAAGAAAAGTACTTCCACAGCATCATGTTGACACGACCCAGTGTCACAAATGGGATAATGTATTTAGGATGATGTCCTGTGTAGCTTTTCTACCAAACATAGCTATTACATGTTAGCCAAAAATATAATATATTTTATATCAGCATACCTGTCAAGTTTTGGATTCGCAAATGAGGGAAGTTTTCCCACCACCCCAAACAAGCTTCAATTTCCTTTGCATTTCAAGAAAGGTGTACAGGAAATCTAAAATAACCTCTCTTCATCTTACTTAGGGTGACCATATTTGATTTTCCAAAAAGAACACTTAGCTTAGTCCAGAAAAGGACCAATGAAAATGATTGGGCCAAGACTTTTTATTTTAAGTCATTTTAAAGTTATTTTAAATTCGCCATATATTTAGAATAAACAGGTAAATATAAACTTCATATAGGCTTTACACGTACATAAATAACTCTTACAAAATGTTCATTTGTAATAATATACTTGGCCTGACATCTTGTAGGCAGTTGCAGCGCAAATAGGCACAGCGAGGCACTATTGCCATCTGTTCCGTCTATGAAAGGATCAGAACTATCCACTAAAGGAAAGGACATTTCTTTTTCGTTTTCAAATGGAGTTGGCAATCCCAAGCAGCTAGGCCTGGGTGGGCGGGGCTCCAGCTGCCACAAGTACTGGCTGCTTGCTGTGAGAACTGTGTGGGAGAGGAGCCCACAGCAGCACAGCTCTCGGTGAGTAAAGTAAGGATAGGTGCTTTCTATGAGTCTTCAAAAGTCTTCACTAATTATAAAAAAAAATTGCTTCATTTTTTGCTAGCTATGTTTTTAAAAGAGTCGCTAAAGGGGTTTACAAAGTCGCTAAATATAGCAACAAAGTCACTAAGTTATAAACAATGTTTTTAACTCACATTAAGCGTCAGAGGTCCAGTTTGCTTACAGAGCTCCGGGAGATGACGTTATATGAATACAGAATACACACCTGGACGCCATACTGGAGGAGAAAAAATTTAAACAAGCTACAGTAGCTCTCCGGCTATTCAAGAGTTTTCCATTTTTGCTAAAATGTTTGACCCTTGATGTGCCCCTGGGTGCACAGACCACCAAGGTCAAGTTAAAGACAGAGCCTTTTATCACACTGCAATAGATTCAGCTCGTAGGGAAAGATGGAGAATAAAGTGAGCTTTGAGTGAAATGCAGAAAACTGAGCATTGGAATCCATCTCTTAATAGATAGATTTAACTTGTGCAGTGACCATTTCATTCCAGATAACTTAACCCGAATATGTAATTTAAAGTTTACTTTTACATTAGTATTTCTAACGATTGTAATGAAAATGTGTCCACAGTTTTAATGATAATAGCTTATAAACACTAGAAAGTTATCAGTGGAAGTGTAACAGAAAAGGCTAAACTAAACTGATATTTTTCTTTTATTAAGATTCTTATCGGACTTCCTACAGTTATTTTGGCGTGGATTTTTCTGTGTTGTTGGTCACATAGCAACAAGTAAACATCACATACAATTTTTCAGAACTATAACAGTCTATGTGACGTGAGGAATTATTGTGCAGTAGGAAATGCGTGTGTGTGCCTAAATGACATGTGAGTATATTATTATTATTGACGTATTGGCTTTGAGTTTATATGATTAAGTTCATAGGTTGTCAGTGGGAATTTTCCTACTATCTACTCCTGTCAGCTCGGCCATAGTCCCCCACTTCCTCCTCTTTCCTGTGCATGATGCAAAGAGTATAAATCAGCCGTATTTATGTTGCTTTATGCATGTTGGTTCACTGTCTAGTTTCACTACATTTCGTGGCCGCTGCATTGAAATGTGTAATTATTCAATTAGAGTAATGTTTTCGAACCTAAATTAATGCTAACTCATTAGTGGAAGTAGCTTTCAATGTTCTTCACAATAAAAGCACTCATTTGCTGATATTAACATTGATAGTTTACTTCTGGGAAGATGGTAAATTAAGGGCTGCACGGGGGCGCAGTGGTTAGCACTGTTGCATGTTCTCCCCGTGCATGCGTTGGCTCTCTCCGGGTACTCCAGCTTCCTCCCACAGTCCAAAAACATGACTATCAGGTTAATAGATCAATCTAAATTGTCCTTAAGTGTGTGTGCATGGTTGTTTGTCGTATCTGTCTCTACGTGGCTCTGCGATGGACTGGTGACCTGTCCAGGGTGTACCCTGTCTCTCGCCCGTTGACAGCTGGAGATAGGTACCAGGCACCAGGTTCAGAAAATGGATGGATGGTAAATTAGGACATTTGATTATTAAGTCTATATTACATTTCATTTACGTGATATTTAACACAGACTGTTAATATCCGAACGCTAAGTTTATTCATATATTTTGGTTAACTCTACCTTAGTTGTATTTTTTTTTATAGGAGACCACACATACATCGATGCAAAACTGTGGAAGCCTTTGACTGAAAACACTCTTGTTGTAGGATAGTCCCTATGGGTGTCACAAGCTCAATTTTTTAATCAAAATCTATCAATAATAGGTCACGACCTCTCGCATCGAAATCCAAAAGAGGATTTCGATCAAATCCTCCCATGTTTACATACTGTATCCTGACTAGTGGACTTCCACACTTCCTCTCAGATTTATTTCCTTATCACGCATAATAATAAGGATCCAATAAGGATACTCTTACCAGTTCTCCTACAACTGACTAAGCCGCTCCTGCTACTCTCAAATCACCTGTGTGGAAATGTTTGGCAATTCTGTAGTAAACAGGAAGAACACTGTTTGTTGCACATTTACTCACTTCTCTAAGCTGTCATATCCTTAATTTTTGTGAATGCTGCAGTAACTAAAACGAGTTACCAGATGGCAGCCACCCTCTGTGACTACTATAATATACAATTGACGTTGACTACTCATTTATTTATTTATATTTGCTGTGTTTCACTGTCTTCTTCTTGATTTAAAAAGAGTGTTACATTTTTATTGTAAGTAAATTATTTATTTGACCAATTCAATTCAGTTTATTTATATAGCGCCATTTCACAACAGATGTCATCTCAAGGCACTTTACAAAAAGAGTTATTACAATACAATGTTTAGTGTAGAAATTACAGAACCACAGAAGATTGCGTCGTGGAATTCTCAGCAATCCCTCATACTGAGCAAGCATGCAGCGACAGTGGGAAGGAAAAACTCCCTTTTAACAGGAAGAAACCTCCGGCAGAACCAGGCTCAGCACAAGCGGTTATCTGCCGCGACCGTCTGTGGCTTGGAGAATACATAACAGAGACACAGAAAGAGCAATAGAACTGATGCAGAAGTTTGTTGCAGGACGTGGAGAATTTTCCGTCACTGCAATGCCATCTTAGTCAGGGTCGTCAAGCAGGGCTAATCCGGAGCACCTACTATAATAGAAAACAGGTTAGTGCTTGAATTGACAGCACATCATGCAGTTGGGGAGAAGTAGGAGAGAAAGTAGGAACAGACCCTAATAATGTCCTCCAACAGCCTAGCCTAAAGCAGCATAGCTACTAACATTAACCTGTCTCCTAGCTACTAGGAGACCTGGCTACCAACACTCTGTCTGAGTCCTCCTGATCGAGGCTCAGCCCGTGGACGGTGTAGGGCCGGTAACGGCCCCCGTCATGCCGGGGTCTTCTCGGAGTCGGGTTGTTTGAGAATGCAGCCCAAAGTGGGTGGTAAACTCCATGTAAGGCTAAATACCGGCACGAGACCGATAGTCGACAACTATCTTAAGGAAAAATAGACAGAACTATCTTAAGGAAAAATAGACAGAACTGAGAGGACAGAGTTGAAGAGGGCGAGAAACGTTTAAGAGATAAACGGGTGGGGTCCGCACAGTCTGCCCGGGGGATTCAACCCGGCAGGTAATGGGCGGCCGCACTGTGCGGGAGGATCCCCTTGAGGGACCTCTCTCCGGCGCTGGCTGGCCCCCGTGGGGCGCATTTCTTCCGCGGCGGTAAGCCGCGACCGGCTCCGGATCTTTACCTGGCTTACATTAATCTATCTCTACCTAGCTACTCTACCTCTTCCTATCTCTTCCTAACTTTTGACACTCTGCCTGACTACTAACATTAACCTGTCTCTTCCTATCTACCTGTCTGACCTGACTCTAACTACCTATAAACATATCTCTAACTGTAAGCTTTGTCAAAGAGGAAAGTTTTTAGCCTAGTTTTAAAGATAGACAAATTGTCTGCTTCACGAACCAACCCTGGGAGCCGGTTCCATAGGAGGGGAGCCTGATAGCTGAAAGATCTGCCACCCATTCTACTTTTAGAAATCCTAGGAACTACCAGTAAACCTGCAGTCTGAGAGCGAAGGTCTCTGTTAGGAACATATGGAACAATCAGGTCTCTTATGTATGATGGAGCTAGATTATTAAGGGCTTTATATGTCAGAAGGAGGATCTTGAATTCTATTCTAGATTTTACTGGGAGCCAGTGAAGAGAAGCTAAAACAGGGGAAATGTGATCTCTTCTTTTAATATTCATCAGAATCCTAGCAGCAGCATTTTGAACTAACTGAAGACTTTTAATTGTATTCTGTGGACTACCTGATAATAGACAGTTACAGTAATCCAGCCTTGAAGTAACAAAGGCATGGACTAGTTTTTCAGCATCACTCCTGGACAGGATGGTTCTAATTTTTGCAATATTCCTAAGGTGAAAAAAGGAAATCCTACAGACTTCTTTAATGTGAGTTCTAAATGACATATCTTGGTCAAAAATGACACCGAGGTTTTTTGCTTTATTACTGGAGGCTAATTTAATGCCGTCCAGGTGAAGGGGCTGACTAAGTAGTTTCTTTTTCAGAGCTTCTGGTCCAAAGACGACAACTTCTGTTTTATCAGAATTTAGAAGCAAGAAGTTTAGAGTCATCCAAGTTTTTATGTCTTCCAGACATGCCTGTAGTCTACCTAACTGATTGGATTCATCAGGATTTATGGATAGATATAGCTGTGTATCATCTGCGTAACTATGGAATTTTATCCCATGCTGCCTAATTATTTTACCAATAGGAAGCATATATATAGTAAAGAGAATCGGCCCAAGCACTGAACCCTGTGGTACTCCGCAAGTAACTATTGAGGTTGAGGAAGATCTATTGTTTACCTGAACAAACTGAAATCTGTTAGACAAATAAGATTTAAACCAACCTAGTGCTGTTCCTATTATACCGACACTTTGAAGCCTTTCTATGAGAATATTGTGATCAACAGTGTCAAAGGCAGCACTGAGATCTAACAGGACCAGAATGGTCACCAGTCCATTGTCTGAGGCTATGAGAATATCATTAGTAACCTTCACCAGAGCTGTTTCAGTGCTATGATGAGCTCTAAAGCCTGACTGAAACTTCTCAAACAGCTCATTATTGTTTAAATGCTCACATATCTGGTGTGCAACTATTTTCTCAAGAATTTTAGATAAGAAGGGAAGATTAGATATCGGTCTATAGTTAATTAAGTCGTTTTGATCAAGAGAGGGTTTCTTAAGTAGAGGTTTAATTACAGCAATCTTAAACTCCTGTGGTACATATCCATTGACTAAGGATAGATTCATTATATTTAAAATTGGAGCAGCGATCAGAGGGAAAACTTCTTTTAAGAGTTTAGTTGGGATTGGGTCTAAAACGCAAGTTGAAGGTTTAGATGAAGCTAATAATTTTAGTACATCACAAAGTTCGGCTGCATTAAAGCAGTTTAAGCATATATTAGGTTCCACCATTTTTGAGGCTGCCTCATTAACTAAGGAGGAAGCAAGCATATTGGGAAGGTTCCCAATTATCTTATTCTTTATGGAGTCTATTTTATTTATAAAGAATTGCATGAAGTCGTCACTGCTTAGAGCTTGGGGAATGGTTGGCTCGATAGAGCTATGATCCTGTGTGAGTTTGGCAACTGTATTAAAAAGAAACCTAGGATTATTTTTATTCTCCTCGATTAAAGATGAATAATATGCTGTTCTAGCTGTGTGAAGGCTCTTTTTATATAGCAATAAACTATTTTTCCATATTAAAAAGGAATCATGTAAATGCGTGGAGCGCCATTTTCTCTCTAGTTTTCTAACATTCTGCTTTAGGGTACGTAGCTCTAAATTAAACCAGGGAGCTAATCTTCTAAGGCTGGCCACCTTCCTTTTCAAGGGGGCAACTTTGTCTATTGCCAGACGCAGGGAGGAATTAACGCTATGAACTAAAATGTCAAGTTGTGAGGGGTCACGAGTTAAATCACTGTTTTCTGTTCTGCATTTATAAACTGAGGAAATTAAAGTTGGAAGAGCTTCTTTAAAATTTGCTACAGCGTTGTCTGATAACGTTCTGGTATAATGAAGTTTTCTTTCAGGTTTGATATGATCCATTAGAGTAAGTTTAAAAGTGATAAGGAAATGATCAGACAGGATAGGGTTATGTGGAAAGACTGTTATTTCTTCACAGTCAATGCCATAAGACAGCACAAGATCTAAAGTGTGGTGACAAGAATGTGTTGGTCCCTGCACATTTTGAGTAAAGCCTATTGAGTCTAGGATAGTCTTAAAAGCTGTATTTAGACTATCACTTTCATTATCAACATGAATATTGAAGTCTCCGACTATAATGACTTTATCAGTGTTTAAAACTAAGTCAGATAGAAAATCTGAAATCTGATCTAAAAATTGAGAATAAGGTCCTGGTGGACGATATAAGACCACAAACAAAAGTGGCTTTACTGCTTTGTTATGTGTATGAGGAAAGCTAAAAACTAGATGCTCAAAGGAACTGTAACTATTATTTTTTTGGAGATTAATTAGTAAATCGGAATGAAAGATAGTTGCTACTCCACCTCCTCGACCAGTACTTCGAGGGACACTAAAGTTTAAGTAGCTAGGGGGAGTTGACTCATTTATTGTGACATGGTCCTCTTCCTGCAACCATGTCTCTGCAAGACAAAACAAATCAATATTATTTTCACAAATTAAGTCATTTACTAAGAGTGTTTTTGAGGGGAGAGATCTTATGTTTAGTAAACCACATTTAATTGATTTGTTTTTATGTTCAGTCCGAGTTTTATTTATCTTTATGAGATTTTTATACTTTGCTCTAGTAGCATTAACTTTTAATTCATTAGTTTTGGGTAGTGGACGGGAAACTATCTCTATAGGGTAGTGGGTGGGTGGCAGTCCCTGTTCCTTGACCTGGACTCTGGGTTCCCTGATCTGGACTCTGGTTTCCCTGAGCTCGACTCTGGGTTCCCTGAGCTGGACTCTGGGTTGTCACGGCTTTGGGGAACTAGAGATAACCCTATCAATGTTCCTGGAAAGAAGCGAAGCTCCGTCCTCGGTGGGATGGATGCCGTCTCTACGTAACAGTCCAGGTTTTCCCCAGAAGGCCCCCCAGTTATCAATGTAGCCCACATCGTTTTCTGGACACCACCTTGACAACCAAAGGTGGAACGAAAGCATACGGCTGTACATGTCATCGCTAGTACGACCACTAGTGCCTAATCTGATACATTACACAAGAATAGTGGAAATTTCATCACTTATACAGTTTCTTTTGAAATCTTTTGAAATAAGATTTACTGTACAAAATTAAAATAATAAAACCAATAATCTTAGAGTACATTTGTCAAAATATGGCAAAGGGCTCTCTGCTGTAAAAAAAGAACAAAAAAACAAATGAAAATCAAATTGAATCGAGACCCTAAAATTGGAAGGCGATTTGAGGATTTGGAGAATCATGACACTCCTAATAGTCCCATAAAGAGGATGATCGGGTCAGCTTTACATACAGAAAATTTTAACCAGTCTGTTTTGCCTTAGCAACTGGCTAAAATATAAATAGGTTAAAAGGGACATGTCTGAATGTGAAGTTCAAATCAAAAAATTTAATTGATCTCTCCTTTATTTCATTAAATAAAAGATCAGTAGGATCTGGATTTTTCTTTTTACACTGAGTTTTTACTTCAAATTTAGGAATGCTAATTAATCGTGATTAATTCACAGCTATCCTGTGATTAATTAGTAAAAATTGTTCATTGTTTGACAGCCCTAATTATTTGCTGTTTTATTTATCACTAGTCCTAAATTGTCTGTTTTTAATACCAATACACCTGCACAATCTGTAACAATGTTTGCTTTATTAGTAGTTGTCTTGCAGTAAGAGGGTCGTAGGTTAATTTCAAGCTTCCTCCTGTCACATGTCGATGGACCCCTGCAAGGCACTTAACCCCATGTTGCCTAACTAACTCTGTTTCACTGTATGAATGTGGTCGCGTTTGTGACTGCAAATGGGTGAATGTGGCTAGACATAATTTCCACACGTCTGTGGCATCACTGAAAAATAACCTGGAATTTAAAAATGGCTAAAGTAAGAAAGCAGTCCCTGATTGTTGTTTCTGCTGCAGCTGCTAGCTTCATGTGTTGTTCTGGAAACTGCATCGATTATTGTAATGTATTTACATCATCATGTTTAGTTCTTTCCTTTTACAGTTCAGTTCTTTTTTTTCCATTTGTTACCACGTCTTTACTCATTTCATCCCACTCAGTTAAAAATCAGCCAGACAGCCTGTCACTCACTGTGCCCTATGTCTGTCTGCAGGTAGAAAGGTCAGCACAAACTGCCAAAGTCCACCCTGAAGGGTTTGAAGAGGTGACTGCTGTGACCTGTTCAGTGAGCGAAGGGAGTCAGTATCACACTAACGGTGGTAAAAGTCTGCTTAATTTGGTGTTTGTTTCCATACACAGTATTACATAAGTATTTTAACCATGTGAAGATTTTTCACATTTGATCATGTTTCAACAACAAACTACAATGTATTTGCAGACCAAATTGGGCTTTTTGTAGATATTTTATACATTTTTTAATGTAAGATTTTTATATTTTTGGAATATTTAAAATTTGTTCTTAATCACTGCTTCAATGGTAAAACTTAACAGTGAGCACCTAACTATTCGTGGCTATTTCTGTGAAGCATAACTGTGAAGCATAACTTATAATTATTATAATTATTCCCCAAATTAGCGTATTTGTGGATTTCTTCCTTAGTGCATATCTAAAATAAAATAAAATCCAGGGAAGCTGAAATACCATAGCGCAATGCTACATGATACACTACTGGCTGGCATTTGCAAAGCAGCCAATCCAGGACTATTCATTTTCCTTCAAACTGATTGGTTGTACTCCTAAAAATGAAGATAAACACAGTGAATGTCTGATAAGATTGTTTCTACTTTAATTAATTTGTATTAAGTCGTGGTGGCTCATTATTGACGTAAACGTGATACTCTTATTGAGCGATGAAAAAAATATTGCCGTTAATCTATTCTCAAAGTTACGTTCAGAGCTGGGTCTATATTATGCAAATTTTGATGACTTTCACCTTGTAATTTTAGTTCGGCTGTATACCTCTCCGTATATGCCAACTGTGAAACTGCCACATCAAACGTGACCAGTGACACGGATGCAGCAAAAACGACGGGTTTGCTGAAAGGAAAATGTGTTTTTAAGAAGCGGCAAGTCCGTGACACACAAAGGCAGTTTACATTTTTGTGTCAGGTGCTGTGATTGAAGATGGAAGGAAGCGGAGCGAGACAGACGGCAGGGGGAAGTTTGGAGGAGGGGGGCGCAAAAGCTACATTCCGTAGACTCATTATTATCCGCTTTTCTACATCGATTGGCTGAAACTGCTTTGCTGCACTGGTGCATAGTGTTGTTAGTTATCTAACACACATTTAGCACAGAGCTCACAGCTTTTTCTTTCCTTAGAGGGGCGAGTTGTTCCAGCGTACACTACCGTTCAAAAGTTTGGGGTCACCCAAACAATTTTGTGTTTTCCATGAAAAGTCACACTTATTCACCACCATACGTTGTGAAATGAATAAAAAATAGAGTCAAGACATTGACAAGGTTAGAAATAATGATTTTTATTTGAAATAAGATTGTTTTTACATCAAACTTTGCTTTCATCAAAGAATCCTCCATTTGCAGCAATTACAGCATTGCAGACCTTTGGCATTCTAGCTGTTAATTTGTTGAGGTAATCTGGAGAAATTGCACCCCACGCTTCTAGAAGCAGCTCCCACAATTTGGATTGGTTGGATGGGCACTTCTTGCGTACCATACGGTCAAGCTGCTCCCACAACAGCTCAACGGGGTTCAAATCTGGTGACTGCGCTGGCCACTCCATTACCGATAGAATACCAGCTGCCTGCTTCTTCTCTAAATAGTTCTTGCACAATTTCGAGGTGTGTTTTGGGTCATTGTCCTGTTGTAGGATGAAATTGGCTCCAATCAAGCGCTGTCCACTGGGTATGGCATGGCGTTGCAAAATGGAGTGATAGCCTTCCTTATTCAGAATCCCTTTTACCCTGTACAAATCTCCCACCTTACCAGCACCAAAGCAACCCCAGACCATCACATTACCTCCACCATGCTTAACAGATGGCGTCAGGCATTCTTCCAGCATCTTTTCAGTTGTTCTGCGTCTCACAAACATTCTTCTTTGTGATCCAAACACTTCAAACTGGATTCATGTGGATTCATCCGTCCACAGCACTTTTTTTCCAGTCTTCCTCTGTCCAATGTCTGTGTTCTTTTTTCCATCTTAATCTTTTTCTTTTATTGGCCAGTCTCAGATATGGCTTTTTCTTTGCCACTCTGCCCTGAAGCCCAGAATCCCGTAGCCGCCTCTTCACTGTAGATGTTGACACTGGCGTTTTGCGGGTACTATTTAATGAAGATGCCAGTTGGGGACCTGTGAGGCATCTGTTTCTCAAACTAGAGACTCTAATGTACTTATCTTCTTGCTCAATTGTGCAACGCGGCCTCCCACTTCTTTTTCTACTCTGGTTAGAGCCTGTTTGTGCTGTCCTCTGAAGGGAGTAGTACACACCGTTGTAGGAAATCTTCAATTTCTTAGCAATTTCTCGCATGGAATAGCCTTCATTTCTAAGAACAAGAATAGACTGTCGAGTTTCAGATGAAAGTTCTCTTTTTCTGGCCATTTTGAGCGTTTAATTGACCCCACAAATGTGATGCTCCAGAAACTCAATCTGCTCAAAGGAAGGTCAGTTTTGTAGCTTCTGTACCGAGCTAAACTGTTTTCAGATGTGTGAACATGATTGCACAAGGGTTTTCTAATCATCAATTAGCCTTCTGAGCCAATGAGCAAACACATTGTACCATTAGAACACTGGAGTGATAGTTGCTGGAAATGGGCCTCTATACACTGTAGAATTTAATTTTATCAAAAAAGTGCATGTTCAAAACAGAGACGAATGGAGCCAATTTCCAGTTCTCACTTTTATTTTAAACAGATTAACAAATTGCAGTTTTACAGAGAAAACATGCCCTATTTTCTCTGGGACAGATTAAAGAGATCTGACAATTGAATGGTTTTCATGTCATAACTTTTATAGACACCAAACTTCTAGGCGTTTCTTCTCCCTCGAATCTGCTCCAATCACAACGTTTTTAAACAGTGTCTTAACAATGATTGGCTGTCAGAGAATTATGCAGTCATGAGATGGACATGTCCTCCTCTTGGGTCCAAAGTTCATTCTTAGTTTTATGGTTTTATGGTCCTGGTCCTCCCAAACTTTCTAATCTATAGACATCCTGGTTTTACAGCCTGCAATAAAACTCTAATCTACAGACATCCTGGTTGTACAATCATGCAGTAAAACTCTTTGTCTCAGAGGTCCTCAAAGGTCACACATACTCCCACCATATCCAAGGCCTCTGCTGCTCCTCAAAAGGGGCCCAATTAAAATACTGGTAAACAGTGTGTCTTTTTACCTCAGAATAATAGAACACAGACTTCTACCTCTGACTTCTTACTAAAGATATTTAAAACATATGTAGTCCCAAAAGAATAAGATACAACAACACCTATGTAGATATTGCACCAGAAACCAGACATTTGCAGCTAGAATAGTCATTTACCACATTAGCAATGTATAGCGTGTGTTTCTTTAAAGTTAAGACTAGTTTAAAGTTATCTTCATTGAAAAGTACAGTGCTTTCCCGTCAAAAATAAGGACATTTCAATGTGACCCCAAACTTTTGAACGGTAGTGTACGTAGATGTCAAATGACGTACTTGCTACGCAAACTACGTAGCCTACAATTTGGCAGGTTTGCATTTTGTAGGCGTGGCGCTGGAATTTCTACCGTGGTGGAGTGCCATGGTAATGCTTATGTAAAAGGGAAACACTACCCTGGTCTAATGCGCCAGGGTAGCACATGTTTTCTGAATGCCTTCGGCAGAATTCAAATGACCTTTTTAATCTAGATTAATTCCAAGAATACACTGAGATTAATTTAGATTTAAAACAACAAAATATGCCCATCAATAGTATTTAGACATAGTTGGCGTTTGTAGGGAGGTCTAAAGTATTTACGAAATTCCTCTACTTATGGCCATTTGTGGTCCCTCACACCTGCAAATACCTGCAGTTAACTATAATGCAAACCAGAAAAATTTCAGCATTCCTTTCACTTAATCAAAAATAGATGTTTGAGTTTTTTTGTTTGTTAGGTGTTAGATACCACAATTGCCTGCAAATAGTTGGCATCCAGTAATACATCAGACCCCCTCCAAAAATGCTTATAACTGCCTATTTTAATAGTTCAAGGACTAAGTATACATTAATATGCATTAATACACATAACAGAAACAGTGTTAGCATAAAGGCAGTAGCAATCTTCTAATGTCTTCCTAATCTCTGCTGCTAGGGTTTCAGCCATTTACCAAATGAAAATGAATAGCACTCCTGGATTTAATAGTTTTTAATCAACAACGAATGGAGTTACAAGTAGCATTGTATCAAGGTATTTCATACATTTTCTATCAATATCTGTAGTTCTATTGCACAGAAAACTCTTCAAATATATAGGAATCCAATGTATGTTACATTTTTTACATCTTAAATGAAGGAGTCACAACATTCTTATAAATAAACCTTAATATTTCAAAACAGAATTCACTTATTTTCTGTTTTGAATGTTTTTTATTTTATTTTATAGACTTATCCTACAACTGATTTGAGTCAAATCTTATCTTTTAATTATCTGCACAAAACAAGTTTTAGTTAGTTATATTGTTTAATTATTTTAGATGATTTTACTTTATTTCTTGGCATCTTGTTATTATTTTGACACAACTTTGTTTCCATTTTTCCCTCCCTGCTTTTAGATGTTTTCACTTTTTTTTTTTTTCCTTTTATTTATATTTCCTAAGTTTACCCGTCTGTGTTCATTCCTTTTTAAGATAGCTTTCCCTTAGACATTTCATCCTCAGTTAAGTTTGTAGTTTCTTATTTAGGACTATTTTCTTTTTGTCACTTCCTGTTTCTCCACTGCCATTCTACTTCCCGGCCAAGTTAATTACGGTCACCTGTTTTCTTCTCCTCACCTGCATCTGTTTTACAGTAATTGGTTCACCGGCATGAACCTCAGTCTAATTCCTCCTCAAGCTCCCTGGATCAGTTTAGTCTCTGCTAGTTCGTCGTTGTTACTTCCCGTCCTCAGGTCCCTGTGTTTGCCTTCCTGATAATCTGTAAGGTTTTTTTATTTTTTTCTTTAATTAAAAACTCCTAAAAATGTCCTGGCTACATTTGGGTACTCAATTCTCTATACCTGACATTTATATTTAAGCAAAATGAGTAGATAAACATTTACATTTGTTGCAGAGGAAGCGCAATGTTTAATAATGATCAACATTTTAATATTAATATAATTAATAAAATGTTTTTGTTTATTTATTAAACAATTTGGTGCACCAGCTTCTTCTTTATGCAGAAACATGGAACCAAAAACTCTCTTATGAAGCAATGAATTTGATGTTGTGGAGCAGTATAATTGCATACATATGGTAGAATAATCACAATCAAGTCCTCTGTAAGATATAACAATAAAATTAAAAAAATCCTTAAAAAAACAAATTTATAAATTCACTGATTCCAATTTTCAGTATCAGTGAAAAAACTGCGGTTTCAACGTTCAATACATATCAAACTACCTTGTGGAAATGGTATCTAAATTGTTCTAATGTATCTCTGCCCAGACACATAAAGAAATTAAGATTTATGGGTTGTGTGACCCTACATTGAGGCAATTTGCTGTTCAATTTGTCCCAGCAGCAATCAAGTTCAGGACAGAAGAAAAGGAAAACAAAAAACTTTCTCAAATGGTAAAGCTAGCATGGACAGCTAGGTTCTCCAAACCAGGTGGTTCTGTTTGCTGGCTGCAAACCGAGTCAAGACTGTGTTAGGACTTTCAACTATCACCATCCTAAGACCAGCCCTGGTCGCTGAACAGGTGTCAGCAAATTATTCCTGGACGCACAAGCGGGAGCCTTTGGAGGTATTTAGTTTGCACTTAGAAGATTTTAAGTGATTTCTTTCCTGCCCAGCTGGTCAGAAAAAGGGGAATTCACTAGTAAAGTTGTGCCTCTGTCCACAACTGTAGCCTGGCATAGAAGACAAAGCAGGGGCATTTGTTGTTCCCCTTTATCAACTTTTCTGATGTCATTATCAGGAAATAAATCAAGATTGCGGATGTCTACAGTCTGCTCAGTCCATTGTGATTAAAATGAATTCCAACAACATTCTTGGTCTAATATTTGGTTAAAGCTCCTTTGAAAGTGCTGACAGACTCAAGTCTTCTTTTCTGTTTTACAGAACTCTTCTTCTCTGCTCTACAGATCCTTTCTAGCTCCATTAGACTACATAGGCAACATGATCTTCAATTTTATCAGGTCCAGGCTTTGGTTGTGTCACTCAGGTACACAACATGAACATGATCCCAAAGACACTCATTTGTTATCTTGGCACCAGTATTTGAAATTAATCTATAATGGTAAATCCTTTTTTGGTACACCACTAATATTTGAAATTCAGTCGCCAAACCGTTTTGGCCCGAAGTGAAATTTCTTAAGCCAAACTCAGACCTGAATATTATTTGACTTGCAAATATAATAGATAATTTAAATATAACTTTCCTGACCTCTGTGAGTCTCTGCATCAACACAGCTGCAGAGTGCTGTATAAAGATATAATTTAAAAATTGGCTAAATATGTCTTCTGCGTTAGTTGGTAAGAATTCAGTACATTGACATATGTTTCTAGCGAAGAGGAGCTTCTATGCTGGCACTCTTATAGCCCCCATAAAGGAATACTTGACCTATTGGATGGTTTGTCTTTCACCTCAAGTGAACATTAGAGCTCCAGCATGGTACATCATGGGTTTGTGTTTACCTCTCTAGCAAATGATCTACTTTCACAGTTACTAATTTTGGTTGGGCTGCCATATCGATAGTGATGGTGTTGGTTATATAATTCTTTGATTTATGAATAATAGAGGCCACAGTGCTTTTTGGAATGTTCAGTGCTCTCAATTCATGTTTTTATCCTTTTTATACCAGACAACGTATAAAAGTAAATTCATTTGTTGACAATGACCTTGTAGATGCCTCCAATTTTCAAGGCTACATTTTCTACAGAATGTTTCCATATTAAGTCTATCACAGAAGGATAATATCATATAAACAGGTTAAGTTATTTAAGCTTTCAGTGCTACCTCACATAACTACCTTGGAAACCTTTGATCCCATTCAAGATGTTAATTTCCCCCGTTTTCTTCAGTTTTTAAGATGATGCCACCAAATGGTGTAAGTGAGGAACTATTTTTTTTATTTTAAGCTCCATGTTCCTTTAACCTTTAAAAGATTAATTAAATTCAACAAATATCTCACGTATACAGATTCTGTTCTGTACTGTGAACTTTCCCCTTTGCTTTATGACACATTCGCCAATAGCTGTAGGCCATTCCAAGGTGGATAGCAACTATACATGTTCACGGCCACCACAGTCTCACATTTTCAGGCACGTAATTGAATGCAACAAAGTTTGTCACTGATTTTACGATGAAAACTGTTCAAACACTGTTAGAACTATACATGGTTAAGAGGTCGAACTAGTTATCTGTTATAAAGATTTGGAATCAGTTTTGCTGCAGAATCCGAGTTGGATATAAACTAAAAGCCTATTATCAACATAGGATCCACCAACAAAGGATTTAACAAGCTACCATTTCTCAATTTTTGAATAATTTTCTCCATCCCTTGTAGCACTCTTATTGAGAACCATTATTTTTTTGCTTTTTTTATTTGCTGGTTTTTATATCCACAGCTCCCAGCTGTGGACAATAATAGTCTTGATAACATAGCCAATTTCTGTTCAAAAGGAAATTACAGTTCTGATCATGTAGAGAAAAAAAACAAAATAAAAGGCTTTATTAATAGAAACGTATTTGTGCTCAGTGTAGTTTACCTTGAGACCTTAAGGCAAGATTAATTTGAACCTCTTGGAAGTATAAAATATATTGTAATTCCTTTATCTCTTCAACCTCCTAAGTTATATCAGCTCTTGCTAACTATGTTTTGCCAGAGTTGGCTGAATTGCTATAAACATGAAATTTACTTCTTTAAATGTTGGATCAATATTCAGTTTGCTGTAAATAAAAAAGCCACAAATAAAAGAAGCCTCCAGAAAATGTGATGTGAAGATGACCATCTAGGGAATGGACACAGCAAATGTAAAATAAAGTGTGACTTGCCACATTGCCAAAAGGATCTCTTACTGGTGCATTATAATATAACATTTGTAATATAACATTTATAATATAACATATAACATTATGCGTTTGGATAACTCCATTTATGCTCATTGTTTATTAGTTGAATTACATGGAAGAATAATAAAGGTACTTTTCAGCTATCTTCTATTGGATGAAGATTTGCCACAGCACCTGTCATCTATTAAGTCAAGTAAGGTGTTAAACAAAAGCTAACACTTCCAGGGATGCACAGGTAAATATGTAGTTTGTTAGTATTCTAGCAGACATTGAAGCGATGTAATGGAATAAAACACTAGAGTTTTCTGCAGTGGATTTTGCCAGATTATAAACTTTAGACTTGTTTTAGAAAAATTATTTTACTGGAGTACTTTAACTAGACCCTTGTGGATGTAAAACAACCATTGTTGTTCAAGAGGGTCTGGTTTTGTCACTTATATGAGGCTACGAATGGTGAGTCAGATACTGTATATATTTTTCAGGGTGGTTTGACAAAATCGTTCACCGTGTTTACAGGTATAATTGTATGGGTGATTGACATACGTCATTGAATTTAGAAGACCCTTAGCTTTTAAATCATGTATAATATTTACATCAAATTTGGCAGAGAAAATCTGCCAAAAAGTCCTAGGTAGGCGATGTCATTGGTATGACAGGAATCATAGAAAAGCTAAGGGGTTAAACATGAAGACAGAGTCTTACTCTACCATCTTACGGCTAAACTAAGCTGCCCTTAAAGAGAATTTGTTACAGTTTGTTGAGATAAATTTGTTTTGTGATTTATGTTCCACATAAATATATGGCTTTCTTCTTTGTCTCCATATTTCAACATTTGTTTTTGTTCACCATGCACATTTTTTTGGGACAAAAAAGTGATATATGGCAACCATTTCCACAGAAAGATAACATAAATGTCACCATTTAAGCTGCGGGGCATGCATTGCATCCTTAATATTCTACAGAAGTTAAATTTTCTTTTATCACTTGTATTGGCATGAACCTGGCTTACAAGCTGCTTTTATTTTTACATTTTAATATTTTAAAAAAGTTTTGTTTAGGCCATTTTCATTTTTCTGGTATTTCATCTGGATCTGGAGCTCCAAACACAGCTTGATTTGGTATTTTCTTCTGAGGCCTTCTCTGTGTGTGTTGCCTTGAAGAGGGTGTGCAGCTGCAAAAATAAGTGTGATCCTGGGCACTGATGTGCTGAGCGTGCTGTGTGGGTTGGTGTGTGGATGGTGATGGGCTCCATGCACACATGGCAGACGTTATTGCTATTTAAACACAGCCAGTGGTTGAAACACCTGTGCTGGCTGAAAGCCTAGAGACCTATAATGGTTTTTACTGGGAGTCTGTTCGCAACTTGGAATTCACACCAGATGTGGCCCCAATTATTATATCAACAGAAGTTGACCTGTCTGTTCTACTTTCCCTGCAAAAAGAACCTAAATTGAGACAGCTTACGCTTCTTGTGCACATTGTGGGGGGTCTTTTGATGATCCATGTTGTGTTTACCTGCATTTAAAATAACAGATTCAATAGAAATAATTTACCGTCAATGTGTATGTGAAAAGTAAAGTCCAATGCAAAAGTATTAATATCTCTTGAAATGTTTTTCCCATGTCACATTACAACTGTTAAGTTACATACTAATTATTAAGGTTTTATGTGAGAGACCATCAGAATAGTGAAAGGGGTGAAGTGAATGAAAATAACTTTACAAAATGTATTTGTATATAGCCTCCTTTACCCTGGTACCTTAAAGGTGCATTTACACCAGCCCTGTTTAGTCCACTTGAATCAAACTCTATTTTGTTTTCCCATAAAGTCCAGTTCGTTTGGGGAAGTGTGAAAGGGCAATTGAACTCTGATTCTGACCAAAGGAGTGAAATCTACTCTGCCAAGAACATAGGTCTCGGTTCAACTGTAACAAATTCTGCTGTGGTTCGATTGCATATGACAAGTGGACCCAGGATCGCATCAAATGAAGGAAGCACGCTATTGTGCAGGGCATCTGGGTAAAAACAATCTAAACAACTGTGCATGCTGGATAGATACATACTGGATCTTGTACATACCTTGCTTAATGTTTGTATAAAGAGGACCTCTGTGCTTTGAAGTTTAACACACACCCTGATTAGGGATGTACCGATACTGGTATCGAAAATTGGGGCCGATAACGTTCTAATGTAGTTGTATCGGTATTGCGGCCGTTTTTAATCTTTTATTTTTTTGCTAAATTTATAATCACTAATTGTAACAAGCAGATAAAAAAACAGAACCTGTCTTCCAATTTATTGCATTTTTTTGTGTTAGAAATATCGGCATTGGTACTCGGTATCGCCAAGTACTCAGATCAAGTATCAGTATCATCCATCCATTCATCCATTTTCTTAACCGCTTAATCCTCAAGGGGCCCCGGGGGGGCTGGTGCCTATCTCCAGCTGTCAACGGGCGAGAGGCGGGGTACACCCTGGACAGGTCGCTAGTCCATCAGACATCAGTATCATATCAGTTTGAAAAAAGTGGTATTATTGGATCCCTGCCCCTAATCATAGCATACTGCCTCATACGGAGCAGTCTTGTGTAAAAAAAAACAAACAAACAAAAAAAACAAAAATAAAATAAATAAAAAACACCATTCTCCAAAGTCCTCTGCCTCTTCTCTTTTCATCCTGAGTTGCTGCAGCAGTATCGATCTGGCACATTTGCCAAACACAACAGAGCAATCCTAAAACCACCACAATCATCTGCCACTCCATTTGTGTTTACATTTTACTGTACTGTGAAGTGTTCCCAAGTGCATGAAGAGGCGCAGAGCCACCACAATTTTAACACATTTTTATTTTTCATAATTAATTAATCATCAATCAGTCCTTTTGAGATAAAATCTAAGAAACAACTATAAAACAAAAGTATTTATTGTTCATAGATTTAACAGTGGGGATGTCACAACAACTTGGACATCATACGTAAGCAATCTTAAGTAATTATTTATTTGAAGATATTCAGATCACTTCATCTCTGAATAGTAAATGTGAGACCCATGCTGCAATTACCTACTGAAAGCTGGTAATATGCTGCTGTGAAGAGTGAGGCAATCCGGAGTGCTTGAAGATTTTCCTGAAAAACATCCACACATAAAAGAAGAAAAAAAACAACAGAAAGACGATAAAATTCTGCACTATTAAAGATATACATATATTTGTCAGTGCTTTACTTTGACTGTTTCCAAAGAGATCTATAAAATCAAAGGGTTGAGAAAAGGTATGGAACACATGACATGTTTACCTATTGGGAGTTTCTTTTGTTTAAAACTAAAGACTACTGAGAAGAGCCGTGTGGGTCTGATTCTGGTGCAGCTCCTTAATTGAAGCAATAAATTAAATTAGATAAGTGCAATTAAGTCCTGTGTACTTGTGAGGCTCAGACGGTCTACACGTGTGAGTCAAAAATGTAATGACCATGGTACATGTTTACTTTCTGTATGACATTCATCTTCCTGCTGCTCCTGTGATGTCTGGGGTTCATCTAGAGTCTTTGAGGATTGTCCGGAAAAAACAGAACAACACTTATATGAACAAGAAATAAGCATAGATATTCAATCATCTTAACTGAAGGTTGAAAATATCAAAATGTAACCCAAGAAATTAAGTGGTAATCAAGACTGCAATTTGGCATAAAGAATAATAACCAGTTGGAGTATATGTTTGATCATCAATATCATCAGCAGATTTCCCTGAGCTGTCTTGTCCCGCAGTGTAAATCTGATTTGTAAGATAACATAAGTAAATTAACCCTAAAACTACATTCCTCACTGGTGACAGTTCAGGTTGGTCATACAGTAGGCGTATCTGCATCGAACCAGGCAACCCAACAACTGGAATGATGGTTTTGTTGTTGTAACTACAATCTAGATAAACTAGATGTCGCTATAATGCCCATGTTTCATATATCATCTTTAAATCAAATATAAACACATTCAAATTAGGCAGACAATAGAACATTTCAAACACAGCCAGTCTTCCATGTTAACAGGCCATAAATACCTAGCTGAGTTTTTGCCAAGCGCAAAGTACCTTCAGGAAGATGGTAAAACTTCCTGTGTACTCTTATATCATGTCCCAAAGAAATCAACCAACAGATCTTTTTTCCGTGTCATTAAGATTAAGCACTCTGGAGAGCGCTGCCACATGTCTTCTTAATTTCGTGGAGGAAGGAGATTTGTCTATTTATTTTTTTTATATTTTATTTTTTTTCAAACTCACAGATGCAGTCTGACCCACAAGGAATAAGAATGATGGAAACCTTCCTTCCATGTTTCCCACAAATTTCCACCAGTTCAAAAAGCTTTTATCCAGTTGTGACAATGATTTTGCAACATCTTCATTAGGTGAGGATTTGTCTTTGTTGTCAACTGTTTCCAGCTGCATTTTATAACCCTTGCTTTCTCTTCGTCCATTATAAAGGATGATTTGTGTTAGTGATCCTCTGGCCAGATTGGTCCAATTCTTAGAGCTTTTCTCATCCTGTAGCTGCTGATAAAACTCTGCTTGCTTCTCAGTCATGTAGATGTGTATCTTCTTTACATCATCTGCGAGTGGAAAAAGTCTGTTTGTTCCACTATTTTTTTCCTCAACAGGGCAGTAAGCTGCTGACGATATCATCTCATTCCATGTAGGATTGTATATGCGTCCTAATTCTTGAAAAAGCTGCTTCTTTCCATTGTTCTTAGGATGGATGTAGTTCTCCATTTATTTATTTTATCAGCGGGATGACTTTCTTTGTTGGAATCACAAGTGTCCTAACTCCTCTTGTTATCTGGTGAACATTTTCACGTTGTGAGGCAGTTTCTCCTTGTCCGTTAAACATCTCTTCTCCTACCTTCATGATGTAAGCATCCATTTTCAGTGCATGAGCGACTTCATCTTGAGTCATGGCACTTACAAGTTCAACACTTGTGATACTTCTTTGGATACAGGCTGAGAAGCTGCATAAAGACTCTGAATTCTTGCTTTTCTAGGAAGTGTTTTTGCAAATTCTTTCTGCAAGTGAGCACCATTTTGCATGCTTCCACAAAGATTAGATTTTAAGAGCCCAAAGCAAGATAAGCAATACTGGTAGTCATTTGGATTGCCCTTTCAGTCCCAACTTTGCTGCTTACAGGGCAGTAGTGTCCCTTTTCCTTGTGTGATAGCGTCAATATTGTGTGCTCGCTTCCCTTTGTTTTGCAAGAAATTCAGCACATTTTGCCATACTTAAGAATTATTTAGGTTCCTTGGAGCACTTGTACTTTCCATTTTATCCCCATGCTTGGTTGCCAAATCATGGTGCAATTTTAGATTGAGGCTCATCACAGAAAATACAGTAGCTTTTCTTTCTGTGGTACTTCTTGGATAAATCTACCTTTAGAGCATCAGCTACAGCTTAATGATTAGATGTTGGTTGTAAATCTTGAGTTTTTTTAATCTTGTGTACGTTTTTGGTCTGAACATTCATCTGTGAACATGTACTCATCCTCACTTTTGTCGCTGAAATATGGGCTGGGAGCCTGATCATTTGACTCTATTTACAGTATTTCTTTAAGCTTCAAGAAAACAGAACGTTTAAAAAATGTGGTTGAAATTTAATAGGAAAAATGAGACAACAGGACATAAGGATTTACTTGAAAAATGGTAAGATTTTTTTTCCCAACCCAATCACCATAATGGGCATAATATTGTATAATATGATATTATTTAATATACCATAATATTTTTTTTCTCGTTTTACCATATTGCATGAAGCTCAGGATTGATACGTTTGAAAGTTTCTAACACATAATATGGTCGTGTAGAGTGAGATGTAATGGGAGTAATAGTGTTCTATTTAACTACATATTTAAGAGTATAAATGCAACAAGCAGTTCTGCATTGTAGTACCGATGAAAGCTTTTAAAATAAGAAAATGGTTTTGGTGACACTGCAGATCACTGATGAAATTAGATGAAATTAAGTGACATCATTATATTTTTTCCATTTGACAATTTTAAGGTAGGTTGTTTAATTGTATGGCCCTGTGAGTCTAAAACTCTGTTGTAAATCTGTTTATAGGTTCTTAATGTTCTACAATAGGCCTGCAAAAAATTAAAGAATTAAAACTTATGATATAATACATTGTTATATAAATACTGCAGCAAGACTATGCAATTGCTTATACGATGCTGCTAATGTTGTTTTAGCAGATGCTATAAAAGTCAGTTGATGTTGGAGGATTATGCCGTCTCACAAAGGTAAGATATTTTTTCTACAGTTTGGCCTGTCATCCACACAAGAATGTGCCAAAACGATTCTTTCTAAGACTCCATCCAAAGTGAAGATGTGTGTTTTCTCTGTTTTTAAGTGTTTGCATGCAGACAGCTGTAACTGGAATTCTAATCTCACAATGTCATTGTCCGTGACAAAAAAATTCTTGAACATCACCTGTGTTTACATGTAGAAGCAGCATTTATGCCCTCAGAGCTGTGTTGGAATTATCAATTGTCCAAACGCTTTTTTGATCTCTTGTTTTTACAAGCTCTATTAGAAATTAGGAAGTAGAAAATTACTCTGACTGGATAGGATTTGGGAGAACTACTGCCCCCTACAGGTTTACCATATCTATGAATGGCCTTTAAAACGTACTTATCCGCTTATGTGTGGACGTAGATTTTTTTCTTAAACTGGCTATATGTATATATATATTTTTTTTTGTAAACAGCCTATTTTTTTTACAACCTATTGTTTACATGGCTTTAAAGACTCGATATGTAACATGAGCATAATAGCCAGAGCTAGTTTAACTAGCGGTTTTAGTTACAACAAAAACAACATCATTCCAGCTGTTGAGTGACCTGGTTTGCTCCCGATACACCCAGTGACCAACCTGAACCGTGCCCAGTGAGGAATGTATTTTAGAAGAGTTTAACAGACATTTACCATTAGCAAAGTTAGCAACTGAGTTAGCTTACTGATCCAGGAGGAAAGTCACTGTTTCCGTGTTTGTTTGATGCCATGGAAATGTTTTATGTGGGTCATCTAGTGTACGCTTCACCTAAAAGTATTGTAGTTTATGTTGTTCTGCGACTACTTCTCTCCTGATATGGCTAACAATATCTCCAGGCGTTGAAGCAGCATATCTGTCAACAGGCAAGCCGCGGTCACTACTGGCTGGTAGATGTAATCATAACATCATTGTCGTGTCCGTTTTAAATATACATTTTATTATACTTTAATTAAAATATAACTTATTTAAGGAAATGTTGTACTTTCATTATCCACTCCTCTAAAAGTCCCGTGGATGTATTTTAATTTTTTTTAAATGTAGCTTTTTATGAAAATGTTCAATATTCAACCGTAGGTATATTTCAAAAGCCTGGTTTACATGAAAGGATTTTAAATTTGTTGCAAGAGCTTCGGACTGCACACATGGCGTTAAAAAAATCATATATATTCTTGCTGTGCTCCTACCATATGCGGTGTCTGTGGAGAGACACCAGTCACGAACCGATGTTCCTCACACACACCGTTCGGTCTGAGCTGCGCCCGTGCACAATTGCGCACTGCTGATACGGTCTTCACCCACAGAAAATCTGCGCTGTGCGCACACACACAATAACATCCTAACTGAATGGAAAATAAAATAAAAAATTCATCCTGTGCTATTTTGAAATTGTGAGTCAATGAGCATGTTGTTCAATATACACTTCCAGCGGTTCTGTTGCTCCGCTCCCATTTGAAAAACACACTCTCCTTTACTCCTTTTGGTTATTTCCATATCAATGCGGCTGACACCTGCAAACTGACACAACATAGTAATAAATACATAGCTGTCATGCTCTTCCTGCTGGGTTTTGGTTTGTGTCAAAATGTGAGAAATCCTATTTTACAGATATTCACACTGGGGCAATTTTTTACAGTCTGATTAGCACAATTCAGATTTATTTCTTTTTCTTTTACTAATTCAGAATTTTTTCCCCCAATGTTTTAAAAAGCGTCTGCATTCTGTCCGCTCATGTAGCATTTAATCCAACTAAGGCTCTGAAGCAGGATCTACTGAATATTTTCCTCCTTCTTTCTTCACACTTTCTAATAATCTTTCATAATTTTGTCAGCTCAACAGAATATATACACTAATGACACATATTGATATGTGTACAACTTTTGTGGGATAAAGGAATGGAGCAGGGTCTCTACTTGCTAAGACATCGAGGTGCATTTGTTTAATTATTTTTCACTTCAAAACACATTTTGCCCTGACTGATATTTATGTCAATGTATTTGTGGACTGCAGTCAAGTGAGACGACGCATTTAAATATTAATAGACGCTTCAAAGGCGCATGCCTGCATCTCTGACTGTCAACTCGCTTTCTGATTGGATAAACGTCACTTTCAACAGGCTACATGATAATTTTTGCTAGGAACACACGCTGTGATGTCGGGCTAAAACAATCCAACATGTTGGATATCCCTGATTTGCGATCGGAGGGGTCCAAATGTCCTTCCGAGCAGACCTGATCGCTCTTAACACACCACACATGGCAGGAACATCTGTTAGGATTATTTTAAGAGCTATCCCGATTATCAAAGTGGTTGGAAGGGGCAAAATCTGGGCAAGATTGGCATAAACATCTTTCTGTGGGAACAGAGCCAAAGCATAATCTGTTAGGAGTCTGTTGCTGTGTGCTGGTGAATGGGTGGTGTGTTTCTCTAATACCTCTCTCCACAGGGTATGATTGGCAGGTTCTGCAACAGGGGCTCCTCATCAGGTCTCATCAGAGCTCCAGTTCAAAAGGCGAGCGGCTCCTGGAGGGTGACACTAGACAGTTCCATTGCCAAACGTGGTACAAGGCCAACTTAGTTGCTTTCTTTAGAAATAACATTTGCTAGATGCTCCAAGTGGGTTCTTACCTTCTGTCTCTCTGCAGTTCATATCCTGAGATCCTTGTGGGCTCACGGTTGGTACTGAACAAACTACTCCAAGATTCGAGTAAAATTCACCAAGGACGAGTTCCTTTGGATTCCATCCTGGTCAGCCTCTGCTGGTCCACCTGCAACACACCAACACAGTACTCACATGAGCCGTGTGCCCAAGCCACCTGCCTGCCAACCTGCTGCCAACTTCAAATTGGAAACCCTTCAAAGAACAGATACACTGATCAGGATGACCATCTACAACCTGCAGAACCAGAGCCCTTCACTGTCAGCGAACTTAGTGAGTCTCCTACTTACCTTCCCACATTCCTTCCTCCTTGCAACCAAGTAAGATCATCTTCCATATTCTCATCTACCAGATCACAAACAAATCGATAACGACTTACCTGCTCATTTCCAATGTTCCTGTTGTCAAATTCCTTTGTTCCATATCTCTGCCCTGCAAAATAGTCAAGCTTTTAATTAAATAAAAGCATTTGGAAAAAACTACTTCCTCAATTGTTAAAAACAGGCTAAAGATATAAACTACTATTCTTACTCACAGGAAAGCCTCATTCTAACAAACAAACCAATTTTACATCCTAAAATCAATTCAGTTATTGGTTTTACCTAATCAGTATTAACTAAAGCAAACAGAGGAGACTACACGGATTATTTATAAATTAAAAGCAAAACACCAAACTATTGTTTTCAGATGCTGTTGTAAAGATGTTCCTCTTTCTCCATATTTACCAGCATAACATTAGCCACTATTAGTCACACCTTACTAGTACAGTACCTTGTCAGACCCCCCTTTTGCCTTCAAAACTGGTTTAATCCTTTGTGCCATAGATTCAACAAGATACTGGAAATGTTTCTGGTTGAGTTTGGTCCATATTGATATGATAGCATCAAACACTTGCTGCAGCTGTGTTATTTGAGTTATTGTTGCTCAAACCGGTCTAGCCATTCTCCTCTGACCTCTGGCATCAACAAAGCATTTTCCTAACACAGAACTCCCGCTAACTGGATATTTTCCCTTTTTTCGGTTCATTCTCTGTGAACCCTAGAGATGGTTGTGTGTGAAAATCCCAGTAGATCAGCAGTTTCTGACATACTCAGACCGGCCCGTCAGGCACCAACAAACATGCCACGTTCAAATCACTTAAATCACCTTTCTTCTACATTCTTATTGTCGGTTTGGACTGTAGCTGATTGTCCATGTCTACATACCTAAATGCATTGAGTTGCCGCAATGTGATTGGCTGATAAGAACTTTGCATTAACAAGCCAGTGAGTGTATATATATATATATATATATATATATATATATATATATATAGTGAGATACAGAAAAAGAGAGAGAGATATCCCAGATATTTCAGTCAATAAGTGTAAATGGGAAAACACAAAGCAAACATCTGAAATCTGAACTAGAAATTAACCTGAAATTGATCCATAAGGACATTGAACCATTTATTGCACTCAAACTACAAACTGTTTGGTAAATCGCAGACTCAAAACAAATCACGCACTGACATTATCAGCAATGTTTTTTTGGAATGATGTGAAAAAACAGACTACCAGATAAGAAGATACTACATCTCGTTACCAACATCAGCAACTTGAGATTGTGGTAAAATATTTTCAGTCTACACAATTTTGAAGTTAATATGCCAATACGGAAAATAGTATCTCAATATATAAAAATAGATCAACTGTTTTAAAGAGACATGAAAGTAATACAATCTATCTTGATAGAGTTGATCACTGAATAACAATTCCCCTGATCAAAACAGTCACTATTCAAACTAGGAATGCATTCCTAGGAAGGCATGACTGTGCTTCACTTCCGAATTCAAAGCCCTCTATAAAACAGATTTGATTTAAGAACACTTTTTTTTCAATGGATAGTGTGTGAATGTAGGTTTCCACATTGTTTGAATGAATTAATCCGTGTGAAAACAATGAGCACAACTTATCTGAATTGCATTTAAGTCTAAGGCACAGGCGTAATTTTAACCAGGGACGCTGGGGACATGTCCCCAGCAATATTTATGATTGACAGGTTTGTCCCCATGATGCAGAATTTTTTACTGACGTAACAGCCACTTCTGCTCCCAGTAAAGTTTCCGCATCAGTGTCTAAACAGAATATTATCTAATTCACTCCATTCCAGTTTCTTATGCAGTCGTGTTTCTTTTTGCTCATATGCTACAGTACAGCTGAAGATCTTTGCCCGAACCCGACCGGGCTTAATTTCTATCATTGTCCACGGTCTCAGCTCAGGCTTTAACGGTCATCTTATCATCTCACGAGCGATAATTTATAATAAAGCGCTGCAGTGGGCCACTAACATTATTCCTAATCTACGTGTCCAAATGTTGCTGGCACACCGCATGCGTTATGATGTGAAAAACCCACTCCTCTCAGATCAAAACAGAAAACATGCTGCAAAACTGTGGCACTGCACTCTCACAGAAAATGTTGAAGTTTAAATGCACTATTATCCCAAGTTTCAAGTTGCAGAAGTCTCCTGACTACAGACTTTTACGCAGTAGAAGCTTCATATAACTGCAGTTCCTTTGTTATAACGCAGGTCCTTCCTTTGCTGGTTCGCTGTTTGTGGATTTTTTTTTTAAATAGCACAATTTAAAAGCTTTCTTTACAGTGCAGAACGTGCATTGTGTTCTGCGTCCTAAATTATTGGATGCAGTTGTGAATCTCCTCCTGTCATGTCTCCCATTTAAATCTTCTGGTTTCTTTACTGCGGTTGGGTAGCAAGGAACAAAATATTTATGCAATAATTATGCTTGTTTAAGACTCCCAAAGATAATATGTTGACATTCTGGATTTGTGTAGGGAGCATGCCAGAATTCTCGCTATCTCGGCATCCAGCTGCCAGAGACCCTTCTGCGACGCAGGAAAGGAGAACCAGGGAGTGGACAACATTTCCATCAACGTTAGGAAAAAAAATCAAAATGAAAAATAACTTGATCCATTAGTGAAATTATGGATGGATAGATGGCGACAGCATTGCGTCATCAGCGCAACTTCAGGAAAAAATCTCTCCTTCTCCCTCCACCAAAACAACACATGAAAATGTTCCCCTTTGGGACTCTTAAAAAAACACATAGTTTATGTCCGCTCGCATTGAGTAAACTTCTTCCGGGAGCCGTGAAATTCAATTTGGGGTTTTCTCCATCTGAAACAGCTTTATGCGGATCACCCACAGGTAGCTGCCCTATTGCAGGACTGTCAGCTGTAAGTTAATTTTGAAGTTTCTCCACACAGAACGGTGTTGGGGTTGCAAAAGTAGCTTGTTTCATTGTTGCGCATTCTGGTACAAGTACATATTATATCCAACATAATTCTTTGTGCTATGATGTGGATTTTAATAATTCTTCTTAACCGACAGCATAATGTTGGTGATGTTTAAAAAGGAAAACAGTTAAACCTTTGGCTTTTAACTTGTAATGATTTAAAAAAGATGCGGTTTTCTCAACGTTTATACTCTGCAGTGCTATTGTAATGAAACATGAAACGGATGAGTACTTAGAGGCTAAATTAATATTTTCAAACCGCATTCAAGTTTATAATTACTTCCCCACCAATTTTAAAAATTAACTGACGCCCTTGGTCTAAGGTGTCATATTTCCTAAGGAGTACAGGTTCAAAATAGAGTTTTTACTGGCAGACTGGTTTTAGTGAATATAACGACAAACGTTTCAGATTCAACAAATTCAAAACTAAACATTGGATTTAAATTCTACTTTTAAAGACTATTATAATACCTAAAAACTCTGTGATTGACTGCATTGCCCTTTTTAGATTTAGACTTAAAATCATCTGTCCAAATCTAGATTTTTTTTTAACTACAAACCCCAGAGTCTGAAACATATCTGCATGCTGACAGTCATTTTTATGCTAACTAGGCTTTAGAAAATGAGAATCAAATGTTATCTGAAGCAGTGACCTTAACAACTTTGTTCAAATACAACTATTAAATGTGATCCCATCCTGCATTCATTATGTTGAAGACAGAGATCAATAGTCTGACTGGCTGGAACCATGTATTGTTTAGTTTCAGATTAGAGAATCTTCAAAAGGTCATTGAAACTAGCTGTCTTTGTTAGGGGAAAGCCCTTCTCTGACATGGCAACTTGACTTACTTTATTAGTTTTCACTTCTCATCCAAACAACTGCATACCTCCAAGTGATTGAGAAAAACCACATGAATTTACCGTCTTCTGGGGAATTTAGCACTCCGACAGTATGTCTAATCAGACACTGATGCACCTGTCCATCATTTAAATAATAAGGGTCACATAAGTCAACACATTGGGAGTTGAGCTGTTTGCAGAAAGATATCAGGGCTGAATTTGAATTAGAAGCATGTTATAAGTGGTGTCACAACCCACCTTACTGGCAATGTTTCCCAGACAAATTGTTGAAAGAAGTTCAAAACAGAAGGGAGATGTAGCATGAAGTTCAACCAACCTGAAAGTCAGTCATCACAGTCAAATTATTATACCAGATTGAAAACCCTGCCAAATAATATCCATGTAGAACAGACACAAGTGTTCTGCGACACAGCTAATGTATAAATGTCTTGCATTGCAAATTTGTCGATTCAGTTAAATAACAGCAAAGCCATTTTGCTGTGAATTAAATACACACTCAAATAAAAGAAAAAAATATTTGATTCAGTTTAACCATTTTATTAACTAACTATCACACAACAAACAGCAACTTGAAATCTCTCGTAGCTAATTTGGTTCTGATAACTGCTAAGCTAATTGACTAAAACTACCAGCTATGTAAACAAAACAAAAAAAATGGACGCCAACTGGAAACTGTAAAGGCCACGTCACGGGGAGCTTCCTGAACGTCTGTACGTCGTAGCATGTGTGCTTGCGTGGAAGCGGCGCACGGACGCGAACCAAAGCTTGCCAAACTGGGGGGTTTATTACCTGGGCAATTTACCTCATGGTCTCTTTGAAACAAAGGGACCGCGCGGCGCTTATCACTGACCTAGCTTTTCGCTAACAAAGAGCTCTGAATGACTGATCATGGATTAAACAATTTAATTCTCCCAACCTAAATTCATCACAGCCATCTTGAAGGTGCCTTTAATTGTTCCACCTGTATTTTCAGGAATAGATGTGGAAAAAGGGAATTAACAGGAGCATAGTCATATTTATAGCATATTACATTCTGCTAATGGTTACTTATCTCATTTTCTTTCTTGCTTGTATTTCACATTGAGCTGTGCTCCCTGGGCTGTATCTACAGAGGGGAATGAATGAGGCCTGAAAAGTGCAGTTTTACACAAAGCTCACAAGTCTGAAATCAATGTTATTTCAAAGTTATAGTTTTGATGTGTGTTTGGAGTAACATGGGGCAGATAATGAAAACATGGTGCTGTTAAAAGTAAGACAACTCTGGAAGGAAAGGCCATTTCTGTTCATCTTCACTGATGGAGATGTAGTGCAGAACAGAGTAAAGTGATTAGGTTTTATTATTTTCTCCAGACTGTGGGCTTCTGGTTGATTAAATTAAAGTGCGTAGCAACTTGTTTCAGCAGAGAAGAGGTCAAGACAACAGAAAACGGAAAAGCTCCAGGGGACCAGAGGCAGGATGAATGTAGTAGGATAGAAAATGTTTTTCTTAGGATTATATGAAAGAGATACATTTTCCCACCTGTCTAGTGTGTTCAAAATCAGCCATTTACAGGATTTTTAAACAACATAAAAAAAATGTATACCTGTTTTCATGTTTATTGTTTTTATTAAATCCCTAAATGTAAATTTTTTGTGCATTCGCTGTCTTGCACCTTGTAGATTGCTGCTTTCTGATAGAAACCTTGAATCTCTAAGTGTTCCCTTTCAGGAGATGAAAAAAAAGCAGCACCTTAAATGTAATTCTGCAGTGTGTTGTTGAAGTTACAAGCCTTTTGCTATCTTTCATGGTAAAAGCATCAATGAATGCCCAGAAAAATTTAATATATGATCATTAAAGTTAATTTTCACAAGAAAACAAAAAAATGACCAAATAAAAATCATATCAAATCAAACTTTATTTATAAAGCGCTTTTCAAACAAAGTTTCTCAAAGTGCTTTACAGATTTAAAATGAACCCAAAACCCCCCGAACCCCCAGACAAAAACCAAAATAAAATAACCACCACGCCTACACCCCCCTCCCTACCCAACCCCCGTACACACACACTCACACACTTAAAAGCTAAAAAAAAAAAATAAGCTGGCTGAGCACGGATGAGCCAGGAAACGCCATCATGGGAGCCATCTGCATCAGCAGCAGCAGATCAGCAGCCAAGCAACTGACCCAGGGCACCCAGAGGAGAGCGGGCCGGTAACCCCAACCTCTACCCAAGCACTACCTGGGGGGCACCCAGGCAGCCACAGCCGACTACCGCCGCTGATGCAGGGGGCCCCCACGGAGGAAACACTGGCAAGAAAGATAAAAATAAGTTAAAATATAAAGTTTATAAAATGTATGAAATATAAAATGTAAAACAATAAGTTTAAAACAATGATAACATAGAATCAAGATAAAAATGCAAAGCAGATTAATAAATAAATAGTTAAAAGCTAAAACTAAAAATTAAATCCAGTAAAACATGCTGAGCAGTTAAAAATATATTAATAAATAATAATTAGTTAAAAGCTAGACTAAAAAGGTAATTCTTGAGCCTGTTCTTAAAAACAAGAAGGTCCTCCATTAGCCTGTTCCAGAGGTGTGGACCATAATAATGGAAAGACGCCTCACCATGAGTTTGTGTCCTGACTTTGGGAATGATAAGGAGACGGCTGCCTGAGGAGCGCAGAGACCACGAGGGTTCATATGGTAAAAGCATTTCTGAAAGATGAGAAGGCCCAAGACCATTAAGACACTTAAAAACCAGTAAAAGAACCTTAAAATCGATCCTAAAAGATACGGGGAGCCAATGCAGTGATGTTAAGACCGGGGTAATGTGCTACCGCCTCCTGGTCTTCATCAGGATACAAGCTGCTGAATTCTGTAAAAGCTGTAAACTTGATGTAGTCTTTTTGGGAAGACCAGAAAGCATGGCATTACAAAAATCAATTCTACTGGTGATAAAAGCATGCATTAGCGTCTCCGTATTGGCCCGAGAGAGAATTGGGTGGACTCTGGCGATGTTCTTTAGGTGCTAAAAACCTATTTTAAATGGAGCTACAAGGTTTTTGTGTGACAACGCTGAAATGCTGGAAACAAATTAAATGAAAAAGACTTTGGGTGAAAGCTGCAGTAGATATTGATTTATGTGTCAGATACATTTCAGTAAGTGTTTAATCTGTAACCTTAGTTTTGATCCTAAATAAAACTGAATTGAGTATATTGACCTTCTAAAAAATATGTTTTTTTCATTAGGTAATTTTGATCAGTTTTCCTTTCTGACAGGTCCATGATACATATCCTTAATAAGGATTCAGTAAAATGCTGGGATTTGCGAAAACAGAAGACCAATATGAATTCTGGTGAATGACTGGGTCAACACATGCTGCTTTAGAAAGAATTACGTCAAGCTACATTATATTTCTCTAATCCTTTATTTGATTCCCTCTCCAGTTATTTATACTTTATGATAATATGTTGGGTGTGCTAAAACCAAAATCAGATTTCTTGTTTGTGAATACAGTTTTGGCTCTCAAATCGGATTCTGAGTAATAGTGCATTCCAGTTGTAGTCGCAACTAGGAAATGCTCGCCACCCCCCACCCCCGAAGTTATACTTCCTATTCAAAACGTCTTTGAATTATTTGTGTTCTTACTTTGACTTTAATATGTCCACTGATTGCATCAACATCACTGAGATGTAATCAATGTTACATGCAGAGCCTGCAACTCTAAAAGTTAACGAAAAGCAGTCTTTACAGAAAGTACAGCTTAAAACGATTTTTGTAAAAGGTACTAGGACAATGGCTAACTGGGTGTTGCCATATTTGAATCCCGACTTATCTTACTATGTCAATTGGAATTCTATTTTATTGGGTGTGACGTCAAACTAGTCAATGAAACAGCACTTAAAATTGATAATCGGAACCGGACCAAAGCTTCTTTTTTTTCTTCTTCTGCTGTTCAAGCTACACATTGGGAGCAGCTGGGACTCGCGCAAAGGGGTTACACACACAAATACCCCCACAAACACACAAAGAAACTGGGGGGTGTAAAAGGAGAAAAAAAGCACTACAAACAAAAACACGTTGGGTGAGAATGTAAAAGCAGGTAACGCAGCAAAATTTGGATGTATTTCATTTATATTGAAAGGCAGAGCGTAGAGTTTATAAATACATACTGCAGCTTTCTACATTATCTTAGCTTTTCTGTTTTTCACTGTAAAAAAGTTTAAAGCTAAGCAATATTTTACATACAGCACATAGTTTTTTTTTTTTTATACTTGAATAATTATTTATTTGTTCCATGCTGGATATAATGAGTCATATAAATGATAAATATTTAATATAATTATGTTTTTAGATTAGTAATTCATTTTACACACACTTTTACACTCTCTTTGATGACAAATTTGTCATAAAATGCGGACGTCTTAGCAAATTCCTTAAAGGGATTTGGCATAGAGACATAGGGGTTGAGAGGTCCAGGCTGACAGATTACCCCATCAGATAAACGTCTGGCAACTGTGGCTCAATAGGTAGTTTAGTTATCCTGCAAATTTAAGGTTGTAGGTTCAATTTCAACTTCCTATCACATGTCGATGTGCCCCTGGCAAGGCACCTAAACCCGAGTTGCCTTCTGAGCTGTGTATCTGTTTCTGAATCTGTGCATGTGTGTGGTTCTGAATGTGGTTTTGAATGGTCAACATGACCACAAAAGCGCTAAAGGTTCAGTTATTGATTTAATTGTTGTTTTTTGTTTTTTTTATTTGACCAATTTACAACTGTGGCTTGCTGGGTTGAGAAGTTGGCTTATAATCAGTGGGTTGTAGGTTTGATTCCAGTTTTTTCCTGTCACATGTGTGCACCTGGGATAGGCACTTAACCCTGAGTTGCTTATCAGTCTGCGTATCGGTGTATGAATATGAGTATGAATGAGTGAATGTGGCTCCAATGTAAAGTGTAAAGGAATTCAAGTGGTCAGTCTGACTTTAACATTTAATGCAGCCCATAATATAAATGTTGTTTCAACAGGTTTTGAAATAGTCTAAGTCTAACCTCAACTGTACAAAAACACAACAGATCTATTGCGTTAAAGGGGAATTCCATTTTTTTCACGCAACTTGGACCTTGTGTTTTTTTGCAAATTTTGTTTCCTTATTCACCCTGAAAATTTTGGAACCAGTCTGAGCCATTCATTTGAGTATTCATATTCATATTAATGGTTTAATATTTAAATGATAAATGTGTTCTGATAAAAAGGATTACTCTTTACTAGATTTGATGCATTAAGCTTATAATAGGTTTGTATTATACTTAGGTTTTTAGATTATTTAGGCTCTGTAATATACTTTAAAAAAGTGCAGACATAAAGGTATAAAAGTGTGTGACTTGACAGTTAGAGAGGAGATAGGTTTTGTCATTGATCCATGTATGAGCTGTTCTCTTCTTTTGATTGAATGTAGCATTTTTGTTATACTGTTTCTTGTGAGTGACTAAACATACCACAGCACAGTTGATTATATAATTGATTATATGTGTTGTGTGTTTAAAAAGGATAAGGATCCTGCTGACTTGAGTTGACCTTTGAGTGCATGTATGTGTCTCAGAATGTTATTTGAAACAGTCAAAGAGGAGGATGCCAGATATGTTAATTGTAAACATGTTGGAAGCTATAAAATGAGATGTTCCAAAGAATGAAATTGTCAGACTACACAGCTGACCCAGGGTGAGCTATCGCTCTGTAAACTGAATATTTTGATCTGTTTTAATAAACTCAAAGAACTGGATTCCTCTCCTGTAATCTCTGATAAATTTACACGCATGGAACTATAGAACTGTGAGTTTTAAGTAAGACATTTAGTTCCAAAACTACCTAGTTGTGTGTTTTTGAGTTCCCCTGCGATGGACTAGTGACCTGTACAGGATGTACCACGCCTCTCGCCCAATGACCACTGAAGGTACCAGCATCTCCTCCCCGACCCTCAACGATAAGCAGAATACATGATGGATAAATGGATTTCCTGTAGCCTTTGGGGTCATGTCCTATTGTTGACATAGTTCTGGGAAAGCTTTGGCTGTTCGACAAAGTTTTTGCATTTGACGTAACATTTTGGTTTACGGAGGAGTTCATGTCCAACTCATTCACACTGCCACAAACGTCAGCGTCAAGAGTGGCATGATAACGTAAAGTCTATAGTTGAGACTGTCAGAGGGGTGTCAGAGTCTCTGCGGTGCTTTGTGTGCATTGGCCTTGTCAGTTTTTGAAACTATTCCTGCGTTTCAACCGTCAAAGCGGCAAAAGCCAGCAACGTAGAAGTTCAGCTAGCTGAACTTTTGACGCTCATGACACACCATGTTAACCGCTCAGAGCATCTCTCTGTAATGGTGTCACCCAACCTCTAGCCCGCCACAATTCGCCAATGCTTAAAACATCTGACAGAGAAAGGCCTGCGCGCTTATCAAGCTTCGGTTTAAAAATGTATAGGCATCAAACAAGTCACTTTGCGAGCGTCTTTTGAAGCCAAGAGCGTGCGGTGTGAACGCAGCATAACAATTACTCTGTAGAGGCCCCTTACTAAAGATTTTAACAGTATAGCAGTATTATGACTGTCATGACATGCTAACAGCTCACTAAGGCAGCAGAGATAATATTTCTGAGTAACATGTTCTGGATGGGGTTGCACTGTGGCACAGTTGGTAGCAAAAGACAGTCCTGGGTTCAAATCCTGGCCTGGGGTCTTTTTGGAGAGAGTTGGCATGTTCTCCCTGTACATGCCTGGATTTCCTGCAGGTACTCCAGCTTTTTCCCACAGTCCAAAAACATGACTGTTACCTTAATTGGCCCCTCAGTTGTTACAATAGGCAATTGCATTATAACAACTGTCCGTCGGTAAAAGTACAAACAGAAATCCTTCAGTATCACAGCATCCAAAAACACAAATAAGGAAAAAGCTAGAGCTACCCTTACATACTAGCATAATAAGTGATGTGATTTAATATAATTAATTGTAGTTTGGACAAATAAGGTGCTAGTCATTAGGTTCAACCACTCTATTTTTGTCTCATGTACTTTAATGACATTGATATAATATAAATATGAATATAGCCTAAATATTATAATCATATTGGATCTCAGAGTTTGCCAAAAAATTAAAATATTGTCAAGAAATACAGAATTAAAACACGGTACCCAATATTATGAAATCCTTAGTTCAGACCAATAAGGCTTTTGCTCAACAAGAAAAGCAATCATTAAGATATATATCACATGGAGAACCCACAAGTACAGTTATAATCATAACCTGGGACTGTTTCTACATTAAATAACCACTAGTATATCATGTGGGCTTTTAATACAAGTACATGTCATCCCTCAGCCAGTGTCCCCAGCTGATTAAAACAGAAACCCAGCAGTGACCAATTTGTTTTGTCTTAATGAGAAAACTATAGGACATAAAGAAATTGTTTAACATTTCATTCTTAATACCAGTATCAAGGAACATTTCATTAAATACATAAATGTATTTGTTGATCTTTGTATGGCTGAGACTTTTTTAAAGCTAAATATAAGACGTGTATCTACAACTTTGAAGGCAGTGTTAAAGATAAAGTTCTCTCTTAGTGATGCTCATGCAGTAAAGGGCCAGGAACCTCTGACTGGCCATGGTAGACTGCTGTGATTTCTGCTTTTTTTGTTGTTGTTTTTTTTGACATGCTTCAATGTTTCAAATCAAATACAGTTCTAATATTAGAAAAAAAATTGCCTAAGGAAAAACTGTTTTCAAAAGATAATTTCCTTTCTTGAGAAAAATATAATATCCAAACAAACCAACGGGATGTTTTGAAATTAACTGTCCCTTAAACCCCATACCTGATTATGTCCTAACTACCATCAGGTTTTATCAATAATAGGCGTGTTTCCCTTATCGGCCCTTCAGAGTAATTTGACCAGACCTTCCTGACAAGTGTGTGCCTCCATGCCATCGGCAGACATGGCCATTTTCTGGGGCATTTCAGGAACTAATGGAGTTTTTTTATTGGGGTACGTACTCTGTAAGGCCTGAAAGAGTCACTCAGCAGGAGTCGTGGCTGCTTGGTTGCTCAGAGGAAAACGAGCAGATGTCACCATACAACCGGGTTTGAAAAAAAATAAGAGTTGCAGGTGAAGCAGTTTATAACAACAGCAAACAGAAACAGCAACAATCCCTACTTCTTGATCTCTTCTTATTTTTGCTGCTCTGAGAGCCTTTTTGTGCTGATCAGTGACGCTACTCTCTGCTGAAACAGTCCAGATCTGCAGATGTCTTTAGCTCATTCCTTAAATGGCTGGCTGTGTATAGAGACATGGCAGCTGACAGGAGCTGGCAAACCGAATGCCGTGTCAGAACAATATATGGGTAAAATACCCTGAAGTTCCGAAAGTGGAAACACACCTAATGAGCCTTTTACATTGTATATGGATTTCTAAGCCGAGGAGCAAAAGAAACACAGACAGCAGCATTTCCCACGATACAACGAGGAGTTGTTGTTCTGTTAATTGCACAAAAAGAAGTGAGAATGGTTGGCGTATGTTTAACATCCCGAGAGGATGTCATTAATTTGCCAAAAATAGGAGAAGATTGTGGAATGAGGCAATTAAAAGGGCAGATTGCGGTTCGGTGGTCCTACAGTTGGGATGTTTGTGGTGCTCATTTCATATCTCGTGTTTGTTTTCTACAGTCATTAAAAGTTCTGTATGTATCTCACTATAATTCATAAACAATTATTAAAATTAAGTTCAACGGTCTATATTTGATACTGATCAGCCAAAGTAAAGTTAACTTTTAAAAAAACCATTAGCATTAGCTGTTTTATCAAAATTATGAACTGGATGACAGCTGCTTTGAGTGAAGGAGAAAACATTGTACATAGTGCATGTTTAAAGTGAAGCTTAATCTAATTACCTTTCTGTCGAAAGCAGACAACCAAAGTCTCGCTTCGCTACCTACCTTTTGATAGCGGCTCTCAGTTGTTCAGAAATTAGCCTACAGTATGTAGCCTACAAGCCTCAACAAAATGTATATTATTGGTAAGTGGACAGTCGACTAGACACGTCATGACACAGCACCTGATCTGACACGTCATGACACAGCACCTGATCTGAGTTCTTGGATATATTGAGTACCAATACCGATACTATTACCACACAAAAAATGCAGTGAATTAGAAGACAGGTTTTATTTTCTTCTCTGCTTGTTACAACACATGATGGTGAATTATATTTTAAAAAGTAAACACAAATAAAAGTATCAGTATCAGATCTTTAAGTACGTTAAAACGGTATTTGGCCCCAAAACTCGATACCGGTATCGGTGCATCCCTGTTTAAATATTGGTCATTGTTTATTGGGATGCATATAGTCCTTGTACATGTTGCTTGCATTAGAATTGAAATATCATAAACTAAAGGACAACTAAGCACCAAATCAACTTTTTTGTAGCTTATAAACGACATAAATACGTTTCTTATAGTGTTCTCTACATGTCCTGGTCCCTTTTTTGACAATTTAGTGCAAATTAGATAAAATCTCACTTTTGAGCCTAAAAATGGCTGTGTGGCGCCATCTGTACATTTTCGGTTGCACTACATTTGAATTTCATTCCTGTCCTGCCCATTTGCTCTGGCGGCTGTGTGACGTGACTTTGTGCTGTGTGACGTCCGTCGCTCTGCCGCTTGGGGTATAAAAGCAGTCAAGGCTCGCTTACTCCCCCGTAGCGAGTTGGAGTTGGAATACTGAGCGAGCATTTTACATCGATTTTCAGGTTAGCAAGTTATTATTAGCATAGTATTTAGTTAGTTCTTTAGCGTAGCGTTTCTAGTGTAGTTAATTCAGTCAGGTAGTTTAGTAGCGTGGTTAGTTTAGTTTAATTTAGTCATTGTGTGTTACTTTAGATTAACGGAGTGCTTTTAGTATAGACTAGGTGTTAGCATTAGTTGTTGTTCGTGTTATTGTGTGTACTATTAGCGTGTAGTGTTGCTGTAGTCTTGTTTGTTAGGATGGGGAGAAAGTGTAGTGTTTTGGGCTGTCATAGTGCTGCAGGGTTACATTACTTTCCACAGAAATTAGACTTTAGGCGCCAGTGGTTACGCATAATTGGCCTGGGGGAAAGCTGCGAGCTCCCGCCTTATGCTGGAGTTTGCAAAAAACATTTCACCCGTGATTCTTTTGCCAACTTAATGGAGTTTAAGCTGGGTTTCGCGAAGAAGCTCCTTTTGAAGAGCGAGGCTGTCCCCAACCTTGGTCTTCCACAACTAAAGAAGGAGTTACAGGCAGTGCTGCCCAGCGAACCCGGAGATTTCAGGCACCAATCTGAGGTGAGTCTCTCCTCCCTCCCCCTTTATATGTGCGCAACCTGTAAACAAGTATGGCGTTGCCGCGACTGAGAGCGTAAATGAAGAGAGTTGCAGGGAATATTAACAATATGTTTGGATGGATGGAAGAACAATTAGAACTGCTTATATTACAGTCTACCTTTATTTTTTTATGTAGCAGTAGCACTTTGTATACCGTTGTGTTTACACTACATTGTCATTACTTACGTTTTTATTAGGCAGCTTTATGTGTGCCTGTTTATAATATTAGCATTCTGCGAAAAAACATCTGAACCAGTTAAAGCTGAATTTACCCCGTTGTATGAGGATTATTAATTGCCGTATTATAGATTGCACAAACATCTTGCACATATTTGCAGCTGCATATTAGTCTTTTATTTTAAAAGATTAGATTTTATTCTATTTACTGAATATCATATATTTAAATTAATGTAAGTTCATGTTTGCGTTCTGTTTTAGTTGACAAGTCAAAATAAAAATTTTATATAATACATTTAAATACGTTTATGATTTAGATGTATTTTTCATTGGTTATTTGAAAAATGAAAAATTGCTGTGTGTATATATATATATATATATATATATATATATATATATATATATATATATATATATACCTCCAGGTCTGCACGTTACCAGGCTGGGCTGCTAGCTTAAGCAGCTACTATCAACTTGGAGCGGGATCATAAGTGGCACACAGCCAAAAGACAATTTAAAAAAAAATACTGTAATAGTGGTGTTTTTACTTACCTAAATGCTAAATCAATCAAATAAGGAAGTTTAGATATTTATAAATGAATATATATGACATATTTGTCACTTTGTTTGATGTTATTGACACAGAAAGGAATCTTGAATAACTTCATAATAAATACAAGTATTTTACTATTTGTCGCCACATGTATTTGTATTATTCTGCATGGTGTCACAGTGGTTAGCACTGTTGGCTTGCAGTAAGAAGGTTGTGGGTTTGTATGCTGGCCCAGGGTCTTTCTGTATGGAATTTGCATGTTCTCACAGTGCATGCGTGGGCTCTCTCTGGGTACTCTGGCTTCCTCCCACAATTCCAAAAACATGACTGTCAAGTTAATTGAGCAATCTAAATTGTCCTTAGGTGTGAGCGTGTGGCCCTGTCCCAATACCCAAACTGCACCCTACGGTCCTCCACGAAGTGCATTTGGCAGAAGTGCAGACAAGGGTTCAAGTGCGTAGTGAACAAGTGTGTGAATAACTGCACGATTGGGACAGCGAGGATTTCGTCGTCGGCCTGTGCCGTATCTCCATGACAACCAATCTGGGAGTGCTGCTTGTATTATTTTGCTGCTTGATATGATAAAACTGAAACAAAATCATCGAAGTTTGATAAATACAAAATATAAATATGATATAAAAAATATCTAGCAAATTCTATTGCATAAAGTCCAACGTTATAGAAAATATTGGATTTTAATAAAATAGGTTATATTATATTTATTTACAGAAAATATTGGGTATAAAGAAAGCCTTTTGATTATTTAAAAGAATGTGTTTCTGTATGATGTATATTGGTCATACCTGCTGTGTTAAATGAACAGACACTGGAATGCCAGGAAATAAGTACCCAAATGCAATTTTATTTAGAATGTAGAGAAATACGTTCTTAATTATTTAGAATGTTTAAGTTTTTTTATGACTTGCTAAAAACAGAATATTATTTTTGGCCTATCATGTCCGTACACAAAACGTTGTTTGTAAACACTATTTTTCAACAGATTTATCCAACAGCTAATTCATGTAATTTTTGCATTTTTTTTCAAGATTTACAAAACATATAGCTCACGGCTTTCAACTTTTAATTTAAAGAAGATACGATTTTCAAAATCTGTTAACACACTGCAGTGGATGGTGTATTGAAACATCGCTGAGATGAAAACAAAGCTAATATATTAATTAATATTTAATCTCTAACAATCTTCAAACTAGACTCTGGTTCATGGTTATTGTCCCAGGCAATTTTAAGAACAAACTGACAACCATACACTTCGATTGTGGGTAATACCCTTCACTGAAGCTGGTGCAGACTTCAGCGAAGTGCGGAGTGAAGTATATTAAACGTCTATTAATGTTTGATTAAAGTGTTTTAGTTACCATACTTTGTAATTATACTTTTAAGATTGTTTTAGAGGTATTTTGCAGAGTCAGCTCTTGTTTGGGTCACAGAAAAACAGGACATTGAGCAGGAAAGGACAGGCAGATAACATCACCATACAATTGACAATGGAAGGATGTAAGAAATAACGGTCAGCAAAAACTCTAGTTAGAGCTGGTTTGCAAAGTCAGAATAACAGGAAGGTAAATAATTATGCATGCATGGTTGTAAGGAGGTTGGTCTTAGCAAAAGTTTGAATTAACCAATCATGTTTTGTGTCCCATATGTAACGTTAGGGGGGAGGTTCTCTAACTTTGTGTTAAAATATAAAACTTAATGTTTCTGTTATATACGTTGTCATTCTTTGGTGGGTGACCCAGAGAGGGTAATTGATACCCCTCTGTAACCTAAATATCTAATCTGTTTTAAGAAATTATCTAAACTAGTATTTGGTCTGTTTTAAAGGAACACTGTGAATCAGTATTTGATTTCTTGTATTAAAATCTTAAGAAAATTAAATTACTCTCGTCTCATCTCTGATTAAAGTGAACACGCATGGAATTTATAGAGTTAAGGTTTAAATTGAATATAGATTAAAATCCTTCAGGAGCGAGGGTGCAGAAGAGGCGGGGCCATGGACCAGATTCTCCGCTCTGGAGAATCGGGACACCCTACACACTTGTGCCCCTTATCGGGAACGCACAACTGAAGTGCACAAGGGTGCAAGTGTGGGTATTGGGACAGGGTCTGTGTGTGCTTGGTTATTTGTCCTGTCTGTCTCTATGTGGCCCTGTGATGGACAGGTGACCTGTGTGTTAGGGTTAGGGATGGACTGGTGACTTGTCCAGGGTGTACCCTGCCTCTTGCCCGTTGACAGCTGGAGATACGCACCAGGTGCCTACTTCATCTTGCCATACAAATTCCATTTAAGTTATTTTTTGCTTTGCAGTTGGTCAGTAATCGTGTTTGGGTATACCTGGAAAAATAAAATTAAAAAATATGAGTAATTACCAGAGGTGTGGACTTAAGTCACATAACTAGGACACGATTTTGTGACTTTAGACTTGAATTGAAAAAATTTTCAAAAACTTGAGCTGCACTTTTACACCAATGACTGGCTTAACTTGACTTTACTTGACTTAGTCTTGTTTCTGTAAGCACCACAGCACCCAGACTTCCCTCGTTAAAGTTTTCAATGACATCCGTATAAATACTGACCATGATAAAGCCACAGTACTTGTAGTATTGGACCTCAGTGAGCTGTTTGACACAGTTGATCATGATATATTACTGGACCGTCTAGAGAGCTGGGTCGGACTCTCTGGTACGGCACTCTACTACGTCAAATCTTACCTCAAGAATATCTTTGTGTCAATTAGCCAATTTTCATCACAAGAAACAGAAATCACAACAGAAATGTTGAAATTTACATGTTTTACAGGTGAACGGCGTAAAAAATAGGACAGTCGCATTTTGCTTTTGCCTCCAGTGTAAGCAATTCTATTCAATCAAAATTCAGCAAACTATTCTATCAACTGCGTATGACGTGCTGCTGCTGTAACGTGCTGCTGGTGCGTCCGGTAGAAAGGAGCTCCCTGTAGCTCAGAGAATAGATTTCAAAGTGCTATTTTTTTGTCTATAAGTCATTGAATCGGCACTAGAGTACATTACAGATCTGTTATCGCGATTGCAACTCACCTAGACCACTCAGGTGCTCCAGCTCTAGTCTACTGATCGTCCCTAGAACCAGTACCAAACATGGAGAAGCAGCCTAAAGTTTCTATGCTCCCCATTTCTGGAACAAACTGCTAGCTAGCTTATGACTGTGGCTCAGTGGTAGAGTAGTTGGCTTGCAATCGGAGGGTCGTAGGTTCGATTCCAGCTTCCTCCAGTCACATGTCGATGTGCCCCTGGGCAAGGCACTTAATCCCCAAATTCTACATTGTCCTACCTAGCCATGTTGGGTGTCGGTGTATGAATGCGGGTGTGAATGGGTGAATGTGGCTTCAATGTAAAGCGCTTTGAGTGGTCAGTAAGACTAGAAAAGCGTTATATAAATTCAGTCCATTTACCATTTATGACTAGCTTATGTGTAAATGATAGTGTAGCGGAACAGGGAGAGGAGCCCCCAGAGCGTTATGTGAATAGTTGAGCTGCCTGTGTGTGTTCATTAAAGTTGTTGTTACTACACAAACTTGGTGTCATTCTTGCCGCTCCAACCCACGATCAGTTACACTGGTGTCAGAAGTGGGATTGCAAGATGACCACTGTCTAAGAAATCGAGCAACTCCTGGCAGAGCAAGGGAGGGAGGAGGTCCTGTTCCGAGGAAGGAAGCTGGAAAGGCAGCGAGGGAACCCGGCAAACCTGCAGGAGGTCTTCCATGCCATCCATCAAGCAGGCCTCCGGCTCCACCCCCAGAAATGTTCAGGCGGGAGATCAGCTTCCTGGGGCACGTCGTCGGCGCAACAGGAATCGCCACAGACCCGGACAAAATATGAGCAGTGAGGGACTGGCCAGAACCACAGAATGTCGGAGAGCTGCGGAGCTTCTTGGGGCTGGCCTCCTACTACCAGCGATTCGTGTGGGACTTCGCCAGCTCCACAAGCCGACGCACAAAGGGCAGACGTTCCACTGGGACAGTGACTGTGCCGCTGCCTTCACAGCACTACGGGCGGCGCTCACCAAGGCCCCGGTCCTGCAGTACCCCAATCTGAAGCGGCCCTTCATCCTGGACACCGATGCAAGCGACAGGGGCATTGGAGCTGTCCTCCCGCAGGCGGGGGAGGACGGAGAGAGGTCGCTTACTACAGCCGGACACTGAGCCGACCAGAGCGGAACTACTGCGTCACCTGGCGGGAGTTGTTAGCTGTAGTGCAGGGGGTGTGACACTTTCGCCACAACCTCTGCGGGAGCAGGTTCCTCCTCCAGATCGACCACGCCTCCTTGACGTGGCTATTGAACTTCAAGGAGCCGGGGGGCCAGCTCGCTCTGTGGTTGGAAGTATTGTAGGGCTGCCACTTCCAAATCCAGCCCCAACACGAGCCCCCAAGGGGCAGCAAAGGTGGAGGCGGACCAGCGACCCCGCAGGGAGGCAGGGGCGGCGCTGGACCAGGAGACTAAGGCACTGTAATCCCAGTGGCCGAGCATATGCTGCCAAGGGGGGGTGCTCTATCGGCGGTAGCCGGCGTCGGGACAGGAGAGCCTGCAGCTGCTTGTGCCCCGGCAGCTACGGACCAAGGTGCTCCAGATGGTGCATTGAGCAGTTGGAGCAGGCCACTTTGGAGACCTCAGTGAAGCTGTCCCCCCACCCACTTTAAAAGTAAAGGCAAATAGGCGGAGCGGTTAGTGCTCCGTTTGTGCTGGTTTGTGCTGGTAAAATTACCGTTTGTGCTGTTCTGGTTTCTGAGATATTAACTTTATTTTATAGGTCATTCAAAGGTCACCGTCCCCCCAGACATCACCAAAACGGACCAAAGTGGTCTACTTTTTTAGTGCTTCGTTTCTGCTGGTTTGTGCCGGTAAAACCTTCGTTTGTGCTGCTTTGGTTTCTGCAATATTAAAAGTTTTATTTCTGCGTGATGACGTCACCGTCCCCCCAGACAACACCAAAACAGTCCAAAGTGGTCTACTTTTTTAGTGCTTCGTTTTTGCTGGTAAAATTATCGTTTGTGCTGATTTGGTTTCTGAGATATTAAAAGTTGACTGAGTTTGAATAGCAAATATGACTTAGACTGACAAATAAAAGACCACAAAAGTGACTTGATTTATAAAAAGGACTTTATATGAAAGACTGAACATACCCAAGTTAGCAACATTAAACACATTTAACCCAAGTTAGCAACATTAAATTAACCTAACCCAAGTTAGCAACATTAAACACATATAACAGTTATAAAACAAAATACAGAAAAGCAATGCTCATACTGTGTATAACACAGCGTGGGGTTGTACCTTTTTGTTTTCAGATGCCGTGTTAACTACTTTTACCAGGTCATCATAGAACTCCCACACACACGGAGCTCTCCTGCAGTAGGCAGTGTAGTGACCCAAACCACCACTGGACAAGCTTCCTTGGAAAGAAACCAGTGCCCTCAAAGTGAAGGTCTTTCCTTGGAGAATCAGATTGACAGGACATTCACTCAAGGAAACCTCTTCTTTGTTTGGAAGGTCAGTATCAATCCATACTATATCTCCAAGCTTGTAGCCGTGAGTAACTGTCCCTGCACAGAGTTCCTTTCCTGAGGTGCTGTCTTCTCTTTTGAAATGGACACAGAGAGGGATTGGAGATTGGCCTGAGGCATTTAGACTCAGGTAGGCTGAGTCCTGCTTCCACAGCAGTGCCAAGATGAGCCATACCAGAATTTGTGAGGACAGAAATGGCAGGAGAAACAAGTGGCACTTCCCTCGTCATCCTTTTACTGAGGTAGCAGGATTGTGAGGAGCATTGTTTGGTGAAATAAACACTTGATATGTTTCTCATTGTCTTTGCAATGCCAGTGGAGATGTTGCACTGAGCATCAATTTGGAGGGCACCTGACCTCAACTGGACTGCTTCAAACATTGCACTAAGCAGCTCTGCCCTCCTCTTGTAGGTTTGCTGACTAACTCCATCAGTGGCAATGGCTTTCACCAACTGCAAAACTGGGTTCTCGCTGTCTTTCGGAACAGTATTTTGAAATGCAGAGCTGTCACAGAAGGAACAACATAAGCTCTGTCGTCTGCACTGTGAGTAATGGATCCTGGCTTAGTATCTGTGGCGTCAAAGCACAAAGTTGAGGGAGATTTTTTGGACAATGTTTTGTAAACATGCAACTGAGTTTGACTCCAATAGTGACAGAAAAACCTGTCCAGTCCAATATCTCCGGTGCTACCACAGGTTGGTGCACTGTATTTAAATAAATGTAAAGATGCAATGGGATCTTTGGGCCCTGATTCCAAATCTTTCCTCTCTTGTTTGGCCTTTCGCAGGGTGGCCACATTTGGAATGTGGCTTGGCTCAGTATCCCCAACATCCATCAGATCTGCTGCCTTCGCTGACCTCCATACAGCTGGTTCCATCCTGCCTTCACAAAGCTCTTTGGAAATCTCGTCACGCAAGTTTCCAAACATGAACCGCTTGGAACGGCCAGTGTGCAGGGAGACGTCTAAATGTGTAATAGAACACTGCAGCAACATTGGACCATTAATTGCTGGCTCTGTGTCACATGACATTTCCAACTGAGCTTGGCACTCCTTACAGTGGCCTCTAATGTCCAAATAAATATTGTTGGTGGTCGGATGGATCTTCGCTCTTCGGAAAACAAGTGTGCAGGTGTTTTTGACTTTCTTCCAGATAAGATCGTTCAGGACATGAGTCCAAGTACCAGGCTTCAAAATTGTGTATTTTCTTTTTTGAGAAGGAGACAACTTGTCCTTATATTCAACCTTTTCCGGCATGAACTTGACCCAGTCCTCAAAAGGTACCTCAAGCTTAAAGGCCAGACAGTTTTCTTGTCCAGAATGAATGTCACCGGAATCTACCTCTGTTTCACCCTCACTTTCCTGATCAGTAATTTCCAAAACTGACCAGATGTTATGTGTGTTCAGCTTTACAAAGGTGTACAGGGCCTTTGCTGACATCTTGTCTTCTAGCTGATGACTAATCTCTGTCCATACTGGGGCAGTTGGAGTGGCTATTTTGCCATTTTGGAATATGGCCTCTTTTGAATGGCAAAGGATTGCAAAAAGTGAGTCTCTGTCTACAGATGGCTTTCGAGGCATCTAAATCAGAATTAAAAAAAAGTATGATTAGGATGGATCACATGGATCACAAGATTAGGCTGTATAGTCAGCATGGAGAAACCCAGTTTTCCACCACATAAAACTGTTTGCCCAATTGTTTTTATCATAGCGCTATTGAAATGTAATGTAGTTAAATGCATTTAAATAAAATGGTATGTAATTGTTTCTATTCTGTGTCTGAATATTGTTTTATACATTAACATGTACTGTACAGCAGTTTGGTTCAGTGTCCTGGCTATTTTTAAAGTGCTTTATTAAATAAGTTTTCCTGAATTAACAAATAAAAGCATTTGTTTCTATAAATATTAAACTTTTTTTTTTAAATCACACTTTCTGGCTTGTTCGTGAATTTTTATGTGTACTAAATCATGTATTAACTTAGCATGTAAAGTTTAATTTAAATGTACTCTTACCTTGTTCCGAAAATCACAAGGGTACTAAAAACAGTCCAATAAAAAACTACTTGTTAACTTTTTTTCAAACCAAACTCGTTGTAGGCCATTTAATGCCAAGACAGCTAGCTTGTTCGTTTGTGGAAAGTTGATGTGAATGCTGATTGTTCTAATGCTGTTTAAAATCAAATTTAAAAAAAGTAGAGGTTTACTTAATGATATCTCTTGCACTCACAAACATTGTGACTGAGTGTGTAGGACAATAGTTAAACAGGTTGGTTTGCAAAGGTTTTTGACGGGGGTTTCGATTCATGGTGGTGTACTTGTCATATTTTTTAAATGGTATCTTGAATTTGTAAAAGAAAAATATTTGTTAAAGTAACATTGATGACTACTGTACATGTTCAACAAATACAGATTATGTAAAAACATAAAGGAGACAGGTTTTCTTGCAGAAATTTATTGAACACATTTACAAATTAAAGGCACACATGGTATTTGAAAAAATATTGTGAAGCACATATCTCAGAAACCAAAGCAGCACAAACGATGATTTTACCGGCACAAACCAGCACAAACGAAGCACTAAAAAAGTAGACCACTCTGGTCCGTTTTGGTGATGTCTGGGGGGACGGTGACGTCATCACGCAGAAATAAAGCGTTTAATATCTCAGAAACCAAAGCAGCACAAATGATAATTTTACCAGCACAAACCAGCAGAAACGAAGCACTAAAAAAGTAGACCACTTTGGTCCGTTTTGGTGATGTCTGGGGGTACGGTGACCTTTGAATGACCTATAAAATAAAGTTTAATATCTCAGAAATCAAAACAGCACAAACGATGATTTTACCGGCACAAACCAGCACAAACGAAGCACTAAAAAAGTAGACCACTCTGGTCCGTTTTGGTGATGTCTGGGGGGACGGTGACGTCATCACGCAGAAATAAAGCGTTTAATATCTCAGAAACCAAAGCAGCACAAATGATAATTTTACCAGCACAAACCAGCAGAAACGAAGCACTAAAAAAGTAGACCACTTTGGTCCGTTTTGGTGATGTCTGGGGGGACGGTGACCTTTGAATGACCTATAAAATAAAGTTTAATATCTCAGAAACCAAAACAGCACAAACGATAATTCTGCCAGCACAAACGGAGCACTAACCGGTCCGCCTATTTGCCTTTACTTTTAAAGTGGGTGCGGGGACAGCTTCACTGAGGTACTTTGGAGTGGCGAAAACACTGGGTCAGGTTCTACTGGCCCGGCTGCCACCAGGACGTGGAGCTCTATGTGCAATGCTGCGACCCCTGCACAGCCAAGAAAGGACCGCATCGGCATTTGCAGGCCCCCCTACAGCAGTACCAGGTCGGGTTGCCCATGGAGCGAGTGGGGTAAACGTACTGGGCCCATTCCCGGTGACAGAGAGGGGCAACTGCTACATCTTGGTGGCCATGGACTACTTCACCAAGTGGCCGGAGGCCTATGCGGCGCGATCAGAGCGCCATGACCACAGCGGAGAAGTTGGTCACTGAAATATTTTGCCGGTTCGGGTCCCTGGAGGAGCTGCACAGCGACCAAGGGCGGAACTTTGAGGCGGAGGTGTTTGCGGAGGTCTGGGCATCAAGAAGACACGTACCACGCCCCTCCACCCGTAGAGTGACGGCTTGGTCGAGAAAGACTGGGACCTGCACCTCCCTATGGTGCTGTGGTCCTACCGGACAGCTGTGCAGGAGTCCACCCGCAGCACCCCGGCGCTCCTGATGTTCGGCCACAAGCTCCGGACACCGGTGGACTTAGTGTTTGGGCCTCACCCAGAGCCAACGACCTCGGTTGGGGAAGGACTGGACTACTTCGGCCGGCTGCGGCCGGCTCACGAGCTGGCCCGAGGGGCTCTGTAGGCTCCTGGGCTCAAGCAGAAGAGGGCCTACGAATCCCACTGCTTTGGGGGGGACTTTGGACCAGGGGACAGGGTGTGGGTGTTCTGCACGGAGCGAAAGAAGGGACGCTCCCCGAAACTGTCCAGCCAGTGGGCTGGGCCATGTGTGGTGCTACAGAGGCTCTCTGACGTAGTGTACCGGGTGCAGCTATGGAAGAGAGGACGGGTGGTGGTGCTGCACAGGGACCGTTTGACATTGTACCGGGCCAGCGAGGCCACAGAGATGGACTCGGGGGGCCCTCCTTTGCCCCCTTCCTCTCCACCTCCTCCACCACCACCGCTGGGGGCGAGCCGGCACGCTTGGGTCGTAAATGGCGGCAGCTGCCCTCCAGGTACCAGGACTTTGTTGTGGGATGTTGAACGGTCTTGGGTATTCACGGTTGCTGAGGACAGCTAACCGTCTGGGGGGGGCAGTGTAGCGGAGCAGGGAGAGGAGCCCTCCAGGGTGCTATGCAGCATGGTCTATTCTGCCACCGTGACCCAGAGTGGTATGTGAATAGTTGACCTGCCTGAGTGTGTGTTCATTAATGTTGTTGTTACTACACAAACTTGGTGTCATTCTTGCCACTCCAACCCACGATCTTTTACAATATGATTTTTGATTGCTTTTGTGAATCAGTACATGTTTTTGTTTCACAAGCTGATCCCAGATTCTGAAATATTCAGTTAAATCCAATCTTGAACCAACAAACATGTCATTCAAATATCCTTTTTCTTACTGTTTTTTCTTCATTTTGATGCTTACATTTAAGGAAACAAGTCGTCTTCATCATGTTTATACAGTGCTCAGCATAAATGAGTACACCCCTTTTAAAAAGTATGAATTAAATCAGTAGCTCAATGAACAAAATAACAATTTAGAAACTTTTCACAATGCTGACTTTTATTAAAGACTTATTTAACTCCATAACATGAAATGGGTGGGTGTAGTTGCAATAATGGTTTAATTTTGGGTTTGGGAAGGCGAGGGTTGTGGGGTCATTTTAACCTGTAAAGCACTTTGAGAAGCTGTGGTTTGAAAAGCTACTCAGAATTTTTTTTTTTTTTTTGATTCTTATTTGACAAGCATTTAGTCAGAAAGACAAGTTATACTTAGAGCTAAATATAAAATGATACATAGTTTTCCAAAAAATTTTAAGAATAAAAACAGAAAAAAGTAGTGCGTTGTTTCACATTTGTATTCAGTCCCCCTGAATCAATACTTTGTGGACCCACTTTTCACTGCATTGACAGCTACAGTTCTTTTGAGGTATGTCTCTACTGGCTTTGAAGGACTGACATTTTTTGCCATTTTTCTTTTCAAAACAGGTCATGCTCGGTCAGATTAAAAAGAGAGGGTCTGGAACACCAAATTGGAAGTTTTGCCACAGATGCTCAATTAGACCGGGCCATTGTAACAGATAAATAGGCTAGGCTTTCGTCTAAACTGTTCCGTTGTAGTTATGTCTATAATGTTTAGAGTTGTTACCCTGCTATGGAAGGAAAGGCTCTGTTGTAGTCTCAAGCCTTTTGCCCCCTCAAGTTTTCTTCTTAGATTACTCTACAAAGTAGACTACGAGATGTGTAGTGCAAATTCTGCTTACTGAAGACAAAATATTTTCATCTAGTTTGAAACATTCAACTTTCAAAAGACAATAAAACAATGTGAATTAGGTATTAACATTCTTTATATAAAAATTTTCAAAAAACGTTTTTACACCCTTCTTGATACCCCTTCACGACTTATATATCTTTGATGATTATACCAAAGTCTTTTTGTTTGGATGTGTCATTGACTTCACCCTGATCTTAAGCCACAAATCCTCCCCTAAAGCCTCCACAAATACTCTATTATTTTCAATTTGGCATTCTGTCTGGGCAATTCAGATTGTTAATATTAGATATTATATATCTATATACATTTAAACAATTGTTGTGTCTTGCTTTTAAAGGTAACTATTTTTTCTTGCAATGTCTTTAAGGTGACAGTAATGCAACACAAATTTATTTGAATAGTATACTTCTAGCAACAATGCAATTCAATGTGCTTTGACTGATTAGCGCAAATTGATAAAAGCAGCAATAAATCATTAATGAAAATAGAAAAATCCAATTTTTATTAAAGGGCCTATATCATGCAAAAGCCATGCGGTAGTGCAATTTTCTCATAAAAAGCCCCACTAGAGTGGTTTTTGGCTTAATTCACTCATGTCTGATTATTCCTCCTAGTGTAGGTGCAGCTGATCAGAAATACTGTACCCATAAAATACCCATTACCATACCCATTAAATACTGTAAAAAGTGTCTTTTCACAGTATTTAATGGGGTGGTTTGGTGTACTTTCAGGAACCTCAGAGGGCTGCTGCAACTCACAGTCCAAAAATAAGATATGTTACGCCACCACCAAACTTAAATTTAAATATAAACACACCTAACCCAATTTCAGCCGTGGATTTAAGGGGTGTAGCCTAGAATTACTCTAAATTAAAGAGTCTTTTTTCCTCTCAGCAGTTATACATAGCTTTCTCTTTTTTTTGCTTTATTGCTCCAAGCTTTGACTGTTACATTTGTGTAGGATGAACAAAAGCTCATGGGTATTTGTATGTGTGTGTCTGTGTGTATGTGCAGTGTCTTGTCTATGTGTGCGTGTATGTTTGCAACAATAGCTAGAGGTATCATCTCCTCAGAACTCACAGTTCCATCTCTCAAACACAGCACAACATGAAAGTAATCCTCAAAAAAAAAAAAACTTGGGTAACTGTCACATCTTTTTCCAACATACTGACAGTTATATCAATTTCCAGCTAAACAATCACAATCTAGTGCATTTAATGAATTAAGATAGCTTCAAGCATTAGGTTCCTGAGGGGGTGGTTGAGCAGTCAAACTTACGTTGACAGAAAAATGACATTAAGGTTTTTTTATTTTTTTCATCTGGTGTGTTCATCAGAAAATCTTTTCATGGGCATGAAAGTGTGAGATGGGGGTAGATTGCATCCAGCTGTGCTAGGAGTCCTTGCTCAACCCGTTGGAGCAGTCATGATTGCAAGTAAGCCTTTGCTAAACTTATTTGACCAAATTAGGGGAAAAAAAATAAGCAGCTCATATCTTGCTTCCTACTGATCAATTCCAGTTGCAGCGATCAATTTTGTCTTCCCCAGATGAAGCGAGTCAAAGTGTGCTTTATGAGTGTGTGGTGAGGGAGAAGGTTTGAAGGCCAAGACATGATGATATTCTCCTATTTGCTGCCAACAAACAGAGAACAAGAGCCTGTGGTGCATTAGGCGCTTAGTTCATCCCTCAACGGATCTGTTTGATGAAGAAAAGTAGAATTGACATTATTGAATAGGGAAGTGCTGTTTCATTGCTTATTTAAGAACATAAAGTCATTTGCATGTTGTTGACTGCTTTACCATCTATGCATGCAATAAGACATCCTCATCCATCTGTGGCGACTTATTTATTGTGAGAATTTCAGTTTTTTATTTGGGGCAAACTTGTTTTCCCCGACCTTTTAGTGGCAAACTGAGGCAGGTCACAATATAGTGCTACCGTTTCCAAATGAAGAGACCTGTTAGGTGTGTAGATCATTACAAGTGAGGGTTCTACAGACATTTTTCTTTTGACTTATTAAACATTAATTAATTGACTAAAAAAGACTGAGGGACTCAGTGGTGAAATTTTAAATTTACCCTCCATGTCGATTTTAAAAGCCTTTGATTTAATTCAACCACACTTTTATGTGTTTGTTTTATCTTGCATTAAGAAAAACAGTACATTGAAATGTGTTTATAAAATCCTTTAATTTAAATAATTCTGATTCACTTTTAAAATGTACAAGGTAAAACTTTACAATAAGGCTCATAATTTTCTAAGAAATAGTTTATAAATACCTTATAGATTATCTGTAAACACTTTATACATCTTTAATGATTTTTTAAATTGTTCATTAGGGTGACAAAAAGACATAAATGATAACTTTCATTTATCTAGAGTTTCTATATTAAAGCACAATGAGCTTTTGTAAATACAATTCTGTAGGATCTAATAATGGATTTAGTCGCTGTATTATAAATATTCACAATTATGAGAAAAAAGCCTTATTGTAAAGTGTAAACCGTGGCCTAAAAAACATTCATAAATGCCAAATGAAGGCAGTTGGTCTTGTGAGACTGAGTTCAGGCCAAAGCAGGTGAACTATGCATATTTTAAGTGCAATAGTTTTTTACTTTTTTTAAATTAGTTTTAAATAATAGAAGTCGCTAAGTCGTTAGCTAACGAGGGCTACATAACTTCAGAAAGACAAAAACAAAGAAAAGTCGCCTTAGGGCCTGCAGTAGGATTTCTATCAGAGATGCATTTTTAACAATAGCAATACCTTCAAATCTTAAAAGGCTTCGAAACTGATGCAGCTTTGGTCACATTTCTGTTGAACAAGTAAGAAACTCATATATTCAATAAATCAAATCTATACAATATTTTATTAACAAAGTACACACTGACATGCCATGTAATCACAAATTACTGGTTGTCACAAGTGTCACTGTGAAGAGTTGGTCATTTAGGTAGAGTTCTTACATGTTTTTCATCTTAAATGTCCAAACTTAACTCTAGTAGTATATTTCCAGTTCTTAGTCCTTGCTGATCATTTTAACAACAACAAACTCTGGATTTAATAGTAGATATGTTAACAGTTGGATAACTTTAAGTAGGGAATCTGGCTAGAAGGAAGGACAAAAAGATAAAAACAGTAAAATGAAGAAATAGTAGAGAAATGAGGTAGGACATGAGAATAAGGACAGAATGAAAACCTGAAAGATTCAATGTGGAAAAAAAGCTATGGCTACAAGGAAGAAAGGAAGGAGAGAAGGGAAGACATCTATATAAACAAAGGACACCATATTTTGACAGTTGGATAAGGAATATTGATTATGCTTGTCTTTCCATGCTCTTGTTTTTAATTTTTTTATCCAGACTTTAGAAATACTGCAACTGATACTCTACAGTATACCCTCCAGAGGGTATACTGTAGGGAGTACTCCAGAGAGTATACCTTTGTAGGGTCCTTGTGGTTAAGGTAGCAATAGGGTCTCATCAAATTGGATTTATGAGGTTGCTTCTGTGAAGTACACAGACATCATGTTCCTTACAAAGTCTGAATTATCTCTCTTCTCTTTTCCTTCCATCTGCCCTTCGACAGACTTCTGTATATTTTCTGTTCCTCTCTCTCATCTTCTGTTTCACCATCCACTTTAAGTCATTTTAACCGCCATGCCTTCTTACTTCCAGCCAGTTATTACATCTCTAATTAATTCCACATGCTAACGCCGGTCAGGCCTGGTGTCACTTACTCCTGCACTCTTGCACGTTCGTGCATACATAAACATTCAACCTTTTCCTCTTTCACCCCCCCCCCCCACGCCATTCCTTGGTAATTGCACCCAAATGCTCCCGGCCAGAACAATTAAGTTCCCATCAAAGTGAAGGCAGAGGCTTTAGAGCTGGAACACCATAAACTTGCGAAGTTTCAGGAAAGGCTCACAGGGTACAGATGTAGACATGACAAAAAGGCTGCCTCTTTGTGCGTGGATGCAGTAAACGACTGCTGCAGGAAGTCTCTGAGAGACCTTTGGTTTCACACATGTCATTGGGGAACGCTCTCATGTGGTGATGAATTGATTCAGTGCTTGTGTTACAAAGTGCACATATGCTCAAGTTTCCTACCAAAGAAGTACCACATTTACTAAAACGCTTCATTGTTGGCTGTTAGATTTAAAAAACAAACAACCAAAAAAAACTAAACAGCATTAAATGTTGCAACTAAAGATCTATTGATTGTTCTGTGGTATATTTTAATTAAAAAATTGAAAAACAATATAAAATTTCAGAAAATAATTTCACAAATTCAAAAAAAATAAATCATCTCCAAAAAACAAATTAACAAATTCAAAAACAAAAGAAAATTTTCTGAAAATAAATTAACAAATTCAAAAATTAAATAAATGTTTTTTTAAACAACAACAAAAAACTGCCATTAACTTCCCGATTAAGCTGAACTACAAATCATGATGTCTGGACTACAAGGCAGTGCCATGATTTCTGGCATTTCAGACATCCCTATCCGCCGAAAACAGATTTTTTAATTGACTATTGCGGATTTGTCTTGGCACTTGTATAAGGGTTTCCTGAAAATTGTATTTTGTTTTCCAATTTGTTCATTTGTTTTCTGGAAATTGTATTTTGTTTTCCAATTTGTTCATTTGTTTTTGGGAATTGTATTTTGTTTTCCAATTTGTTCATTTGTTTTCTGGAAATTGTATTTTTTTCCAATTTGTTCATTTGTTTTCTAAAAATTGTATTTTGTTTTCAAATTTGTAAATTTGTCTTCTGAAAATGTTATTTTGTTTTTCAATTTGTTGATATGTTTTCTGAAAATTGTGTTTTGTATTCCAATTAGTTGAATTGTTTTTTGAAAATTGTGTTTTGTTTTCCAATTTGTTAATTTGTTTTCTGAAAATGTAATTTTGTTTTTTTATTTGTTAATTGGTTTTCTGAAAATTTTATTTTGTTTTTGAATTTGTTTTCTGTTAATTTTATTTTGTTCTCCAATTTGTTATTTTGTTTTCGGAAAATGTTTTTTCTATTTTTGAATTTTGTTAATTTTGTTTTCTGTTAATGTAATTTTGTTTTTCAATTTGTTTTCTGAAAATGTTATTTTGTTTTCCAATTTGTGGATTTGTTTTGTGAAAATTATGTTTTGTTTTGCAATAAGCCTGTGAATATTCTCATTCATCCAGGTCATGGTTATCTCAAGGAAATTTCAATCGAACGAAACTGGACTTGGTAATTTGTCTTGGAAGATGTTTCACCTCTTATCCAAGAGGCTTCATCAGTTCATGCTTGCCACTGACCAGGCTGGAACTGGTCCAACTAACTGGTGTGGAGACTCAGCTCAGTTTTGTTTGCAATTTATTAATTTGTTTTCTGAAAATGTAATTTTGTTTTCGAATTTGTTAATTGATTTTCTGAAAATGTAATTTTGTTTTTTAATTTGTTAATTGGTTTTCTGAAAATTTTATTTTGTTTTTTAAATTTGTTTTCTGTAAATTTTATTTTTTTCTCCAATTTATTATTATGTTTTCTGAAAATGTAATTTGTTTTAAAATGTGTTAATATGTTTTTTGAAAAGCTTATTTTATTTTTGAATTTTGTTAATTTGTTTTCTGTAAATGTAATTCTGTTTTTCAATTTGTTAATTTGTTCTCTGAAAATGTAATTTTGTTTGAGCATCAGAATGCAATGAAAATTTTGCCAATTTTGAGATTAGGGTTACATTGAAACATTACTTGAACCCTTTTAATTAGAACTAAATCACTGCCGGTTCCTAAATTAGGCTAATTAAACAAACAAAAAAATAAACATAATGAAATCTAAGGAACCGGAAAATTTTAGAGTTTTCTCTTTTCTCAAAATGAAAATATCTTTGTAAATATTGCACTTACTAGATAACGTCTTAGACAACATTCACACAACTAAGAAAATACTTAACATACTAACATAACTAAATCCAAAGTTCCATAACATACTGAGGTTGTAAACTTAAAAGAATAAACTGAGTATTAACCTTTTTAATTCCTGTATAACACTAGCTAAAAATCCTCTTACACCTTTTGTGCTTCTTCTGACTTAACTTAAAGGACCTTTATCATACCAAATCAACTTTTTTGGATCGTTTAACCATATTGTAATTCTATTTCCTTATTACAAATAAGTGTTTTTATAGCTTAATTCACACATTTCTCAGTAAATTCAGTAATTTCCTGAGTCCTGCTCCACCATCTCCCTATCAACAATTAACTCATAACATTGTTACGTGTTTTTGTCAGTGTCAAACCAGGAAGTGCCTGATGTGTGTGCGCCACCCCTGCAGAGTAAACATATCTTTACACCCCCTTTTCAGCACCGTTTTTAATTATTTTATCTTCACCTGAAAATCTGCATTTAAATGCGAGAAGTACAGAAGAACAAAAGTTAAATTGCCAAAAATGGTTGGAATTTATTTCCAGCATCCTACAACTAACAAACTAACTAACATTCTCAGCCATAATATGATCACTTCACCAATGACTTTTTCGCAAACCTTTACCTGTACAGAAGTGTATTGTCCGAGAGATTAACTCATGTAACTGGCACAATTCCCACCATAACAATGCCTGATGGAGTGGCCAGAGCAGTAAGTAAATCAAAACACTAGCTAGACGCTAATGAGAATGTGTTTTTGCCATTTAAGAAGCCGTCATGCTTACGACAACTTATAACTGCATTATGAAGTAACTTAATTGACGTACTGCTACAATAATTTTATTTCTACTACTTATAATGTTGCCTCTCAGAATTATTCTTCAGTTTGAAGAAAAAAGGATTTTGGTTGTGGTAATTATCACAGAAGTGCAATTTGTCATCTCCATACTGGCTATCTAATTTCCTGCCCAACTGTTTTTATCCCAGTGCTTCTCAATTATTTTCTGCGTTGCCCCCCGTAGAGAAAATATTTTTTGGGTTTTTTTTTTTGGTTTTGTTTTAGGTCTTAAAACTATTTCCAAGTTCAGTTTATTAACTCAGTTTGTAACATCTCATTCAGACTTCTCAGTCTGAGTGATTCTCAGAACAGGAATAGTTCAAATGATTCACTGGGATGTGCATTTTTAAACTGAACTGGAATGTTCAGAGCTTTTTTAATCTGTGAACATTGATTACCGGTCAGCTTCGTCGGTATATCACTTTTCAAAAAGGGAGGCTACATAACTTCTACATAACTTCTTCTGTTTGTTTTTTTCAACTCTGCAACCATATGAATTCCATTGAATTATGTTAGAAATGTTTTATTTCAAAATTTCCACTTTTTCCATTTAGATTTTTCTGAATTCTACTTTTTCCATTCTTGTCATATTCATTAAACCAAAAAGTGTGTAATTATCGATACTGAAAACAATTTACCAGATAAATAACCAAATAGATCCACGTTTACTGTTATTCACAGCTATTTTCACAAATCTAACAGTGCTCTGGTTCAAGCACTTCCCTGTCATTTTTAAAGAACTAAAACATCCTATATGCAAAACGAATAATCTCATATTTTCATATTAGAAAAGAAAATGTCACCACCAATCAAGTCTCATAGAGATGTGAAAACAGTTAATATTCCTATGACTTCCATACTGTTCAAAACTTGTGTTAATTTTTATTTGCTACGCCTTTCCAGACTCCAGTGAAATAAATGTATATCAGTGTTTTTATGTTTAGCACTCTTGCTGCCGTCCTTCATTTGCGTTTTTTCCCTGACAGTTTCCTTTCTTCTCATTTCTAATGTGAACCTTCACTATCCCTGTGAGCTTACAGAACTTATATAACGATTGTTCTCTCGATTTATAAACATCTCTGACTCTCATAGCATAAACTAAGCATAAACTTGTTTGTCTTTGTTTTTTTAGGGAAGGGGGGAGTCTGTGTTTCTGTGAGCTTTCTTGCTATGGCTGGCAGGTTTAGTCTATCTGCATGGAGAGGCGGTCCAACCTCCTGACAACAGCAAATAGGAAGCCTTACCTGAGCAGGAGCCGATAGATCACTACAGGAACAGCGTTTAATTGTGTGGTCCATTTGTTGTTGTTAAATTCCCTGATTTCGTCTTCCTTTGCCACACCGTGGACTCCGTCTATCAGCTCTCCTCTCTCTCTCTCTCTCTGTGTAGACTTCTTCTGCTGGGCTGAACAGGCAGCCTGTTGATAATTTTGAGCACTGATGCCACATAGTGACAGGGAGCTTGATCAGTGTTAAAGTATGAATATAAACTTCAGCTACCGGGATCCCACCCGGCTACTCCATTTGAGAAGAACTATTTTATGATAATTGCGTTTATGTGACAGGGGGTAGTCAATATGACATATAGAGTTTGTGTCCATGTTATATAGTGGTTCTTCTCCATCTCCTCCATCTTTCTTTACTAATACTTTGCCACCATTAGACTGTTCGCTGCAGACTGGCCAAGCTCGAGGCTACATCATGAATTTCATGGGCGGAACTCACAAGGCGGAAATTTAGTAAAACTGAGCATCTTACATGTCAGTTGAAGAATAATTCCAGCATATAATTTGTTTCTGAACAAATAAATACTACATAACCAAATGTAACATTTTATCATATATGTGCCTATCACAGGCCTTGACAGGTGTAAAACAGCATGATACCGATCCTTTAAGATTTCAAAACCATAAATGAAATGAAATAAACTTTTCAAACATGCTGTTGCTAACACAGATTATCCAAATTGTGCTTCATACGCTCCGGGTGGAAAAGGCCAAGCAGCAGAATATGCAAGTGAAACATCCTGCTCCTCTAAGGTGCTGCTTATGCATCCGTTGGAAAGCCGGGTAATCCTCCTGAATGCTGCTCTCTGAGCAGCTGCACCACCCTCCCCTGGAAAATGACTGAGTGTTCACATAGTGACGTATTTTAGTCACCATGTGAACAGTGGGAAGTGCTAGAGGTCCTTTTGGCTCCATGGATTACAGCACTTTATTCTACATTCCTAAAGAACAGGATCACTGGATCTCTTCCTACAACAAAGATGCCTGATGGATTGGACAGAGAAGTTAGTAGCTACATGCTAATGTGTGTTAGCCATTTATAAAGCTTCTTATGTAATCTTATAACAGCATTGTGTGGTTATTTAATTGATCTATAGCATCTCAGAATGTTTAGTAAACAGGTGCAAACAAACCCCACGTCTTTTTTAGATACTGGACTGGAAAGATTGCTTGCTGGACTCCACAGATGTTTGGGCGCCGTCTATAGTCTAAATGGGCTCAGTTTAATCTCTGATCAAACAATTAGAATGGGGCAGCGCTCACGGTGAGGGGAGAGGGGGAAAAGGGGAGGGGGGAAGGAGGTGGGATTACAGAGAAACAAGGCATTTTACTGCTTGGTCCAACAATATATCCAGGATACAATTTCAATTTCAAGACAAATTAATACTATATTAAATCAACGGTAACATTTTATCATATATATATATATATATATATATATATATAACTAAAAGATGTAAAATAGCATGATATAGTATTGTAAAGTATTGAAACAGTAGTTGAACAAGAGCTTAGGTTCAATGTACTCATGCCCATAACGAAATGGGAGATTTATATTGAATGTACAAATAAGAGAGTGCACACCTGGTGTAACAACTGTTTGTCTGTTACTTCCATGTTTTAACTGACAGTATTTAAACAGCTGTGCTTTCTTTCTCCGAATAAAACCTCAGTATTTACACTTCCACTCTGTCTATGGATATCTAAAGACACAATGTGTCTAGAAAGAAAAAAAAAAGTTAACAACATGAATCTTACGAATAAGACTAGTTCAACAGCTTTGGATTTAAAATCAATGACACCAGAGCTGACCAGCACAAATGTGTTTTAATAAATGCACCCATGGCTAGCTCATCCAATACAATTCTCTCTTACCATACTAAACATAACACTAAGCCCCATGTAAAATAAGGTAAATCTAAATTTTGGTTCGGTGCTAAAGGCAAACTTGATATTAAGTTGTTTGGGCTCTAGCGCATAATTACAATAAAATAGGAGCATTAATAAGAACAATTTACACAGAATTCATAATCAAAAAGTTGACAGATGCATGTTTTTGTGTGGACACTATTGTTTGAAGGTCATGAAAGAGGTCAGTTCAATCAGTACTAGACAGTAATGCAAACAAATTAGGCAAATTTGAGTATTTAAAAAAATAAATAATCGAAATCTTGATTTACAGAATACTGGTTAGTTTGAACATCTGTTTCCGGTCTGGTCTAGTTGATGACTCGATGCATCCATAGATGGAAGAGAACTGAAAAAGATGCAAATCTATTAAAATCTTTCAAAAAAAACTCATGCAATAAGGTGGTTACTACTCTTAAAATCCTGAATCCCAATTACTATGATACTATACTTTTTTAAATGAATTTAGCAATTTGATTGCCCTTTAAACAATGTGCCTTTAATGACAGTGGTTTTAAAAACACTCACTCATTTAGGCATTTTCACATGAAGCAGCTGTTACCAGTAACTTACCACCACTCAAGATGTGGGAAGAGATGATATCATAGGTTTTTATTTATTTATTTTATCCTGTCGAATACAGAGACAAACCTCGCTTTAGGACTCCCACAATTAGCTGGAAATGACACACAGTTTTAAGAGATTCAGTCATAAAAATAAAAAAAATAACTATGTATTTAAGATTTTAAGCCAATGAGAGAAGGTCTGTAAAGAGATCCCGAACTGCCTTTTAGTAGCTGCAGCTCCACAAATAGATTTACAGTCTTTCATTAAAATGGCTAGTGGTTATGCAGGGACAGAGGCTCTTGGAAAGACATCTGTGTGTGTATGTGTTAGTCGGACTTTATGTGACTCTGGGTATTTGTGTGTGAAAGGCTAGGCCCCAGATTACTTCCAGAAGTTGAGTTCCACAGCCTGCTGTTTCATTACAGCTACAAAGCAACCACACTGCTATACAGAGTGCAGAGTTGCATTCCCCCCCACCTTCAGCTCTCCTTCTCTGCTTGGTCCACCCTTCCTCTCCCTCCTATTTTTTTTTTCTTTTATGGTTACAGTTCGATCCAGATTAAACATCTGTGTAAATGTACTTCTCTATATTTGGGACTTTAGTGGGAATGGGAGCCAGACTTATTCAATTTTAAACAACTTTGAATTCAAACCAGTAGTTTTTTCCAGCTGAAACTTCCCGTCCACAGTGCAGCCTGTGAAATCCCTACATTTGTTTACCCGTAAATTCCCCTTACCCCCCACCCCAAATTTTATAAAGTCATTTTTAGTATCAACTGAATAAGACTTAACTTTTTGACTAAATTTGCAGTTTTCCTTTGTATTGAGAAATTTAGAGCAGGACTATCATACAGCTCGCAACAGATATTTACATACACACATAAAAATACTCATATTTCTTTCTCAGGTTGACATTATGCTGGAATACTAACATATTTTTCAAATAAATTTCTTTAAAGCATATCATTTACATACACTGACCAACTATTACTTTATATTAAAGCCCAGGTGATGCCATGACTTGCTAATTCATTCAATAGCATTTGAGGTAAATGGGTAGAGGTGGATGTATTTCAGGCCATACCATAAACACACTTCTTCCTTGACAGTCATCAGAAAAATACTGAACTGTCAAAATATCAGCAAGATAACTGGAAACTCCACATCCCAATTTCAATTTGTAGATGCTCGAAGTTGCCATATTACAGTGAACACGCATCTATTCATAGTTAAGTATTCATTTGGAGTCTCTGAAACGTGACACCAAATTATTCCATGAAAATTTGACAGATTTCTTTGCAGAATATATATAAAATCCTGAAAAAAAATTTAAACTTTGGAAAGCTTTGATATCAAAGCACGATTCTACTTGACATGTGATTGGCTGGCATTTGCAAAGCAGCCTATTCAGTATGAGTGTTATTTTCCTTGGTGCTAATGGCTGTACTGCTAAGAACGGAGAATAGGAAGACAGTAGATGCTAGGTTCTACAGTATTGCCAAGACAGTTTTCACTGTGTGTATTAATTTACATTAGGGTATATTTAGTGTTTGAACTATTAAAGTAGCAGGTGTATGTCTTTTCAAAATGAGTCTCAAGTATTTGTAAATATTAGCTATTCGCAGGCGGCTGTGGTCCCCAACTCCCACGAACACCAGGGGTCTGCTGTACTATGTTCAAACAAAATACACATGACATCTGAAACTAGGTTTTGCAGAAACTTTTTTGATATGTTTAAAATATAATCTGTGGCATTGTTGGTTAAGTGCTGATGAAAATTTTTATATGGGATGTGTACGATGGCAGGGATGGGAATTGTAAACTCAAGACATTGAAAGCCGAGGCAGATATGCTATAGTTTGATGAGAACGTGAAAAATAATTTAATTTATAGTCATAAATAAATTCCCCTTACAGAAGAAAAACATATGTATTTCACTGGGGCAAAATCACATATGATCACCTGTGAAAAATGTTTGACACCTGAAATTGACATGTGAAAAAATTTTAAAAACCATTTGAGAACCGTATGAGATATTCTTCTCCGTTCCCCATTTATTTTTCAGTGTTGCAAAGCAATTCTCCACCAGGACAGCAGGGGGTGCTAACTTTTCATGGCGGCTCTGTACTATCGCAGCGTCATTTCAGTTTACTATCACAGCGTGGTTTCAGTTTTTTCTTCAGCCTGTGAACGCATTTCCCCTTTGAGGAGCAATGGATTACAAACAGGAAATTTTGATTAAGGTGCAATGCTTTTTACTAGAAGTGTTGTTCATATAATACTCTAAAAACGCATGGAAACCAACACAGCAGCTTTGTTGTTTTCCTACACCACCTTGTGTTCAAAATCACCAATAGACCAGATTAGATAAATTATCCTTTCAATACAAAGCATTAAGTGCAAACACGCTGCACTGACTACTGATTACAGTAACTATAGTACCACATTTTGATAAAGCAATCTCTGGCTGTTGTTGAGCTGACCAATCACAGGCTTATTCTTTACGTTGATGGAGACGGATATTTAGAAAAGGGACCTCTACTCCATTCGTCCTTGCGTAGGTGATAAAGAGTCCTTGCATCGACAGATAATGGCAATGCGTCAATCCGTCTCCATCAAAAAGGAGTAGTATAAATTAGGCTTTAGAGGTTGAAGAAATACTCATTTGATACACTGGAAACTGGAATTAAGTACCACTTGAGCCAAAGTTTTGAAATGAGGGAACATTTCTCCAATTAAGACAATTCAAATTTGGAAAGAGTCTCTGAATGAGCCGTTTCCTGACCTACAAGTTATCGTTTCAGTATGAGGAAATTCTACAGCATGCACCGCGGTTGGCATGTAGCATGTCCGCCAGCTCTACAACCAAAACTGAAGTGCACAGCTCCAAGCGAGGAACGGTGTGGACTTGTCTGGGAGCTAATTTGGACTTGCCCATGACGAAGCCTGTGTGGATGTGACCCTCACTGTCTGCAACTCAAAGGTACACAACCGCTGATATGGCTGATGAAGAAGCATCTGCGAAGACACGCAGCTCTCTTTGACAGGTAGATTGCAGTGACATATTCACATACTGTCTAGGGATTTGTAGTTTCTCAAGTTCGACAAGTGAGCTTTTCCATTTTGCCTCTTTTTGTGCTAGCAGTGGAGTGTCTCATTCACAAATCTCTAAGTTCTCACAGTTCTCTGACAAGAGCCTTGCCCTGCATGATGATGGGAGCCACAAACCCAAGAGGATTATACAAGCTGTTAACAGTAGATTGAATACCCAATCTTGTAAATGGTTTCTCTTCTCGAGACACGATGAAGAGAAACAGTCATTTAGCAAATTCTAGTTAAGCCCTAAAATTCTCTGTAAGGTCAGAGGCTTTGCACCGAGGTCAAGGTCTTTCAGTTATTTTGTACCCTCTTCTGATGGGAACACTTCACTGGCTGGAAGTTTTCTGACTGACTTATCGATATTGGCCAAAATCTCTGGTTAGTAATAAGTGGGGTACGATATCGGGTTTGAGATGCCAAAATTGGATTTTTGTATGAGCTTTGGTCATAGGAAGGATCTGCTCCACTGATGGTGTCATACGGTGGTTTATTGCACCACAGGTAGCTCATGAAACTCATATTCACTGATCTCTGTTGTGAATGCTGTGCTTTTTGACTTTATTTTGCAGAAACTCACCACTGTCTATTACTTGCTGAGCTGCTTGAAGCAATAGTGTAGTAACTTGTGCAGGGTCAGGATCAAGGCTGGATATTAGCTGACAGAGGTGAACTGGTTTGGGCTGGACGACGTTTTTGCTGTTCATTGGAAACAAGGCATCTCCACCTTCCTCCTCCACGGCTGCCTCTAGGACCTCTGCTTCAGCGTGCAGCTGCACTCTTTAGACATAGTTTGAGAAGGTCAGTGCTGGGTTATACTTTATTTTTTGTAATATCAGCTTTGATGCGGGCTTGTGCTTTCATCAGCTCTGCTTCTCTTTTAGCGTATACTGTCCGTGCTAAAGCAGCCTGCACGGACATGACTGGCACATGAGGTGTTGGAGCAGTTTGATCTTGTTTCCCACAGGTCACCAATGTTGATGACTGTACTTTCGTGGTCAGTGACATCAGTGTTGTCTTCTGAACCAACCTTTGGCTGGCCTTCCATCCCGTCTTTTTACTATTTTGCTTTTACTAGTGTGAGAAACAACTTTGCAGATAGCTAACAGTCTCCAATAAAAGCCAGGAAGCATCTTGCTGTATTGGTATGATTTAGCTACTGAAGGAATGTAAAACTGTAACATACAGAAACACAAATAGTGCCCATTCCAATCTTAATTGAGTGTATATAGAACTCAAATGCAAAACAGAGTTAAGGAAAACCTCAAAAAATGATTGCAATAGTGAGCAATTAGCACAATGCTAATAAAAATGGACAAAGCCATAGGGTTGCTAACAGTATTAGCGCCAAATATATTCTTACAAATTAAGAATTGGAAACTTGCTAGAAATGATAATATGCTGAATCTAATAGAAGCTAAAGCAGCTATCAATTGAATACTTACAGACATATATTTTTGTAGGGCCAAATTAAGTTGTAACATGCTTCCACACTGTGAAGTTTGACTTGCTTTGGAACTGAACTACTGAAGCGCTGGGTGGACAAAAAACACAAATAACTCTTCCCCAAGGGGACTTTACACTAGCGTTCATAAAACAGTTTGATATTACATATAAAGGAAGTAAGAACACTGCCATCTGTTCATGGACAGGTGGTAATACTCTTAGATATATTATCTTCAGCAGTCAGATAATGGTATAATCACATAGAGCCAATACATGTTGTAATTGACCAATTGCCCTTTTTGGCTTTACAAGCAGAAAACAGGTCCTTCAAGGTTCCATAATAACAAAGTTAGCTGAGTATGTGTTTGGCTGTCTGTGGCTGAGACATTCTGAGGCCTGAAATTGATTTTCCACATTTCCAGATGTGGGTAATTCAAACCAGCACCTGGCAGGATTTTAATAAACACACACTGTAAGGTATTTGTGCTGTTTACTGGATCCTCTTTCTGTACTGCTAATTAATAACATGTATTTAACTCTACGTGGATGGACAAATTACTCCACCACTTTAGTTGAACCCACTCATTCATCAAAAAAAGGAAGCATTAAAGGGTATGGGTAATTTGATTCCTAGATTTGATGACAAGATCAGAGAAAGATGTGGAACAGGATGAGGAAGAAGGGGGGGAGCAAAGAATGATGTGTGGGTGTCTCCTGAGAGTTTTTAGTGTCAGGGTGAAAGTGAGCTTGAGACAATACCTGCAGGAAGCTGAGATTATGTTGGTCCAAAAGGCTAAAGCTTGATCGATCAGAACCCACTCAGGTCTGCCTGGACTAAGGTAAGTGCTTGGTTGCATTTCGTTGTGCAGAGGCTACATTAGGTATATTGACACATTATGCAAAGTGACATTGAACCAGTGAGAGCTAATGGACTATTTATAATTTTAAGTGCATTGCCTTGAGATATCAATTATCAATCTTAACATAGTGGCCAAACATTTATCTCTCCCAAACAGCCAATGCCTGCATCAGTTCTAAAACAATACTTTAATCATCCCAAAATGATTTATTGGTGGTTTATCAATACATCAAGGTCTTGAGAGATTACATTATCTTAGTTCTATAAGAACTAGACTAGGTTGTAACTGTTAATTTGGGGAAACTAAAAACTGCCATGATTTCATTTTTTATTAATGGAGTAACTCTTTACAAACTGTTTTTTAAAGAATCTGCAATCAATTGGTTCATAACATGCCATGTTTATGCTGAATAATGTGGTAGTGACGTCAAAAGACCATGGTAAATGCTATTTATTGTGCTTTAAAGAATACATGAAACGCTTTATTAATATAAATAGTGTTTGAAACAAAGAAAGGAAGAAACGGGGTTGATCAAATACTCTGTAAAACATATTCATCCTCCTTTGAGAATTTACCCTTCCTATTGTTTTTACAAATTATCATGATCAACAAAATTTGAATGAAAAATGACAATGAAACCTGTAATGTCAAAATGAAAACCGATTACCTCAAATAATGATTGTAAAGATATTCACTCCCTTTAACGTGAGTGACCTAATTCAACAGAGGTTCACTCTGTTGGCGCTAATAGTCTCAGTGAATTGAATGGAGATCACCTGAGTGCAGTGAGTGTGTCTCAAGTGATTGTGGTAGAAAGCTGTTTCTAGAAGGTATATTCAGTGGTTCATTGTCACTGGATACCATTACAGAAAAAAGAACACTCAAAGCAAAGCCAAGAAAAGCTTATTGAAAAGTATTAGTCAGGTTAATGGATACAAAAATCTCTAAGGCACTGAATGTTCCCAGGATTCCAATTAACTCTATCATTAACCCTCTAGGCGCCAAAGTCGCAATATTGCGACAAGCAACATTGCTGACTTTAAGGAGCCACAGCTAGAGATAGGGCCACTAATTTAATTACTGCTTTACACCAGGAGATGGCAGAATGTGTACCTTTAATCTTGGACACCTTTTCGGGTGTGTTACCATGGAAACTATTGGAGTAAATCGGCCTTTAAGTTAGCGCCGCGAACGGGGCACGCCAGGTGGCGCTACTGCGGTCAAAATATAGAGAAAGCGAGTTTTAGAAAGATAAAACTTATGAGGCCGAGATGTCGGAGTTCCCCGCCGTAAAGTATTGGCTTATTCAGATTCTGAAGAGAAATATTTACCTCTGATCTGTTCAGTTGTCCCGGGAGAAAGTGAAACTAAAATGTCCCGCAGCAACAGCCAGTCCCGTTTCGCCATGACACTCCAAAAGCAGAAAACATTCAAGCTCTGCATCACGTTCTCCCGGTGAGAGAAAGGTATGTGTTCGGGTAGCAAGGTGGTCATCACAACGCTAATTGTGACCGAAGGGGGAGGGATGTGAAAATCAGTGGAAATAATAGCAGATACGATCGAAAACAGGCGAGAAAAAAGATCGCTTATAAGCGAGTAAACAGCAGTAAAGTTCTCTGCCCCGCTGCAAGTGAGGATGATGATGATTTTGGCGAGGTTTGCTTGACAGATGAGGAAGAGTAGAATCACCAGTGGATCAGACAATTTGATGAGCCTGTTATTTTTGGGACGGATCTGTAAAATTCTGTGGCCAATATTTTCTTTCCTTTGATTTTATATACTGAATAGAGTAACGGAACCACATAAGAAAGGACATAAACATATATATCCACCTGTTCTTGAAAAAAAGCCAAAAAAATGAAACATATAGATATAGAAAATACATATATAGAAAATCTAAATACAAAAATAAAATTATTGATGAAATAAAAGTTTTAAAATTTGTAAAAAAGCAAAAAATTGTAATGCAATCCAATACTGCCAATGCCTGATGACATCATAATATGCAAATTAGATGTGTGATTTTGCTGGTGTCACAAACTTTGGATCATACTGAAGATTTTTCTAATTTATCTATAACCATATTAAAGCTACAACATTTTGAACTAGTGATATCAAAATTGAATATTTTATAGAAAAAACCCTGACGCCTAGAGGGTTAAGTTATAGAAGGAAAATGGCTTAAAAGTCTATCAGCCTAGATCAGGCCATCAAAAATTTTTTGCATACAACAAATGTTGCCTTGAGAAAAATTTATGGGAAAAGGTCAATTAGAAAACCACTAAGTAGATCTACATGCTGTAAGAGAAAACCAAATTATTAACACAGTCCTGATTAAATTCAGACTTCTGACATGCATATATACACCTTAGTCCAGCGGAAGTTAAAACAAGCTGTCGCACTCCTAATTGAACTAAGAAACCCTGATAATACCTGAGGTGGCAGTACACACTGACCAAAGGATGAGAGAGAATTCCTTTAAAGTTTTGAGGTTTTATTACAATTCGGATTGATCAATCAAGAGGACAGCATCACATCACAGAGAATACTGACTTGTCTCAATTTTACAACAACAAGCTTATATTATTTCTAGTAACCTTGCTTCTATCTATTCTACTGATAAAGTACGACTCTCAGAGTGAGAGTAACAGACTTGACGGCGCCTTTCTCTTTGATTAAAAAGATGTGAACTTTGTAGACCTTTAAAGATGCCCAGTCCAAAAAGCAATCTCTATGGTAACGCAGGATGTGGACTATCATTATCAAAACACTCTGACCATGACTTGGGTAAAAGTGTCACTCAATAAGACCAACATTCAAACTAATACTACAACATTATGTAAACATGCGTCACAGCTGAAGTACAGATAAATCATAACACTAATTTTTTCTACCACAGTCTCCCCCCTTTTTATCAAATATCAATGATAAATCAAAATACAAAGACAAATCAATAATTAATAGCAATAACAATCAGTAACTATCCTAAGAGACAGGCAGTTTTCAAAAAGAAAGACAATAAACAGTGGTTCAAATGATCTCAGGTATTACATGTCACATTGAATCATCTTCTAACATAAATTATCTAATCTAAACATCCTTTCTAATGCACACTATCTGAACTTCGAATAGCGTCTCAAACAAAAAACCTGCAGGGCGTAAGATAAGCAACCTCCAACCTATGGTCGTGGCATTTCTTTCCTCACGACTTGGCAGGCAAAGAATATGAGACGGCCCCTTGACCCCCATTAGTCAGGATGCCTAAACGTAACTGCAAAACAAGGAAAAGGGGCACAATGTTAACAGTATCAGTCCAGTACACGAAAAAAACAAATCAGTAGTAATCAGCCATAACAATCAATTCCATTCAAAACCGATCAAAAAAATAAAATAAACAAACCCAAAATCTCTAACAACCATAAATTTAACAATGGTTATGCATGTTTCATAACTCATAAATCACAAAAACTACAATCTAAAATTTGTAATCTGTAATTCCCACAACAATAATGAAAATAAAAAACTAATTCAAATCCTTCTGAATAATGAAATAAAAGTTAAAAAAAAAACATTAACTGCAAATAAACTTGATCTGGATTAATGAAATGGAATAATGAATGAATAAAAACAACACAGAAAAAACTACAACATAACCCATACAAAATGTAAGAAAAAAATGTAAAGGAAATGAAAAATCAAATCAAACCCCTGTTTTCTTTCACTGTCATCCATGGAATGAGACCGCTAAACTCCCATGGAAAAACACAAGATATTAGTCACAGGTAAAACATCAGAAAACCTAATTCACAAGGTGATTTAAAGGTAATGGTCATACATCTGTAAACTAATGACTCATATAATTTGAGGTCATCAAGCAAGTCCATACCAAACATGTCTCCAAACAGCTCTTCTCTTCCATCCCCAGCTCGTCGAATCAAGTCTGCATTAGGCCCGTAGGTAACCTCTGCATTAGTCCAGCTCAGGTGACCTCTCGTCCCTGCTGCCCCTATCAAAAAGTAAAACACAGAAAGTATCAACATCTCAGTCTTGTTTGCTCTCCAGCCCCAGAGCTTTGAAGAATGTGTCATCTTCTTCATTTCTCCTCGTGCGATGAATAGATGAATGATGAAACAGAAAGTGTCCAAGCACAGTTTTCAGAAATTAATTTTTGAGTCTACTTCTCTCAGGTTTTCTGCTTCAGCAGCGGTGGGTTTGTCCAGAATTGGTCCTGTTATCCTCTTGCAATGACTGGCATGCACCCAAGTTGCTCTCTCTGCAACTTTCGCAGCGGTGAAGGTTACAAGCAAAACCTGGAACGGTCCCTGCCAGCACTTTGACTTCCAATGTCGCCTTCACAGCTCCTTAATCAAAACCATTTAGGACAGCATCACATCACATAAAAAGCGAAATACTGACCTGTCTCAATTTTACAACAACAAGCTTATATTATTTCTATTAACCTTGCGTCTATCTATTCTACTGATAAAGTACAACTCTTAGGGTGAGAGTAACAGACTTGACAGCGCCTTTCTCTTTGATGAGAAAGCTGTGAACTTTGTAGACCTTTAAAGATGCCCAGTCCGAAAAGCAATCTCCATGGTAACAAAGGGTGTGGACTATCACTATCAAAACACTCTGACCATGACTTGGGTAAAAGCATCACTCAATAAGACTAACATTAAAACTAATACTACAACATTATGTAAACATGTGTCACAGTTGATTAAAAAGTACAGATAAATCATAACACAAAATCTTTCCAACACATAGGGTTAAAAAACTAAATTCCTCTGCATGTATACAACATCTCAGGTTAGTCGAGTTATGGCTACCTCCCCCTTGATGAGTACGTGAAAATGTGGAAAAGCAACACCAGTACTACAATAACAACACAGTAGAAGAAGAAAAAGATACTGGCAATGTAAGTGGTCGATCTGTACCTCATTTGGAATGACGGGAAGCATATCAGTCATTGTGCATATCCAACTTCTATTCCATCTGCTTCACTGTCGCCAGCTTTGTTTACTATTTGTATGATACTGTAGGCTGACTGGAAGAATCCCAACACAAAATGGAAAAGGTTGCCACCTAATGCTGCAAAGTCAGACACACTTCATTTCATAATTCGATTTTCCTGCTGAACATTTAAACTCAGACAAAGACTCCCATCCTGGTCAGGGAATTTGCTTGATTTTTTTTTGCCATAGCTCGATTAGAGTGTTGAATAAAAATCATATGAAGGCTTGACTAAAGTTTGCCTAAAGGCATATGGGTGACTCTAGTCAAATGAAAGACAGTTCTTTGGTCTGAAAAGACCATAATGGAGTTTTTGGCAACCAGACAAGATTCTAAATTTTGCAGAAACCAAATACTGCACATCACCACAACAACACCATCTCCACTATGAAGCATGGTGATGGCAAAATCATGCTGTAGGGAAGGTAAAATTTGTGCAGCAAAATATAGAGAAATCCTGGAGGATAATTTGTTTCCACCTACAAGAGAACCACAGCATCAGGGATTATTTATTTTCCAGCAAGACAACAACCTGAAGAATCCAGCTAAAATTACATAGAAATGGCTTGAAAACAAGAGGATGCACTGGATTGGCCTTTCAAAGTTCAGATCTCAATCACAGAGAGATTCTGTGGCTGGACTTGAAAATGGCTGATCCCCACACAACCTGACAGAGCGTCAAGTGTTTGTCCAGAATTTTCATCAAATCATCAAGTTTAACAAGAATAATTGAGGAAAACTGGAATATCCATATGTACAGCCTGATTGTGGCCTATCCAGACAGACTGAGCTGAGATTACAGCCGAAGGTGCATCTAAAGGAGGGGCGGTATCCATCAAATAAGCAAACAGTCAAACTCCACTATAGCCAATACCAAAGAGCTGTCAAAGACACCAAAATTGTAGACCTGCACCAGGCTGGGAAGTAGCTTGGTGTGAAGAAAACAACTATGGGAGCAATTATTAGAAAATGGAAGATATACAAGATCATTGATAATCTCCATCGATCTGAGGCTCCATGCATAATCTCACCCCATTGGGTAAAGTGTTAGGATTCTGTGGCTGTGTGCTGGAGAGTAGGTGTGTTGGTGCGTTCTCCTACCTTCTCTGGAGGGTGTGGCAGGCAGCAGCCACAGGGTGTTTTTCATTTGATCATCATCACCCTCTAGCTCAAAAGTGGAGCGGCTCCTGCAAACTGACGATAGTCGGTTCTTGTTTCTAGCACGGTACATAGCCAAGTTACTCTCCAACCTGCCTGCCTCCAAGCAACACTTCTCCATTCTACAAGTATGAATTAAGTTTCCAACATCATATCTCCGTATCCTCTTCATCTATTAACTTCAATACCTACACTTCTTGCAGCTCAGATTCAGCTCCCTGGTTTCTCCTCCCCCGGTTCCTCCCGAGACGACCCTCAGATCCTTGCAAAATAAAACTTAATATAAGAAAAGATCATCTGTACACTGTGTCTGGTGTTGTGCTGACTGAGTCCAGAAAACAAATCATGTCACAAAGCATTCGCAAGAACGGTGAGCAAAAATACCAGAACCACATGGGGGGACCTAGTGAATGACTTGCAAGGAGCTGGAACCATAGTAACAAAGGCTACCCTCAGTAACATTCTAGGCCGCCAGGGGATTCAAATCCTGCAGTGCCAGAAATGTCACCCTGCTTAGGGCAGCACATGTTCAGGTCCATCCAGAGAGCATTTGGATGACCAACAAGGGGATTGAGAGAATGTCATATGGTGAGATGAAACCAAAGTAGAAAATTTTGGTAAAAGCTCTAGTTGTCTTGTTTGGAGGAGAAAAATTGCTGAGTTGCATCCAAAGAACATCATACCTTTTGTAAGCCATGGGGGTGGAAACATCATGCTTTGGAAAGAATGAATGGGGCCATGTGACATTTTGAGTGAAAACCTCCTTCCATCAGAGAGGGCATTGAAGATGAAACGTGGCTGGGTCATTTACCATGAAAAATGATCCCAAACGCATGGCCCAGGTAATGAAGGAGTGGCTACGTAAGAAGCATTTCAAGGTCCTGGAGTGGCCTATCCTCCAGATCTCAAACCCATAAAAAATCTTTGGTGGGAGTCGAAAGTCAGTTTTGCCCAGCGACAGTCCCAAAACATCTCTGCTCTAGAGGAGATCTGCATGTATGAATGGGCCAAAATACCAGCAACAGTGTGTGAAAACCTTATACTTACAGGAAATGGTTGACCTCATTCATTGCCAACAAAGGGTATACAAAAAAAATATTGATATGAACTTTTGTTATTGAGCAAATACTAATACTTAATACCATAATTTGTAAATAAATTATTTAAAAATCAAACCATGTGATTTTTATTTTATTTGGTCTCTTATGGTTATGGTTTGGAAATTAAACACCACTCTGATGAAAATAACAGGCTTCTCTCATATTTTAAATGGGAGAACTTGCACAATTCTTGGCTGATTAAATACAATCTTGCCCGAGTATTTATAGATGGAAAAACACAATCAGGATTTATAAAAGATAGGTCTATACATAATAACATCAGATTAGTGTTTGATTTTGTAGATGTAGTAGATTATAATTCTTTGATTGAAGATAAGGGTTTCATTTTAATTTTTGGATCTTTACGTAGCATTTGATTCTGTTGAACGTACACGTATTATAAAAACGTAAGAATATTTTGGATTCTGTACAGAGTTTATTAAAGCGATACATATAATGTATGAGGATATTAACAGCTCGGTTTCTCTCCCCCAAGGAACACCTAAAGGATTCACTATCAATCGTGGAATCCGGCAGGGCTGTGCCTTTCTCCCCTGACTGCTGAGTTATTAGCTATATCTAAAAACAGTCCAGATCCCTTTAGCAATCAACAAAATTGGAATATTTTCTAAAGCATTGGGATTCTATTTAAATTTAAAAAATGTGAGCTTATGTCAATACATGATATGAAGCAAACTGACTTATATGGCATTTCAGTTAAAATGAGGTAAAATCTTTGGGAATGATTATAACTAAAGATACTAAAATCAGAGAAGACTTAAATATTTTACCTTTAATAAAAAAGTAAATTTATACTCAACTCCTAGTTGCAGGCAACTCCTTGAAGGCAGAAACTCCGATGGAAATCCTCTGCCAACTACTGTACAAACTACTTTGAGCTGTTTGGGAGGTTTCAGTGCATCTCTTGAAGATGATGTGGAATTGTGTTACTACACAATCCCCTATGTTGCCAAATACAGTATGATCCGTCTCTGCCAACCACCCTTCACAGAATACTTTCATATTATCGGATGCAGAATGTTTGCAAACTAAATTGAAACAGCGCAAAATCCTTTGTAGAAAGGATCATATCTCCATTATTATTATTCACATGATAAATATTAAAAAGTAGTTTTATTAAAATTCACATAGTTTTACGAAAAGTCCGGGACCAACAAGGCTTTATTACTTAATTTGACAAAGTTACTAAATATGCATATTTCAAAAGGGTAAAAATAACTGCCTTGGACACTCTAATGTTTAAGTGTATTTCACTGTTCAGAATGATCAAGACCTCATTTTGACAGAGGCAAGGTCAACTGGTAGTCAATATAACATCTTATGTTTGACTGCATTTATAAGTTAACAGAGAAAAAAAAGGGGGTTTCTTGAGCTAACGTGGAGAAATTTGAGCAAAGCTACTGTATCATGTCACCATGACGTGAAGATCTATAGAGCTACTCCAGTAATGAGTTAGCACTAATTTAAGTCTGAAAACATCACTGTAACTGAATAATGCGCACTTTAATGCAGCGGTAACTTACTACGAAATGTGCTGAAACCATATAGTGAACCAAAATGCATAAACAACCATAAATACAGTGTTTTTATACTCTTTGCATCTCAACATAGCGGCTGCTGGCTATCAGCAAGACAGAGCCGACAGCCGAAGCAAATGTGGAAATATCTATGGAGCGCTAGTTCAGCATCCATACATCCTCTTGTATCTCACAGCGGCTGAGAAACAAAACTGAAAAGTTGTAAAACTGGGTTTTAGAAGCTAATCCTACTTTGACCTAAATTGAGCAACAGTTTGATAGAAAAGATGTTTCACAGCAGTGAAGGGAAGGAATTGTTCTCTGACTTGTCTTCTTTGGAGTGTTCTGAATATGATTTCGGCGCTGGCACTCTGATCCATTTACAGTAATCAAGAGGGGGAAAGGGGTGTTAGTGTTTCTAAAACAAATACATTTTTTGACACTAGGAAATTGCTATCAGAATCAAGTTAATATTAATTTTTACGTTTAAATATATTTTTTAGCACCACAATTTTATAAGGCAAAGGTAAAAGCATGTGAGAAAGATAAGAAGGCCCCAGAACATTAAGACACTTAAAAACTATTAAATGAACCTTAAAATCGATCCTAAAACATACGGGGAGCCAATGCAGTGATTTTAAGACCGGTGTAATGTGCTCCCGCCTTCTGGTCGTCATCAGGACACGAGCTGCTGAATTCTGTAAAAGTTGTAAACTTGAGGTAGTCTTTTTGGGAAGACTAGAAAGCAGGGCGTTACAGTAATCGATTCTACTGGTGATAAAAGCATGCATTAGCGTCTCTGTATTGGCCCGAGAGAGAATGGGGCTGACTCTGGCGATGTTCTTTAGGTGATAAAGAAGCTATTTTAGTGATATTTTTAATGTGGGGGATAAAATTCAGAGTCAAAAATCACACCCAGATTCTTCACATGTAAAGATAAATTAAAAGACAGTTATTGTAGTTTTGGTAAAAGTTTCTCTCTCTGAGCCTCAGGACCGATAATTAAAACCTCAGATTTGTGCTGGTTGAGCTGGAGAAAGTTTTCTGCCATCCAGGATTTGATGTCTAAAATGTAGTTAAAAAGTGCCTCCATTGGCCGTGTGTCATCAGGAGACATGGATATATACAACTGTGTACCATCAGCAAAACTGTTAAAGTTAACTACATTTCTTCTGATAACACTGTCAAGAGGGAGCATATACAGGTTAAAAAGCACTGGGCCTAAAACTGAACCCTGGGGCACACCACATGTGATCATATGGACCTTAGAAAAACAAGTTTCTAAACTTACCATAAAAGTCCTGCCTGTGATGTAGGATGTGAACCATTTGTGAACAGCAACAGAGAGGCCAATCTGTTTTAAACGGATTTAAAGAATAATGTAGTCTACTGTATCAAAGGCAGCACTTAGCTCCACTAGAACCAACACTGTCACCTTTTTAGCATCATAGTTTTGTCATGATCCGTCCCTGTCTGTGTTGTTTATTCCTCCTTGTTTCCTCCCAGTCTGTTTTAGTTACTTAGTCCTAGTTTGTTTCACCTGTTGTCTTATTAGTCCTCCCTGTGTTTTCTGCCTCTGCTCCCAGGTGTTCCACGTTTCCCAATTACCCTCCCCACAGTATATATACCCTTCTGTGTCTGTCTGTCCTCGTCGGGTCGTTGTCGTCGTTACCTCCCCTAGTTCTCTGTGCTTCTCGTCTTTCTGGACATTTAATAAACATGGGCCGTAAGAGCCACAAACGCCGCTCCGCATCTGGGTCCTCCTTGAGCCGAAACCTGACATTACGACCCGACCAACTGGACCCAGCGGAGCACCAACACACGGAGGAAGAGTGGAAAGAACTGATAGATTGGAGCGTGAATCAAGGACTCTATTCAGACTCACCTTTCTGTGGATCGCGGCTGGCTCGCTGTCCGCCCGGTGTTGGGCCCCGCCGTCGTGAGGAGGGCGGCCTCTCCGCTCCTCGGGCCTCGAGTCATCGCCGCGCTTCTGAGCGTCCTCCTGGGAACGTAGTTGGAGTTTCCCCGTCGTTCCTCCTTGCGTCTATGTATGACGATTCAGAGGAGGACGATGACGGCTTCCCGGAGTTCTTCTCCGACTCCCAGGACGACGAGCTGGACTTTTGCGGCGGTGCCCGGGGTGCGCCGCCCTCGCCGCGGCTTTCTGCCTCCTGGGTTGACCGGTTGATCTCCCTGGCTCCTTCCGCCGATCTGCCACCCAGCTGTGATCCCTCTGGGACTGGTCCTCTTCCTGCTTCCCGGCGACGAGGAGGGAGGTTTCTCGCTTCCTTCTCGGAGCTGCAGCGCCCCGGCTCCTCCTGTCCCGATTGGTGCTGCCTCCAGCTTCGGAGATTCGACCGCCGCTTCCTCCTGCCGCCCACGGCCGGTTTCGGGTCTGCCTCCTCATCCTCTCCAGCACAGCCAGGCGCCGGCGTTTCCTTCGGGTGGAGCTGAGTTGACCCAGGGTCATTGGAACAGAGGGAAGAGTTCCGTAAGGAATGTTGAGCCCAGGTCCCCTGTGGAGACTGTATTTGAGCGCTCTTCAGAGGCTCACCTGGAACCCCGGTTCCGAGTTCCCTCCGAGGGCATCGAGACGGATGCGCCTCGGTTCCGAGTTCCCTCCGAGGGCGTCCAGACGGATGCGCCTCGGTTCCGAGTTCCCTCCGAGGGCGTCCAGACGGATGCGCCTCGGTTCCGAGTTCCCTCCGAGGGCGTCCAGACGGATGCGCCTCGGCTCCGAGTTTCCTCCGAGGGTGTTCTGGCGGACACGCCTCGGTCCGAGTTCCCTCCGAGGGGTCGACGCCTCGGCTCCGAGATTCCTCCGAGGGTGTTCTGGAGAACACGCCTCGGGTTCCTGATTCCTCCGAGGGTGTTCTGGAGAACACGCCTCGGGTTCCTGATTCCTCCGAGGGTGTTCTGGAGAGCACGCCTCGGGTTCCTGATTCCTCCGGGGGTGTTTTGGAAACACGCCTCGGGTTCCTGATTCCTCCGAGGGTGTTCTGGGAGCACGCCTCGGGTTCCTGATTCCTCCGAGGGTGTTCTGGAGAACACGCCTCGGGTTCCTGATTCCTCCGGGGGTGTTCTGGAGAGCACGCCTCGGGTTCCTGATTCCTCCGAGGGTGTCCTGGAGAACACGCCTCGGGTTCCTGATTCCTCCGAGGGTGTCCTGGAGAGCACACCTCGGGTTCCTGATTCCTCCTAGGGTGTTCTGGGGAGCACGCCTCGGGTTCCTGATTCCTCCGAGGGTGTTCTGGAGAACACGCCTCGGGTTCCTGATTCCTCCGGGGGTGTTCTGGAGAGCACGCCTCGGGTTCCTGATTCCTCCAAGGGTGTCCTGGAGAACACGCCTCGGGTTCCTGATTCCTCCGAGGGTGTCCTGGAGAGCACGCCTCTGGGTCCTGATTCCGCTGAGGGTGTTCAGGCGAACACGCCTCCGGTTCCTGACTCTCCCGAGGGTGTTCAGGCGAACACGCCTCCGGTTCCTGATTCCACCAAGGGTGTTCAGGCGAACACTCCTCCGGTTCCTGATTCCACCGAGGGTGTTCAGGCGAACACTCTTCCGGTTCCTGATTCCACCGAGGGTGTTCAGGGGAACACGCCTCTGGTTCCCGACTCCGCCGAGGGTGTTCAGGGGAACACGCCTCTGGTTCCCGACTCCGCCGAGGGTGTTCAGGGGAACACGCCTCTGGTTCCCGACTCCTCCGAGGGTGTTCAGGAGAACACGCCTCTGGTTCCTGACTCTTCCGAGGGTGTTCAGGCGAACACCCCTCCGGTTCCTGATTCCACCGAGGGTGTTCAGGCGAACACGCCTCCGGTTCCCGACTCTTCCGAGGGTGTTCAGGCGAACACGCCTCCGGTTTCCGACTCCGCCGAGGGTGTTCAGGAGAACACGCCTCCGGTTCCTGCCTCGTCCAAGGGTGTTCAGGAGAACACGCCTCCGGTTCCCGACTCCGCCGAGGGTGTTCTGGAGAACACGCCTCCGGTTCCCGACTCCGCCGAGGGTGTTCAGGAGAACACGCCTCCGGTTCCCGACTCCGCCGAGGGTGTTCAGGAGAACACGCCTCCGGTTCCTGCCTCGTCCGAGGGTGTTCAGGAGAACACGCCTCCGGTTCCTGCCTCGTCCGAGGGTGTTCAGGAGAACACGCCTCCGGTTCCTGCCTCGTCCGAGGGTGTTCAGGAGAACACGCCTCCGGTTCCTGACTCTGCCGAGGGTGTTCAGGAGAACACGCCTCCGGTTCCTGCCTCTGCAGAGGGTGTTCAGGAGAACACGCCTCCGGTTCCTGCCTCGTCCGAGGGTGTTCAGGAGAACACGCCTCCGGTTCCTGCCTCGTCCGAGGGTGTTCAGGAGAACACGCCTCCGGTTTCCGACTCCGCCGAGGGTGTTCAGGAGAACACGCCTCCGGTTCCTGCCTCTGCAGAGGGTGTTCAGGCGAACACGCCTCCGGTTCCTGCCTCTGCCGAGGGTGTTCAGGCGAACACGCCTCCACCTAAGCTCAAGGTTCCACGCCGCCGGCCTCCAAGGCTCAAGTTCCCACGCCGCCGGCCTCCAAGGCTCAAGGTTCCACGCCGCCGGCCTCCAGAGCTCAAGGTTCCACGCCGCCGGCCTCCAGAGCTCAAGGTTCCACGCCGCCGGCCTCCAAGGCTCAAGGTTCCACGCCGCCGGCCTCCAAGGCTCAAGGTTCCACGCCGCCGGCCTCCAAGGCTCAAGGTTCCACGCCGCCGGCCCCCAAGGCTCAAGGTTCCACGCCGCCGGCCCCCAAGGCTCAAGGTTCCACGCCGCCGGCCCCCAAGGCTCAAGGTTCCACGCCGCCGGCCCCCAAGGCTCAAGGTTCCACGCCGCCGGCCCCCAAGGCTCAAGGTTCCACGCCGCCGGCCCCCAAGGCTCAAGGTTCCTCGTCGTCGGCCTCCTCGTCTGACGGTCCCTCGTCGTCGGCCTCCTCGTCTGCTGTTTCCTCGTCGCCGGCCTCCTCGTCTGCTGTTTCCTCGTCGCCGGCCTCCTCGTCTGCTGTTTCCTCGTCGCCGGCCTCCTCGTCTGCTGTTTCCTCGTCGCCGGCCTCCTCGTCTGCTGTTTCCTCGTCGCCGGCCTCCTCGTCTGCTGTTTCCTCGTCGCCGGCCTCCTCGTCTGCTGTTTCCTCGTCGCCGGCCTCCTCGTCTGCTGGTTCCTCGTCGCCGGCCTCCTCGTCTGCTGTTTCCTCGTCGCCGGCCTCCTCGTCTGCTGGTTCCTCGTCGCCGGCCTCCTCGTCTGTTGTTTCCTCGTCGCCGGCCTCCTCGTCTGTTGGTTCCTCGTCGCCGGCCTCCTCGTCTGTTGGTTCCTCGTCGCCGGCCTCCTCGTCTGTTGGTTCCTCGTCGCCGGCCTCCTCGTCTGTTGGTTCCTCGTCGCCGGCCTCCTCGTCTGTTGGTTCCTCGTCGCCGGCCTCCTCGTCTGTTGGTTCCTCGTCGCCGGCCTCCTCGTCTGTTGGTTCCTCGTCGCCGGCCTCCTCGTCTGTTGGTTCCTCGTCGCCGGCCTCCTCGTCTGTTGGTTCCTCGTCGCCGGCCTCCTCGTCTGTTGGTTCCTCGTCGCCGGCCTCCTCGTCTGTTGGTTCCTCGTCGCCGGCCTCCTCGTCTGTTGGTCCCTCGCCGCCGGCCGCCACGTCATGGGTCTTCTGGGGACTGTGGTTTTGTCCCTCCGTCCTGGACCCCCTCCTCCCGCCCTGGCTTGAGTTTCCTACTTGGTGCGCCAGGTGGCGCACCTTGAGGGGGGGGTATTGTCATGATCCGTCCCTGTCTGTGTTGTTTATTCCTCCTTGTTTCCTCCCAGTCTGTTTTAGTTACTTAGTCCTAGTTTGTTTCACCTGTTGTCTTATTAGTCCTCCCTGTGTTTTCTGCCTCTGCTCCCAGGTGTTCCACGTTTCCCAATTACCCTCCCCACAGTATATATACCCTTCTGTGTCTGTCTGTCCTCGTCGGGTCGTTGTCGTCGTTACCTCCCCTAGTTCTCTGTGCTTCTCGTCTTTCTGGACATTTAATAAACATGGGCCGTAAGAGCCACAAACGCCGCTCCGCATCTGGGTCCTCCTTGAGCCGAAACCTGACAAGTTTAATCTAAAATAATTTAAATTCTTTAACAGAGCTGTCTCGGTGCGGTGGTTGATCCTAAAACCAGACTGAAATTTCTCTAGGATGTTATGAGCGTTAATAAAATCATTAAGTTGAATAAAAACAAGTTTTTCTAAAACTTTGCTTAAAAAATGGTAAGTTAGATACCGGTCGGTAATTGTTCGAAAAAATCTATAAAATCTAAATTACTCTTCATCAGCAGGGGTCTCGCTACCGCCGTTTTAAAGGCGGCAGGAAAACCCCCGTCTGAAGGGAGCAATTCTTAAAGTTTAAAATCTCGTCTTTATAAGAACCATAAAATTGCTTAAAAAAATGGGTAGGAATTTGGTCCAAAGCGCTTGTGGTGGGCGTCACTGAGGAGAAAACTTTATCAAGGGTCCCAGCTTCTACCAGGACAAAACTGTCCAGTGTTTCAACTGGTAAAGGCAGACACTGCAGCTTTGCAGTCTTGTTGAAGTTCGTTCCAGATAAGTGGAGCATGGAAACTAAAGGCTGCATCTTCATGTCTGTTTCTGATTCTGGGGATGCAAAGAAGACTTGTGCCAGAAGACCTGCATGGCGTGAAAGGTTGATAGAATGAAACAAGGTTTTTAAGCCATTCGGTGATTTGTAAGCTAACAAAAGTACTTTAAAGTGTAATCACCGTGCCACAGAGAGCCAGCGAAGGACTTTAGAACTTGGATGATGATTTCTTTTTATCTAGTACTAGTGAGGGAATGCAAGGCAAGGTAGCTTTATTTGTATAGCAAACTTTCAACAACAGGGTAATTCACGGTGCTTAGTGAGGACACAACCAGCAGCATTTTGACTGACTTAATAGGCATCTTAGTACAACATTAGTTTTTCAGTCTTTTAAAGGGCCTATATCATGCTATTTTACATCTTCAACATCTGGGATTGACACATATATGATAAAATGGTACCGCTGGGGTAATACGATATTAATTTGTCCTGAAACATAACTTATATCCTGGAGTTATTCTGCGACCGGAACAAAGACGCCCAGTTCCCCCCTACTCCCACCCCCACCGTGAGTGCCGCCCTTTAGATGACGTATCAGTAAGCCCCGGTCTGACTGCAGAAAAACATAATGGGCAAAAATGTTATAAGCCACATTATAGCAATATTTCAGTAACTTAAATGGCTTAGACCTTTGGGTTATTTTTTGCGTGAACACCGAGTCAATGAAGCTGATTTCAACAGCTAAAGCTACCAGCTTCTTAATTGTAATAGTAATAGTTGACAGTAGAGTGTAGACGGAGCCCAAACCATAGCAGCCGAGTCCAGTGTCAGAGTGCTGAAGCAAGCAGATCTTTCCAGCCCTGTAAGTATTTTTGAAAACGTTCTCGCTTCTCCAAATGAGGTTGAGAACCCGGTGGATTTGACAATAGAGTTCATTCTGAGGAATACTTATATTTACCGGATTAAATCCCAGTTGGTGCCCCGACAAATAATTTAAAGGAATAATTAAATTTATAATTCCCATATAGCCAGATAGACAATAAGCATCTTTAAGACGCGACAATAGTGAAAATCTTTGAATGTTGGATCCACGTTCTCGTTTTTCATACTAGCAATATAGACCCTGTTACCAACTATAAAAGTTGTGTTCTTTTGCTCTGTTGGTCTGGTCAGCATAATGTTTCATTTTAAATTTGTATTCGTCATGATGGTTTTTCACATCCATTTTCTATGTCCTTTTCTTCAAAAGTTCCACCTTCTTTCTCCAAGTTAGGACATTTAGTTCAGATATCTCGCCAAACCATGAGCCTTGCCATCAGTATCTTTGGAAGTTCTTCTTTCCATGATTTTCCCATACTCGTCGATGTTTTAAACACTTTGTTTCAGGTATCTGTGAAACCTCTCTATTTTCCCATTGCTTTTTGGATAATATGAGGATGCCCTAATGTGTTTAATACGATAGAACTTCATAAATTACTCAAATAACTGTCCTACAAACTGCTTACCATTATCAGTTACAGCTTCTAGGGGATATCCAAATCTAGCAAAGATCTTATTGAGTTCTATAACTACAGTAGCTGAGTGATGTCTGAAATAACTACTGCTTCTGGGAATGAGGAATAGTATTCTATCACCGTCAATATGTATTGGTTTTGAATAGGACCTACTAGATCGCTACCTATCTTACTCCAAGGTCTTGGTGATAACTCCAGTGGTTGTAATGGTTGATCTTTGTGTAATGGCTGATTAAGCACACAGGGTGAGCAGTTTCTGGTCAGTCTCTCCACATCAAGATCCATGTTAGGCCAGTAGAACTTGCGTCTCAAATATTGTTTTGTTCAAATCACTCCTTGGTGCATCACATGTTTGATCTCCAGTGCTTGTTTAACCAACGGCCTTGGCAGCACTATTCTGTGTTCTCTTAGTACAAAACCTTCATAAGTACTAAGTTCTCTTGCACATCTTTTGTGTGGTTGAAGTTAATCTTGAATTGGATTTGGCCAATTTAGTCTAGCTTAAAATAATCGAGACATGGTTCACTCACCAATGCATCTTTCATCACTTTGAATCTCTGTCTCACTTGTCCACTCCCATACTTGTCCTTTTCTGGTCAGCTTTCGAAGTGGTTCTGATAAGTTTACATAGTTGCATAGAAATTTCTTTAGAAATCCACAAGTGCCTAGAAATAAATGAAGAAATTGGACATTTTCAGGTCTTGGTGCTTCACAGATGGCTTTATCTCTTTGTGGATCTCGTCTGATTCCTTCTGCGGTGATCACATGCCCGAATATTTCAATTTGTTTTAGTCCGAAAAGGCATTTCTCCCTGTTGAAGGTTAGATATCTACTCTCAAATCTTTAAAAGACTTGTCTCAGTCTCTGTTCCTGTTGATCCTGGTTGTCTCCAAAAACAACTTCATCATGCAAGTGATAATGCCAGACGAGGTGTACATTATCAGAAAATAATGGACGGAGGACAGTTGCTTACGCGAAGTCCATTCATTTCTGATAATCGACACCTCGAAGGACATTATCCCGCTTATACTACGGTCACTTACGAAATAAATAAATATTTAATCAGTTAATAATACTTTAATGTGTTTTAGAATTAAAATCGTGAGGGTTTTTTTTATAAGTCGAGCGCACTATTTAATATCTCCCGTATACAGGCGTTGCTAAGCAACAGGGCCACAGCGATAAGTCAACTGTGAAATAATGTTGAGTCTCAGACAATTATTTAGAACTGTCATCAGGCAATTTGACGGGACGCTTTTCCCAGGTGTACATTATCACTCTATAACGTACACTCTCCAGCCAATCAGAATCGAGTATTCACCCACACCATGGTATAACCATGTAGCAAACAGTTCCTGGCATGCCACATAACATTGAGTCCATAGCCTTCTCGTATGCTTCTGGTGCGCTTGATAATCCAAAGGGAACTTTTCTGAAGTGGTAACACTCTCTGCGTGTGATAAATGTTGTTAAACAATGTTGATCTGGATTCTGGAGCAAACTTACACTGCCAAAATCCTTTTCGTGCATGTAACGTAGCAAACACTTTAGCACCCTGTACTGCATGTAAGATGCTAGCTAATGTTGGCACTTGATGTCTTTCTCTGATCACTGCTATTAATTTCTCTGAAGTCTACACACGACCTTACTTCTTTTGTGTCCTTATTAGGTACGATCAGGAAACCCATTCTGATCCTTCATTCATTTCTTCTATTATACCTTGTTTAAGCATCTTGTCTAATTCCTAGTTTACAGCTTATAATGAACTCTCCGGAGACCCTGTGGTACAGGCTGAACTTTTTCATCCACTGTAACCTTATGACTGTATCCTTTAATCTGTCCTAGTCCTTTAAAAACAAGTAGGTACTATTTAACAAGCTCATTAAATATTTCTGCTTGTAGCACTGTGTTCACCTTTTCTTCTGACCATTTCAGCCATTGTCCTTTAGGATTTACAGCAAAAACAAATTCATCTGAATCAGAGGTATCCTGTACTACTGCTCTTACTGGTTTAAATAACTTTATCTTTTCTTTTTCCTTATTCCAGTTTTTCTGTTACTTTTCTTCTCTGTTTGTGCTTTCTTTTTCTTCTTGTAACAGATGCGTGCATAATGTCCTGTTTTTTGGCAGAAAATGTTGCTGCTTTAGCACCGTATTCATATGTCTATTTTTCAGACTAGGCTTAAAACCTTCCTTTTTAATAAAGCTTATAGTTAGTGTCTTAGTTATCCTGAGCTATTTTTGTATTATTATTTTTAGTTATGCTGCTATAGGCTTAAACTGTTGGAGGACAAACTGACCACTTTTCTTTGCTCTTCTACTTTTTTCTTCTACCACTCTCCAGATATGTTTTTTCTCCTGTTATTGCAACTGTTAATACAGTTTTCTCTCAGTATTTTTCTCCCCATAGAAGCTCTACATGGTCTGGTACCCTGCTCAACTATAAATGCCCCCTGCTGGATGGGGAACATCGGTCCAGATTATGCTCAAAGTCACCGAGCAATCTCCATGCTGTCTCTTCTCTGTCTTCTCAGACCCCCAGACGGTCGTGGCAGATGAACGATTGTACTGAGCCAGGTTCTGCCGGAGGTTTCTTCCTGTTAAAGGGGAGTTTTTCCTCTCCACTGTCGCAACATGCTTGCTCAGTATGAGGGATTGCTGAAGAATAGCTGTGGTTGGAGTCTGTATGGTCCAGGCACAACCACACGTTGATGACTCATCGCAGTCTCCTGGGATTCCATACATAGAAAACTTTTAACTGATTGGAATGTTTGTTTAATTGTATTGAGATGACATTTGTTGTGAATTGGCGCTATATAAATAAAAGTGAATTGAAATAAATCTGCGGCGTGAGTGTTCATCCCACATCTGTGACACAAGGTGTCGCTGTTGGTCCGCTTTCGGTTGTGCGTGCCTCCTGGCACTGCACTAATCTTCTGTCTGTGTTCTGTTCGTCTGTCTTTAGTTAAATTAATACGATCATCCCCCGTTCTGTGAATCGTATTCTCCATGAAAATTTTGGATTCTGCTTGTGGTGCTTCAAAAACTCATGCTGTTCACAGCGCTTTGTCTAGACTCAGTCCATCCTCCTGCTACAGTTTGTCACACAGACGTCTCATCTCACACTTTTCCACAATCTGATCTCTTAGCATGTCATTCTCCAGTGTGCCAAAGTCACATGACTTTGCTAGTTCTCTAAATGTTTTTATACACATCGACTCATGAGGAAACTAAGCTCTCTGCTCTAAGACAATGTTTCTATGTGGAATGAAATATGCATCCTGAGCAGCTACAGTTTGAGTCGGTGTACCTTGTCACCTGGGAGATTTGCAAAAATCCTCTGCGTAGGGGCTCCAATACAATGCAACAGCGTGGCTCTTCTCACTGCATCCTGGCAAATTCGAAAAAATTGTAAGAGTCTTTCCAAAGGTTATACTCCGTGAATAAATATGTCACTCCGAGGTTCAGCGGGGCTGGCGGGGTCAGAGGAACATAGCTGTGTCCCGGTGCTGCACCTGTGGCGGCAGCATGCTGCTGATCATTATTCGACATGGTTCTCACTCTGTTGCCGTCTTGCTCCTGGGTTCCTGGCAAACTGTTTCCTCGTTGTCAAATGTTGTGTTGCTCAAAATAAACAATCCTTCAGTTCAGTTTTATGTTTATTGAACATGTTTCCAATAAACTGCTGGTCGCCATGTTTTTCTGTTTAGTTCTCTCTACTCTTGTTCTCTAATCTCGCTATACTCAACTATAGACATCAACTATACTACACGAACCTCCCATTCCACCACATCCGAAAGGTGCTCTATTGGAATGAGATCTGGTGACCGTGGAGGCCATTTGACTACAGTGAACTCATTGTCATGTTCAAGAAACCAGTCTGAGATTATTCAAACTTTATGACATTACCCTGCTGAAAGTAGACTTCAAAAGATGGCTACACTGCGGTCATAAAGGGATGGACATGTTCAGCAACAATACTAAGGTAGGCTGTGGTGTTGCAATGATGAACAGTTGGTAATAAAGGGGCCCAAAGTGTGCCAAGATATTGTCCCCCACACCATTTCACTACCACCAGCCTGAACCGTTGATACAAGGCAGTATGGTGTCATGTTGTTGATGCCAAGTTCTTACCCTACCATCTGAATGTCGCAGCAGAAATCAAGACTCGTCAGACCAGGCAATATTTTTCCAATCTTCTATTGTCCAGTTTTGGTGAGCTTGTGCAAAATGTAGCCTCAGTTTCCTGTTCTTAACTGACAGGAGTGGTACCCGATGTGGCCCTCTGCTGGTGAAGCCCATCTCCCTCAAGGTCCGATGTAATTGTGTGGCTAGATATGCTCTTCTGCTTACCTTGGTTATAACAAGTGGTTATTTGAGTTACTGTTGCCTTTCTATCAACTCGAACCAGTCTGGTCATTCCCCTCTGACCTCTGGCATCAACAAGGCATTTTTGCCCACAGAACTGCCGCTCACTGGATATTTTCCCTCTTTTGTACCATTCTCTGTAAACCGTAGACATGGTTGTGTGTGAAAATCCCAGTAGATTAGGAGTGTCTGACATACTCAGACCAGCCTGTCTGGCAGCAACAACCATGTCACATTCAAAGTCACTTATATCACATTTCTTCCACATTCTGATGCCCAGTTTGAACTGCCGCAGATCGTGTTGACCATGTCTACATGCATAAATGCACTGAGTTGCTGCAATGTGATTAGCTTTGCAGTAACAAGCAGTTGGACAGGTGTACCTGATAAAGTGGCCATTTAGTGTATGTCATGGTCAACAATGTCAAATGTTAGTGTATACTAGGGGTGTCCCCAAATAAGGATTTACACATTTGAATCAGTACTGTCGAATCTTTCTCTAGTCGACTGATGGTCGAATGATCTATGTGTACAGGCTGCACATTGGATGGTTTGTACACTTGGTAATATGTTTGTGTTAATTGTAGAAGTTCTCAGTTTCACATCATAGTTTGTGTTTCAAATGTAGTCCTATTATTTAGTTATCGTTTGACTTATGTTTATGCCACTGTTTAGTGGTGTTTTTCTGTGCACCATCTTAGCAGTGCACGGGAATGACTTGTCCGCCCTCACAGTTACATTGTTATGCATATCTACTTACTCATACAGGAGTTGCTGAAGAAAGTGCCTATTGATTGCGTGGTGACAGGAAGAGTATTGCAACTGCAATTCTCTTTTCAGTGACTTGGTATTTGGTATGGTCACAAAGTTGATTAATCTGTAGGTTTCATTTTGTTTATAATTGATTAAATAGGTATGTCAAGTTAGAATACTGTATATAACTAATAATGTTATGTGCAATTAGACATTGGGCATCCCCATGATGCCAAAACGGAATGATGCTCATTTCATCTTCGAAGATTCAACCTTGAGATTGGCGGTTGAATCATCAAATCTTCGACTATTTGGGGTCACCTAGTGTAAGCTCTTACTATACTAGTATATACTTTATAATCACTGTGATCTAGTTTGTATCTTAGGTGGTCCCATTGGCAGATAAACAGTTTATATAACCACATTTATTTTTTCATTATCCATGTAGATACTGCACATCATAATAGGCTGTTTAAACAGTCACTAGCCTCTTAAGCATGTGCTTTATGCTAAAGTTGAGCCTGGGACAGCTTCTTTCTGCACCAGTGTCTTGTTTAATGACTGACGTACAATCTAATTTTTTTATTCCTCTGGTTCCCCCTCTGAGTTGAAGATGAAGGTAATCAAAGTATGAATGTGTAAAATGTATGAACTTTGCTTTAAAAAGTGGTGTCTCTGTCAATATGCTGATATTGAATTGATACCCTGGGGCTTGTTGAACTTGACTGATTTTATACGGAGCCTTGGTTTGGTTGCACTGCTTCTCATCCAAGACAGTGAAGAACACAGCTAAGAATACAGGATGGTACCAAAACATCATCAATAAACCCAGAACAATATGGTGATAATCCATATATCACGGTTACCAACTGTCCTCTTTTCCAGGAAAAGTCTACTTTTTAGGAGCTCTCTGAGGCGTCCTCAGGGATTTCATAGTTTAATGAAATGTCCATTTTAAGGGGATGATAACCATACTTAAACTGACTGGTGCAATGCATGCAATACAACATTGTCATGTCACTTCCTTTTTGAGCTGCTGCCTCCTGGATGGTTCTGATCCGTTCATAGACGGAACAGACAGTGGGCTGTGATGCGCTATAATGTGATGAACCATTGCCTTGTCCCAAGTGAGCAGTGCTGTTTTACAGGATATCAAGGCACAAGTGTGGGCAGAACAGAAAGGGGGTTTGCTGCTATGCGCCAGTCCTCCTTGTGATGTGGCTTTACTATACAAGATGTCAAAGCTTTATGCATGAGCATAACTGATAAAGCTTTCAAATGTTTTTCTGTGTGTGACAAAAACAGTAAAGAACCTATAAGTCACATGGACACAAAATGTATAATGCTGTGCAAAGTGAGAGTTCATCTATACATTGACTGAAGAGGATGAAGATGAAAACTAAAGACCGGAGTATGAATTCTTTATTGTCTTTTTGAGACTGCTCCCTTTTACTTTTGATATACAATTTTTTTCTTAGAATATTATGTCAGATTTTGTTAACTTTTTTTCAGGTATGATGTAAAATGTGAACTATTATTTTTCTGGTAAATTCCCATTTTTGAAGAGCTATTATTTATATTATTTATTAATTTCCAGAGATTTTAAAGTATTTTTTGCAAATGTGAAAGCCTATCTGAAGTTTCTTATTTAACTGTCCAGTCTAACCACATATTTAAGTTAAGCTTTAACTATGTTAAAATCACAAGCCCCAAGTGTTCTTATTTGGAAATCAAACTATGTCACCCTACCATATACCTCAAGCACAATGGAGAACATTTGGATCTGTAGCTAAGAAACGAATCAATTTTCTTTAATTTACTACTTTTCTCTTCTACTACTTTCCAGTTTTCTATAGATGCTACTCCTGGTCTGGTATCCTGCTTAGCTGTGATGTGCTGTTGGATAGGGACATTGACTCAGGTAATGCTCCTAGTGATGTTTTCCATGTCCTATTAATGTTTTACTTTTTTAAATATGGAAAGTACATTGGTTCCTTTTGTTCTTTCTGTGTCTCTCTTTTGTCTTCTCGAACCCCCAGACAGTCATGGCAGATGGCTGCTCATACTGAGCCAAGTTCTGCTGAAGGTCTCTTCCAGTTAAATGGGGAGTTTTTCCTCTCCACTGTCGCTATATGCTTGCTCAGTATGAGGGACTGCTGAGAGTTTGCTGTGTTTGGAGTCTGCATATATAGGGTACAACCTCACATCAATGACTTGACACAGCCTGCTGGGATTCCTTGATCAGAAAACTATTTAACTGATTGGAATATTTGTATAAATGTAGTGAAATGACTTTCTTCTAAAATGCCTTGAGATGATATCTGTTGTGCATTCACAACACTCTACCTGCTCCTGAGAGGGAAAAATAGACATAGATAACTTCTAGCAGTAATTTGAAATGCATTTCTCCAAACAGCATCCCAGACTTTAGCCTACCTGTCGAGTAGAAACTTGGCGACAGAGGCATCAGTGGGGAGCCCAAACAAACATTATGGTTGGAAAAAATCTCCTAAAAACACTCTGGTCACGTTTTTCTCTTGTGAGGTCTTTTTCTTCTCCACACACACTTGAAAGACACTTTTCCAAATGACTCGGTGGAATCTTTGAGATAGAATGAATGGATAAGGGCGTAGCACTACCCATAAACCCTTAAGAGTGTGCATGCGCAGAAAGTGGAAACTATCCAGAATGATAGGACAGTCAGGAGGACCAATGGTCTAAATTATACACCCAGAAGAAACAGATCCTCTACCATACCTTTAACATACTGTGATTAACAAATTTTGGTTCAGATTCCAAAATCAGTACATTTTACTGCCTGACACTGAAGCAGAGCTTGACTGACAGCATGAAGTAGATTAAAGGCAATACATTATGCCTTGATCTTAAGGAAATAACTTTGTTATAATAGGGACAGAATATTGACAAATGAGTTCCAGTATTATTGCTACTTATGGTACATTTTGACATTGAAACTTAAAAGGTCTTTTGTCTTCCAGCATTGTATTTTTTTGTCCTTTTGCTTATTCATCATTAGCAAAGTCAGATACAAGTCGTTACACATAGACACACACACAACTGAAGTCATTGCTTTTGTAGGACTAGTTTCAGGTTTTGCCCTCAGGGATCTCACTGAAAATATTACTCCCCCCCCCAAAAAAAAAAAAAAAACTCAACTTAAATCTCTCAGTCTTTTACATGAAACACATACACACACATTCAGGCACACAACAATCCATCACTGTGATCAAGCCAGGAACGAATTGGAGCTGGCCGGTCATACATCATCCTCTCTGAGCTTGTTAAAGACAGATGAAAACACACCCAAACACACACCTCTGTAGACACAGTGAAGCATGATGTCCCTTTAAAATGACAAGCAGGGGCAGTAAAGAAACTGCTCCACATGGTCAGATGGAAGATTACCAACCTTTGATTCCCCCTGTAGAAAGCAATGCACCTCCTACATGGCAAATTAGAAAGGAAACTTTTCGTCTTCACTCTGAGTTTACCCCATGCTGACATCAGAGTTAGACATCAGCTGTTCATTCAAATCACGTTTATTTATGTACTTTAGCGCCAATTCACAACAGATGTCATCTCAAGGCACTTGTCGAATACAATTATGCAAGCATTCCTATCAGTTAAAAGTTTTCTATGCAAGGAATCCCAGCCAATTGCATTTAGTCATCGATGTGAGGTCGTGCCTGGAACATGCACACTCCAACCACATCCCTTAGTAATCCCCCCCCCCTCTCACTGACGAAACATGTAGTGGCAGTAGAGAGGAAAAACTCTAGACTCTAGACGACTTCCTTTCCAGTGTTAACTAAAAACTATTCTAATATTATAAAGTTGCTGCAGCAAGAGTTCTGATGAATATTAAAAAGAGAGCTCACATTTCTCCTGTTTTGGCTTCTCTCCATTGGCACCCTGTTAAATCCAGGACAGAGTTTAAGATCCACCCCCTTACGTATAAAGCCCTTAATAATCAAGCTCCATTGTACATCAGAGATCTGATTGTTCCATATGTTCCTAACAGAGCACTTCGTTCTCAGAATGCAGGTCTACTGGTAGTTCCTAGGATTTCAAAAAGTAGAATAGGAGGCAGATCTTTTAGTCATCAGGCTCCTCTCCTGTGGAACCAGTCACTGTTTTTAAGATTAGGCTTAAACCGTCCTTTTTGTTAAAGCTTATAGTTACTTATATAGACACTATACCTTATAATCCCTCTCCGATTTCTAACAGTAATGGAATAAAATGATTAGAGAATGAATCAGTACAGAAACAGATTGACACCAGGTTTTAAGGATAGAAAGTGATGTACAAAGAGGCTACTGACAGCGTGCATTGGTCAGTGCACTGCCTTCGTCTCCCTATTCCACACTGGCCGGTCAATGGACCAGCAAGGGGGGGTCGTCGAGGTAAATAATGCCTGAGTCTTCGGAAGAGTGGGCCTTTATCTACTCCAGTTATATCACTTACCAATAATATTATCTCTCTAATACATAGATTCTGGAGAGGGCGCAGTCCTATGAGCAAGGAGAGATGCATAACCACTACAATAATTACCCACTTACCTCCTTCTTTCCTCCTGGATTTCCAGGCAGGGAGTAGAGGAGATGGAGTGTTCAGCCCGATCCGGCGAGGGGAGGATGCAGCCCGATCCGGCAGCCCTCCTCAACTCCATCTCCCTCACACCGTACTTGCTAATAGACTTAAGAATTAGGGGAAAAAAAATACCCTTTTTCAGACTCAACTCTACTACTCTCCAGATAATTTTTTTCTGATGTTAATGCGATTGTTAACCCAGTTTTCTCTCAGTGTTTATTTCCCTATAGAAGCTCTACCCGGTCTGGTATCCTGCTCAGCTATAATGCCCCCTGCTGGATGGGGAGCGTTGGTCCAGATGTTGCTCAAGGTCACCGAGCAATCTCCATGCTGTCTCTTCTCTGTCTTCTCAGACCCCGAGACGGTCGTGGCAGATGACCGCTTGTACTGAGCCAGGTTCTGCCGGAGGTTTCTTCCTGTTAAAGGGGAGTTTTTCCTCTCCATGCTTGCTCAGTATGAGGGTTTGCTGAGGAATTGCTGTGGTTGGAGTCTGCATGATCCGGGCACAACCTCACACCGATGACTCAACGCAATCTGCTGGGATTCCTTACATAGAAAACTTAACTTATTGGAATGTTTGTATAATTGTATTGAGATTACTTTTGTTGTAAAGGGCCTTGAGATGACATTTTTTTGTGATATGGCGCTATATAAATAAAAGTGAATTGAATTGAATAAATCCTGCCAATTCCCTTTTTTTCATGGAAAAAGTGATGGAATTGGTATCATGTTTAGTTGCTATTGAATATGAAGTCATATCTGTTTTTATATACAAGTTTTCTTAGTTATTGTGTAGCAAAGTGGTTAATGAAGGCGCTCAGGAAACAGAGGTCCTTTTCTGAGTTCAAGTCCCATCCCCTGCTTTTTTATTTTTCAACCTTATAGCAACCCAAATGTATTAAGTTGACCCAACATGTTTACATTTAGTTCACTCAGGAAAATTCTTTATTGCTAAATCAATCCAAATCAGTTTGGTGAAAATTATTTATATCATTTTATTATGTTCACCCAGCAAGTATTTTTTTGAGTGCAGCTGTCCAGTGCTTTGAAAGAACTCGCGTTAACTGGTTACCAAGCATCAAGGGTGCCCGGCACCCACAGCCAGAGCTACTGGGGCTGCTCGAGGACAAGCCAGATCTCTGCACCGTGTTGGATGCTTCTCTCTCTGATGCCAGCACACACTTTTCGGCCCCCTGTGCCAGCACCATGTAGGCCTCCGCAACCAGAGCCTCCAGCGAGGACCAAACAAGGACCCTTTCAGCCACCATTGCAGCTAACGTCAGCTGCCTTTCAGTTGTCACTGCAGCTGTCCTCAGCTGCCAGAACCAGAGCCTCCCTGCAATCCTCCAATGTTTGAGCCCACCATATTTTCCAGCGGGACCCACCAGCCCACAGAACTCTCCAGCGGGTCCTGACCAAGGTGGTCAGGACCCGCTGGAGAAGGTCCCTTAGGCTCTTTCAAATTCCTCCTTGTCACCAGGTCCTCGGGGGAGGATCACTGGGCTGCTTGCCTGACGGGTGTCCAGGCATCCCCCTGGTTGCCCAGCCAGGAGACACCCTCCTTATCTTCACGTCCATGAGGGTCGTTCTCCTGGCCACCTACCAGAAATCCTGGGCCTAAGAGGTAATCGTCTCAGATGCCCGCCCAACCTCCAGAGGCGTATATCATGAGACTAAGGCCACTTTCAATGGGCCCCCTGCACCCACCGTGGGTCGGGTGCTTATTTTTTTTCCTCTTTTTTTCCCCTATGAAGGTCATCTGGAATCCGACCTAAAAAGGGGGCATCCTGTCAGAGCCTCCAGGGCTCTATCCCTAATTATTGACTGCACTTGTGCACACCGTTTGTCTCACCTGTTGCTCCTCATTGTTTTGTTTATTTAAGATCTGGCAGAAGCTTGACTCACTGTTTCAGAGTGTGATTTTAGTTTCCTACCTTCATTACTGTATTAAAACCCTTTGTGGCACCTTTTAATACTCGTCTGCGCTTTGGTCCATCCATCAATCCGCATTAAAACCTGACATTGAAACCAACTCGTTAGATAGTCTTCAGGGTTTTTTTTTCTTTCCACTTTGTCTTCTTGAATGTTGAAATCTGTTAAGAAGCAGGCTGAAAGTGAATTTGCTCAGTTTAAATACAGCTACCTTAGAACCCTAACTACATCCTGTTAAATACCCCGCAAGATAGGATGGTTTTAAAGAGTATTCTTGAGTTCTGTGTTTGATCAAATTCAATAATTTAGACCATTAAAGCTATCGTTCAAAACATGTACTGAATGCAGTAGGGGTCTTGAAGCACTGTGGAACATGCCATAAACCTCCTACATACCAGACAACACCCCCCCCCCCCAAAAAAAAAACAAAAGAAAAAACTCCCCAAGAGTGGTAAAAAAACCCATCAATGGCACTAAAAGTTGAATCATTGAGCTCAATAATTACAACTGAGCCACAACCGGCCGGCTGTGGCCTAACAGAGCAAGGGACAGGGAGATGAGAGGAGGAGGAGAGAGATAGATAGATTTCATGAGTGAGAGGCTCCCGAGGCACCCATGGGGGTTTGTGGTTACAACACTGTGCTGTACAACTGTTTACAGCAGAGGGAATGACAGATGCAGCAGGAGAGACAAAGGGACACAAGGACGACTGTAGCCTGCTGTCATCTCAGCAATGTCATAACTGTACACAGTTATGTTCCATTCCAATCTTCAGGCACATGCATCCATATTTTCCACCTTTGTGTTATTGTCTTCCTGATGTGCTCTGAAAGCATCACATCAACAGAGGGTTTAGAAAAATAGGAGGATGAAAAACAAAAGAGAGAGATAGGGAAAGCTGAGAGAGCAGGAAAGAAGCTTGAGTTTTGTTCAGGGTGCTGCATGTTAATTAGTTTCTTTTTGTTTGTAGCCCATAGCAATGATTTCCTCTTCATTCTGTGTTCTGCTGCTGCTGGATGCAAGATGCAGAGAGCTGTCGGGCTTCATCTGCGACATGAAGCTTGACAGTTGTGTCATCAGAGTTAGTAACGTCTCTTTTTTACTTTTGTGTCTTAAAATGATTGTGGGTACTCTATATATGTATTTGCTGCAAACTGAATTAATCTTTGTTTTATAATCTGTTAATTTTAAGTTTTTTGTACGTGTGAGGGGTTGCTGAGAATTACACGACGCAATCTTCTGTGGTTCTCTAATTTCTACATTAAACATTGTATTGTAATAACTCTTCTTGTAAAGTGCCTTGAGATGACATCTGTTGGGAAATGGCGCTATATAAATAAACTGAATTGAATTGAATTCAGGAAGGCATATCTATTGCTATGATGTTCCTTCTTTCCTCCATTTCCTCCGTTGGGTTTTTACCTTTTATACTTAAAATAGTTACAAGGCGCTACCTCCTCAACAAAAACAAATAACTTGTTAAAATATCATTCTCCATTGACTGTTGGGGTCAACAGGTCTAATAATGAGGGTTGGAGGTCATGCACTTACTTCAACAAATTCCAATAAATAACTCATAATGACCGATCACCTCTTCAGAATACAAGTTTTTTACAAGTTATTAAGCTCACTGACATCAATCAAATTACCAGAACAAGCCCTATGATGAACTTTCGTACAAAGTATATGTTGTGAAGGGAGATGGATAACTTTTAATTATTAAAAAATAAACAAAACATATTTTGGAATGGGACTGATAGTTATTCTGAAATATCTATGAAAACCCATTCCTGATACCGGCCAAGTTTCTCCCTGAAATTCTTTTCAGCAAGTTCTAATTTACCCTTACCTGTGAAGATGCGGCATCGTCTTCCCTGCTGCTGATCTCTATTCTTATGTCTCCTCCCTGACTCTGATGTTTGCTTTTGTTCTATTAAATATAATATAAATATGTAGAAATTTTTTTTGCCATAGATGTTGTTTCTTAGCCACTTATATTCTCCTGTCACCTGTGCAGATCCTCTCTGACCCTGCTCTGTTCATTGTGGAAATAAAAATGTCTTTAAAATATGTGGAACGCAGTAAATTCCCACACAGAAATGAAATATCATTGGGTTTATTCAAAGCATTGACTAATTTACTAGGATTCATTTGGCTAATAATACCTTCATGCAACAGTATAAAACAACTCGCATCTTGTTTGAAAAAACTGTGAAATGTTTTTTGGCCTTTGCCGGTTCTGGCTTCTTTACTGCAAGTTCTGCTCTGCTTGGCTCAGCAGCACCTCTCTCCGATCCACTGATGTCCTACTACATATTAGCAGACTAAACAGCTGTAACTGCAAAAAAATACAAATAGAAATGCATGGAACAGAGGGTGCTGACAAAGGAGGTGCAAAGGACATATCCCATGCATACTCTTTGTCTGTTTTACCGATGCCTTCACCATAATGCAGTGGCTCACTTATAAAAACACATGCAGTCCAAAAGCATTATTTTATTTTTCAAATCAAATAAACAGCAGAAAATGACCTCAATGGTAGATTTTGCCTTTGAAATAATCATGATCTTTGGTCCCTCATTCTTGGAGCCTGCATAAGTGACTCAGATTAGACAATCTAGTAAAGTTCATTGTGTTTCATCTTGTTTTTTTATGACATTTCCTCACCTGAGGTCTGTTCTTTTAACCATATGGATCATTTAATAGCCTATAACAACAACAGCCCAATACAATTATGGTCCGCACTAAGAGAGGTGAACATATTTTCACCTAGCAATGGAGCCTCAGGTTCCCCCTGTATACAATTCAAAACAAGAAAACAATTTGAACTGGTTTCTTTATTCAAAATTTTACTATACTCAAGACCTCAAAAAAATTCTTAGAACTTCTAAAAAAAAAATATATATATATATATATATATATATATATATATATATATATATATATATATATATATATATATATTCTTGAAACACTCCATATGTAGTGGCACATCACACTTTCCCCACGCAAATGGTGTGAGTCCGCCACAGTTCTTGCATCACTTGTATCTGCTACCACTGTTGCAGGACCAGTGGATGAAACTATGAAACCTGGTGGCTTACTTATCGCCACTGCCATTGAAGAACATCTGCCTTGCTAAATTGGCTTTGTTCCATGCTGCTGGAGGATGGTCTTGGCTACCAACCTCTGGAAGGATAGGATATCCATCGGCCTGCTTTTCCAGGACCTAAATCAATGACAAAACAAGCATGATAGATGCATGAATCTGGCACATTTTATTTGCATATGATGCTATTGAATAATCATCAGTACCATCCTTTCTGGTACTGTTTCATGTCCCATATATACAGCGGAGAGAACAAGTATTTGATACACTACAGATTTTCGAAGTTTTCCCACTTACAAAGCATGCAGAGGTCTGTAATTTGTATTAAAGGTGCTCTTCAGTTTTGAGGGACAGAACAAAAATGCAGAAAAGCACAGTGAATTTTTTTTTAAAAATAATTAATTTCTATTTCATTGCAGGATATAAGTATTTGATAAATCAGACAAAAAGTTCAAGACGACGGTCAATCTCACTCGGTCTGGAGTGCCATGCAAGATCTCTCCTCTTGGGGCAACAGTCATCATGAGGATAGTGAGGGAGGAGCCCAGAACTACAGGGCAGGATCTGGTCAATGACCGTAATAGATATGGGAACACTGTCTCAAAGAAAGCCATCAGTAAGAAACTCCTCTTTTTTGCGGCTTAACCTTACCTTGGTGTAATGTTTTTGCTTTAATATTCTTATGTCAGTTACTGTACCGTACTTTTAACAGGTCACCCGTTTGGATTTTTTGTTACTGTTCCCTTGTGCAGTACTTTGGTCCGCTGCGGCTGTGTATAATGTGCTTTATAAATAAAGTGGTATGGTATGGTATGCATTAAAATCCTGCAGTGCACGCAAGGTCCCCCTGCTCAAGCCAGCGCATGTTAAGAACCTGGCTTAAGTTTGCCAATGACCATCTGGATGATCCAGAGGAGAAACTGGAGAAGGTCATGTGGTCTGATGAGACAAAAGTGGAGCTCTTTGGTCTAAACTCCACTTGCTGTGTTTGGAGAAAGAAGAAGGATGAGTACAACCCCAACAACACCATCCCAACTGTAAAGCATGGAGGTAGAAACATAATTCTTTGGGGATGCTTTTCAGCAAAGGGGACAGGACGACTGCAAGGTATTGAGGGGAGGATGGATGGGGCCCTGTACCACAAGATGTTGGCCAACAACAAACCTTAGTAAGAGCATTGAAGATGGGTCGTGGCTGGGTCTTCCAGCATGACAACGACTCAAAACACACAGCCAGGGCAACTAAGGAGTTGTTCCAAAGGAAGCATCTCAAGGTCCTGGAGTGGCCTAGCCAGTCTCCAGACCTGAATACAATAGAAAATCTTCGGAGAGAGCTAAACGTCTGTGTTGCCCAGCCACAGCCCTGAAACCTGAAGGTTCTGGAGAAGATATGTTTGGAGGAGTGGGCCAAAATCCCTGCTGCAGTGTGTGCAGACCTGGTGAAGAACTACAGAAAACGTTGGATCTCTGTAATTGTAAACAAAGGTTTCTGTGCAAAATATTGACTTCTGTTTGTCTGATATATCAAATACTTATGTCATGCAATGAAATGGAAATTAATCATTTAAAAATTATCCACCGTGATCTTCTGCCTTTTTTGTTTTAGATTCTGTCCCTCACTTTGATACAAATTAAGCAATCTGCTGAGCCAACAGTCATTCGAGACCGTGTGCTCAGGAGATAGCTCGCTGTGCGCAGCTATTTTTTGGTGATTTTTCTGCCTCATGAGGCTCTGAGGTGAAAATCAAACAGTGATTGGGTAGATGTTTACAATTAGAAAGAAACATATTAATGAGTGCTGTAAGGCTACAGTTACTGTAGATAAACTGTATGTTAACGGTCAGCTGTTTAGGGACCCTCAGGTTACTCCTTGGCTTTATTAGTCATATTTAACAGAGTCTAGATAGAAGTTGTTTTATCAGACAATTATAGTTTAAGGAAGCACAGCTCAGCAGGTTGTTTATGTTTGTAAATGTTTGCAGGGGTAAGGCTGTGCACTAGGTTCACTGCTTTCTTTTTTCTTTTTTTCACATCCGTGTCACCAAATCTCTTTATCACGTTTCTTCCTTTTTCTTTCACACACACAAACTTTTGTCATGGCATATTTATGTTTTTCCATCATACTGTCATTCTTTACACACCTGTAATAGTACGTTATTTCCCTCTCTTTATCTCTGCTTCTGGATTTTCAATTAGGCAACTCCATGGACAAACCTAGACTACACCTATATTCATCCTTGGCGATAGTAAATGTCTAATGTTTATCTTAGCTCTATGAATCCTGTCAAATTTCTAACATGGAATATTCACAGATCTGGCTCCAGAGATAAAAGGATTAAGATTTTCAACCATCTTAAAATATTGAAGGCAGTGTAGTAACCCTCTTAATACAGGAGACTCATCAAGCTCAACTGCTAATGATTTAAAAACACCTGAGTATCCTAATATATTTTCTTCATGCTATAACTAGACAACAAGGAGTAGCAATATTAATAAATAATAATACTAATTTTAAAGTAATAGATAATTACAGATCCAGAGGGTAGATTTATAATATTAAAACTATTTATACATAACCAAAAGTTATGTATAGTTAGTGTATATGGTTCAAATGTTGACGACCCCCCATTCTTTCATACCTTATTCTCGGTTTTGGCTAATCACATGGATTGCTCACTTGTTCTTGGGGGCAATTTCAACTTTGGTTTAAATGAATAAATTGGTTAAAATCTACAGTCCTTCCAATCAACTGTTCTTTCCAGGGTCCCGTTGCTGTGCAACTCTGGTCAGGAATTATTACATATCTAGGTATCCATATCTCACCAAGACTGGCAGATTTATCAAAGCTAAACTATGTCCCACTTTTAAAAAAAGTGGAAGATGATCTGGCTTGATGGAGATCCCTTCCCATATCACTTACTGAAAGAGTAGCTACAATAAAAATGATGGTTTTGCCTTGAATCAATTATTTATTCTCAATGATCCCAAGCAAACCATCACGTGATTGGTTTAGATCTCTGGACTCTTCTGTTTCTAACTTTCTTTGGAAAGATAAACCCCCACGTATCAGAAGTCCAAAGGTGGTATAGACCTACCAAACTTTTGTCATTATTTCTTAGCCAACAGGCTCCAATACACATCAAGATGGTTAAAACACAGTTCTCTCGATGAGTCCTGGGTAGATGTTGAACAGACACTATGCAATAAGATAAAACTTTCAGATCTACCATTTATTAGCTCAAATATAAAACAAAATTAATGTTTTAAAAGTATTAGTATGAGCTCATCTCTGAAAGCTTGGTGGGAATTTCTTAAAATGACAGAGACCTTACTAGTCCCATGCAGACGTACACCGATCTTGAATAACCCGGAAATCTTACCAAAAAAATGCATGATAAATTTTCCAAACTGGAGTTGTAAAGGAATTGAACACCTGGAGCACATATTTGATGGAACAGACTTTATCCCATTTAATGCATTGGTTACAGAATACAGAATTAACTAGAATAAATTCTTAGAATATCAACAAATTCAATGAATTATAAAAAATTAATTTAGGCTCAATACAGTTGATTTTACAAATTCCAGGAAAAATTTTAGACTTTCTTAATCTTAACCCTCCCAAACTGCTATCTAAAATATACAAAAGATTAACGCTGTCTAATACCTGTTTACAATGTACAAGCAATCTACCAGACAATTATATTCATGCTCTTTGGTTCTGCCCACCTGTCAAGAAATATTGGTACCAGATAAGTGAAGACCTATCAAAGTGTCTGAAATGTAATATCACACCTTCTCCCACAGTTTGCTTGCTTAGAAATTTAGATAAAGTTACCATGGATACTAAGTCTATGCAATTAGTTCTCATTGCCTTATGCATCGCTAAGAAAAATATCTTTTCGAACTGTAAAAATAAAAATACTCTGAATATTAATCAATATAGAGATCTCTTTCTGGATTACATTGGTCTAGAAATGGCTTCTGCCATCTGATCAATCTTTCTGGTCTCCCTTGATCAGCTCCATCACCTAGTTGGGCGGGCCCTTGATTTTTTTCTGTGGGATAGGTGTTGATGTGGAGCTTAAGGGTTGGTGGCGTCTGCAAGGGGTCCTCGGGGTTGGGTCCGCTTGCGGTCGGGGCGGTAGGTGCCTTGGCTCTCACCTGGGATGGGACTTTGGGGGCTTTGTGTAGTGACTCCCAGTAGCTGCATGCAGCTCCTTAGGGGCGTTTGCTGGCGGACACGGGTTACTGGCCTGGTGCTGTGCTGCTCTGGGGGGGGTCCGGCCTGTGGTCCACGTTGGGGCTTGGCCGGTGGGGGGACACTGCCACCGGGGCCGGCTGGAGGGGGGCTGTGGTCAGCTGGTGGTCTGCGGGCGCTGCTACCTTTTCCATCTCCCTGGGCTGGTTCTTGTTGCTGGCTGTCTGATGGCCCTTTGCCGTGCCTGCGCGTCGGGCTGTAGGCGGGTGGCTGTGGCAGGTGGCCGGCATCCGTGGGCCTGGTCGGTCAAATTGGCACTGGACATGACTCCTGGGTCTTGGTCCAAGAACTCTGCGGGGTGGGGCCCTTTGACTAGTGTCGGTCGGCCTCCGCAGTGGGCTGGCCAGGTGGTGGGGTGTGGGCTGGGGGATGGAGGTGCTGGGTCCGGTTGCCTCCCGGCCATCGGCCAGTAGTAGCAAGGCTGGAGGATGTCAGCATAGGGGGGCGGCCGCCTTGGGCTTCGGTCTGCTCACGGGCCCGGCACGGCATGTCCGGGGTATCCGAGTTGGTGGTGCACTGGGTTCCGGCCTCACCACGGGAGCCCTTGGTGTGCTGGTGGTGCTTGGGGTCTGTCTTTTTGATGGGGAGGCGTTTACCATCTACCACAGGCGATCTCTCTAACGGGGTGCACGTGGGACGGGGGGAGAGGTTGACTGGGAGATGGTGGGCTAAACTCAGCCTGGGTGTCCTGTGTTTTGTTAGTAGTCTGAATTTTGGGATGGATTTAGGTCTCCCCCTGGGATGGGGGCGAGCGGATGGCTTGGGCTCCCATGGGGCTTGGTGGTTCCGCTGCCGTGGGCCCCCGACTTGACGTGCTGGGGCCTCCCGCCCCTGGTGGATCGGGCTGAGCGGGAGTGCCTATTGGAGTGAGCAGGGGAGCTGGCTCCCTGGGGATGGCATTGTGTCAGCCCAGTTATTTCTTCCTCATCCCCAATGCCTCTGTCCACCTGCTCCTTCATTCTACCATTCACAAGGCCTTGGGACGTGAGCACGTCACTGGGGTGCGTGACGGAGTTTCCGTCTTCGCTACCCAGTGGCGGCCTGGGTCCCAATTTTACTGTACAACTTAAACGGGCCGACGTCCTCTTTGGATTGACTGGGGCACCTCTTATCGGGGTACCGGGGTTGCAAGGGAGGTTGGTGCCGTTCGGTGGGTCGGTGGGGACCGTGCCTGGCAGCAAGGCCTGCTGCCGCATGAGTTCTGCTGCCTGGTCGGTTCATTCAGGGGGGCTGTCCGGCATTGGCTGGACCCCTGATCTCGGCGCTCTGTGTGGGGCGGGATCTGGAACCGGGGGCTGGTAGATCTGAATGTGTGTGTGTGAGGCTGGGTCTGTGTTGTTTGCGGAGGGGATTGGACCGGGGTGGCGGCGGCGTGTGTTGTCCGTTGGCCGGCTGCGGGTCCCTCCTGCCTTGCGGTGGTGGCGGGGAACCCCTTTCGGCTGATCCCTGGTCGGGGCCTTGCTGTGGGGCGGGGTGCCCCTGATCCCCGTGGCCCCTGGGTCCTGTTCCGGGCCCGCCCTGGCGTAGCGGGTTTCCGGCGAAGTCCGTGGGCTCTTCCCTACGATCTCTCGGGCCCCAGCATTGTGGCTGGTGGGTTTTCCCTTGGGGCTTCCATCTGTTCCTCTCTTGGTGGGTGATCAGCCCTGCGCTGGTCCCCCTGTGGCTCCTGCGCTCTGCGGGACTCTGGACGCGTGCGTCTCCTGCCCCCTTCATGTCTGCGTCGATTCCTGTAGGACGGATTGACGGTTTCTTAAGCTGCATTCACACCGCACATGTTGTCTGTGTCAGGCAACGCATTCAACGGATGAAGTTTGACGTATGTACTTTTTGGCTTCCATAGCCTGCCTCTGAGGAAAAAACAACGCATGGGCGGGGCTTCCTCTGTTGTCGAACGTTCTGAACCATGGTGGATCGTAACGAGAGAGTGACTTGGCTTTATTAGCTAGATAAAGCTAGACAACGTTGACATCGGGTGTATCAGCGCCCACTATTCAGATGCGTTCTGAGTTCGAGGAGTTTAACCATTTGCTCCAGGAGCTGCGTATGGATGAGGTTCGCTTTCAGTGCTACTTCCGTCTGTCCCGCGCCTAATTTTACGACCTCCTCGGCCGCATCAGAGTTTAAATCACCCACCAGGGCACCAACTACAGGTTTTCTGTTCCTCCTTAGGAGCGCCTGTCCATCTGACTTCGGTAAGTATTATTTCTGATTTTTTAAATCTGCGTTTGTTGAAAATATTTTCACTGGGCCCGCGCTTCATTCAAGATACGTGTATAGTGACATAACTACAGTGAGACGCTCTGATTGGTTGCCGCACTACGTTAACTCCGTTGGATCTGTCAAAAGCTCAGCTTGCTGAACTTCTGTAACGCATGTGTTTGTACGTAGCCGTATGAAACGCAAGCGTCGTTGACAGAGCCAACGTACTCAACGCAACGCAGAGCCCTTGACAGACCTCTGACGTACTCCCCCATAGACTTTACATGTAATCTTGCCGCAGCTGACGCTGCCGCATGGGCTTGGTCTGAATGCAGCATTACACCAGCTATCAATCACTTGCATTGGAAAACCTTATTCACACCTGCATGCTCGCACACACACATAGTTGTGGGGACATTGGTGAGGACGGACATAATCTTGAGCTGAGGTTATTGTCATTAGTTAGTTGTTACCAGGAGCTTACCATAAACATTAGTATTGTGTTTATTAATCCATGCTTGTGTGTAGTGAATGTGTAATTCTTAGTTTATATTACTGGATCTGAACTATTGGTGTTGTTCTGTTCAGTTCGTTGTTTTTGTTTGTTTTGTTTTACCGCTTCTCTGCCGTCCGGCAGGGGTGGAAGACTGGGATGTTTCCTTGTGTTCTTTGTTTGCCTCCCTGTCTTGTGTCATTGGTTCGCGCTTCTGCTGGTCCTGTTTCTTTTCTTCACCTTCTTCCTTTCTTCCTTCTTGTCTCGGTTTCGTGTCAATGACTTCAGGAATTTGAACCCACAGTAATCACTAATAAAGATTTTTCATACATATACATCAAGTGGAGTATTACAATACTCTGCTTGGGAAAGTAAATCTGTTGGGCTTGTACTTGGTACTCAGACACCAATTCTGAGTAGCAAACTGCTAGACAGGACACGTTAAAAGAAAAAATAAAATAAAATAAATAAATAAGATGCTTATACATATATACATTAGCTGGATTACAATGAATAAACTTGAAGGGCACAACTTTTATCATGGATTTTTGTTATAATCTACACAGGATCAATAGAATAAATACAGATTTTATATAGGATTTCGACACCTTTAGTTTGAAGGCACATCTCTGCCTTCCAAGATGGTTAATAAGAGTTACTATAACCTTTCATTCCCTTTGGTTTTTGAAAGTTATTTTTTTAACTGAACAAAACTGACTTAATGCCACCACACCTGTACTTCACAGTTGGGATAGTGTTTTCAGGCTTGTCAGTTTATCCCTTTTTCCTCTGAATATAAAAATAATCATTTTGGCCAAAGCATTTGTGTATAAATGGTTAGACAGATGAATGTGGTGCCTTCAGGCATATGTAAATTGTTTCAACGATGAACTCAAATTGTATAGAGCTCAAATTCTCTTGATTTATTTCCTTAGATTTTCCTTTTCACACTAGGAAAGATGATATTTGGCCTGCATCTTAAAGAACATCCACCTTGATTGTGCCACAATTTATCTGAGCTTTGTTAAGTCAGAATCAGAGTATTACAAACGTATGACTACAGCATTTGACTTTTGAAAAACTGTTCTTGTAATAATTAAAATACGAATCAGATGTTTAAAAGACATCTATTGCCAAGTACTACAGATGAAAGTGCAAGGTTACAGTACTAGCTGTAGCTTCCCCTTTGGGTCTCGTCAGACTCTGCTGAACAAAAGGAATGTGAGTGGTGAGGTTAATAAACTGAAAAAAATGAAAAAGCAATAAGTAATGAACAACCTGGCAGGAGTGGAACTTGTATCCTCTGAGATACAACTGCATAGGAAAATAGATTGTGAGTTTGTTGGAGATGTCACCTAGTAAGGAAACTCCGGTAGTGAGGTAAGTTGGTGTAAACACATTGATCCTCTTCTCAGGGCAAATCATATAAGAATAAAGGTTAACAGTGGCCAGATTCTAAAACACAATAATTGGGGAAAAAGTCAAGGTCATCAACGGGTCAGGCAGATAAATCAGAACAGATCCAGAATCTTTGAGGCCCTAATTAGAGTCCAGGTACATGAAGGATCTTAGCCAAAATCAGAATAACTGGTAGTGTAAACGGGGCAACAAGAACTGGTGGTAAGGAGGCAGAAAACAGGTTGGATACATGATGAGACAATGACATGGAACACTTGAAGGTAGGGACAGGGATGATGATAGATGATCTTGCACTGATTGAGTGCTCGGGAAGTTTTTATAGGCAAGAGGGCCAGGGGGCAGAGAGGAGAGTAACAGCAGCAAACATAGAATAAAGCAGAAATCAGCAGCCAGAGGGAGCTGTCATGACTCTACACTCAGTTCCTGTCACTCCATCACCATCATCCACACCTGTCTCCAATCTCCATCCACTCACCCCGCTTCTTTAAAACCAGCTCCCGTTCGCTCAGTCAGCGCCAGATCATTGCAGGAGTCTACTCCAGATGTCCACTGTGTGTTTTCCCTGGCATTCTCATCTTGATATCCTGTGTCTTCGTTCCTGCCATCCAGACCACCAACATCACTCTGCACCTTAATAAACAGCTCTGCACTTTGCTTCTGCGTTAGGGTCCATACCTTCATGCACACATTTAAAAAAATCTGTGTTTAATCATTCTGGAATCTAGCTAATGCAAAATGATTTAACCATCCTAAGTAAACTAAAAAGGAATAGAAGCTAATTTTTCTTTTAACCGTGTATGAAATGATTTGGTTTCATACAGACCATGGTCATTTATAAACACAGTATGAAAAAAGTATGTACCTAGCCTCTTTTTAATTCAATTCAATTCACTTTGATTTATATTGTGCCAATTCACAACAAATGTTCTCACAAGGCAATTTACAACAAAAATGATTTCAATACAATTATACAAACATTCCAATCAGTTAAAAGTTTTCTATGTAAGGAATCCCAGCAGATTGGGATGAGTCATCGAAGTGAGGTTGTGCCTGGTCCTTGCTGGAAGGCTGTCCCATAGAAGTATAATGTGCTCTATATTCTACAACTTTTCCTTTAGATGCCACATTTTGAATAAAATGGTTTAAAAAATGAAACATTTAATGTGATATGTACGCTGGTTGAAACTGATAGTGGGTCTAAAAAGTATGGGAATATAACAGCAGAAACAGAGGTCAACAATTTTGTTGGGTCTATGCAAGCAAAAGTACTTAAAAAAAAAGTCACAATCATAAGCTTCCCATTAAGTCATTAAAAATTGATCACTTGTGAACCCTTTCTTTAACCCTCTCAACACGCTGAGCTCTCAAGCTTTTGAACTGTTTCAGGACAAACCATTGTATTTGTCTGGTTTTAGTGCTAACTATAATTTTACGTTTAAGATAAAAGGTTGAATATATTTAGCCATTAGCAAGAGAAAAATAAAATGATAGGTATAAGCTTGAAATATTATAAAAAACTAAATTTGCCTATTTATTGGAATCATCCAAACAGAAAATAACAATGAAACTTTTAAAAGAGGCTTGAAGAGCAAAGAAGGCATATTTGGTTTCAAGTAATCGTAAACAATAAATATACTGCTAATTAGGTAAGAATTTGTATTTTTGATATGTACTAATGTGAATCTAAGACCTTCTAATTATATATTTTTATTTGCGGCTATAAACCAAATGATCATATTCTGAAAAAAACAACAAACAAAGAATGAAACTACTGTTTCTAAGAACAGAAAAAAAAATTCTGGTGTGAAGCAAATTTCATCACATTCATTTGCTTGTGTTGAGGGTCCCATTGCCAACATGTAAGTTAGTTGCAGGGTGTTAATTACTTCTCTGTACCTCTAATAGACTCAGAGCATTAATGCAATCAGCCTCAAAACCAATTAATTCAACATCTGCTCTGATCAAATTTGCTACTGCCATGTTTTGATGATGTGTTCACACACAATTATTCCCTTAATCTGATGATAACAATTAGTTGTCTTGCCGTGATGGTACCATCTAATTATCAGTTATCACTGATCCACATCCCAGAAGTCCAGGCTTTTTTTTCCGTCTTGCATTCCACTACTTTTTATAGTCACTCAATTACTGAGCAACACAAAAAGGTCTGGTTTCAGGGCAGTTCTTCCATTTTATAACTGCATTTTTATATATTCATATCAAACACTTTGTAATACTTAAATTGATCTCTTCACAACTTATTTTATCCCTGTTAGAGGTATAATGTAGATCATGTGATATTAAGATACCACAGAATTTCTCGCTGATGTGAAGTCTGTCCCATGAGCCGTGATCCACGTGCTGTCAGCATTTGACCATGTCTGATGAACTAGGTGTGAATAATTATTATGGGTCCTGGTTAATAAACCGAGTCCATTAAACTCGACACACTGTCTTTATCTGAGAATCTTATTTTGTTGTTTGTCAAATTAGATCCAATTGAAATATCCTTGCTGATTGTGAAAACAGAAGTTCCATCTAACAAAACTGTATCCCACAGCAAAATGATGTTGGCACTGTGGAAAAGAAGGATCTCCAGTAGAAGTCAGTCATGAAGCAGATCTGAAGAGGCCTCTGACAGAAGACTGTTGCTGTAGGACAGTCTCATCAGCTCAATTTCCAGGCCACAGAGACAATATTCCACAGCAACATGTCCTGGATAATACCATCGGCTGTTAACAAGTTCTGCTAATCCAACTCCTTTGCTTTTGCCTCCGCTCTTTAAATCTCTGTCTGGCCACATGGTTAGAAAGCTGGACCCTAACGGTACATACACACCAAACGCGATAGAAGCGACCAAAAAGCGCGACATGCCCCTAGCTGGTCACTTGAATATTCGCACCTTGAAGCCTGTCCAAAGAAAATCATCCGCGCTTGAAAACATTGAGCGTGAAGCAGAAATATGTAACTTGTTGGTGGAAGTAGTGCGATATGGTATGTTAGCAAGATGGCAACTGTTGATCTAGCGTTTGAAGAGAGATTTTCCCATCTGTATTTACTGTGGAGAGCAGAGCAGCGGTGTAAAGGACTTCCTCGCCGTACCTAGTTTTGGTGAGTTTCACGACTTGCTACAGGAGCTGCGTCTGGATGACAGCCGCTTTCAGCCGTACCACTGTCTGTCCCTCGCCCGGTTCCAAGGGCTCCTTTCCCGCATCGGTCCAAGCATTGCCTGCCTAGACAGCAACTACAGGCGCTCAATCACACCTACAGAGCGCCTGTCCATCTGCCTGCGGTTAGTAAAAGTGTTTAATACCGTAATCCTTTATTGATATTTGTGCTAATATATGCTAAGATATCAGTTTATACACCGATAACATGGATGTGGTATGCTATCAGTGAATGCCGTTGGTGTTTACTGATAGCAAACTGTGGTATGGAAATGACTGTTTATAATATTTCTAGCCATAGTCAAAAGGTCTATCTCGTCAAGTCTTGAATTAATTAGATTGTTGTCATCAGTTTTTGCAATGATAGCATGGCTGTGGTGTCATATCAATGTAAGCTTTGTGTGTTTGCTGATATCAAAAATGAGGTATGAGGACCACTGTTGGTAATCTTTGCAGTGATACTCAGAAAGTTTATCTTTTAAAGTTCTTATTTTGTTATATTTAAACCAGGTTTAATTCTGGTATAGAACTAGTTGAATATATGTATTTAATCCCAGCAGCTCACCAGCCTTTTTAAAACTGAGAGCTAGATAAAATTGTGAACAGTTTGTTTCATCTTTAGTTATATAATAATAATTATATCTTGATATGCTATGTCTTATCATAGTTTAATTTTTTTAAAAATATTAATGATTTAAGAAAGGAATGGGCTACATGTCAACATCCAAATCTTTATTTCTATTAATCTCTCAGTTAATTCCTACCTGATTGACATGTTCAGGAATTATGGGTGATTGGCACACTGTAGTGGTAAAAGTTGCTACCAATCAACTTAGGATATGGTAAAGTTAAAACTATGGATGCACCGATAATGGTATTGGTGCCGATACTGTTCTTATGTGCTGTATTGGTTAAAGTTAACCAATACAATGAACTGATACTAAAAATGTTGAAACTGCAATACTTTCACAGAAAATGTTTACTTGTCACTTGAAATTGTACTTTTGCTGTCATGTGTTTGTTAATATGTCTTTGTGGCTGACGAGGGAGCTCATGATGCCTTTCCCTGGATGTCTCCTCCCATTAGAGAAGAGGATGTACAACTATCGCCTCTCCAGGACCCGGCTGGTAATGGAGTGTTCCTTCGGTATCCTCTCCTCACAGTAGAGGTTGTAGAGGAAAGGTGTGTGAAGGCGGCCTGTGTTCTCCACAATTTTTGGCGCCGTTCAGATGAGAGAGGGGCACCTGGTGTGAGGGGTGTGGCACCTGCTGTGGTGGAGCTGTTGCAAGGCCTGGGTCGTGTAGCAGCCAACTCCTCCTCCAGAGAGGCTGTCCTGGTGAGGGAGAAGTTCATGGCCCACTAATCGGCAGAGGGAGCAGTGTCTTGGCAGCCAAAAGAATAGCTTATTTGAAGTCACAGTGACTTCCCCACAATGGCTCTTTTAAGAGCCACCCACAAACCTCTAAAGAGCTTCCCTGCATTTTTTTAATAAAAAGGACCCAGCGTTAAGTGGACCTCAGGGAGAAGTAGGAGGAAAAAAGAACATTGTTTCTGCTCTGGAGAGCCTGCTGCCTCATATTTTCAGTACACTACTGATTGCTAGGATCCAATGTTTCCAAATTTAAAACAGCTGTGCAATTTCAAAAATTAATTTATAAGTTTGAAATTTGACAAGCTCTCTCGTCTGAGGTGGCAGGCTGTCCAGAGCAGGAACAAGGCTGAGGAGGAAATACTCTGTTGGAGACTGGCGTGGCCTCTTGAGGGACTCCAGGATGGCCGGCTCCACTGCCGATGGACCATCCTGGTGCCCGTCCTTCGTCCCCCTTCCGGGCTCTTCTCCGCTGTGGGCTTGTAATATAAAGCACAAAACAACACAAAGTAATGAGATGGCTGCTACTAGATCTTCATTTTCAACATAGAAAAAAAAACTGGCTAAAATCAGATTGGTTGTAGATATTTAGTACAGGTAATCACAAGGAAATTCAAGCGAATAAAAAGCTTGCTGTAAATCTATTGCTACAATTACATACCTGTGGGTGCAGCAGCAGGAGCGGATGGACCAGGGACGGGGGAGCCAGCAGAAGCAACAGGGGATGGGGCTGCTGCAGAATCAGTTGGCTCTGTCAAGACAATATTAACTGTTAACAGGTTGAAGACAATATTCATAGAAAAATTATATATAGTGGTCCCTCATTTATTGCAGCAGGGGTTCTCAGAATAACTAGCCCCTTTCCAAAAACTTTATTCACTTTTTTTCCAGACGTACATGAACATTACTCACAGTTCTCACAAGTTTTAAGATTCCCAGAGTGCAAACCTTTGTAGATTGTGAAACATAAAAGTATAATTATGCTGCGTTTTTTCTTCGTCTGCGCACCACTTTTGTGCGCCTTTTTCCTTCCCGGTGAAGGTGTCTATTTCCGAATGTGGGTCATACTTATGGGTTTTTTGGTGCTGTTTTTTCTATTGGACATGAAGGTTATCTAAACCAAACATGATACATTTGGCAAGTGCTGGAGACACTAGACGGAGGATATTTGTAATCGCCTCCAATCAATCAGGATGCAGAATGCAATGTGCATGGTTGTGAGTTGTACTGTGCAATAAAAAAATCTGCGAAAAAGCGAGGCAGTGAAGGATGAATAGCGAGACCCCTGTATACTGTGTATTAATAAACAATAACATATACCTATATGACAACATGCATAAATTAACTACTAACATCAATTCATAGTATACATATCTTCTGACTTGGACTCCCCTGCTGCCTCTTTGGGCTGTCCCTGGTCTTCAGGGAGGATGTTCTCTGCGGTCCGCACCAAATTGCTACTGTTCTCCCGCGGGTTGAGGAAGGGGTCCAGAAACCCCAGGACCACGGATAACTTCCATTTCCTCCCCGATCCTGCTACTGACCCACTCCTCTTCTCCTTTTCCATCCTCTTCTCTTTGGAGTATGTGTCCCTGAGGCTCTTCCACTTTCTCCTTAAGATTTCCTCTGAATAAACACATTATCTTGTTAGCGGAAAAGTATTTGTACATCAGTGGGAAAATAGCGGGACAGAAGGTGGGCTTGCTAGCTTTTGCGTGGCTTCGCTGGGTCAGTGAAAATATCAAAAGTAAAATGAACTTACCACGTTGCCCAATCTCTTCACTAGTCATTCACCAAGCTAGATCTTTTTTACTCCTGTCCCTGAATAGAAAACAACTGGTGTCATAAAGCTCCGGTCGGTTGGCTACGGTTTTGATGAGCCTCTCCTCCATGTTGAAGAATGAATGGCTTTGATTGGTTGTCGCGGCGCGACTTGAAGCTGGAGTTCAGATTTTTCCAACTCGAGTGGTAGATGCGATAAACGCGAATGCACAAAATGCACCACATAAAATGCAGCGCAAATGTTTGATAGCATCTGTTGCACGAATTCTTTGTGCAAATCAGGAATAAAAGCTATTTCAAGACGCAAATCTGCTTCTGAAGTGTCACGGGACCCCAAGTTGCCCTTCATTGCGCTCCTCCATTGACTTTACATGTAAACCTGAAGCTCTGGTCTCTTCTATCGCGTTTGGTATGTATGTACCATAATGTCAAGGATTGTCTATTGTTCTGTAGCTTGCCTACTAATATTCAATGAAAATACATCTAATGATTTTTCTCACACATGGTAACAATCTAAACTGACAGACATTGGTAGTAGAGCAAAAATCAGAGGAGGAGCCTGAAGCCTAGTTTATACCTTACCATCAGCAAGTTTGCAGCCAGAACAGACGCATTGACAGAGATGTTTTTCATTCATAGTTCTCAGTTGGTTTTTCAGTGTTGCAAAGCAATTCCCCACCAGGACAACAGGGGGTGCAGACTTTTGTATGGCGGGTCTGCCTACCGTTGCAGTGTTGTTTCTGGTTAACTAAAGTTTATTTTCTTCAGCTTGTGATAAAATTCCTCCCTCAAGGACAATGGATGACAGAATGTATGTTTTGATTGAACTATAAAGCTTTTTACTAGAAGTGCAGCTCATAGAATACTCACATGTAAACGAAAACAGTGGACTGTTTTGTTGTTTTCTACACCTTGTTTTAAAAATCACCAAAAGACCATATTAGATATTTTTCCTTAAAAAAAGCATGCAGTGCACAAATGCTGAGCACCATTCTAGTGAAACAATATCTTGCTGTTGTTGAGCTGACCAATCACAGTTATACACTCTCCTTTGACAGAGATGCATATTTTGAAAATTGGGCTCTACTCCATCTACTGTTGCATTTGTGATGGAGAGCCCTTGCGTTGATGGATAATGGCATCGTGTCGATCCGTTTTTATATAGACGGAGAAGTATAAACTAGGCTCCAGGCCTATGATAACTTAGGAGGAGCTCCAAGGATCCAAAGTTCAGGTGGAAGAATCTGTCAAGACATCAATTAAAGATGCATTTCACCATTAGTCAAGGGAAGACATGGCATGTTTATTAGTATAGCATACATTCAGCAGTAAAGCAATTCCATGGGCTTCACATTATAGGGGGAAACAATAACATCAACAATAAATCAAAAAGAAAAAAGAAAAACATAACATCAAAGACATGAAGAACTGTAATGTTGCAGCTTGAAAGCTGTTGGTTTCTAGTTGCTCCCTTGGCTCCCAGGAACCTCTCCCCCCCAAAGGTCGCATTTAACCACTGTCCGCAAATGAGAGGTCTGCTATGCAGAAGTATATCGACAACAGTCTCAAGGCTGGTATTATTCGCCCCTAGTCTTCTCCTGCTGGAGCCAGTTTCTCCTCTGTAGGCAAGAAATGTTCCAGATCACCTTAGGACCAAGGTACTCAGTTGCTACCATAGCTCTCGTCTTATCTGCCATCCAGGTTTAAGTAAGACCCTGTCCATCGTTCAGAGCCGTTTCTGGTGGCCAACTTTGCACTCTGACACAAAGGACTTTGTATCTGCTTGCCATACCTGCTCCCAGGCTAAGCCCTCTCGTAGACCACCAGCCGCATATCTCAGACCCTTGCCAGTACCTCAGCGACTTTGGTCACACATCACCATGGATTTCATAACCGGACTGCCCGTATCTAATAGTCATACAGTTATCCTCACCATGGTTGACAGGTTTTCTAAGATGACTCACCTGGTTCCCCTCAAGAAATTCCCTTCACCAAGGGAGCTTGGGGAGATCCTGGTCCGGGAACTGTTTCCTTTACCATCCGACATTTTTTCGGATCGGGGCCCTCAGTTTGTCTCAGTTTTGGAGACGGTTTTGCAATTTGCTGGGGATAAAGGTGGATTTTTCATCTGGTTTTCACCCACAGACTAATGGCCAATCAGAACGTGTTAACCAAGAGGTGGAAGTAAAGGTGAGAATGCTTAGCGACAAGGACCCTACCAAGTGGTCAGAGAACCTACCCTGGGCAGAGCATGCACTAAACTATCTTCCATCAAGTTCCACAGGATTGTCACCTTTCTACACTGTTTATGGTTTTCAGCCACCGGTGTTCTCCATTCAGGAGAGGGAGGCCAGAGTGCCTTCTGCCCATGCTGCTGCTCTCCGCTGCCAGCGAACCTAGAGGAGAGCCAGACAGACCCTCCTCAAGGCTGTAGATGCCTTTTCCACAGCTTTCAACCATCGCCGGACCCCAGTATTTCATTGGTCAGATGGTATGGCTCTTCACCAAGGATCTACCACTAAAGGTGGAGAACTGGAAGCTGGCTCCTTGTTTCATTGGACCTTTCCCATTTCCAAGGTGATGAACCCAGGGGCAGTTCGTCTTCAGCTCCCTAGGACCCTACGTATTCATTCCATGTGTCCCATGAAAAGCCTTATGCTACCTCAAATCCTTCTCCCAGCTCCACACCCCCTCCCCCCGGGGATCATTAATGGGGATCCGGTCTACACCATCAGTCCCATCCTGGGGTCCAGACGTTGGGGTAAGGGCACCCAGTACCTGGTGGACTGGGGGGGTTATGGACCGGAAGAACGCCCCTGGGTTCCTGCTAGCGATGTTGTAGATAAGGGGGTCATCAGGGAGTTCCATTGTCTCCACCCCAATCAGCCTAGTGCTCCGTCCAGCACTGTCGGGTGCAGGACCTCCTCAAAGCTGCTGGTTTCTAGTTGCTTTGTGCTGCCACTAATTACTCTTATCAGATTTACCTGCTTTTAATAAATACCTGCTGCCTCTCACTCCTGTCTCCACCTATATAAGCTCCTTCCAGCCAGAATCTCCCTGCAAGATTATCTTGAGCTCTGAGCTGTCGATGTCTAGCCTTCAGTTCCTGGTTAATATAATTCTAACTAGACCTCCTGTTCTTGACCCTTGCCTGCTTCTGGACCCTGCACTTGAAAACGGATTGGATACCTCTGCTTTCCCTGGCCTTGGTTTTTCAATGGATTGGATCTATCAAGACAAGCACTGTTGGATTTTCTCCTGCTGAGTGTGACCTTCTACTATCTTCCACTAGAACTTAATCTGGAGGAGCTTGGACCCCTTTCTCTTGACAAGTTAGTGGCTGCTTGATCTAACATCTCTCTTGATATCAGCTCACCCACTAGCCTTCTTCATTCCCTTTCAGAAAACTTAAGTAAAACCTCTTCTGCCATCCAACTCCAGATTAACAATAAATATTATTTGTGTTGTTGAATTACCGGGTCTCCTGATCTGCTTCTTTACAAAGAACATTAAATCATATTACATTCTAGTTAGATAAATTAAGAACAGCTCCCCAAAGTTGGGGTTCTAGCTTCAATTTAACAGAACTCAGTGTTTTAGCAGCATCGCAGTTGTTCTGGATTAAAGGTGAGAAGAAACTCAAAGTTGCTTCTCCATGTTTGGTTCTGATTCCAGGGATGCTGGGTAGAATAGAGTCTTGAATTCAATTCACTTTTATTTATATAGTGCCAGTTCACAACAAATGTCATCTCAGTACAATTATACAAAAACATTCCAATCAGTTAATTTTTTTTTTGTAAAGAATCCCAGCATATTGCGTTGAGTCATCGGTGTGAGGTTGTGCCCGTATCATGCAGACTCCAACCACAGCAATTCCTCAGCAAACCCTCATACTGAGCAAGCATGTAGCGACAGTGGAGAGGAAAAACTCCCCTTTAACAGGAGGAAACCTCTGGCAGCACCCTGGCTCAGTACAAGCGGTCATCTGCCACGACAGTCTGGGGGTCTGAGAAGACAGAGAAGAGACAGCATGGAGGATGCTCGGTGACTTTGAGCATCATCTGGACCAACGATCCCCATCCAGCAGGGGTCATTATAGCTTAGCAGGGTACCAGACCCGGTAGAGCTTCTATGGGGAGAAAAACACTGAGAGAAAACTGGGTTAACAATTGCATTAACATTAGGAAAAACATATCTGGAGAGAAGTAGAAAAGAAAAGTAGAAGGTGTGTTAGGGTCAGTTGAGTCTGAAAAAGGGTACTTTTTTTTCCCTAATTCTTAAGTCTATTAGCAATGTACGGTGTGAGGGAGATGGAGTTGCGGAGGGCTGCCGGACCGGGCTGCATCCTCCCCTCGCCAGATTGGGCTGAACACTCCATCTCCCTCTACTCCCTGCCTGCAAATCCAGGAGGAAAGAAGGAGGTAATTAGGTAAGTATTGTAGTGCTTATGCATCTCTCCTTGCTCATAGGACCGCACCCTCTCCAGAATCTATGTATTAGAGAGATAATATTATTGGTAAGTGATATAACTGGAGTGGATAAAGGCCCGCTCTTCCGAAGACTCTTGCATTATCTTTGTCCATCACTTTCTAGCCTTAAAACCTGGTGTAAATCTTTTTCCGTCCTGATTCATGATTCAACCTTTGTTCAATTCTCTAATCATTTTATTCTGGTAAATTAATACATTGCTGTTAGAAATTGGAGAGGGATTATATGGTCTAGTGTCTATATAATTAACTATGAGCTTTATCAAAAAGGAAGGTGTGATCAAAAAATTTATTATTATGATTAATCTTTTAGTATTATTAACACTGAGAGCAGAGGAGCCAGACAACAGGTGTTGAGTTCGAGGTTAGAGAAGACACCACTGCCTGAGAAAATATTGATTCTTCTTACAAACTTAGTTTTGAGAGTTTCTCTTATTGTGTTACATATAACCCAAGCTATTGCCATTGTTTTGTATATGTCAAAAGTCACTTATTCACAGCTAAAGAGCCAGATGTCTTCATCCGGAGATATCCCCACCCTGAGGTTAATAGTTGTGTCTTCAAAGTGATAGAGGCAAGGTTGCTGAACTTTATAAATACTTATTTTCATATGAGCTTGTTAGGTGGTGGGGTAGTAGGTAGTTAGGAGGGGGGCAGCATTCAGCATTCACTGTGATCTGTGCTGTTCTCCTGTATGATCAATTCAACTTTTATTAAAACCTCCAAACGCTTAAAGGAATCTCTCTCATCTTTATTAAGAGTCTTAAATGCCATTACAGAAGGTTTTAAGCCTATTCTTAAAAACAGACAGAGTATCTGCCGCACAAACTAAAACTGGGAGCTGGTTCCACAGGAGAGGAGCCTGATAACTAAAAGATCTGCCTCCTATTCTACTTTTTGAAATCCTAGAAACTACCAGTAGACCTGCATTCTGAGAACGAAGTGCTCTGTTAGGAACATATGGAACATTCAGATCTCTGATGTACGATGGAGCTTGATTATTAAGGGCTTTATACGTAAGGAGGAGGATCTTAAACTCTATTCTGGATTTAACAGGGAGCCAATGGAGAGAAGCCAAAACAGGAGAAAGGTGATCTCTTTTTTTAATATTCATCAGAAATCTTGCTGCCGCATTTTGGATCAACTGAAGGCTTTTGAGTGCATTTTGTAGACTTCCTGATAATAAGGAAAACAGTAGTCCAGCCTCGAAGTCACAAATGCATAGACTAGTTTCTCTGCCTGACTCCTGGACAGGATGTTTCTAATTTTATCAATTTTCCGAAGGTGAAAGAAATAAATCCTAGACACCTGTTTAATTTGAGATTTAAATGTCATGTCTGGGTCAAAAATTACACCTAGGTTCTTTACATTATTACCAGAGGCCAAATTAATGCCATCCAGATGAAGGGATTGACCTATCAGTTTCCTTTTTAAAGGTTCTGGTCCAAAGAAAACAACCTCTGTCTTGTCTGAATTTAGGAGCAGAAAATTCAGTCCAAATTTTTATGTCTTCCAGACATGCTTGTAATCTACCTAACTGACTGGTTTTATGGATAAATATAATTGTGTATCATCAGCATAACTGTGGAAATGCATACCATGTTGTCTAATTATTTTACCAATTGGAAGCATATATATAGTAAAGAGAATCGGTCCAAGCACAGAATCCTGTGGTACTCCACAAGTAACCATGAGTGTGAAGATTTATCATTGACATGAACAAACTGGAATCTGTTGGAAAGATATGATTTAAACCAACCTAGTGCTGTTCCCTTTATCCCTACATGTTCGAGCCTTTCTAAGAGAATATTATGATCGACTGTGTCAAAAGCAGCACTGAGATCTAGCAAGACCAGAACAGTCACAAATCCATTATCTGAGGCCATTAGAATATCATTAGTAACTTTTACCAGTGCTGTTTCAGTGCTATGATGAGCTCTAAACCTGACTGAAATTCCTCAAACATGTTGTTGCTGTTTAGATGCTCACTTACTTCTCAAGAATTTTGGATAAGAAAGGAAAGTTAGATATAGGTCTGTAGTTAGCTAAATCATCTTGATCCAGGGAGGGTTTCTTAAAGATGAAGTAGGTAACTCTAAGAGCAGACTTTGCTTGAAAATTTGAACTCAAACAAGCTTCACATCACTCCCCCTCCCTCTCCGGGGCACTCATGCCCCGCCTCCAAGGCCCACCTGCTCCTCCCTCCTTCCGCTATGCTACGGCGTACCAGACTACCACAGTTGAGAATCTCAGCTGACGCGACTTGAAGCGGTAAGCGTAAGCAATGGAGTGCGAACCGTTAAGAGCAAAACATAACCTCCACATCACCTCCAACCAGCTAGAAAAGATGTTGTCCTGTTGCTCGGCCATAGCTTACTCCTAGCTTCTTGCCGCTAGCTGTTCTGACAGAGCTCAGGTGGTTGTGTACATAGTTGCGTAGCGGAGCGAGGGGTGGGTCGTGGTGTGTGTGAGGAGTGATAGACAAATGTCAGACACTCCATCAGACGCTGCTCTGGCTCTAATTGGATGTTTTCTACCGGGAGCGGTGGATTCTTGCAAATCGTAGTAGGAGCAGTAGGCGTGACCAATTGAGCTGCTTTTTTTTCACAAATTCCTAATCTCATTTCCTACTTTTAGGACATATGGACAGTTTTAGGAACAATCACAAAAAGTTACTTTTATTATAGTTACCTACTGCAGCTTTAAGTAAAGGCCTAATTACAGCAACCGTAAATTCCTGTGGCACATATCCATTTATTAAAGATAGATTCATAATGTCTAGGATAGCGCCAGTAACCAGAGGGAACACTTCCTTAAATAATTTGGTTGGTAAAACATACAAGTTGAGGGTTTAGATGAAACTAATATTTGTGATAAATCCCGAAAATTCAACAGAATCAAAATGGTACAGACATAAACATAGTTCTACAGTTCTCTCTGATACTGCCTCCATTGCTGAGAGAGAGTTATTCATGTTTGGGAGAATGCCAATGATTTTATTCTTTATAGAATTTATTTTACTTATGAAGAAGCCCATAAAGTCATCACTACTGAGAGAAGGGGGAATAGTTGGCTCAAAAGAGCTATGACTCTGTGTAAGTTTGGCAACTGTACTAAAAAGAAACCTAGGATTGTTTTTATTTACCTCTATTAATGATGAGAAATATGCTGTTCTAGCTTTTTGAAGGGCGTTTTTAGATAGTAGTCGACTATTTTTCCAAGTTAGAAAGAAATCATTTAAGTGTGTAGAGCGCCATTTACTCTCCAGTTTCCTGGTATTCTGCTTTAAAGTACGCAACTCTGCACTAAACCAGGGAGCCAGCCTCCTATGGCTGATTACCTTCTTTTTTAAGGGGGCTACACTGTCTAGTGCCAAATGCAGTGAGGAAGTAATACTTTGAACCAGACCATTAATTTCTGAAGGGTTATTGTTGGAATTACTGCCATCCACTGTGGTATTCTGAGACACATACGGAAACAAGAATGAAACAGATTATTTAAAACTTGTTACAGCATTGTCTGATAAAGTTCTACTGTGATGAAATTTTCTTTCAGAATTGGGAATGTTGAGTAAAGTAAATTCAAAGGTTATCAAAAAATTGTTAAATAGGACTGGGTTATGTGGGAGGACTATTAGTTCATCACATTCAATGTCATATGTCAGTACAATGTCTAAAGTGTGCCGACCAGAGTGTGTGGGTCCCTTCACTTTCTGAGTAAAGCCAATTGAGTCTAAGATAATATTAAAGGCTGCAGTTAAGCTATCACTTTCAGTGTCCAAGTGAATATTAAAATCCCCTACTATAATTACCTGATCAGTGTTTAAAACTAAATCAGATAAAAAAATCTAAGATCTGGTCCAAGAATTGAGAGTAAGGGCCTGGTGGACGATACAAAACCACAAACAAAAGTAGTTTTAATGTTTTGGCAGTTTGGATGAGGAAAACGAAGGATAAGATGTTAAAAAGACCTGTAGTTAATAATTGTTCTAGGGCAAATTTGCAAATCTGAATGAAAGATGGTTGCAACTCCTCCCCCTCGCCCAGTACTTCTAGGAATGTGAAAATTTTGATAATTGGTACGAGTTGACTCATTGAAACACATTCAGGTTTCTGTAAGGCACAACGTCATTTCCAGTGTTGTGCCTTATAGCAACAGAAATGTATTAGGTTGACCAAACATCATTACATATAATTCTCTCAACAAAATTCGTTATTGCTAAATAAACCCAAATGAGTTGTGTGGGGTTTTTTTCTATGTGTGTATATATATATATATATATATATATATATATATATATATATACTAACTTATTGGAAGCTACGTATTTACTTTTTAATGCACATGTTCAATGCACATTCTACACTTTTCTAAATATTAAAATTATTTAAACATCTTTCAGTATCCTGCTATATTTGCACACTACAACCTGGTTTTACCCCTTTATCTGTACTCAACTTTAATAACAGTACAGTACTCTATTTTTGTAACAATTCTACATGATGTAAATATTTTTTCTTCTGTAAAAGTTGTGTGTTCCGGTTCTGTGTCCTGTTCTGTTTGTATATGTGTGTGTGTGGGGGGAGGGGGGGGTTCTGCCGTTACGACCAAATTTCCTGTTGTGAGACAAAGGATTATTATATTGTTATCGGAACATTTACATTAAGAATGATCTGTTCTGTGTCTTCTTACATAATGGTAGTCTGATTGTGTGACACTTTATAATATTAGGTTTGGTCAAATGAACTAATATTAGGGTTTTTACGTCCTGAAATACCATGGAAACGACCTTTGGACCACAGAACATCCTGACGTGTCTTATGATTGAGCCTGTTCTATCAGACGAAGACGCCTGGGAGTCTGTGGTCAGTGAGAACAAATGCTTACTGATGTGGGGAAGATAACAGTAAGGTTAAATAACTCTATAAAAGGTCTGTGTCAGTCGTGGGAGGCAGCTTCAGCTGTTGCAAATACTCTGTAATATTGTTCCTCCTTGCTTGACCAAACAATTCCATTAAATAACATCTATAAAGTGAAGGAATCTCACTCATAATTTTTGTTTAATAATTGTTTTCTGACAATATTATTTGATTCTATTCCGCATTCCTCTCTGTTTTTTTCAGTCACATCATTCATCTCACTGTTTTAAATTTCATAGAGCATGTAAACACACTGTTGTACCAAACAAAACAACCAAAACATTACAACCAACTATTTTGCTTGGGCTGTCATCCCCAGCTGACTTTTCTGAGAAGATCTACGCTCTTTATGAGAGGGAAGCAACTGTGGCTGATTAAGAGTTTATATTGAGAAAGGGTATTGAAAGCATAGGAGAAAATCCAATTTGGATGGTGTCAACCATTTCATCTCCAGTTAACGGGATTCAGCTAATTACATATTTGCATTTCTTTCTAAGTGGACTGATTGTAGTGGAACACATGAGACAGTGAAGAAACAGAGTAAGGCTGGCTTAACGACAGTGAAAGGAATGGATAAATAAAATCGTCTGGGGAAAAATTGATTGCAGTCATTGACAAAGACGGGGAATTTAAAAAGTGGGTACTGTTGTTACTCTACTTGGCATGTTATGAATACCTTTACGGATCGGATTCATTGGGGATTGAGTTTTTGCAAAATCAGTTTTTTTGGAGATTCTGAGAAAAAAAACTAAAGTAAAAATGATATAATATATAATATTCTGCTTAAGAATATTTTCTCAAAGCAAACCTTATAGAAGGATGTTTTAAAATGCATGGGCTCTGTCTGGACGTCAAATAAGTTTATATAGTAGGTTTTACCTCTGGCGTTTACATAAAAGAAATCCAGCGTTAAAGCAGCTGAGAATCTGTTTAAATTTAGGCAGCGTTGTATGAAGAGATGTAGCCTATGGCAAAAATGTAGAGAAACAGCCACAGATATGTTGGGGTGTTATACCTGTCGCTTAGGAACAACTGATTTAAGAAGAATCAGAAAAGTTGTAAGATAACAGATGCAATGTTGATAATGCTGGTGTTGGAATGTATGCTGTTGCCAAAATAACACTTGTGAACCTTTGCCAAATAATATGGATGTTCTTAAGGTTACAGAGTCAAGCAGAGAGACAGAGTTGGGGATATGATTCTGCAATTGTGTCTCTTTGAAACCCACTCTTATATTATTTCCAGTCAAAACATACATGGTGTTGAATTAAAAGGATCCCTTAAAGGTGAAAAATGTAAGAACATCTCATGGTCAAATCTAAGTACTGAAGTCCATGTAGAAAAACAGGAGTTTGCTCTAAGCCACTCACCCCATCTCCTTTGTGAGTGAACATTTCAGGAAATTAGATCATGTTATCATGTCTCTCATCTTTCACTTGGCAATGCCCCATAGATTCTCTATGGGGTTCAGGTAAGGCTAGTTTCCCTGCCTATCAAGCTCAGTAATCCCATGGTCATTGTACCCGTTTTTGGTACTTTTGGCAGTGAGAGTACGTGCCAAGTCCTGCTGGAAAATAAAGTCATGAAGCTCATCTGCAAAAGGAAGTATGAAGTGATCCAAAATGACTCTGGACTTAATAAGACTTAATAAAATCCAGAGTCAACCAACACTAGCAGATTATATGGCTCCCCAAATCAACACAGATTATCGAAACTTTTAACGGACTTCGAGCTTCTTGGATTATTTGCCTCTCCAGACTCTGGAACCTTGGTTTCCAAATGACATGCAAAGTTGGCTTTCTTTAGATAATATGACTTTGGACCAACCAGCAACAGATCATAAGCAGCTTGACAAGAGGAATAGGACATCTGAAACTCATTTTCCAGGATCCATCGGTGTGTGGTGACTCTTGATCCACTGTAATGTACAGTAACTTTGCATGTAATGTGTCTAAATCATATATTAATGATATCTTTTTAAGTTGAATGAGAAATATTTGTTTTAGTTTTTCAAGTTTCATTTTTATAATGTAAAATATATCTCTCCTGACACTATATTTATTCTCTAATCTAATTAACAACAGTAGTGTTTGGATTTGTTTGTATGAGATATGTGGACAGAGAGCTGTACCAGATTGAAATTAAAACACAAGATGTCAGAGAGCTGCCCAGCACTCTAACAGAAATCCCCTTCATCGTGAAGTTAATGATGGGGTTTTATCATCCAACTGAAAGCTGGCATATTTTTGAAGATATTCTGCAAACTGTAATGAACATTAAAAAAATCTGGTACTACAAACACTGGAGGATCATGGTTTATTTCACCCCGAAGCAGGCAGGCAGACAGATAGATAGATAGATAGGTTGAAACTCACCTCCAAATATATATATTTCCACAAGGCAACATGTCCTTTTAGTGCCTTTTTCAAACAGTAAATGTGGGTGGAGTTAGGCTCTGGTAGTGAGGTGAGTTATTTTTTAAGAGTTTCTAAAATTTATGTTTGGAACAGTTGATCATCGATTTCCAATAATCGTTTTTACAAGGAAAATGTGAAAAAGTAGAAGGTATGCATATAAATATATGCAGTTATGGAAGTGGATTGTAAGTTGTGATACCTATTAATATAGAATTATAATTTTCCCTGCATTAAACGCATACAATTACATAATTACAGATTTGTCATTTTATGATTTTCCGCTACCAGCTGGATGGAATGCATTTGTAGGGCAAAAACACCTGAAAGACTCCCAATAGGAAGGGACACACTGCTGAGCTCCCGGGTAAGACGTGTCTATTATGATACTTGCAGCTTACACATCCGGCGAAAAGCCGGGGTTTAGGAGGATTCAACAAGATTCCTGATAATGAACACAAAATTGCATGGGTTGTCCTTAATTTGCGGATGCTTTCGTAAGATTGCATGAGCAATTGATATCAGATGCGAATAGCAATATTCAAATGAGGAATTTGCGGTTGCTACTGCGAGCTGCATCACGGCTAGGGAGAGAAGGAATATGTGTATGGATTTATGATGCCTGTTTGGCACAAAAAAGGGGGGGTGACATTTGTGTCAATTCTTTGGCTGTTACTGAATTAATTACGATTAGGCTAGAATCTTTTGAATTCTGTTTTTCATTTGTCATTAATGAATGTAATTCATGCAGTGTACAAGCGCTGCTCTCTGCTGCATGCCCACTTTGTAACATCGCATCGCAGGGTTAGACTGATTAAAACTGCAGAATGTCCAGAACTAGGTCGCGAAAATGTCCTTATTCTACTAATGTTGTTGAAATACAACGCATTTTATCATGACCTCTATTCAATGTCAAGTTGCAGTAGAAAAAAAATGTAAGCTTAAAAATATGGAATCTGAAATGTCTGAATTTTGTTTTTAAAATGTCATATATAATACCATTTATCATTGTGGTATTGCATATGATTTCAACATTTTATTAAACAGACTCCATGAAGGTTAACCACTACAGGAGAAAATAATGAGGATCCACATGGATCAATTCACTGTGCGCTCAGCCAATTTCAACAGGTGGAGACACGATGATAGCTCAGTGAGTTATGATGCGTCTTTGGGGGGAAAACTGGTAAATATTTACATAACTTTCAGGTTTATGGCCATTAGAGTGTCAGTCACTAGTAGTTTATATTGTGTGAAAAGACATTTTCCATTTGTCAATAATAAAGTTATGTTGAAAGGGTAGCACAAAATTAAGCTGCTTTTCAGAGGTGCTAAAAATAAATGCTAAAATAGCCAGTGCAAACATTTTTTTTGCTTAGTAAATCACACTGCACCTGGAACGCCTACTTAATTCCCTATTCTCCTCCAAATATTTTGCGTCTTCTTGCACAAAATGCCCAGATTGCATATTCATTGAGCGCAAAAACGCTAAATGGATTGCGTGCAACTTGCTGCGGGTTTAACAGGCGCAATACTCTCTGTGCCGTGTTGATAGATCAGCCTCAGCCTGTTTTTGCAACGCTGTGCGGTTTGCACTGGTTTTAACAAGCGCAAACCGTCGATAAATCAGGGCCTTAGAGTGGTGTAGCTGCTTCCTGCAGATCATCTACAAAGCCTGGCTAACTGCTCTGCTTCTCTGCCTCCTCTGAGCACATCACATCCCGTACATTTATCATCCTTCAAACACAATTGAAGTCCACTGTTATATCTATCTGAAACTGGAAAAAACTGCCTTATATAGCATAGAGGCAGCTACAGTGAAGTAAGTAGGACTGTTCCAGATGTGCAAACCAATCTCAAATCATACAGTCCGAGAGTGTAAACTATTTTAGTTTGTAAAATTAAAGTATTACTTTCTTTCTTAAACAAATCCATCTAAGATCTGACTAAATAAAAAGAATACATGAAGAATGATCATTTTCCATCAATTAACATGAATTTGCAGTCATGCTTCACTGTTTACTAATTAAAATTATGCTGTAATCACAGCAATCAGCAGTAAATAGACACCAATCATGTCCTGCTTAAATAAGAACCCTCTACTTATTGGAGGGGGAGGGGAGGGGCTGAGGACAGCAGTAGCGAGTTGCATACTGATGTTTTCTTGTTCTTTCATATGCATGCATTTTAGATCAGTGGTTCTTTTATCCTTTATAATGATGTTTTGTTTTTTTGTCATACCTGTAATTTGTAGTAGAGACTTTTTTAAGGTAAAGGATTATATATTAGACCAAATACATCAAATTTATTTCAGGATTACTATAGTGTTCTTTATCTTCATTCAAGATAAAAAAGATTTAAAAACGTTTTTCCCTCCTGACAGCCCACTAGCCGAAGTAGGTTACAGATTGCAACATTTTATGCTTTGCTGTATTATAAGCCATCCATTTTCTAAACCACTTAATCCTCAAGGGGCCATGGGGGGCTGGTGCCTATCTCCAGCTGTCAACGGGCGAGAGGCGGGGTACACCCTGGACAGGTTGCCGGTCAATCACAGGGCCACATAGAGACAGACAGGACAAACAACCATGCACGCACACACACCACTGCATCACCATGCAGGCCGTATTACAAACCAATTTTTATATATTTAAAGCATCCATGATCAGGGCTTTCCTGGTTCTGATTTTGAATATAATTTGGATCAATCCATATCCAGAAGAAAAACACATCAAAAGGTTGAAGAAGCACCAAGGCGGAGGTAGGGAATGCAGATATCAGCCAGGGAGCCTAGGAAAAGATTAAATCTAAAGCGTTGAAGAGCTACAAGCCTAGGAGATCACTGATTAGCAGGAATTTATTTAATTCTTTATATATTTATATGTATATATTCTTTTTTCTTTTTTGACAAAGTAAAAATATGTAACTGAATAGTTAGCTTAGTGGCTCCACTGGAGCCCAGCTTGCCCATGTCTGATGTTCGAACCTGCAGTGTCTGACATCTGGTGCCCCTTCGTCAGACTTCCCAGCTGTAGGTCAACCCACTTGATGTCTCTGTACAAACTGTCAGGAGATGCCCTCCAAATATAGAAAGTATATGCTCAGTAATGCACAGACAGTAAATAACTCTTCTGTTCAAATACCTGGCTGATTGTATCATTCTGCTGTTTACAATCGCTCTTCATTCTTAATAATGACAGATTTACTTCTAAAACAGCTCTTCTTTTTTTAAGGATTTTGTGGCTCTAGTGGCTTTTATTAAACAGTGGATAGCATGTAGAAAGGAGGAAAGAATTGGGAGAAGAACTGCGGTAAATGTTCCGAGCATAAGCAGAGATCCGAGGGGGGGACCCGCTACCGTTAAATTTTTAGGCTGAAGCTTGCAAAGCCCATAAACAGGCTATTCTCTGATTGGCTAAAGTAGGGTGGCATGTAAAATCCACTTTTTATAGCTTTTCATTACATTCTTTTGTCATTCGCCCCTTAAAATCATGCCTTAAGTCTTTCTTAGGTTACCTTATGAATGTTTGAGTTATCTTTTTAAATTATCGCAGCCGCCATGTTGAGTTCTGAATGCCTGAGTCCTCCTAGCTATGCCCTCACCTCCCAGCAACGTCCCTACATTTTGATTACCGCCACTGTCTCTCCACAGCCCTCCCTCCCACGCTCCCTGAGTACAAAAGCAGAACGTCTTCAACAGTAATCAGCTATCACTGGTGGAAAGTAGTACATACCTAGTTATTTTTCCAATAGCACAATGCCTTCTTGGAAAAAAAGTCAAGTACAGGGAAGATGCTAACGTAAGCCTGTAATGTCAGTGACTGATTAATCAAAGCATCAGCTTTACAGAGGAAATACTGATAAACACCGTGGCTAATCACCCCAAGCTACATGACACCAGCGGTTTTCTATACAGGGATATTAATAAAAAAAATAAACATTATAAAGAGGTCAAACTATTTGGACAGGAAAGCTCTTAAGAGATTTTTTGGTGGCTCTTAAAAGAGCCGTTGTGGCTGCAGATGCACCGCTCTCTCCGCCACAAAATCAGAATCAGATTTATTGCCAAGTAATTTACCTTACAAAGAATTTGTCATGATTTGACGGTGCTGACATAGAAACAAGAACCAAACATAAGCATGATGCTTATGTTGATGCAGTGCATGTGACAGTTGCATGGTCCATAAATGTCAGTCAGAGTTTTTGGCTGAGTTCCAAAGCCTGATGGCAGAGGGATAAAAACTGTCGTTGTGGTGGGAAGTTTTGGTCCTAATGGACCGCAGCCTTCGGCCAGAAGGGAGGCGTTCAAACAGTCTGTGTTCGGGGTGAGAGGGGTCAGCAGCTATTTTCCTAGCTCTCTTCAAGGTCCTGGAGGAGTACAGTTCTTCAAGAGAAGGAAGGTTACAGCCAATCACCCTCTCTGCAGAGCGAATGATGCGTTGCAGTCTGCACCTGTCTCTGGCAGAGGCAGCGGTGTACCAGACGGTGATGGAGCAGGTGAGGATGGACTGTATGATTGCAGTGTGGAAGTGGATCAGCATTGTTTGTGGAAGCTGAAACTTCTTTAACTGCTTTAGGAAGTACGTCCTTTTGTGCCTTCTTGACAAGGGAGCTGATGTTCAGCTTCCACCTGAGGTCCTGGGAGATGATGGAGCCCAGGAAGCAGTAGGACTCCACAGTGTCTACTGGGGAGTCACGCAGGATAATGGGGGAGGGTGGGGAGGCTGCGGTCTTCCTGAAGTCTACTATCATCTCCACTGTTTTGAGAGCGTTGAGCTCCAGGTTGTTCTCCCTGCACCAGGTCACCAAGTGGTCAATCTCCCACCTGTAGACTCATCCCCACCAGAGATTAGTCCAATGAGGATGGTGTCGTCTGCAAACTTCAGGAGTTTGACGGACTGGTGGCTGGAGGTGCAGTTGTTGGTTTACAGGGAGCAGAGTAGGGGAGAAAGAACGCAGCCTTGGGGGGAGCCGGTGCTGATCGTCCTGGTGTTCGAGATGTGTTTTCCCAGCCTCACATGCTGCCTTTTGTTTGTCAGGAAGTCTATGATCCACTGGCAGGTGGGGGCCGGCATGTTGAGCTTAGAAAGCTTGTCCTCTAGAAGCGCTGGGATGATTGTATTAAATGCAGAACTGAAGTCCACAAACAGGATCCTGACATAGGATCCCGGGGAGTCCAGTTGCTGAAGGATGAAATGGATGTCTGAATTGACAGCATCATCAACAGACCTGTTTGCTCTGTAGGCAAACTGCAGGGGGTCCAGGAGGGAGTCAGTGATGGATTTAAAGTGAGCCATGAACAGCTTCCTCAGCTGGACAGCTTCTTTGGAGGAGTAAACATGACCCAGGCCTGGCAGTAGCTCCACCACAGTACGTCCCACGCCGCTCACATATTATATTATAAACTTTTACTAACCGCAGAAAGATGGACAGCCGCCCAGCATTGTAGTTAGTGACTCTGCGGGCAAAGCTTGGACTGATGCGGGACACCGGCAGCTCCTCAAAAAGGGCTTAACGATGCAGCCAGGGTTTACAGATCCCTCTGATTCCCTGCTTTAGCGGTCCCAGCTCTGCCTGAGGCCAGGCCAAAAACATAATGCGATCAGGTCAGAGACTAACAGAGCCAACCGACTAGCAATGCCCACCTGCAGCCACGCTCCACATGCTGGGCTTGAGATGGCTCTCCTAGAAAGTTATGACAAAGGGGGGAATGTCCAAGGCTCTTAATGAGACATGCAGCTAATTTCAAGGAATTCAGTTAGGACATGTTAAACGTGCTATATTTCAAATACACTCAGTCACTGTATTGAACAGATCAGTGTGTGGATACAAAACAACTTTCTCGTTCATTGTAGAGGCCAAAACCGTTTCAAACAACTGATGATCATCTTTAGCCACTGTTTAATGATCTAAAAGATGATCTAAGTTCACTTAGATAAAATAATTGTAATTATGCAATTGACCACTCTCCACATTTTGTTATTTTGCCAAAACATTGATTGGTTAAGGTGCTTAGTCTGGGTGTGTAATCTGATCCATAAGCAAAAGCTTAAACAGTGACAGACCAAAGTAAGAAAAGAACCAGATTCCCAACTTGAACATGAAGTTACCTCAAATAAACCATTAAACATGTTTAGTGCAGGCCCCAGGTGGGACTGATGGCTGAAATATATGCAGATGACTGGGTCTAGAGTAGGGTGACCATATTTTCATTTCCAAAAAATTTGAAATTTGGCCAAGACTTTTGATTGACATCTTATTAAACGCAGCAGCGTGCCACAGTACAACAAGAAGCAGCACATTGCACAGCCTGTTTGTTCCGTCTACAAACTCCGCCCCTCCGGATGAGGGGCAAACTCCGCCCCCAGAATGTGAAGCCAACCAGGAAGTGGCAAAAATTGCAGTTCCCGCCTCATCTGTTGGGGGCTGGCTTCAAAAATGAGCGACCTCCCATTGACTCTCATGTTAAAAAGGCCAACTTTACAGCAAAAATAAACATGTTTACAGCCTGGTTCAAAAAACACTTTTAGGTTAGATATTTCAGGTTTCCCCTCATGACAACTCTGAGGGGGTTGCATTTTTTCTAACTCCTCCGTTTCTTTGTGATTTAATCTGGAAATTATGAATAATTAGGGGAGTGTCCTTTTGATTGACAGGTCGGTTTAGGGCCTAGATGTGATTTAGTAGTATTCAAATAAACACTGATCTGAGTGATAAAAGGGTATTTAGATGGATATAAATAGAACTTAAAAGTTTTATGTATATGGTCCTCTACAGTTTAGAGGGCCACATCAATGGCCATGGCAGGCCGGATTCAGCCCCCAGGCCTTGACTTTGACACCTGTGGTCTAGGCTAACTCTGGTGGCTAATGGTAGCTAATAGTTGTGTATCATAGACTGTTTTGCCCCTCTGCTTGCTTGGGGAAGGCCTTCACAGCCTGTGACTAACATAAAGACTTCAGCTATTTCATGTTTTTGAACTCCACTATCAGTTGGCTCTGCAGTTTTTATTCGGTTTTGGATGTTAATCTGCTCTTGTTGGACAAGAATGGCTTGCTGTGGTATTGATTACAGTAACAGAACATTTAAGAAGTATCTGCTTGGGGGAGGCTTTATACGGGCAGCAGTAGGGGGAGAATTTCAGGTGGCCAAGAGGAATACTGTTCTCATTGGAGCTTTTATGTCATTCTACATGCGAGTTTGAGCAGGTGACCAGTCGGGTAGCAGCAGAGCAGCAAAGTCGGCAGGACCGAGAAGCCGCAGCGAGTCGCGGTGTCAAAGAGCGCGAGGTGGCTAGATCATGCTGGGAGAGTACAGAGTTTGACTCTAGACAGACTGGATGATCGCTGATTAGCTCAGTACTGGTGTGAGGAACACAGCTGGAGGCATGAACTAATGGATGTCAGAGATGTAAGGTGAGTCAAAAGTCTTTTATTTTTCTGAGAGGATCTGACTTGTCATGATGACTTTGTGACTACTTTTTGGTGGGGGTGTTGTGAAGCTGAGCCCGCCCATGTCGTCACCCTCCACCAATTGTAATGGAAATACAACCATTTTAGGCCATAGTGACCTGACCAATTTAGCTCTTGTTTTGTTGATGTGTGTTCCCCACTCGATACGTTTCTGGGTCTAAAGCGACCCTAGTAGAAAAACGGTGCAAAAGTGTCTCAACCACTGTCTTCTGGCTGAAACCGAGAGAAACCTACGTTAGTTTCGGTTAGTTCCGGACTAGCTTCTGAGTAGCTTGTAGCTATGTCGGCTTTGAGCTTCAACCCTCCACCCCCAGCCTCACAACGCCACTCTCAGCTCCACCTCTTTGCCCATTATTGGAGTTTCTGAGAATGACGAGGCGAATGACAAGGACAAGATAGCGGCAGTTGGAACCGCCCAGTTGGCTTCATTTTTGCTCTTCAGAAACCTATGGGTGACGTCAACAAGGCATAGTCCATTGTTTTTACAGTCTATAGTCTAGACTTGTGCTTTGATATCCTGTAAACAGTCACACCAACATGCGCAGAGACAGTGCAGTTGATCAGACTGCTGTCTCTAAATGAATCAGAACCATGCAATTGGCAGCAGAACACGGATGATGTTAGATAGGAGAAAGACTGTTTATTCTATGCAGCAACACAGTTAATTTAACTTTCTTAGACCTAAATTAACAGCTTAATGCTTTTTTCTTTCTTTGAAGGAATGTGTCAGAAAATGCCCTATGTGCATATAATTTTTATTTTATTTTTTTCATTTGTGATTATTTTGTTATATGCTCAAAACATTGTAAAAACACAAAAAGCAGATTTGATTTTTATTCAGATAATTATCTATAAAAAATATTTATGTATATTTGGACAACATTTTTAACATGAAAATGAAAATTAATATGTATTAAAACTTTGGATTTATGTATTTTTAATGTGTAAAACTGTTACACTTGTGTTTCTCTATAAATACTCATGTTTTTTTTAGATGCTTTGTTGGACTCCTTGCACGTCGTTTGGACATGAATCTGGGTGGTCATGGGTTATACATGGGCTTATACTATAGACTGTATATATAATAGACAAACCTCGTTGACGTCACCCATAGGTTTCTGAAGAGCAAAAATGAAGCCAACTGGGCGTTTCCACCGCCGCCATCTTGTCCCCGTCACTCGCCTCGTCACTATCAGAAACTCCAAAAATGGGCAAAGAGGTGGAGTTGAGAGTGGCGCTGTGAGGCTGGGGGTGGAAGGTTGATGCTCCAGCTGACCTAGTCGGCTGGAGAAAAAAGAAGCTAGTCGGAAGCTAACTGAAGCTAACATAGGCTGTAGCCAATTTCAGCCATAAGACCCCGTTTTTCAACAACAATCACTTTAGACACAGAAACAACTTGAGTAGAGAAAACATATCGATGTAATAAGACCCAAATGGGTCGGGTCAATACTGCTTGATATGGTGTTATTTCCATTACCATCGGTGGAGGGTGAAGACATAGACCGGCTCATCTTAACAACACATCCAGCAAAAAGCAGTCACAAAGTCATCATGAAAACTCAGATCCTCTCAAAAAATAAAAGGTTTTTGACTCACCTTACATCTCAGACATCCATTAATTCATGCCTCCAGCTGTGTTCCTCACACCAGTATTGATCTAACCAGTGATCATCCAGTCTGTCTAGATTCTAACTCGGTAGTCTTCCAGCCTGATCTAGCCGTCTCCCACTCTGGATGCTGCGGTTTATTGGTCTCGCCAACTTTGCTGCTCTGGTGCTACCCGACCGGTTTCCAGCTCCAACTCGCGTGTAGAAAGAAATAAAAGCTCTGACCAGAACAGCATTCCTCTCGGCCACCCGACAGAACCCCTCCACAGCTGGTGAAGCATCAGCTGGTATGAAGTCTGCCCCCAAAGCATAAACTTCTTGGATGGTCGGTTACTGTAATCAACACCACACAGCAAGCCATCTTTGTCCAATAATTGCAGATTAACATCCAAAACCGAATAAAAACTGCAGAGGCAACTGATAGTGGAGTTCAGAAAGACCAAATGACTGAATTCTTTATGTTAGTCCCAGGCTGTGAAGAGCTTTCCCGCAAGCAGAGGGGGACAGCAGACTAGGGAGCAAGCTATTAGCTACAGTTAGCCACCATTAGCTACAGTTAGCCACCATTAGCCACCAGAGTTAGCCTAGACGGAACTGTCAATCAAATGGACACGCCTCTAATTATTCATAATTTTTAGATTAAATTACAAATAAAGGGAGAAGTTAGAAAAAAATCTCCCCCCTCAGAGTTGTCAAGATGGTAAACCTGAACTATCTAACCTAAAATGTTTTTTTGAACCAGGCTGTAAACATGTTTATTTTTGCTGTAAAGTTTACCTTTTTAACATGGGAGTCAATGGGAAATTGCTCCTTTTTGGAGCCAGCCAACGGATAAGGGCTAAACTGCCATTTTTGACACTTCTGGGTTGGCTTCACATTCTGCGGGCGGAGTTTGCCCCATGGTTTATACAAGTATAAATATATCAGATTATATATGATTTATTCAAAATCATTCCTAGTGTTTTTACAAAATAAGTTCATCAATCAGGACAATAGGTCAATAAGAAACAATGCATGGTGGTAGTGTTACTATTAGCAGTAATACTAGTAAATGAAAACGGTAAAAAATATATATTTTAAGACAGGAATATATTTTCAGTGTAGTTAAACCAATATACTCACTACAGTTGTGACCACAAAAAGTCTTCATCCACATCTGAATCCTGTTCCACAGATCTACATGGAGGTTTACATTTCTGGACGCAAAATTAGTAGTATGAGTAATAGACTACAAAAACTGTAAAACTTATTGGAATAAAGCTGGCTAAATATTTACAGTGTGGATAAACTGAAATACTTACTGGGGTTGTAATGAAAAAAAGTTTTGTCCATCTTGATCCACATCTACATGGATGTTTTTTCTCTTCTTGGAAGATTTTATGAGTAGTATTCATTCTATTATTGACAGAATACAACAATCTGATCGTATACAACTAATTGCGTTATTTACACCAATAAAAGCAAAAGAAGTCCTCTGTCATGATCAACTCAAATCACTGCAACTGCTGCTGTTCTCTCAGCTGAGTGTGTTTTTCACGGGTCTGACACAGAAAACTGTCACTTTACCGTAATGTATGATATACAAGTAAAAGGTGTATCAGCTTTCAGAATCCGTTTGAATTTTGTGATGGAGAAAATAGTAGAAGAGTTATGGTAATTGAAAGTCCCAAAGCCATATCCACTGTTAAAGTGTGCTCCCCTGTAAAATTATGAAATCCTGCAAGTTTTTATCATTCTATGAAATCTGCTCAGATGTGCTGTACAGCATATGAAAAGTGGATGTGTCCTTGGAAAAGAGGACAGTTGGTCACCCTAGTATAGAGGAGCTGGAACAGAGGAACCGTCATCATCATCATCACAAAACCAAAGAGAACCCAACTGGAGACGGAGTTGAATGATGGTAACAAAGCTATGTGGCAGAAAGTTACCTGACTAATAAAAAAAGCATGAACTAAGGCAAACAAAGAGAAATTCTGTAATTTGACTGTAACTCAAGCCTTAGCAATACATTAACTTTTAAGATTATTTGCTCCATTTAGCGATTCAGCTTGCCCGTCTTATTGTGCCTAGCTTAAACAGCCACAAAAGAACGAGTTAATGAAAATGATGCTTGCAAAAATTGTAGGCTTTCCTTAGGTTTGAATAAAGCCACCATTGTTCCTCCAATATGTTGTAATTTGACTGACTGGGCTCATAGAATACACCTAATTTAAGAGACAGCCAATTACCTTTTTTTCTTCATAGACATGTAATCCTGTGGCCTTCACATTTGACTTTAGGGGCCGGATTTATTTAAGGTTTGTGCTTGTTAATATGGGCACAGACCTCTTAGCAGGCACAAAGAAAAGTAAAAAAAAAGAAAGAAAAAGCAGCAGGTTATTTACTATGCGCGTGCGCAGGTAAGACTGCGTCTGTTAACCTCCCCAGCAAGATGTGCCAATCCTTTTAGTGCTTTTGCCCCTGATGAATATGTAATGTGGGCTATTTTTTAGAATATGTATGATGTATATGTATATATGAATATTAGGAGGATAATATCCAAATAAGCAGCTGATGGAGTGAACTATAAACTGTTTGTGATGGCTATTTTTACCACCTCTGAAAGGCATGTGTCACCACATTCATCATAAGATTATTACTGGCAAACAAACAAGTATAATTCACATAAATTCTAACTTAATATGAATTAACACTAAACCCTGACAGTCAGGTTGATTTCCACCTTTTTCTTCTGCAAATATACATAGTAATTCACTCTGCATCTTCTATTTATTTGGATCTCCATTAGTTTTTACCAGAGTAGTTATTCAACTTCGTGGGGTGCAGTTAATAAAACATAATAATCAGGTACATTATACTGATGACAATTACATATATATTTGAAAAACAAAATGCATACATTTCAGAATATATACAAAAGCCAGATGTAATTAACTTGTAAATTTCCAGACTTCCTTAAAATACCTAAAACATTCAGGTAGCCCCAAAGCTAAAATTACATTTTAATACTTTTTTTAAAGAATATCTCAGGTTTGTTCTAATATTTTAGATAATGTATGCAATTTCTGAGATACTCTGTAGACAGCAAAGTTTTGCAGGAAGTGTGTGTTACCATGTTTTACCAAGATAGGCCAAGACAAAGTGCAGTTTATTTCAACAATACTAGTAGAATATAGACAAAACAAGACTGCGAGCAGCCTTGTTCTTGCAAGCTGCACCTTTAGTCAGACTCAGAAATAAGTTTGTATGGTTCAAGAAGAGCTCATGTACACTGCTTGAATTAAGTTCTGTAATGACAAACAAAATATCATGCACAGGACGTTCTAGTGTAATAACAGCCATAGACTCGGCGATCATTTTTTCCCCTTTTTTTGTTGCCAAAATGCATCTTGAATCCACTGTGCCTATCCCCCAACTCACTGGCTGTAGTGCAGTGCATTGAGTTGAAAGGCCAAGGTGATAAATTCATCTAGTAAAGCAAGATTGCCAAGGAGAGCCAGTCCATTTTTTAGGTCGTCATTCAGAGCATGGACGGCATGGGTGCAACACCCAGCCTCACCTGAGTAATTATCCGGAAGAGGTGTGGTGACGTGACAGCAGGTTGCTTCAGGGGGGTTTGACAGTAGTCCGGGATGTCTGCCAGAGCTTCCTTCTGGGTTTCTGGACATGAGATTGCGGTTGAATCCAGGAGTGAGGAGTGACCATGGAGGGCGGGCAGGCAGAGCACGGGCTTACAGAGAAGCAAGTTGACTGACCACAAGCGGATCTTTCTTGGAGGAGAACCTAGGGCAGACACAGAGGATAAGCAGGAAAAACTTAGAAAAAAACAACACAGAGTTTACCTTACAGCAACAACACTTAGGCGGTGAGGTTCTGGCTGCCAGTCCTAATATGTCGTCGGCTGATGAATTCCATGAGCTGCATCTGGTGAGTTCAGTTGCCAGGCTCCACCTCCTTGTTGATGGACTGTTCATCAGCTAAACTGGACCTTCTGGTGGAATCTTCCAGAATGGATTAGAATAGACGGAACAGACAGGGGAAAAAAGAACAACCCAGACTAACACAAACTGCTGCTAGACTTATGTATAATTAAATAAAATGTGCAGGAGATCAAAGGAATGCTTGAAATAATATGAATAAAAAACTAACGGCGTCATAAGATCACAAATTTTTATCTAATTGATCACAGGGTAGCTGTGAATTAATCATGATTAATAAATATTCCTAAACATCATTGAATGAGTACCATTTTCAGTGTAAATAAAAGAGAAAACCAGATGATTAAAAACATTTAATACAGGAGAGATGCATGGAACTTTTGTTTTGAATACCACTATGACATTTACATGTTGCCTTTTAAACTTATGTGCTCTCAGATCAGTCTCACTGTGATTGCAGATTCATCACTGCGTGCTCAAGTGGGTGGCACAAATTACACCATATATTTATATTTCACAGTTGTGTGCATTCCTCTGTGTTGACTAGAATCATACACTGACGGTGGCTAGAATGACGCATGCACAGTTGTCTTGCACAATACACAGGGAGTATGGATAAGGTAACTGCTCGCTTGGTCTGTGAGTTATGAAGGGCAGACTAACTGTTCTGAAAATTTAAGAGGAAGGCTTGCAAACTGATTGAAACAAATATGTTAATGAGCATACCGGAACTCAGCCACAGGTGTGGCTTAAAAGTCATTCAGACAGCTGCAGCCAATCTAAGACACTGTTGCACTAGAACTAGGGAAGTTGAGCCCATCTTCCCAGTTCTAAAGTCAGGGCACTAGCTCACAGAATAGACTTAAAAATCATTTTGTCAGTTTATAAATCATTGAATGACTCAGCACCAAATTACTGTTGAAGATCTGTTGTAATGATGCCATCCTCAGACCATTCAGGTCCTCTGTTAGTTAACTTAACAACCCTAGAATTAGAACCAAACATACAGAAGCAGCTTCCTCTTTCTAAGCTCCTCTTATTTGCTTCAAAATTCCAGATGACTGAAAGCTGCTGAAACACTGAGTTCCATTAAAGCAGGGGTGGGGAACCTTGGCCCTCATCCTGCAAGGTTTCCATGTTTCCCTGTGCAAACACACCTGAATAAAATGAACTACTAATTGTGCAAAACTTCATTGGCTGTTGGATCCATTTGATTTGAGTCAGGTGTGTTGAAGCAGGGTTGCCTGGAAAACTTAGAGGAATGCGGCCCTCGAGGACCAAGGTTCCCCACCCCTGTTCTTTTCTGTTTTTACTGCTTTTATTGATGTTTGATTATTGCTTTCATTTTCCCCCTATGCCCCTTGAATTGACTTGTTACTGAAATTATGCTATACAATAACTGTGTCTAGCTGTATGCCAAAGGTTTCACATAGACCTATCACTGCTAGATCAAAGAGTTTCCGATGGGCATCCTATTCAATGCCATTGGATTCCAAATTAGGTTTTCCATTTGTTTAATTAAATTTTGCATGACATTTGTATGAATGTGAAAAGGTAAATGTTTTGTACTCATCAGACTCCATCATTATAATTTTTAATATGTTGGAAAACAGGAAAATAGCTGCATGCATATTTTTCACATTTTCTCATACATACTGCTACAATTTAAGGCTGGCCAAGGGAAGCTGGTTCTCAAAAAATTTATCAATATTGAAAATGTGGTAGAATGCGATCTACTTTAGGACCCCTCAAGTTAAAACAACATTGGTTGCTAACTGCCTTTATGATCCCTGTGGATGGCGAACAATAATCCTCCATCCATCCATCAATCCATCCATCCATTCATCTTCTTCCGCTTATCCGGGGTCGGGTCGCGGGGGGAGTAGCTTAAGCAGGGAGACCCAGACTTCCCTCTCCCCGGCCACTTGGGCCAGCTCCTCTGGAGGAATCCCGAGGCGTTCCCAGGCCAGCGAGTCCTGGGTCTTCCTCTGGGCCTCCTCCCGGCGGGACATGCCCGGAACACCTCACCAGGGAGGCATCCAGGAGGCATCCTGACCAGATGCCCAAGCCACCTCAACTGGCTCCTCTCGATGTGGACGAGCAGCGGCTCTACTCTGAGCCCCCAACGGATGACCGAGCTCCTCACCCTATCTCTAAGGCAGAACCCAGCCACCCTGCGAAGGAAACTCATTTCAGCCGCCTGTATCCATGATCTCATTCTTTTGGTCATCACCCAAAGTTCGTGACCATAGATGAGGGTAGGAACGTAGATCGACCGGTAAATTTTCGGCTCAGCTCTCTCTTCACCACGACAGACCGTTACAGCGCCCGCATAACAGCAGACGCCTTACCAATCCGTCCATCGATCTCCCGCTCCATTTTCCCCTCATTCGTGAACAAGACCCCCAGACACCTAAACTCCTCCACTTGAGGAAGGACCTCATCCCCGACCCGGAGAAGGCACTCTACCCTTTTCTCTGCATTGTTCTGTGGGTTTAATAATCCCCTTTAACAGAAAATCTCTATATATCTTAACTAAGAGGACTATCCATGGATACAAACTCTAATCTGTTCAATGGGGACCAAATGTGTATCCGAAAGCAAACTCAGTTACTTCAGATATTCTCGGATGTGATTGCACTGTAAGTAAAGCACAGATATTTTCTGGGCCACAATATTTTTATTTATTTGTAGCATTTAAAGGCAGGTTATTTGTTTGATGAATGGTAGAAAATTAGAATGTGGTGATGGGCCGCTGAGTAGCACATCTTGTTTGCTGGAGGACACTGTGCCCCATAACTGTCAGTTAACCAAATAAGCAATAATCCCTCAGTAGTTTAATGAGCTTGGACTTAATCAAACCTTAAATACAAAGGTGTCAGAGGAGACAACACTAATGAAGGTCAATCGTAAAACTGTAATGTGGGTCATTTTGAAGTCAACTAATTTCACTTTGCATGTGTCCACTTGTGTAACTTTGTATTATAATATTATAAAACAAAGCCATTAATACCCATTATAGAGTTGCCCTGTTATTCTGAAACACACACACACACACTTGCACACACACACACACACGTTTCTCAGTGGCTAGTTAATGTAGTGTGACCCCATCTGTCTTTCAGTCTTATCTTCCCTGGAGAGTGTCTTGTGGGACTGACTGCCTATGACTGTGTATGAGAGAGAGACAAAAGTAAGAGAAGCAGGATTAACTGAAGGAAAGATATTGCTCTTTTTGTGTCCAAAGGCTTCTCCTCTTTCTGGTTTACCTCTCTCTGCTGCTTCTTTTTAATTCGTTGTTTCCTCCTCTTGCTAAGCTCCCAAACTGTCATCCCCACAAAAAAAGTGTATGATTCATTACCGATGTATACACACTCACTTACACACATGGGGCCTTGTCTTCAAGTAAGTAGTGTAAGAAGGCTTATCTATCTATCTATCTATCTATCTATCTATCTATCTATCTATCTATCTATCTATCTATCTTAATGGTATGGAATACTTTTGACTGAAATAAAAGGTAACTAAATGGGCTGTTTAATAAGGAAATAGCCAACACTGCAATACATAAATAAAAAGTACACTGAAACTCAAAGTGGAGGTTTCAAGGACTGAATGAGGACTTCTTAGATTCTTTTCACACCTGTTAGTCCGGTAGACTCGGTTCGAGTGGTGACCAAAATTCCAAAATGACTGCTTTTTCTCAGCTGGTGCATTTTGCTGGCACACTGCACTTTGTCAAATGAAACAAGCTTTTGAGCATGTTGTGCACTGCACCAAGAACACAAGGATACTTCCTGTTCTGTGAAATGTAACCTAACATGGAGTGGCATCCGATTTTAGTGGTTTTAGGAATGCTCTGTTGTCTTTGGCAAATGTGTCAGACAAAAATGTTGCAGACCCTAAGTGGCAGATGTACTTAATCAATTGAAACATTACCTTTTAAAAGTTAAATTACAACCTAGGGCAAAAGGAGCTTTTAACACCATCCAGATGAGATGCTGGCTCAGTGTCGCCCGGACAAACAAGGTCTGCGTCAGGTGCTAGGGAACCAGGGCACCCCGATAAAAAATGGGCTACTGGAGCAACAACCAGGCAGAAATGGATGGGATGGGAGAATATGGCTCTGTTGGAATGCTACTACTCAAGTAGCCCTAATCAGAGAGGCTACACAAGAAGAATGTGGGCTCAATGGATACCCGCAGTCACAGTTAACTGCAAATCATCTAGTGGCTCAGTGTTCCAACATCCACAAACGGCAGCTGGTATCACAACTTGAGATTGATGAGATACAACACAAATGCTATGGCAAGAGGAGTCAGGAAGCCAGGTTGGAGGGGAGGTTATACCAACTCCCCAACCACGGATGTGAACGGAACCCCAATGAGTGAAACCATAATGCTGAGCAAGGAAGCCACTGACCTGAAATATAAGATCAATGAGCGCAAGACCCCCTCTGACGCCGATTACAGCGGCTAAGTGAAGTACCCTCAGAGAGTCTCCTGGAAACAGTGACTACAGCATTGAGAGCGATCCCTATCACATCAATGACTGAAACCAATGAGCTGATATACACGGTAGAAGCAGTGATTCTAGAGATGACGGAGAGAAGTAAGCCAGTTGACAAAGGCTCACAGAGGTGCAATGAAACGACCAATACCAAAGAGGTACACCCAGATGTCCATACCTGAAGCACTCAAAACTGCCAAATAAGGAATCCAAGCCTTGGCCTATCGCCTAAAGAGGTACACGAAAGACAATGAAGCCAGATTAATAAAGAGGCTGTTTGCTACACAACCAGCAAAGGTGTATGCTTAGTTTCATTGCAATAGCAACAGAGCAGACCCAGCAAGGCTGGAAACTGAAAGGTACTTGAAGAGCATATGGGAAAAGAAGGCAGCACATAACAGCAGTGCTCAATGGGTGGCCTCTCTGAGAGAGGAGCACAGCAAGCTCCCTGAGCAGAATCCATTTACCATCACAGTGGCAGACATCCCAGAAAGAGTCTCCAGTATGAAAAACTGGACAGCACAAGGCCCTGACATGATCCACGCCTACTGGAAAGAAACTCACAGCAACTCCATGATCGCTTGGCAGCACATCTGAACCAGTTCCTAAGAGATGGGACTCACTCAGAATGACTAACAATCCTGATCCAGAATGATTCCACTAAAGGTGCTGTCCCATCCAACTATCGCCCAATAACCTGTCTCTCCAAGACATGGAAACTCATGTCAGACATCATCGGGGACTAAGATAAGCAGGAACATGGATCAACACATGAGCAAAGCACAGAAAGAAATTGGTAGAGATACCAAGGTGCTAAACACCAGGTCCTGGTTGACATAACAGTTGCCAAAGTCTTTAAATCCCGAAAGGCCAACCTGTGCACTGCCTGGATTGATTACAAGAAAGCCTATGATTCGATGCCGAAAACATGGATCAACGAATGCTTGAAGCTGTATAACTCAACAGGACTGTTAGAGCATTCATTGCAAACTTGATGAGGCCAATGGCAAGCCACTTACACAAGTGTTCATCAAATGTGGCATATACCAAGGTGATGCTCTGTCCCCACTGCTGTTCTGCATAGGCCTGAATCCCCTAAGGCAAATAATCAACAAGACTGGCTATGGATACTGCCTCAAGAATGGAGCTACGATCAGCCACCTCCTCTACATGGATGACATCAAGCTGTATGCTAAAAGCGAACGGGACATTGATTCCCTGATCCACACCACCAGGTTCTACAGCAATGACATCGGGATGTCATTTGGACTTGACAAATGTAGTAGGATGGTCACAAAGCGAGGCAAGGTAGTCCACACTGAAGGGGTCTCACTCCCAGAGGGAACAATAGTAGACATCGAGGACAGTTATAAGTGCCTGGGCATACCGCAGGTAAATGGCAACCTTGATCAGGCAACAAGGGAAGCAGCAAAAGTCAAATACCTACAACGAGTGAGGTAAGGCCTAAGAAGCCAGCTCAATGGAAAGAACAAGTTCAAGGCAATAAATACATATGATCTGTCAGTGATCAGATACCCTGCGGGAATAATAAGGATGAGATACAGACCAAAGTTATTAAGACACGAAAGCTCCTCACCATGCATGGTGGGTTCCATCGCAAATCCAGGACGCTGAGACTGTACGCACGCCGTAAGGAAGGAGGCAGAGGACTGATGAGTGTAAGAGCCACTATCTAGGAAGAAACATCAAAGCTCCATAAGTACATCAAGGATAAGGCTTCAACGGATGATGTACTTAGTGAATGCCTGAGACAATAGCAAGATGAGGAGGTGCTGGAGGAGGTACCGTCGTGGGAGGACAAGCCCCTACATGGGATGTACCACTGGAACATAACTGAAGTGGCTGATCTCAAGAAATCCTACCAATGGCTAGAGAGGGCTGGCCTACAGGACACCATTGAAGCACTAATCCTGGCAGCACAGTAGCAGGCTCTGAGCACCAGAGCGATAGAGGACCAGATCTACCACACCAGACAAGACCCAATGTGTAGGCTATGCAAAGAGTCACCTGAGACAATCCAGCACATAACAGCATGATGTAAAATGCTGGCAGCGAAAGCATACATGAAACGTCATAACCAAGTGGCTGGCATAGGATACAAAAACAACTGTGCAGAGTATGGGCTGGAAACCCTAAGGCCAGAGTGGGAAACACCTCCAAAGGTGGTGGAGAATGACGGAGTAAAGATTCTGTGGGACTTCCAGATACAGACAGACAAGATGGTAATGGCGATCCAAACGGACATTGTGGGGGTTGATAAAGAGGAGAGGAAAGCTGTTGTGGTGGATGTGGCAATACCAAGTGATGGTAACATCAAGAAGAAGGAACATGATAAACTTGAGACATACCAAGGGCTCAGAGATGAGCTAGAGAAGGCTTGGAAGGTGAAGGTGACAGTAGTACCCATGGTAATGGGAGCACTTCGGGCAGTGACCCCCAAACTGGAGGAATGGCTCCAACAGATCCTTGGAAGTACCTCAGACATCTCAGTCCAGAAATGTGCAGTACTTGGAACAGCAAAGATACTGAGGAGGACCCTCAAGCTCCCATAGGACCCGAGCTTCGAATGGGAAAAAATACCCATGGTGGGTGGGAGGGGAATTTATATATATATATATATATATATATCCATCCATCCATCTTCTTCCGCTAATCCGGGGTCTGGTCGCGGGGGCAGTAGCTTAAGCAGGGAGACCCAGACTTCCCTCTCCCGTGCCTCTTGGGTCAGCTCCTCGGGAGGAATCCCGAGGCACTTCCAGCCAAGCCGGGACACATAGTCCCTCCAGCGAGTCCTGGATCTTCCTCTGGGCCTCCTCCCGGTGGGACGTGCCCGGAACACCTCAACAGGGAGGCGTCCTGGAGGCATCCTGACCAGATGCCTGAGTACCCTCAACTGCCTCTTCTCAATGTGGAGGAGCAGCGGCTCTACTCTGAACCCCCTCCGGATGACCGAGCTTCTTACACTATCTCTAAGGGAGAACCCAGCCACCCTGTGGAGGAAACTCATTTCAGCCGCCTGTATCCGTCATCTCGTTCTTTCGGTCACCACCCAAAATTCGTGACAATAGATGAGGGTAGGAACGTAGATCGACCGGTAAATTTAGAGCTTTGCCTTCCGGCTCAGTCTCTCTCTTTACCATGACAGACTGGTACAGCGCCCGCATAACTGAAGACGCCTTACCAATCCGTCTATAGATCTCCCACTCCATTTTTCCCTCATTTGTGATCAAGACCCCCAGATACTGAAACTCCTCCACTCGAGGAAGGACCCCATCCCCGACCCGAAGAAGGCACCCTACCCTTTTCCGGCTCAAGACCATGGTCGCAGATTTGGAGGTGCTGATCCTCATCCCAGCCGCTTCACACTCGGCTGCGAACTGCTCCAGCGAAAGCTGATCACGTTCCGATGAAGCCAGGATCACATCCTCTGCGAAAAGCAGAGACCCGATCCTGAGGCCACCAAAACTGATCCCCTCAACACCGTGGCTGCGCCTAGAAATCCTGCCCATGAATGTTATGAAGAGGATCGGTGACAAAGGGCAACCTTGGCATAGTCCAACTCTCACTGGAAATGATTCTGCTGGCAATGCAAACCAAACTCTGACACCGGTCATACAAGGACCTAACAGCCCTTATCAACTCCCGGAGTACCCCCCACAGGATTCCCCGAGGGACACAGTCGAACGCCTTCTCTAAGTCCACAAAACACAGTTGGGTGAACTCCCACGGACCCTACAGCTGAGGGTGTAGAGCTGGTCCAGTGTTCCACGGACTGGACGCATTGTTCCTCCTGAATCCGAGGTTCGACTATCCGTCGGACCCTCCTTTTCAGAACCCCTGAATAGACCTTACCAGGGAGGCTCAGGAGTGTGATTCCCCTGTAGTTGTAACACACCCTGTGGTCCCCCTTTTTAAAGAGGGGGACTACCATCCCGGTCTGCCAACCCAAGGGAACTGCCCCCGATAGCCACGCAATATTGCAGAGCTGCGTTAACCAACCTAGCCCTACAACATCCAGAGCCTTAAGGAAGTCCGGGCGAATCTCATCCACCCCCGGAGCCCTGCCACCAAGGAGCTTTTTAACAATCTCATTGACCTCAGCACCAGAGATTGGAGAGTCGTCCCAAAGTCCCCAGACCCTGCTTCCAAACAGGAAGGCTTGTTGGTGGTATTGAGGAGGTCTTTGAAGTATTCCACCCACCGACCCAAGATGTCCTGTGTTGAGGTCAGCAGCACACCACCCCCACTGTAGACAGAGTTGGTGGCAGACCGCTCCACCCCCTCCCCAGAGACGCCGGATGGTGTACCAGAATCGCTTCGAAGCTATACGGAAGTCATCCTCCATGGTCTCTCCAAACTCCCCCAATGCCCGAGTTTTTGCCTCAGTGACCATCCGAGCCGCACTCCGCTTGGTCTGCCGGTACCTATCAGCTGCTTCTGGAGTCCCAAAGGCCAGAAAGGCCCGATAGGACTCCTTCTTTAAGCCTGTGAATATTCTCATTCATCCAGGTCATGGTTATCTCAAGGAAATTTCAATCAAACGCAACTGGACTTGGTAATTTGTCTTGGAAGACGTTTCACCTCTTATCCAAGAGGCTTCATCAGTTCATGCTCGCTGCTGACCAGGCTGGGACTGGTCCAACTAACTGGTGTGGAGACTCAGCTATTTAACCTCTTGAACAAGAATCATTATGTCATTGGATCCTTTGTGCTCCATGTCTTAACGACGGTCGTTGGCGTGCCGCCTATTGGTGGAGGTTAGGTTTCGGCTTCATTAGTGCCCTATTGTGTTATAACGACAGTCGTTGGAGTCACAGTTGTTTCTGTTATTAGAGGCTAATTTGTTTGAGTCTTCTAGGGAGGGATGAAAGGGCAGCATTGTAAATTGTAAAGACTCAAACAAATTAGCCTCTAATAACAGAAACAACTGTGACTCCAACGACTGTCGTTATAACACAATAGGGCACTAATGAAGCCGAAACCTAACCTCCACCAATAGGCGGCACGCCAACGACCGTCGTTAAGACATGGAGCACAAAGGATCCAATGACATAATGATTCTTGTTCAAGAGGTTAAATAGCTGAGTCTCCACACCAGTTAGTTGGACCAGTCCCAGCCTGGTCAGCAGCGAGCATGAACTGATGAAGCCTCTTGGATAAGAGGTGAAACGTCTTCCAAGACAAATTACCAAGTCCAGTTGCGTTTGATTGAAATTTCCTTGAGACTCCTTCTTTAGCTTGACAGAATCCCTTACCGCTGGTGTCCACCAGCGAATTCGAGGGTACTGACCACCTTTTGGCCACAACTACGATCAGCCGCCTTGACAATGGAGGCACGGAACATGGCCCACTCGGACGCAATGTCCCCCGCCTCCCCCGGGACATGTTCGAAGTTCTGCTGGAGGTGGGAGTTTAAACTCCTTCTGACAGGGGAATCTTCCAGGGATTCTAACAGACCCTCACAACTCATTTGGGCCTGCCAGGTCTGTCCGGCATCCTACCCCACCACCGGAGCCGACTCACCAACAGGTAGTGGTCGTTGGATAGCTCTGCCCTCTCTTCTCCCGAGTGTCAAAAACATGTGGCCGCAGGTCAGGTGAAACGACAACCAAGTCGATCATTGATCATTGGTGCCAAGTGCACACATGAACATGCTTATTGAATATGGTGTTCGTTATGGACAATCCATGACGAGCACAGAAGTCTAATAACAAAACACAGCTCGGGTTCAGATCGGGGGGGGGCCATTCCACACAACCACATATAAACATATATATATATATATATATATATATATATATATGTACAAAGTGAAGGCAAAAGGGCCAACAAGTACTAAGCATCACTGGGAACTCCTTCAAAACTGTTGGAAAACCATTTCGGGTGATTACCTCTTGAAGCTCAAAAAAATGCAAAGCATTAATCAGGGCAAAGGGTGCCTACTTTGAGGAATCTAAAATATAACATGTATTTGATTAATTCACCCTGTTTTTTTAAGTACATACAGTAATTCCATATATATTATGTGTTCATTCATAGTTTATATATATATATATATATATATATATATATATATATATATATATATATATATATGTTTTGAAATAAAAACTTGTAAAAAGAAATTAAATAGGGAGCTCTAGTACCAATACTGCAAGCAAAGAAATCAACAGTTTTATGTAACTACAAAATCCGGACTATATTTCCCTTCACAAATAAGGCTTTTCTATATTTTTGACAATAATTTGATAGTTGCCTGGCCCAGTTCTGAGCCCCCACCTACTTCCAGCAGCCTCACTTGTAAATAAGAGAAGCTGAGGAGTGGAGGAAGTTGCACAGTGAGCATTGGTTAAAGGTATTGGGGAGGATTTTTTTCTTCCAAGTGGATCATCTAAATGTGTTTGGCTTTTTGATGTAGTTATACATTAGCCACTATGTTAAGTCATTGTTTTGTTAAATTGTGACATAACTTGAATTGAAGTGTAAATTGTTACATGCTGTGTAGTGTATTTTGTAAACATTTCATATATTTAGCACTTATTCCAAAAAAAAGTTAGAATGAAGAAAAATATTATGTAGGAACATCTTGAATTGTTACATTTTTATAGTTTTAGACCAAAAAGTAAAACCTAGAATGGTAGAAAATATTGAGTTGATTTTCTGTAAGTTTTTAAGTTGGAGCAAAGTAGTTAAAATTAACTTAAAATTTCACTGTAATCAGAATGAAATTATAACTTTAATCAAACCTTATATTTCACTTTCAACAAACTTGATTCGATTGTGTGTTACCAGTTGATATGATTTTTTTCAAGTTCTTTCAAAGAAAGTTCTTTTTAACATATTGAGTTGATTTTCAGTATATTTTTAAGTTGGACCAAAGTAGTTATGTTATGATCCGTCTCTGTCTGTGTCATTTATTCTTCCCTGTTTGTTTCTATCCTGTCTGTCTGTGTTAATTAGTCCTAGTTTGTTTCACCTGTTGTCCTATTAGTCCTCCCTGTGTTTGCCTGCCCTGCTCCCAGGTGTTCTCCATATTCTGATAACCCTTCCCACTGTCCTTCTGTGTCTGTCTGTCTTTGTCGGGTCGTTGTTTTCCCAAGTTCTCATCGTTGCACCCCCCTCAACTCTACTTAAATTAAATTTTTGGACTATTAACACTAGAACTACCAGAGCCCAGTCATTTGACTGGATCCCCACCACTCTACCACAGAACGGTCATTTGACAGATTGTTGTTATCTAGGACTGTTGTGAATAGGTGCCGTTGTTCTGTAAATGTGGCAATTAGGGGAGACTGGGGACAGTTGCAACACGTTTTGCATTTGGCTACATTACTCAAAAACCTTGTGGATGAGACAAACTAGATTTTTATACAATATACTTTCTTCCCTCTGTTAACAGTTAAAACTATTTAAAGATGACTACAGGGAACAGATTCTTCTAAATTTGTATTAAAAATGTAAGCTGTCCAGTGTTGCAATTGTCCCTGGGCCCGTGTGCAGTTGCAACACTATTCGGGGATGGTTGCAACATGTTACAAATACAATATATTTTAATTTTGATAAAAAATAATATAAAATATACAATATATAATAATATTAAAAAACAATCAACATTTTTTGCAACTGTCCCCAGTCTCCCCTACTTTGTGAATCCGTGGTGTAGTGACTATTCATTCAAAGAATCAAACATTTTATGAACCAAAAATGTTTATTTTAATATTCAGGTAAAAAGATGTGCGATTGTTTTTACATTGGATGGTCACCTGACACATGGCTCTTTTCCCTGGGGGTGGTGTGGCAGGTTGTTACCGAAGAAGCTGCTCTTTCTCAGCGATCTTTCCTTGCATAAACTGCTTAGAAAGCTCATCTGCAAGATTTGCCAGGAAGTCCATCCTTCTCTCCTTCACTCCAGTGCATGCCCGATAAAGCAAGTGAGCATTCATTGCTGCCATGTCCACCATATTATAAAAGACAGCAACTGGCCATCGACGGGTTAGTGAACGCAGGGTGTACTGCCGAACCTTCTGGTCCAGAACATCCACGCCACACTTCATGACATTGTAGTCAGTGACTGTGTTTAGCTTCCTCTTTCGGTTCTCCCCAATCTCAACATTGCTAAGCATTGTACTGAGGATGCAGACGGTCTTCTTTCGATTGGGTGCATAAACAGTGGGGCCATTTTCACATGTGTGGCCATACCAGAAAACGGCCACAGGTGGCGGTATACAAATAATTCTGTAGCTATCCAACAAACAAGGGATTGAGAAGTACAGACGTCATAAAACGAGCAACAGTAGGCCAATTTAAACAAATTGGCCTACTGGTCAACTGCTACCTGAAGCCATCTACAGAGTGAGTGTCGTAGTAAACCCACAGTTTTGGAACCTGGTATGTTGCTGTGGGTTGCTTGAATCGCGTTGTTTTGGTCTGTTTATGGTCGCGAGGGGATTCTGTAATTACCGCCGGCGGTGTCGTCATTTCCGCTTGGAGTGTGTCTATTGTGTTAGGTACGGCCAGAGTACAGCCTGGGTTGTAGGACTTGATGCAGTTGGAAACAAACTTCTGCCAAACCTCAGAGACTGCCGCAAACTTGTCAGTTTATAATCGCTGAGAGTACCTTTTCTGTATTTTGTTCACAAGAATCATTCAGAAGTAGAATTGTAAAATTATCACCTCTGTGTTTGGAGAAATAAATTCCTGAAAACAACATAAAATGAGACAAACGCATGTTTCTGAAGTCGCTATACTACTTTGACCTATTTTTCCTCAAGAAATCTACGAAAGAATTATGACATATTTATTCTAGAGTTTGAAAAGACTTTGGCTTCACCTCTAGCATTTTGGAGATATAAAATTCTAAAACTGATACAAACACGGATTTTGGAAAGACTGTGCACTGTATTTTGACTTATTTCTCCAAAAATGCACAGTAAAAGTATTAAATATTTTTTATGGGTGTAGTATAGATAGCCCTGTACTAGAATCAGAAAATATTTTAGAAAAGTTATGATGATGCATCTAGAAAAATATTTCTGGGGTGGCACCATATGCTAGCGTGTGTATGTATGTATGTATGTATGTACAGACGTGGACAAAATTGTTGGTACCCTACATTAAATAAAAGAAAAACTCATAATGGTCACAGAAATAACTTTATTATGACAAAAGTAATAACAATTAAAAATTATATAAATGTTGACCAATGAAAGTCAGACATTGCTTTTCATCCATGCTTCAACAGAATTATTAAAAAAATAAATGCATGAAAAAGGCCTGGACAAAAATGATGGTACCCACAACTTAATATTTGGTTGCACAACCTTTTGAAGCAATCACTGCAATCAAATGATTCCTGTAACTGTGAATGAGACTTCTGCACCTCTCAGCAGGTATTTTGGCCCACTCCTTATGAGCAAACTGTTCTAGTTGTTTCCGGTTTGAAGGGCGCCTTTTCCACACAGCATGTTTCAGCTCCTTCCAAAGATGCTCAATAGGATTGAGATCAGGGCTCATAGAACGGCCAGCGGTTTCCTCTTAGCCCTTCTTGGGTGTTTTTAGCTGTGTGTTTTGGGTCATTTTCCTGTTGTAAGACCCGTGACCTGCGACTGAGACCATGCTTTCTGAAACTGGCCAGCACATTTCTCTCTAGAATCCCCTGATAGTCTTGAGATTTCATTGTACCCTGCACAGATTCAAGACACCCTGTATCAGATGCAGCAAATCAGCCCAAGAACATAACCGAGCCTACCCCATATTTCACAGTAGGGACCGTGTTCTTTTCTAGATATGCTTAATTTTTCCGTCTGTGAACATAGAGCTGATGTGCCTTGGCAAAAAGTTACATTCTTGTCTCATCTGTTCACAGGACAGTCTCCCAGAAGCTTTGTGGCTCGTCAGCATGTAGTTTGGCATATTCCAGTCTGTTTTTTTTAATGATTTTTCCTCTCCTTGTTCGTCTCCCATGTAGCCCTCTTTGGCTCAAACAGCGAAGGATGTTCCGATCTGACACTGATGTTCCTTGAGCATAAAGTTCAGCTTGGACCTATTTTGAAGTCTTTCTAGGCTCTTTTGTTACCATTTGGATTATCCATCTCTTTGATCTGTCATCAATTTTCCTCCTGCAGCCATGTCCAGGGAGGTTGGCTACAGTCCCATGGATCGTACATTACTGAATGACATGTGCAGCTGTAGTAACAGAAACATCTAGCTGCTTGGAGATGGTCTTATAGCCTTTACAGTTAACATGCTTGTCTATGATTTTCTTTCTCATCTCCTGAGACAACTCTTTCCTTTGCTTCCTCTGGTTTATATTGAGTGTGGTACACACCACGTCACCAAACAACACAGTGACTACCTGGTGTCCTATATATATGCCCACTGAGTGATTACAGGATTGTAGACACCTGGGATGCTGATTAGTGGACATACATGCCCACTAATCAGCATAAGGGACATGTTAATCACTAATGATTAACATGTCCCTTAGGTCACATTATTTTCATTCCTTTCTAGGGGTACCATCATTTTTGTCCAGGCCTGTTTCATGCATTTATTTTTTAAATAATTCCGTTGAAGCATGGATGAAAAGCAATGTCTGACTTTCATTGGTCAACATTTATATAATTTTTATTTATTATTACTTTTGTCAGATTAAAGTTATTTCTGTGACCATTATGAGTTTTTCTTTGATTTAATGAAGGGTACCAACAATTTTGTCCACGTCTGTATGTATGTATGTGTGTGTGTATATATATATATATATATATATATATATATATATATATATATATCACTTCAAACAACGAAGATCTCTGGCTCTCACAGACCTGTAATTTCTTCTGTCCTCCACTCGTTACCTGTATTAATGGCACCTGTTTGAACTCGTTATCTGTATAAAAGACACCTGTCCACAACAGTCAGACTCCAAACTCCACTATGGCCAAGACCAAAGAGCTTTCGAAGGACACCAGGAAAAGAATTGTAGACCTGCACCTGACTGGGAAGAGTGAATCTACAATAGGCAAGCAGCTTGGTGTGAAAAAATCAACTGTGGGAGCAATTATCAGAAAATGGAAGACATACAAGACCACTGATAATCTCCCTCGATCTGGGGCTCCACGCAAGATCTCATCCCGTGGGGTCAAAATGATCATGAGAACGGTGAGCAAAAATCCCAGAACCACAAAGGGGACCTGGTCAATGACCTGCAGAGAGCTGGGACCAAAGTAACAAAGGTTACCATCAGTAACACACCACAACGAGAGGGAATCAAATCCTGCAGTGCCAGACGTGTCCCCCTGCTTAAGCCAGTGCATGTCCAGGCCCGTCTGAAGTTTGCCAGAGAGCACATGGATGATGAAGCAGAGGATTGGGAGAATGTCATGTCGTCAGATGAAACCACAGTAGAACTTTTTGGTATAAACTCAACTCGTCGTGTTTGGAGGAAGAAGAATACTGAGTTTCATCCCAAGAACACCATACCTACTGTGAAGCATGGGGGTGGTAACATCATGCTTTGGGGCTGTTTTTCTGGAGGGGACAGGACGACTGATCCGTGTTAAGGAAAGAATGAATGGGGCCATGTATCATGAGATTTTGAGCCAAAACCTCCTATCAGGGAGAGCTTTGAAGATGAAACGTGGCTGGGTCTTCCAACATGACAATGATCCCAAACACACCGCCCGGGCAACGAAGGAGTGGCTCCGTAAGAAGCATTTAAAAGTCCTGGAGTGGCCTAGCCAGTCTCCAGACCTCAACCCCATAGAAAATCTGTGGAGGGAGTTGAAAGTCCATGTTGCTCGGCGACAGCCCCAAAACATCACTGCTCTCGCGAAGATCTGCATGGAGGAATGGGCCAAAATACCAGCTACTGTGTGTGCAAACCTAGTAAAGACCTATAGTAATCGTTTGACCTCTATTATTGCCAACAAAGGTTATATTACAAAGTATTGAGTTGAATTTTTGTTATAGACCAAATACTTATTTTCCACCATAACTTACAAATAAATTCTTTAAAAATCCTACAATGTGAATTCCTGGATTTTATTCCACATTCTGTCTCTCACAGTTGAAGTGCACCTATGATTAAAACTTGCACAATCGGTGGCTGACTAAATACTTTTTTGCCCCACTGTATATATATAGGGGAAAATCTCTATATATACACAGTTGTTGTTGTTGAGCACTCAGATGGGATGGAAAAAACAGCAGTCAGGAAATGTGGTATTGATTGTGGAGTTAAAAACTAAATTCTATTAATCTCTCCTTTATTTCCTGAAAAAAGCGCTACGGCAATTCTCTTTACACTAAAAATTTTAGGTTTTTTAGTCATATTTAGGAATGTTAATTAGTCCGGATTAATTCACAGCTACCCTGTAATTAATTAGGTTAAAAAAAATTAGCGTTTGACAACCCTAAAATCTATCATCATCATAGCCCCCCTGGAGAAAATTCAGTGTAATGATGAACAAAGTTCAGAATTATTTTTTTTTATTCCCTTTACCTTTTTTTTTAACTTCATCATATGCAAAAATCTGTATTTTCTAATATAAAGTAGTAAACTTGGTAATTAGGATAGATGAATTTAAATATTTTTTTGCAGACATTTGAGGAAAACCTCCTAAAATGTTCAGTCTGGAACAGAACAGAAATATAATTTAATGTCTCATAGGGGGCGTGTTCCTAAAAAACGTTTTTCAAAATAATTTATTCTAAAATAAGATGTAAGTCAGTATGCTGTGTTTCCTTACCATGTGGACAAACTTGACTAGATGTGCTTGGTGCTGTCTCAGACTCTGTCCTGTTGCCCTGCCTTTCTCTTTCTCCCTCTTCATCTCGTTGATTCTCTCCCTCCTCCGCCTTCTCTCCGATGTGCCATTCTAGCACTCTCTTCTGTCCCTGATCTCGTCCTTCCCCTCCATCACTTTTCTGTCGCTCTTCTCTCTCTCCTTCCACATCGTCTCCTCCGTCGACTTTACTCACCAGGTTACTCTCCGTTTTTCTGACCTTCGTCTTTGGTGAGAAAAAACTGAGATGGTTCGTTGTCGCTTCATTTATGTAGAATTTAAATAATTTTCACCTTTTTTTCTTGACATACGTAAAGATTTCACCTTCTCTGACTTAGTTTACATGTTGCATAAATAATGATTTTCCATTTTTATTGTCTCAAATAGTTTTGAAACTATCAGCATTGAGCTAGAAATTATATTCTATTTTGTAAGATGGCATAGTTTCCTCTTTCCTGGTGTGCTCCTGCCTTCTGCATGCAGGTCGGTTTCTCTCTCCCTTCACGCCTCTCAGAAGCGTCTGGAGTATACAGTCTATGGTCCGGTTACTTCCTGCTGCATTCAATGTTGTCGGAAAAAGGAGCTTCATGCGCTTAACGTCCGATTTTACACAACTATTTATTGATTTCATAGCCGCTGGCTGGGGTGGCAAGGCTTTCTTTTAGGGTGGCAACTGCCACCCTATGCCACCCCAGTAGATCCGCCCCTGTGATGATGAGAAGTGAAAATAACAGGGGCTAGGGCTGCGAATTTCCCTCTGGGATCAATAAACGGTTCTTTTTTATTGAATTGAATGGCTGGACTGGCACTGTAACAAGGGTGTGACTATGAAAGCTGAAAGATAATAAATAGACGGACAGGAAACACAAATCCAATTGCATGGACAAGTTCCGTTGACCAGATTCAAAACAGAGGAAGAGAGGAGAGAAGGAGTAGAGGCCAGCCTGAAAGGCTGACAACCCCCAACACTCAAGCACATTCCACTGGCTGACTACATTTACAAACGAAAGGCAGTCATTGTTTTCAAACCAAGCGGTCATTTGACCGGGGTCTGGTAGAGCAGCTGGGCATCCGAAAATACTGGGAGTTCTACTGTTAATAACCATGGGCCGCAAGAGTCCATGCTCGACTTCTGTAGTGGCAGCCAGAGGGCGCTGGTTTCACCACGGATCCTGGCTCCTTCCACCGGTCTTCCGCCCATCTCTGCTCCATCTGGGACTGGCTCTAAGCTTGCTTCCCGGCTGCGAAGAAGGAGGCGTCGCCAAGCTGCTCCGTCTTCGCTCCAGGAGAGCTCCGCTTCCTCTTTCGTCACTCCCGAGTGTGCCGCCCCTGATGCTGATTCTGTGGCGGAAGCTTCCCCCAGCGCCAAGGCATCAGCTCCTGGATCGTCCTCGGCTCCCCATTCCACGGACCCCAGCAAAACCTCCTGTTTCGAGCTCCCAGTTGCAGCAGTCCTTTGCCGTGGTCTCTTGCTCGGTGCTTTCAGCCACGGAGCTTCACCCTGGCTCCGCTGGAGGTGGCGCCATCTGGTGGCCGAGAACTGAAAAGGAATTTGAAATCCTATTTAAAGAATTCAAAAATGACTCCAGGATGCCTGAACACATTTTTGAACTGTATGATCACTTAATTAAAAACAAAAAGCAATTCTCCTCTGGATTATCTTCCAACATATTCAGATTTTATCCAGTTCCCAGACTAAAAATTTAATTTCAAGGGATGAATCCCAGACCACTCAAATTACTTTTGACGTTTCTGAGCCTGAGATCTTAGTAAAAACTGTTCCTGAGCCCAAGATTCTACTGGCGACTATATCCGAGTGTGATCTGGCACCCTGGACTTCTGAGTGTGGTCCACAGTCCAGGTCCTCATACTTGGTTCCCGAGGTCGCTCCTGCTCCAGTGGTGTTTCCAGATGTCGCTCCTGCTCCAGTGGTGGTTCTCGAGGTCGCTCCTGCTACAGTGGTGGTTCCCGAGGTCGCTCCTGCTCCACTGGTTGTTCCCGAGGTCGCTTCTGCTCCAGTAATGGTTCCAGCATCCCCTGATGTTCCAAAGATGACCCCTGACGTTCCTGCGACCCCTGGCGTTCCAGTGGTGGTTCCTGCGACCCCTGACGTTCCAGTGGCAGTTCCTGCAACCCCTGACGTTCCTGCGGCCCCTGGCGTTCCAGTGACGGTTCCTGCGCTAGCTGACCTCTCCGGCGGCTGCCAGCAGCAGGCCGCAGTCCAGGTCTTCTCCGAGGGCATCCAGACAGACGTGCCTTGCCTCCAAGTCTCCCCGAGGGCATCCAGACGGACGCGCCTCAGGCTCCTGCTTCCGCCGAGGGTGTTCTGGAGAACACCCATTTGGTTCCTGTCTCTGCCGAGGTTGTTCTGGAGAACACCCATCTGGTTCTTGTCTCCGCCAAGGGTGTTCTGTAGAACACGCCTCTGGTTCCTGTCGTCTCCGAGGGTGTTCAGGAGAACACTCCTCCGATTCTTGTCGTCTCCGAGGGTGTTCAGGAGAACACGCCTCCGATTCCTGTCGTCTCCGAGGGTGTTCAGGAGAACACGCCTCCAATTCCTGTCGTCTCCGAGGGTGTTCTGGAGAACACGCCTCCGGTTCCTGTCTTCCTCTCAGAGGGGTTCCAGGCAGACACTCCTCCGCTGCCAGCGCCTCATCCAGGGACCTCAGCACCTGTCCGAGGGTCCACCACGTCTCATCGTGGATCCCTCTTCTATCGCCGGCCTTCGCCACTACACAAGCCTCAGCATCCCAGCTGGCCATCCGGACAGATGGTTCTGCTTTGCCGGCAGCCTCCACGCCTCTTGGCACCTCACCGCCGGCCTTCGTTCCTGCACCAGCCAAGTCAATCCTCACCCCAACCGTACTCCAATTGGCCTCAGTACAAGCTCCAACTTCAGCTCTGCCATACTCCACGCCACAAAGTTCAGCTCTGCCAGACTCCACGCCACAAGGTTCAGCTCTGCCAGACTCCACGCAATAAGGTTCAGCTCTGCTAGACTCCACGCCACAAGGTTCAGCTCTACCACATTCCAAGGCACAAGGCTAAGCAATCAGCAGTCCATCAACCTGCCTCAGCAGTCTACTATCCTGCTTCAGCAGCACTCCACGGTTCTAACTCCACATTACAAGGTCAAGGTCCGCCCTTCCCTGGTTCCCACAAGGTTCACCACAAGCTTCTACTCCACCGTCAGCCGTCCAGGCTCAGGGTCCCACGCCGCCGGCCTCCCAGGCTCGAGGTTCCACGCCGCCGGCCTCCCAGGCTTGAGGTTCCTGCCTCCTTGTCAGCTGGTTCCTCATCGCTGGCTTCCTCGACTCCGGCATCCACGTCGTCGGCTGCCTTGACTCCGACATCCACATCAGCGGTTTCCAGTGGACTTGGTTTTCCTCCCCTGCTCCCAGGAGTTCTCCATATTCTGATTACCCTTCCCACAGTATATATGTCCTTCTGTGTCTGTCTGTCCTTGTCGGGTCATTGTTTTCCCGAGTTCTCATCGTGTGCTTGTCTCGTCAACTCTACTCTGTTAAATTTTTGGACTATTAATAAACATGGGCCGCAAGAGTCCTAAACGCCGCTCCGCATTTGGGTCCTCTCGCAACCAACTCATGACAAGTTAGGTCATTTCAATTATCTTAAAATTTTATATATATATATATATATATATATATTTTTTTTTTTTTGTAACGTGTCCTGTCTAGCAGTATGCTACTCAGAATTGGTGTCTGAGTACCAAGTACAAGCCCAACAGTTTTACTTTCCCAAGCAGAGTATTACAGCTTCGCTGTAGTACGCCACTTGATGTATATGTATGAAAAATCTTTATTAGTGATTACTGTGGGTTCAATTTCCTGACGTCATGGACATTAAACTGAGACAAGAAGGGAGAAAGGAAGAAGGTGAAGAAAAGAAACCGGACCAACAGAGGGGCGAACCGACGACACAAGACAGGGAGGCAAATAAAGAACACAAGAAAACATCCCAGTCCTCCACCTCTGCCGGACGGCAGAGAAACAGTAATACAAAACAAAAACAACAAAGTGTACAGAACCAAACCAATAGTTCGGATCTGGTAGAATAAACAAAGAATTACACATTCACTACACACAAGCATTGATTAATGAACATAATACAAATGTTTCTGGTAAGCTCCTGTGAACAACTAACTAATGATGATAACCTCAGCTTAAGATATGTCCGTCCTCACCTATGTCCCCACACCTATGTGTGTGCGAGCATGCAGGTCGGAATAAGGTTTCCCCATGCAAGTGATTGATAGCTGGTGTAAGGAACCGTCAATCCGTCCTACGGGAATCGGCACAGACATGGAGGAGGCAAGAGATGTATGCATCCAGCGTCCCACAGAGTACAGAGTCCACAGGCGGATCAGCGCAGGGTCGATCACCCGCCAAGAGGGGAACAGATGGAAGCCCCAGGGGAGCACCCACCAGCCGCGATGCTGGGGCCCGAGAGATCGCAGTGACGAGCCCACGGGCTCCGCCGGTAACCGGCTACGCCAGGGCGGGCCCGGACCAGGAACCGGAGGCCACGGGGACCAGGGGCACCCCACCCCCCAGCGGGGCCCCAACCAGGGACCAGCCGACAAGGGTCCCCCGCCGCCGCCGCAGGCAAGGAGGACCCGCAGCCAACCGACGGACAACACACGCCGCCGCCACCCCGGACCAGTACCCACCGCCAACAACCCGGCCCGCCTCCACACATCCACACGCCAGGGAGCCACAGCAAGAGCCACAGCGGATGTACGCCCTCCCCAGGCCGCGCCCAGCCGGCACCTGGACATCCAGATCTTCCAGCTCCAGGGTCCAGATCCCGCCCCACGTGGGGCGCCAAGATCAGGGGCCCAGCCAATGCCGGACAGCCCCACCAGGCGAACAGACCAGCCAGCTGAAGTCCTGGAACCGGCAGGAGGACTGGGCGCCAGGCACGGTCCCCACCGATCCACCGGACGGCACCAACCTATTCTACAAACCCGGCACCCCCATAAGAGGTGCCCCAGTCAATCCAAGGAGGACATCGGCCCGAAACAGCGGCCGCCCGACACACCGGACCACCCAGGACCCGCCCGACATGCACCAGGACCGAGCCGGGCCGCAACCGGGACCCCCAGCCCCATGCATCGAGAGTCATCATCAACCAGCGGGCAGGAGCAACCATCACCGACGGGGAGTGACGGGGAGGGAAGAAGATGCATCAGGCCAGAGAGCAGCCAAACACCCAACCTGACAGGTAGACATAGACAGACAGAGACACTCATACGTACCCTCCCTTTCTTGTGTACACATTCTTACAAATACAGGACATACGAAAAAAGGACGCTATACCCTCATTCATACCCCCCATACGTACACTATACTCCATACTCCCAGGCCCAGGGACAGACACCCCAGTAGAGAACCCTGCCCCTGCACCCAGGAGACAGACCCCTTTGCCCACCAGGACGGGGACAAGTAGACCGCCAAGGCCCCACACCGGCAAGAGCAGCCCACCAGCCCAGGACCCCGACCAGACGGCGTGATGTTCTATCCGGGCTCCGACCCCTGATGGTCCAACGAACAGGGGTGTGGAAAGACCCCCCAGCCTCTCTCCCCCAGCTCAATGTGGTGTTGTTGCGTGTTGTTCTAATGTGCACTTAAAACAGAGGGGGGGGACATGGGAATACTGCCGGGTACCCCCATCTCCCCCCCCGGGCCCTCAGTGTCTAGATGCGTTTAACCAGTGGGTGCCGGCACCACACGCCACACCGCCAGGTCCCTACATGTGCGTTCCCTGTAAATGTTGCAAGTGTAGTGTCTAAATTGCTCAATAAAATCGGGACCCAGGCCGCCACCGGGTAGCGAAGACGGAAGCTCCATCCCGCACCCCAGTGACGTGCCCACGTCCCAAGGCCTTGTGAATGGTAGAATGAAGGAGCAGGTGGACAGAGGCATGGGGATGGGGAGAAAATAACTGGGGTGACCATTGCCAACCCCAGGGAGCCAGCTCCCCTGCTGACTCCAATAGGCACCCCCGTTCGGCCCGATCCACCAGGGGTGGGAGGCCCCAGCACGTCCAGTCGGGGCCCACGGCAGCGGTACCGCCGAGCCCCATGGGGGCCCCGGCAATCCACCAGCCCCCATGCCAGGGGCATACCTAAATCCTCCCCAACATTCACACTGCTAACAAAACACATGTCACTAGACACCCAGGTTGAGTTTAGCCCCCCCTCACCCTCAACGCCCTCCCCCCTCCCGTCCCAAGCGCACCCCGTTAAAAAGAGCGCCTGTGCTAGATGGTAAAAAGCCTCCCCGCCAATAAGAGACGCCCCAGGCACCGCCAGCGTCCGAGGACCCCCGGGCCGAGGCCGGAACCCGGCGCACCACCGACTCGGGTACCCCGGACATGCCGCGCCAGGCCCGTGAGCAGACCGAAGTCCCGGGCGGCCAATCCCCAGGCCGACATCCTCCAGCCTTGCTACTACCGCCCGATGGCCGGGTGGCAACAGAACCCAGCACGTCCACCCACCAGCCCACACCCCACCAACTGGTCAGTCACCGTGGAGGCCGACCAACACCGGCCAGAGCCCCCCACCCCAGCACCCCTGCGAGGGCTAAGACCAAGACCCAGGAGCCATGTCCAGTGTCAATATAGCCGATCGGGCCCGGAGACGCCGCCCAGACGCGGCAAGCGGCCACCGGGGAGCAAGCGACAGGAACCAGCCCGGGGAGATGGAAAGGGCAGCAGCGCCCGCCATCTATCTTAAAATTTTAAAGAAATCTGAATGAAAATCTAACTTCAATCAAACCTTATATTTCAACATTAAACATTGTATTGTAATAACTCTTCTTGTAAAGTGCCTTGAGATGACATCTGTTGTGAAATGGCGCTATATAAATAAACTGAATTGAATTTAAACAAACTTGATTCCATTGTGTATTAATAGTTGACAGGTTTTTTTTCAAGTTCTTTCAAAGAAATACTTTTTTCAGTGCTCCTAACTGTCAATCGTCTTGAGAGTCTGCATGCAGATGTGCACTGTCATATGTTTATCTGTCGCGCTATGTCATTATCCATGCCTTCTGCCTCATAGTTCTCATCAGATTGTTTTAAAATGGCTGTGAGTCACTAGAGAAAATGATTCTTTGAGGTTTATGAGAGGGAGAGAAAGGGCTCAGAAGGGAGAAACAAGACCAGATTGTTTTTAGGAGATTCTTTTCAATTATGCTGTGTGCTGAAGGCACAGGTCGGGCTCCCCAGTGATTCCTCCGTTGCAAAGCTTCTACCCGACAGGTAGGCTAAAGTTTGGGGTTACTTTGTTAAGGTAACACATAGATATTGATTTATTTTCTGTAATGTGTTGAAATGTATCAACGGTCCTTAACCAAAACCACCGCATTCAGGAGTGAGCTTTCAGCGGCATTGTATCTGCTCCATGAATGCTGTAATATAATGGATCTGTGTGGAACATCCAACTAACTTCATTGCGGTAAGTTTGGCATGTTATTTTAAGAAATGCATTTTTAGATTACTACGAAAATAAGTTATCTACATCTATATGGTTACTTTCACAGGGAGATTTGTGTTTGTAACTGACGCTTTTTTTTGTTTTCTTCTAAAAGTGGAGAGGGTTGTTCTTTCCTGAAATTTGTAAAAATCCTCTATAACTTTAAGGGCCATAATGTGACTGACAGGAGCAAAATAATTTTATTCAGCTAAATTGTTATAATAGTTAAATGTTGATGTTAGGGGCACAGGCAGACTTCCAAAAGAATGCACACTCCAAAAAAAAAAAAGCACATCATGGACGAAGGGGCAGGTGCCCAAGCCTCCTCCGCCCCCTACCCCCCCTCTGCACGTGCTTGCAACTTCATCTGTCATGCTGCACAATCCCCTCAGCTCCTCTCACTCCTCCATTATTATTTGCACCTGTGTCTTCCTGAACCTCCAGGGCTCTGCCCCTGATTACTCATTGTCTCAACCTGTTGCTCCTTGTTCTCCCCTTATTTAAGAACCTGAACTCCGCTTCTGCACCTGGGTCCTTTGTCCTCCATGCAGCACCAGCGTGACAGAATGATCCAGCCCAGAAAGATGGACCCAGCAGAAGCCTCCGATCCACACATCCTGGAGTCGCTCTGGTGTAGGCTGGCCAAGGTCTCTGGCCGGTCCCTCTGCTCGCCTCACTGCTCTGGAGGATTAGATCCTGGACCTCCTTACTCGGTTCCGTTCCAGCCTCAACCCGCTTGATGCGGAGGAGTTGCAGGAGGCAGCCGACGACGCCGTCCTTGCAGCGGAGGAGGGGCTGTCTCCTGCGGGGAGGCAGCCGGCTTCCACCAACGTCTGCTCAGTCTCCTGGCTTCACGCCCCTCCGATCCTCTCTCCGGCTGTCTTCTTTTTTTAGAATCAGCCGCCCAGCTGTGACAGCGACATCAGCATCTGCCAGCCCAGAACTGGGTCCCCTCTATGTTAGCGAAAACGAGCTGTTCGAGTTTTTTCATGGAGACAGACTCGAGTACCTCTGCTCCAGAGGGGATCCGGCTCCTCGCCACAATCAGCGACACAGACGCCACAACGCTGCGCCGGAGTATCCTCCCCCGGACTGGTCAGACTTGGAGGACAATGAAGAGCAGTATGTGGAGCAGCAGACCTCAATCATCAGATCCAGGCTCGCATACTGTGCTCCCGGAACCGGTCCACGCAGTCATGAGCGGCCATCTCAGCCACGCAGCCGAAGGCAAGAGGCTCCTCCACCACCTCAGCTCTGCCCCGGATTACTCATTGTCTCCACCTGTTGCTCCTTGTTGTCCCCTTATTTAAGATCCAGCGAGAGCTTCAGTCCTCGCTGGATCATTGTCGTACCTTGATGTGTATCGTCTCGCCTTATGTTTGCTGCACCAATAAATTATCACCTCACCTGAACTGTGTTTCTGCGCCTGGGTCCTTCGTCCTCCATGCAGCACCAGCGTGACAGCATCAGTCCTTAATCTCTTTAGAAAATGCATACATTTCAAAGGCTTATGTTTTTCTTTTCGTACCTCAGAAAATAAAGATTTAAAGCCCTGAAATATTTTAGAATTAAATATTTTGATTTTCCAAAAGAGAGTGGGAGACAGATATTCATGTTTTAAAGTCTATCAGGTAAGATTTACAGAAAAAAACACTGTCCTGACTCAACATTTGTTTTAAAAAGTTACTGGTACCTGGTGAAAAAGTAGCTACCTTCCTACCAAGGCTATTTAGTTTTAAATGCAGTAGAAACATGTGAGCTTAGTAATTGCCTCAGGAAACAATGCTGCTTTCTTAAAAAAAAGGTTTTGGTTGTGGAACTGCGTCTGTTAGCATCTAGCAGCATTCTGACAGTGCTCAATATCTTTCCATTGGTCACTGGGGTATCCAAACAGCTGCCATACCAGTGATTAAAGAGAGGTTGGATGTGAAAATGCCATCAAACCCACTGTCATCTGGGCAGAGTAGGCAGCACGTTGAGAATAATGTTCTTTGATTTCTCCAGTACATCTAACACAGTACAGTCCTACTTACTATGCAAGAAGACACTGGTGGATCACCCACAATCACCTGTATTATTGACTGCCTGACATACAGACCACAGTTTTTGAAACTTAAAGGTTATGTGTCTGAAAAGCGAACCTTTTCACTTTATTACATTAAATACATGAATATTTACACAACATTTACATTTTTGAGGTGTATCTGCATTTTAAAATATATTTTATATTATATATTCTAAAATAAAGCAAACTGCACAGCACAAAGCCTTTATAGGGAGCAGTTCAAATTTGAAAGTCACTCGGTATGTTCAAATGCTTTGTTATATTCAGCTTAACAATGGGAGAAACATCAGGTTATTGTAGCATAAATCACTACCAAGTCATTATCTCATGTCTTGCTAATAAAAAAGACAACTTCATACTGGGAATAACAAAATGCTTTGAATTAAAGATCCAATAAAAGGACATTTCATTTGAATTACATCACTTCTCATCCAGCCAAGACTAAACAAACCAGTGAACCACCCGACTAATATTGTGGGAAAATGTTTTCCTTACCTATGATTCTCACACCGTCCAATCTTTAGTCCTCTTCACTCTCTCATATCGAGGTCCAATAACTGATGTTCCTGTAATACATGTAACTGGGAATTGATCCACATTATAAAGCCTCCATAAGCAATATCTATATGTTAGTATTAAAAATATCCAGGGGCTTGGCTGAATATTCTACCTTGTGTGTGTCTTGTCAGAGTGAAATTACCAATTGGAATGCATTACCTTATCCTCAGCTTTACTGTAAACCTGAAACTGGTCCTCTCAATCAGGATATAAGTATATAATATATGTAGTTAATTTTGTCTTGCATAATGAGGCTCCCATTTATATTACTAGTATAGTTTGTAGTGTAGTCTTGAGTATTACACATGAAGGTAAGTGCAAAAAAAAATCACTACAAATGAACTTGATTTGGATAAATGAAATGCAATAATCAATGAATAAAAACAACACAGAAAAAACGGAACAAAAACAAAATGGAAGAAAAAATAAAAAAATTCAAGAACAATGAAACGAACTAAAAAAAAAAAAAAGAAAAAAATGAAATGAAAAATCAAATCAAACCCCGCTTTTCTGTCACTGTCATCCCTGGAATGAGACTGCTAAACTACCATGGAAAAAGGAAAAAAACATCAGAAAACCTAATTCACAAGGTGATTTAAACGTAATCGTAATACATCTCTAAACTGGAGGCTCCCTGCGTCTGGCAACAACGTGGAGGTGGAGACTGCGTTGGTAAGACGTATCGCGTCATTTCCTGTTTGGTGACTCACTCGGTTGTAGCAAGTCGGGGTTTCTCTCTCTCTCTTGAATTAATCTAATTTTCTCTGTCCAGAAGTTTTTCTGAGTTGCTTTAACACACAAACACATTAAAACATTTATTTTCTGTTGGTGTCATTTGCGTTCTGGGACTCTTAAGCGTTACACTGGTTTTCTGGGCTCGGTAAGGTACCGCTAGGTTAGTTTAGCTTCATGGCTAGCATGGCTTCGGCAGCTTTGTCTCCTGTTCCTCCGTCTCTCTCTGAACCTCCTCCTCTCTCCTGCTCTCTCTGTCAGATGTTTAGTTACTCCTCCGCCTCATTTAGTGAAGTTGGTAGGTGTATAAAGTGCAGCATTTTTGTAGCCTTGGAGACGAGGGTTTCTGAGCTAGAGGCCCGGCTCCGTGCTGTAGAACAGCCAGGCCCAGCATTAGCTAGCGCGGAGTCAATTAGGACAGGACCCCTTAACCGTCCTCCAACAGCTCCAGTGCAGCCGGGATCTGAGGCGAGCTGGGTGACGGTTCGTAGGAAGCCTAGCGCCAGACCCCAGCCCGCGGCCAACCTCCAGCCCCGTTCTCTGAACAATAGGTTCGCCCCGCTCAGTGACGCACCCGCCGAGCAGGAGAGGCCGATTCTTGTAATTGGCAGCTCCATAGTTAGGAACGTGGCTCCAGAGACACGAAAGACCACAGTCAAATGCCTTCCAGGGGCCAGAGCTGCAGACATTAGGTCCCATCTGAAGATTTTGGCCAAGGACAAATGGTGGTACAGCAGGATCGTTATCCATGCTGGTGGCAATGACACCCGGCGACGGCAATCGGAGGTCACTAAAATTAGCGTAGCTTCGGTGTGTAGGGCTGCCAAAAAGATGTCTGACTCTGTAATTTTTTTCTGGTCCCCTGCCTGATCGTACTAGCGATGACATGTACAGCCGTGTGCTGTCGTTTCACCTTTGGTTGTCAAGGTGGTGTCCAGAAAACGATGTGGGCTACATTGATAACTGGGGGGCCTTCTGGGGAAAACCTGGACTGTTACGTAGTGACGGAATCCATCCCACCGCGGACGGAGCTTCGCTTCTTTCCAGGAACATTGATAGGGTTATCTCTAGTTCCCCATTGCCGTGACAACCCAGAGTCCAGCTCAGGGATCAGGGACTGCCACCCACCCACTACCCTATGGAGACATTTTCCCATCCACTGCCCAAAACTAATGAATTAAAAGTTAATGCTACTAGAGCAAAGTATAAAAATCTCATAAAGATAAATACAACTCTGACTGAACAGAAAAATAAATCAATTAAATGTGGTTTACTGAACATAAGATCTCTCCCCTCAAAAACACTCTTAGTAAATGACTTAATTTGTGAAAATAATATTGATTTGTTTTGTCTTGCAGAGACATGGTTGCAGGAAGAGGACCATGTCACAATAAATGAGTCAACTCCCCCTAGCAACTTAAACTTTAGTGTCCCTCGAAGTACTGGTCGAGGAGGTGGTGTAGCCACCATCTTTCATTCAGATTTACTAATTAATCTCCAAAAAAATAATAATTACAGTTCCTTTGAGCATTTAATCTTTAGCCTTCCTCATACACATAACAAAGCAGTAAAGCCACTTTTATTTGTGGTCTTATATCGTCCACCAGGCCCTTATTCTCAATTTTTAGATCAGATAGCAGATTTTCTATCTGACTTAGTTTTAAACACTGATAAAGTCATTATAGTCGGAGACTTCAATATTCATGTTGATAATAAAAGTGATAGTCTAAATACAGCTTTTAAAATTATCTTAGACTCAATAGGCTTTACTCAAAATGTGCAGGGACCAACCCATCGCGGTCACCACACCTTAGATCTTGTGCTGACTTATGGCATTGACTGTGAAGAAATAACAGTCTTTCCACATAACCCTATCCTGTCTGATCATGTCCTCATCACTTTTAAACTTACTCTAACAGATCATATCAAACCTGAAAGAAAACTTCATTATACCAGAACGTTATCAGACAATGCTGTAGCAAATTTTAAAGAAGCTCTTCCAACTTTAATTTCCTCAGTACATAAAAGTACAATAGAAAACACTGATTTAACTCGTAACCCCTCACAACTTGACGTTCTAGTTCATAGCGTTAATTCCTCCCTGCGTCTGGCAATAGACAACGTTGCCCCACTGAAAAAGAAGGTGGCCAGCCTTAGAAGATTAGCTCCCTGGTTTAATTCAGAGCTACATACCCTGAAGAAGAATGTTAGAAAACTAGAGAGAAAATGGCGCTCCACGCATTTACAGGATTCCTATTTAGTGTGGAAAAATAGTCTATTGCTATATAAAAAGAGCCTTCGAACAGCTAGAACAGCATATTATTCATCTTTAATAGAGGAGAATAAAATAATCCTAGGTTTCTTTTTAATACAGTTGCTAAACTCACACAGGATCATAGCTCTATCGAGCCAACCATTCCCCAAGCTCTTAGTAGTGATGACTTCATGCAAATCTTTATAAATAAAATAGACTCTATAAAAAATAAAATAATTGGGAACCTTCCCAATATGCTTGCTTCCTCCCTAGTTAATGAGGCAACATCAAAAATGGTTGAACCTAATATACGCTTAAACTGCTTTAATGCAGCCGAACCTTCTGATGTCCTAAAATTATTAGCTTCATCTAAACCTTCAACTTGCGTTTTAGACCCAATCCCAACTAAACTCTTAAAAGAAGTTTTCCCTCTGATCGCTGCTCCAATTTTAGATATAATGAATCTATCCTTAGTCAATGGATATGTACCACAGGAGTTTAAGATTGCTGTAATTAAACCTCTACTTAAGAAACCCTCTCTTGATCAAAACGACTTAATTAACTATAGACCGATATCTAATCTTCCCTTCTTATCTAAAATTCTGGAGAAAATAGTTGCACACCAGATATGTGATCATTTAAACAATAATGAGCTGTTTGAGATGTTTCAGTCAGGCTTTAGAGCTCATCACAGCATTGAAACAGCTCTGGTGAAGGTTACTAATGATATTCTCATAGCCTCAGACAATGGACTGGTGACCATTCTGGTCCTGTTAGATCTCAGTGCTGCCTTTGACACTGTTGATCACAATATTCTCATAGAAAGGTTTCAAAGTGTCGGTATAATAGGAACAGCACTAGGTTGGTTTAAATCTTATTTGTCTAATAGATTTCAGTTTGTTCAGATAAATGATAAATCTTCCTCAACCTCAATAGTTACTTGCGGAGTACCACAGGGTTCAGTGCTTGGGCCGATTCTTTTTACTACATATATGCTTCCTAATGGTAAAATATTTAGACAGCATGGGATAAAATTCCATAGTTACGCTGATGATACACAGCTATATCTATCCATAAATCCTGATTAATCCAATCAGTTAAGTAGACTACAGGCATGTCTGGAAGACATAAAAACTTGGATGACTCTAAACTTCTTGCTTCTGAATTCTGATAAAACAGAAGTTGTCGTCTTTGGACTGGAATCTCTGAAAAAGAAACTACTTTAGTCAACCCCTTCACCTAGACGGCATTAAATTAGCCTCCAGTAATAAAGCAAAGAACCTCGGTGTTATTTTTGACCAAGATATGTCATTTAGATCTCACATTAAAGAAGTCTCTAGGATTTCCTTTTTTCACCTTAGGAATATTGCAAAAATTAGAACCATCCTGTCCAGGAATGATGCTGAAAAACTAGTCCATGCCTTTATTACTTCAAGACTGGATTACTGTAACTCTTTATTATCAGGTAGTCCACAGAAAACAATTAAAAGTCTTGAGTTAGTCCAAAATGCTCCTGCTAGGATTCTGATGAATATTAGAATCAGAATCAGAATCAGCTTTGATGGCCAAGTATGACACATACAAGGAATTTGACTCCGGCAACTTTTCTCTCCAGTACAGAACTTAAATAAGTGAAATAAAAAAACAGAAAAAATAAATAAATAAATACAAATAAAAATAAAGGATAATATATACACCAAACCAGGGTTATTGTACAGTAAGTATATACAGTAAGTATATACAGCAGTGCAGAGATTTAGTTTATTGTTCATGTGAGTGGACACACACTCTGTGACTATTCAGAGTTCATCAGAGCGACAGCCTGGGTGAAGAAACTGTTCTTGTGTCGGGTGGTTTTGGCGTACAGCGCTCTGTAACGCCGGCCTGAGGGGAGGAGCCTAAACAGATTGTGGCCAGGGTGTGAGGGGTCAGTGGTGATTTTTCTGGCCCGCTTCCTGACCCTGGCCCGGAAAAGGTCCTCAATGGAGGGAAGATCAGTACCTATGATCCTCTCTGAGGACCTGACTGTTCTCTGCAGTCTGTCCCTGTCTTGCCTGGTGGCGGATCCGAACCAGACAGAGATGGATGAGGTCAGGACAGACTGGACTATTGCTGTGTAGAATATGGTCAGCAGTTCCTGAGGCAGGTTGAACTTTCTGAGCTGACGCAGAAAGTACAGCCTTTGCTGGGCCTTCTTCCTTATAGAGTCAATGTGGGAGGTCCACTTCAGGTCCCGTGTGATGGTGGATCCTAGGAACCTGAAAGACTCTACTGTGGGGACTGGCCTGTTGGTGATTATGAGAGGAGATGTTGCAGGGGGTCTCTTCCTGAAGTCGACTGTCATCTCCACAGTTTTGAGCGGGTTTAGCTCCAGGTGGTTCTGACTGCACCAGAGGACCAGCTGTTCCACCTCCCTTCTGTATGCAGACTCGTCGCCGTCACGGATGAGTCCAATGACGGTGGTGTCATCTGCAAACTTCAGGAGTTTCACAGAAGGGTCTCTTGACGTGCAATCAGTGGTGTAAAGGGAGAAAAGCAGTGGGGAGAGAACACATCCCTGGGGGGCGCCGATGCTGAGGGACCGGGTGCTGGATATGAAGTTACCCAGTTTCACCTGCTGCCTCCTGTCAGTCAGGAAACTGGTAATCCACTGACAGGTGGAGGGAGGCACGGTGAGCTGGGACAGTTTTTGGTGGAGGAGCTCTGGGACGATGGTGTTAAATGCAGAGCTGAAGTCCACAAACAGGACCCGAGCGTAGGTACCTGCAAAGTCTAGGTGGTGCAGGATGTAGTGGAGAGCCGTGTTGACTGCATCGTCCACTGACCTGTTTGCTCTATAGGCGAACTGCAGGGGGTCTAGCAGGGGATCCGTGATTTCCTTCAGGTGGGACAGCACCAGTCGCTCAAAGGATTTCATGACCACAGATGTCAGGGCAACTGGTCTGTAGTCATTTAATCCTGTGACAGGGGACTTCTTGGGAACCGGGATGATGGTGGAGCGTTTGAGGCAGGAGGGGACCTGACACAGCTCCAGGGAGTTATTGAAGATCTGAGTGAAGATGGGAGCCAGCTGGTCAGCACAGACTTTCAGACAGGACGGAGACACTCCATCAGGACCTGATGCCTTCTTAGGGCGCTTTCACATGGTACGGGAGTCCGTACTCGGGTACGGTATTTGGTCAAAATCCACTTATTTCGTACCATGTGAACACAGACTGTACCGTGCCAGGATACGGCCAGAGAGACCTGCCTTGGAGGTAGTATCCGAGTCCAGGTACGGGCGGCCACGTATCATGTGAACACAACCCGTACTCTGGCCGCACTCAAGACAATAGACGCGCTCCACGCGGAAATGACGACACCGCCGGCCGAAATTACAGAATCACCTCGCGACCATACAAATACCAAAACAACGCGATTCAAGCATCCCACAGCAACACAGCAGATTACAAAACGGCGGGTTTACTACAACACTCACCCTGTAGATGGCTTCAGGTAGCAGCTGACCAGTAGACCAGTTTGTTTACATTCTAGCCTGTCACTCGTTTTATGACGTCGGTACTTCTCACTCCCTTGTTTGTTGGAGAACTACAGACTTATTTGTATACCGCCACCTGCTGTTTATTTGTAGTAAAACACTGGATTCAAATATGGGCAGAGATCCGTGACATGTGAACAGAAAAAATTAGCATTTTCTCTGGCCGTTTTCTGGTACGGCCACACATGTGAAAACGGCCTTAATCCTCTGTCTCTGAAATAGTTGGCGCACATCCTGTTCACAGATCGTCAGCGCAGGCAGGGGGTCAGGAATGGGGATGGTTTTGGGTGATGCTAGGCCTTTTGTGATGGAGATGGTGGGGGAGGTGGAAGGTGTGAAAGTTGTTTCAAACCTGGAGAAAAAGTTGTTGAGGTCCTCAGCCAGGCGGGGGCTCCCCACAGGATGGTCTCCTGAAGATGGTAATGGTCTGCAGGCCCTTCCAAACTGCAGAAGAGTCGTTGGCAGAAAAACACTCCCTCAGTTTTTCACTGTAGATCCTTTTTTCTGCCTTGATCTCCTTTGTCAGCTTGTTCCTGGCCTGCTTGTATAGGTCCCGATCCCCACTCCTGTAGGCCTCCTCCTTGTCCTGGCGTAGCCGTCTCAGTTCTGCAGTGAACCATGGTTTATTGTTGTTGAACGTGCAGAAGGTTTTGGTCTGCACACACATGTCCTCACAAAAGCTGATGTAAGATGTCACAGTGTCAGTCAGTTCGTCCAGGTCTAAGGCTGCTGCTTCAAAGACGCTCCAATCAGTGCAGTCAAAGCAGGCCTGTAACTGCATCTTTGATTCATCTGTCCATCTCTTCACAGTTCTTACTACAGGCTTAGCAGATTTCAGCTTCTGCTTGTAAGTTGGGATGAGGTGGACCAGACAGTGGTCAGAAAGTCGCAAAGCAGCACGGGGGACAGAGCGATATACATTCTTTATTGTGGTGTAGCAGTGGTCCAAAGTGTTCATGTCCCTGGTGGGACACGTCACGTGTTGTCTATATTAAGGCAGTTCAAGTTTGAGATTTGCTCTATTAAAATCCCCGAGAATGATTAGCAGAGAGTCCGGGTGAGTTTTCTCCACGTCTGTGATCTGGTCGGCGAGGTGATGTAACGCCTCCGTAACACACGCCTGCGGTGGAATGTATACAGCGACCAGCACAAACGAGGCGAACTCCCGCGGTGAATAAAATGGTTTACAGTTTATGAAGAAAGACTCTAGGTGAGGGCTGCATGTCTTCTTTAACACTGTGACATCTGTACACCAACCTTCGTTAATGTAGAAACACGTTCCTCCTCCCTTTGACTTCCCAGACAGTTCCACGCAGCGGTCCGCTCGGAACAGCTGGAAGCGCGGCAGCTGTAGTGCGCTGTCCGGGATGTGTTCACTGGACCAGGTTTCAGTGAAGCAAAAGGCGGCAGAACGACGAAAGTCTGAGTTCTTGGATAGGAGAAGGAGCAATTCATCCATTTTGTTAGGCAGAGAGCGAACGTTCCCCAGGTGTATGGATGGGAGAGCGGTGCGTAATCCCCGCTGTCGCAATTTAACGAGCACACCAGCTCGTTTCCCTCGTCGGCGTCTCCGTCTAAATCCACAGAGCGCTGCTGCTCCTCCAGTCAGAATCTCCATAAAGTAGTCTGGTTGATTAAAAACCGGTGAAAAAAGTCCGGCACTGGCTAGCCCTAATTGTAGTATTTCCTCTCTGCTCATTTTAATAGCAGAGGGAGTGCAGAAAACTACGCAAAAAAGTAAAATTGTATCAAGTACTAGGGAGCGAAGTACCGAGGCGTCCATCCGCGGCGCCATCTTAGATCTAAGAAGAGATCACATTTCCCCTGTTTTAGCTTCTCTTCACTGGCTCCCAGTAAAATCTAGAATAGAATTCAAGATCCTCCTTCTGACAAATAAAGCTCTTAATAATGTAGCTCCCTCATACATAAGAGACCTGATTGTTCCATATGTTCCTAACAGGGACCTTCGCTCTCAGACTGCAGGTTTACTGGTAGTTCCTAGGATTTCTAAAAGTAGAATGGGTGGCAGATCTTTCAGCTATCAGGCTCCCCTCCTATGGAACAGGCTCCCAGGGTTGGTTTGTGAAGCAGACAATTTGTATATCTTTAAAACTAGGCTTAAAACTTTCCTCTTTGACAAAGCTTACAGTTAGAGATATGTTAATAGGTAGTTAGAGACAGGTTAGACAGGTAGCTAGGAAGAGATAGGTTAATGTTAGTAGCTAGGTAGAGTGTCAAAAGCTAGGAAGAGATAGGAAGAGGTAGAGTAGCTAGGTAGAGATAGGTTAATGTAAGCCAGGTAGAAAGTGTTAGTAGCTAGGTCTCCTAGTAGCTAGGAGACAGGTTAATGTTAGTAGCTATGCTGCTTTAGGCTAGGCTGTTGGAGGACATTATTAGGGTCTGTTCCTACTTTCTCTCCTACTTCTCCCCAACTGCATGATGTGCTGTCAATTCAAGCGCTAACCTGTTTTCTCTTAGTCTCTTCCTACAGTAGGTGCTCCTGACCCGCCCTGCTTGACGACCCTGACTAAGATGGCATTGCAGTGACGGAAAGTTCTCCACGTCCTGCAACAAACTTCTGCATCAGTTGTGTTGTTCTTTCTGTGTCTCTGTTCTGTGTCTCTGTTCTGTATTCTCCAAACCACAGACGGTCTCGGCAGATGACCGCTTGTGCTGAGCCTGGTTCTGCCGGAGGTTTCTTCCTGTTAAAAGGGAGTTTTACCTTTCCACTGTCGCTTTGTGCTTGCTCAGTGTGAGGGATTGCTGGAATTACACGACGCAATCTTCTGTGGTTCTCTAATTTCTACATTAAACATTGTATTGTAATAACTCTTCTTGTAAAGTGCCTTGAGATTACATCTGTTGTGAAACGGCGCTATATAAATAAACTGAATTGAAATTGAATTAAACTAATTACTCATATAATTCCAGGTCATCAAGCAAGTCCATACCAATCTCATCTCCATACAGTTCTTCTCTTCCATCCCCAGCTCGCCGAATCAAGTCTGCATCAGGCCCGTAGGTGACCTCTGCATCAACTTAGCTAAGGTGACCTCTTGTCCCTGCTGCAGAGTCCAAACGACGGCCCCTAACAAAAACTAAAACACAGAAATTATCAACGTCTTTTTTGCTCTGGAGCCCCAGAGATTTGAAGAATGTCATCCTCTCAATTTCTCCACGTGCAATGATTAGATAAATGATGAAACAGAAAGTGTCCAAGTACAGTTTTTTAGAAATTGAGTCTACTGCTCTCAGGTTTTCTCCTTCAGCAGCGGTGGGTTTGTCCAGAATCGGTCCTGTCACCCTCTTGCAATGACTGGCGTGCACCCAAGTTGCTCTCTCTGCGACTTTCACAGCAGTGAAGGTTACAAGCAGAACTTGGAACTGTCCCTGCCAGCGCTTTGACTTCAAGCTCCTTAATCAAAACCCAGTCTCCAGGTCTGATCAGATGAAGTGGTCCTACTGCCACTTTAGCGAGGGCGTCCTTCACCTACTGGTGCACCTGTTCAAGAGTCTTGGACAGATTTTGACAGTAAGTGATCATAGCATCCTCACAGAGGTCTGTAGAGAGATGCGACTTTCCAGGTGAAATCAAACCCATCTTAGGAGGTTTGCCAAAAATAATCTCAAAAGGATTCAGGTAATTTTTTGTCTCATCCTCATGTAAAACAAAGGCAAAGCTTTGACCCAAGAAGGTCCTGTTTCCTCACAGCACTTAACCAGCTCGGCTTTAAGCATGCCATTTCTCGTTTTACAGTGCCCCCCGATGCGGATGGTACGCACAGTCTATGGATAATTTCACTCCCAAAAAATCACCAATCTCTTCAAGAGACTTGCCCACATAATGTCTGCCATTGTCACAAGTGATTCTTTCTGGGATACCCCATCTGGGTATTACGTCTACCAAATAATCTTTCACTACTGCAGCAGTGTCAGCATGTTTAGAAGGGAACTATATTTTTTACCTTCAGCAGGCTCAAGCTCAAAGAAGTCCATTATGAGGTGTTCAAAAGGAAGAGCCGGATGACCAGCAGGTTGAATGGACACTGCTCAACCTGCAGTATTTGTGGTACAAACCATGTATGAATGACAATATTTTTCAGCGAGAGAGGTGAATCCTCTTGTAAACCAATGTGTAGCAACTAGATCAAACATTCCAGTTTTGGAACAATGACTGGATTTTGCAAAAACTGAAAAGAAATGTCTAGGAAGACACGGCTGATTTTCAACAGAAAACCACACTCCCTCTTCTTTTGTACAACCTGCCTTTTTCCATGCTTTTATCTCGGAAGGGTTGGCAAAACTCTGCACAGCAGTCAAATCCATCATGTCGACCGACTCTTCTGTCCTCTCGATAGCAGCACAGGTAGTCGTCAGTGGTTGAACTGCGGCAGCTTTGGCGACAGCATCTGCTCTTGCATTTCAAAGGGAAACTGTCTCTCTGGACGCAGAGTGTCAATGCTCAATGCTACAAAAAAGTGGACCACGTCCACTGCTTAGCTGCTGTCAATGTATATGGTAGCCATTTTATCTTTAGCCAGCTCACAAGCCTTCGTCAAAGTAATCAGTTCTGCGGTCTGCGCAGAGAAATGAGATGGAAGACTTCCTGCAGGCAAAGTACAATGATCAGAGCAAATTGCAAAGCCAACTCTATTTTTCCCCAATGAGTCTCTGAAAGCTGAACCATCCACCTATAGAATCATGTCTTGGTTCTGCAAGGGCTTGTCATTCAAATCTGGACGGGGTGTGCACGGTACTCTCCTGCTCTCAGTGAGGACGCACACTTTTTTCTCTCCCTCCTCCTCCTGTGTCTTATCCCACAGCTCTGTGTCCTGTGCATCTATCTGGAGTGTCTTTTTGCATTTTTCTCCAATCCAAACTGAACAAGTGAAAGATGGAGTTGGTCAGCTGGTCTCTGATTGCTGGGACGTAGACAGGATGCTGCAAGAAGAGATCTGGCCGGCGCGCTGGGACTCATCCGCAATTTGTCATCGGACTTGGAGAAACTGACGGTGTGGATTGGTGCAACTTGAAATTAATTGGATTTGGAACTTTAATCGGGACTGACTGAAGGGTAAAGAGGCAACTTGCTCTCCCTGCTATCAAAATAATTATTGTTTTGGCTCCCATGAAGACCTTCAACTGGGTCCACAATCAAATACCCGTGAGAGGAATGTAAACAGTCTCCTACCCGTCCACCTGCATCTACTGATGTACACACTGACATGGAATTCATCAGACACACACACACACAACGTCTCGCTTTCTCCTAAGTTCTCCTGCCCACTCCATGAAGCAGGCTTGCTGTGCGCTTAAGTGCTGCACACGGAATTATGGACTGGAGTTCCCGAGCCCGCCTAACCTTCCTTCATGTTATCATTGTGAATGTATGAATATGTGCTTCAATGTTTTAGGTGTGGTTGTTTTTTTCCATTACCTGTGTTGTGAGTCTGAGTACGGACTCAAAACACAGTTGAGGTTTTTTTTTCCCTCACCGTGGAACCCTACCCCCGATGTGTCTCCCTTTCTGTCTGCATGCATGGGAGCGGTGCTGTTGCAGCTGCAAGCCCTTCAGTGACCTGGATCTGTTTGTTTTGTTTGTAATGATATTGGACAGATTGTACTGTAAATTGTGAATTTCTCCATTGTGAGATTAATAAGGGCTTATCTTATCTTACTTCTAACTCTCCTTGACAGTCATGGGGGTCCCCGTTGTCCTCAGTGGGCAGCAACCTGGCAGGATTAAGAATATTACACAGTTTCACTGTTATGTTAGGGAAATCTAACAAGACAGAAGTGTACCTGAGCCATCTAGCCATTGAAAAGCGTGAAGTCCTCTGCTCCAACAAAATTAGGCCATATTATGTGGCACAACCATAGCAAGTGGACAATACATTACATTGTCCATCACAGCCAAAACTGCTTTCTCTGCTGCTGCTACGGCTCTCAGACGTCCTGGAATACCCACTGCCACTCAATCCAGTTTAACAGAGTAGTAAGCCACGGGGCAACCATTTTTCTCCTCAACCATCTGAAAAAATGGTTTCTCTGCATCTGGTAAAGCCAGAACGGGAGAGCTTTGTAAAGCTCTCTTCAGCTCCTCAAATTACCCTCAGGGGTCATTTGAGGAGCTGAAGGACGCCCAGTCTGAAGAGCAATCTCCATGGTAACGCAGGAGGTGGACCATCATTATCAAAACACTCTGACCATGACTTGGGTAAAAGCGTCACTCAATAAGACTAACATTCAAACTAATACTACAACATTAAGTAAACACAGTTGATTACAAAGTCAGATAAATCATAACACAAAATTTTCCATCATAAGTTACTTGTTAGAAAACAAAAAGTTAGAGTGAAGTAAAAATTGCAAAGTATTTATTCAATTCAATCACTTTTATTTATATAGTGCCAATTCAGAACAAATGCCGTCTCCAGGCACTTTACAACCAATGTTATTTCAATAAAATTATACAAACATTCCAATCAGTTAAAAGTTTTCTATGTAAGGAATCCCAGCAGATTGAGATGAGTCATCGACGTGAGGTTGTGCTCGGATCATGCAGACTCCCAACACAGCAATTCCTCAGCAATCCCTCATACTGAGCTAGCATATAGCAACAGTAGAGAGGAAAAACTCCCCTTTAACAGGAAGACACCTCCGGCAGAACCGTGCTCAGTACAAGCAGTCATCTGCCACGACCATATGAGAAGAAAGAGAAGAGACAGCATGGAGGATACTCTGTGACTTTGAGCATCGTCTGGACCGGTGTTCCCCATCCAGCAGGGGACTTTATAGTTGAACATGGTAGCAGACCGTGTAGAGCTTCTATGGGGAGAAAAATACTAAGAGAAAACTGGGTTAACAATCGTAATAACAGCAGAAAAAATATCTGGAGAGTGGTAGAAGAGAAAAGTAGAAGAGAGAAGAAAAGTGGTCAGTCTGCTCAGGATAACCTAAGCCATTCTAACTATAAGCTTTATCAAAAAGGAAGGTTTTAAGCCTAGTCTTGAACAGACAGAGTATCTGCCTCATGGACTAAAACTGGGAGCCGGTTCCACAGGAGACGAGCCTGATAACTAATAGATCTGTCTCCCATTCTTCTTTTAGAAATCTAAGGAACTACCAGTGGACCTGCATTCTGACAACGAAGTGCTATGTTAGGAACATATGGAACAATCAGATCTTTGATGTACGATGGAGCGTGATTATTAAGGGTTTTATATGTAAGGATAAGCATCTTAAACTCTATTCTGGATTTAACAGGGAGCCAATGGAGGGAAGCTAAAACAGGAGAAATATTATTATTTATTCTTTTTAATATTCATCAGAACTCTTGCTGCAGCATTTTGGATCAACTGACGGCTTTTAATTACGTTTAGTGGACTTTCTGATAATAAGGAATTACAATAGTCCAGCCTTGAAGTAAAAAATGCATGGACTAGTTTCTCTGCATCAATCCTGGACAGGATCTATCTAATTTTAGCAATATTCCAGAGGTGACAGAAAGAATGTGGGTGCCGCTTCAAGCACCTACTCAATGTAGCAGAAGCATTCTGCATTATGGTGTATGGCAAAGTCATCCCAAACATATACATGTCATTATCGATTCTGAATCTCCAGATTTGGATTCAAACTGATTTTTTATACATGAATCAATACCCAAACGTCCTGTAAATTACCTTGAGATGACATCTGTTTTGAATTGGCGCTATATAAATAAACTGAATCTAAAACTAAATAGTAGCAACTGTGAGAACAATATGACCTCTTGGAACTACACTAATGTTGGCATTTCATTGATGCTGTTAAGTACTTGATTATCTGCAGTTGATAATCAAAAATACTTACCATTCACACCTTAACTCAGTGCTTCTCAAATGGTGGGGTGGTCAGGGGGGCATCAGATCGCAGCTTATCAACTCTTTCTGTCAACTCAGGCTTTGATCCTTAAGCTATGATTAATCCACACGCGCATGCACATAAAAGAATGACGTCGACACTGAACAACCAATCGCGTTCGATATGGACAGAGCGAGAGCTATATACTTTTCAACAGAGGAGCAAGAGATAATTCTTCAGAAATATGAAGAATATAGAAGTATTTTTCAAGCACGCAGTAACACTGGATCTGCTGCCAAAGCAAGAGGACAATCTTGGTGGAAGATTGCTGATTGCGTTAATGCGTAGGTTAAACAATTAATGTACATTTATGTAGGCTTATCAAATATATTAAATACTAAAATGAAAATGTATTTGTGTATATATATATATATATATATATATATATATATATATAATATAGTATATGTGTGTAGATGTATGTAAAATGTGAATGTATAGGCCATTGCATCCCAAGAAAGATTGATATTCATTGATTTTTAGATGCAACCCCAACTCCAAACGTTCTTGGCATCAGATCAAGACAAAATATAAAAATATAATTCAAAGTGGTGAGTATTTACCATAACCTTTTATTATTTTTTTTGAACATTTAATCACAAACACTTGTTTGCAGAAAACAGACAAAAATGTGAAATGAGGAAAACTGGGGGAGGGCCACTTCCTCAAGATTACACTGTGGCTCTGAGCAACAATAAGGGGCGGCCGATTATGGATGCGCTACAGTAAGGGTAAGGCTTCAACGAGTCACATTTGTTATGTGCGGCTCAAGAAGTTCACAAAGATAAGACATTCCTTCCGTGGAAAATCAGTATCTTTCATACAAGTAAGCATCAGGAAAGTCAAATGGATTTTGTCTGTCCCTAAAAACTCTTTCTCTACGAAGTGCTCGTCTAACAATTTGCGCGGAGATGTCCACAGGATTTGGGAGAAAAGGAGAAGCCATTGCAATAGAGATAAGATGCTGGGAATTAGTTACGTCACATATATATTTCTTTGCTCACAGCTGATTGGTCAAACTTCAGTCTGAACCTTAACCTGCCCCGGAGCAGGTTAGCCGTGCAGCGTGAGATATCATGGCAACGAACATCGATCAAAGCCGAGCTACTTTCATAGTACTTAAAACCCAGGGTTGGTGGAAACTAAGCTGAAACATAGCTGCCTAGCCACCTAATCCGGCTTCATGGTACAGGCCCCTGGTGGCTCCCGCTCCTGTAAGGCTGCTCGTTTGCTGTTACCAGGGGTCGGCCCGCCTCTCCATGCAGACACACTAAACCTGCCCGCCGTAGCGGGAAAACTCACAGAACCACAGACGCTCCCATCCCCGAAAAAAACCCCCAAAACAAACAAGTTGACACTTAGTGTAAGGAAGAGAGATATTTATGAGTCGGGGGAAGATCCTTCTATAAATTCTGTAAGCCCACGGTGACGACCAGTGATAGCAAGCTTAGCATTAGAAACAAGAAGAACAGACACCACAATTACACACTTTTTCGGTTTAATAAATATGTCTAGAATGGAAAAAGCAGAATTCAGAAAAATCTAAATAGAAAAAGTGGAACCTGTGAAATAAAGGATTTCTAACATAATAAATTGATTTGAAGTGATAAACAGATTAAGCTGACAGGTTATCAATTAACACAGTTTAAAAAAGCTTTAATATTCAACATTAGTTTAAAAATGCACATCCCATTGAATCATTTGAACTGTTTCTGTTCTGAGCATCACTCAGACCGAGCAGTTTGGAACCAACGGAGTTAATAAACTGAACTTGAAAATAGTGTCAAGACCTAAAAAAAATTAAATGAGCTGCAATCATTTGAAGTAGTTGTATCTTATTTAATTAATCTTTTTTCATAATCACTAGCATATGCAGTGTGCTGGTGCCGGTTTGTATCAATAATTAATAAATATTTTTACATATCAATCTGGTTGAGATGGGGGGATGGGGGGGGCGTGGAAAAAAAATCCTTTCTCTAGGGGGGGGGGCATGGCAGAAAATAATTGAGAAACACTGCCTTAACTCAATAATTCTAGTCTGAACTGAGACACTAACACACAGTTTGAGCTTTATGAAGATGTCTTTATGCAAACACTAAATAATTACTTTTTTTACACAAGCTGAAAATCTCAACACTACAATTGGAGATGAATTCAGTTCAATTTAATAATACGTAATTTATCATAAAAGGGAATTAGATGTCATAGCTCATATCATTATATCAGGTATCTTCATTCAGAGGTTTCTTCAGATTTGCTACAAGACTCATGCTGATGGAGATCATTCCTGCCCACATCATCACCATCAACAATAACTCTTAAGATGGTGCTACATGACAGTCTCAGTCATAAAATGCTAATAGCTAGATTCCCAGGCAGCACAGACAATGTTCCACAGTGGCATGTTCCGGATGACACCATCAACTGTTAGCAATAACTGTGAATCCACCTCAGTTGCTTTTCCCGCTCCTCTTTAAATCTGTCTGGCTGTATGGTTATAGAGCCAGACAGAAAGACAGAGTGGAATGGAAGAGGTGGCTGGAATTTACTTCTCTCGTTGCTCTTTGGTGCACCTTTGAATCCTTGAGGCCTCCTTTTTAACTCCCTCGCTATTTGTGATTGTAGTTGAAATATTTGTGTGGTTGAGGCGCTAATCAGCTGTTCCTGACTGAAAAAGTGAAAATATAAAAAAAAAACATCTTGTCCAAGGTTATCCAGTAAAACAACTGGCCAAAAGTAATAAAGAAAAATACATACATGTTTCACGTGCACAGAATCCCCAACCAGAGAAAATAATTGTTTAAACAACCAACACCTGAACTAGCAAAAGCCTAAAAAAAGAACAAATCAGAATTGAAGTAACAGAGCTACTCCAACATGAGTGGTTCACTCCTAGAGTTCAGGCTATAAAATAAAGATTAAAGATGTTGGAGCCCGTCACAATAAGATGGTAAGTCAAATAATTTAGGTTATGTTGCTTTATTCCTTTTTAGCAGAGGTGTGGACTCGAGTCACATGACTAGGACTCAACTCAGACTACATCACTAGAACTCTTTTCCCTTTAAACATCAGCAGCGAATCTGTTAAATTATAGTTCAAAGGAAAAGCTTTACATAGAACATTTAATTACGTATTTTGAAGTGTAAGACTTGGGACTTGAAATTGGCCTTCATTGACTTGAGACTTGATTCAAACTGGCCTGTATTTACTTGAGATTTGACTTGAGACTTGCGGGTAATGACTTGAGACTTACTTGAGACTTGCAAAGCAATGAAATGGTCCTGCCTCTGCTTTTTAGCATGTTGTGTCTACTCATTAATTAACATTATATTAGGGCAGTGCCTGAGCAAAACACATAGTATATCCAGTTAGTTTTTACGGTTTGTTTTATAAAACTTGAAAAAAGAAAAGAAAATTCTAAATACTGTTTTCAGTAGTTAACATCACAGTACATAATCAGACAAAAACTTGGAAGATAATCTGCCAGTTTGCTGAGCTCCCAATTCATACTTAGGAGCACCTATCAGGGGTACTGTGCAAGCTTTGTGTTGTGACTTTGTTTAAAATGCAATTGAAACTGTAGATTGATTCCACACAGAAACATGTTTTCAGGTCTTTATTTTTGTAATAATGATAATTTTCTGTTTACAGCTCATGAAAACACGACTTTTAAGATTAGAATATTAAATAACACGTTCGGTTCTTTTAACCCAGCAGCGTAGTCTCACACACAAAAACTCATATTACCTCTGTATAAATTTAACCAGGTTTAATTAACACTCTGCAAGTGGGACAAAATTTAACCTGAAACAAATCTGAGTTATGTTTTTGGTGGACGCAAACGAAAATAAGTTTGTTTTTGTTTTGTTTTTAATTAGCAATGCATTAAAATAGTTACACACAAATCTGTTCAAAGTCATCAAAATGTACAGCAGTCATCCATTTTGTGGGTTACATTTCATTTATATTTATGTTTTGTTGAAAAATGAATAAATTTAAAAATACTTTTTACTGCTAAAACACATCCGTGAAGGCATCTCCTCTAGAGCTTCCTAACAGTGCTGACAAAAAAGGCTTTTTTTAGCTTTAACTCAAAATCGAATGTACTTAGACTGTTTAAACACTTCGACATTTCAACACTGAAGACAGATTCTTTAAACTGTTCCAAATTTTAACTCAACAAACTGAAATGCAAAATGTTTTGCTTGTTGTGCGTACCTGAATAATTCTGAAATTAAATTCCCCCCTTAAGTTATAACCCCCTACCCTCCCAGTGAATAATTTTTTTACGTTTTCTGGTAAGGGATTGTTTTTTTGCTTTGAATAGTATCTGTGCTGTCTGAAATTCCACAATGTCTCTGAATTTAATAAGTTTTGACTGAAAAAATAATGAAAGATGGTTATATAATGTTCTGGAATGTTTTGCAAACATCATCTGAAGTTTTTGTTTATTCCTCTCAGGACCAGGCTCATTATCCTCGGTCTTCTATCAAGAAATCCGCACTAGGCATTTGATCTCCAGTGTGAACACAGCAGCACTGCTTCTGCACCTGCTGCAGTTTTCTCGCTCATACTGTGTGAATACATTTCTCTTTAGTATTAGGTCTTGTTGTTGATTCTGCATTTGGGTTAAACAATTTACCTTCAAGGCAGTGACGTTAAAGACGGTGAGTGTCCAGTGATGGCTGCTCCAGCCAATGATGCTTTTCACATATGTATTTACGAGCCTAATTAACATCATATTAAAGTGCTGCTCACGTTGACCCTTTATAATTATGGCAAAACAAACAGGCAGTGGCACATTCCCTCACTGAAGAAGAATTCTGATTTTTTTTTTAAAAGATGGAATGGCTCTAGAAAAAAAACAACTGTGAAACTGGGTGAGATTTTTATCTTTTTTGAGTGAGAAAGGTCTGTTCTGTCAAAAATGTTGTAAAGCCAAATTGGCAAGCACATTGCAGCTGCATCCAGTGCAGACTGTGAAACAGGCTTTACTTTAATGAACCATATCAAAAGAGCATCCATAAATTGTCTTGCAGTAAAGCATTTGGATCAGCTGACATGCATAAATTCAAAAGTGGCATAAAGTCAAGCCATCAACCTGGACAATGTGTACAACCAGTGCAGACAGGAGAAGGACAGACAGGGACAATAAGGTCAAATTTAGGTCCTAAATAAGATTTGTGCTCATCTAGTAATGTATCTACAATTTTCATATATGAATATTAATCATAAAATAGTAAAGAAATTACAAATAAAAGTAATTAATAATATAATAATAATAATATATATATAATAATAATTACTGTATTTTGCAGACAAAGAGTTATAGGACTTTCTTCCCAGACCACAGTAGGACCCTCTCTTCTAGTGCACAGCAGGAGCTTCACACACTGGCTCATAGGCCTATTCATAATACAAGTCAGACCTTTATAGTAAAAATCTTGTGTGTTTCCAAAATTGGAGTTTATAGTTGGCTTGGTTTGGTAGGCGGTACAGGTTTTGCTTTAGTTATAATTAAATATTTATTCTAACAACTAACTATCATTTAGTATTTAAATACTAAATGATAGTTGAATGAAACTTTATTACCCCTGTAGTCAACGATAACTATGGTAGTCTGATTGTGTGGGCTGCTTTTTCGGCTTCAAGACCTGTAACACTTGTTGTAGTTAATGTGGCCCTGAATTCCACTCTCCTGTATAATATTGTTCAAAATATGCCCCTTGGATAACAATAGTTCATAATCAAGTTCATAATTTGTCCCAAACCACACCTGCAAGTCTTAAGACTGGATAACATGGTAGGATTTTAAAATAGTCAAATGATTTCCAAACCTTAAGGGACTACACACGGTAAGAAAAAATGTGGATAAAACAGTTTTGTCCTACAGTGTGTGATGTCACACGTCAATGATGAGACACCACCGGCAAACCAATTTTACTCTAAAACATTCCAGTGTCAGACAGGAAATCTCACAAAGCCTCATGATATAAAACTTGACAAGTAAAGTCAAATATATACAGAAATATTTGGAGGTGAAATATTTATTTTTTCACTCAAAAACATCTATACACACTTTGCCCTCACTGATTTATGTTTCTTTGCTATTTTTAAGCATAGAGTTAAGACTGGTTCACACTTCCTTGCGATTGAAAAAGGTAGAATAAGGCCCAAATCAGAAAGACTTTGCCATGTGAACCAGTCTTTACTCGCAACACATCAAAAATAATGTGTTGGAGTAGCTGAGTCAAAGTAGATGATATGCCCTTAAATAAATCAAATAAATCCCAATTATTATTTCCAAGTTCCTAACATACTTTTTGCTACTTCTTTGCGCTGCCTCTCCTGTTCCTGCTGGCTGCTAAGTGTTCTTGCCTGGTGCTAACTTGGACCATTCCCCTGACCTTTATTTTAAGGATCATGGACAAAGGACATATCCCAATCCTCAAATTGTTACATCTTCTAAGATTCTAAGATAAAATTCAAAGTTGTTTAATTATTTGAATAATAAATGGAACAAAAGAGCAAAAACATGTGATCGTAGTTCAGGTGGAATAACTTTTTCATGGCATTGTAAAATACCAACAGAGTTTTCATTTTGGATACTTGACTGGAAGATGAAAAATAACAGAACAACGTTTTGAAGATTCAATGAGTAACAGTTTTAATAAAAAGCTAATCAGATTGCAGCACTGTTATTCAAACAATCAGAGTAAGACATGGAGCCTTTGTTCAATCTTTCTGATAGGAGCATTCAACTGATGAAACATGTAGAAAGAGGGAGAGATGCAAGAGGGCCCATTTTCACTGTGATTTTCTCACATTGCCCCTATCTCTGTGCCCCCTCTCTATCTCCAGCTGTCCTGTCTCAAGGCTGCTCATCTCCGTCTAATCATCTCCCTCTCTCTCTGCTCACTCTTATGTGAGCTTAAAGTGGGGAGGGAAGAAAAAAAATCATAAAGTGGGAGCAGCTCAACGAACAGGGACAGTCATGTAATGGACTACTCTATCACTGAAACAAGTAGGATGGTATTGTGGTTATGAATGACAGAGGTGATGGCCTGACCAAAGAGAATGGAGTAAGAGGACAGGCAAGATGGTCAGAGAAGTATTGCAGGAAGGTAGGTGCTGTGAGGGGGAAATCAACACACATGATGGAGGGAATAAATGTGGGAGGAAAGACAAAGAATCACATTGAAACGGAAAATAGTCAGCAAGTACCAAAGATTACCTCTATTATTTGAGGCAGATTTGTATGGTACTTTGTGAGATAGAAAGCTGGGGAGATAATAATACCCAGATGGAGCCATGCTAAATCTTAATTTGAATACTCTGTTTGTTGTGACCTTAGCCAAGTTTTCTAACAATTGTATGTTTGCCTGCCAGATCAAAACAATACATTTGAATAAAATCATGCTTTTATAGTTTTAGTGTCCTAAATATCTATTTTTACCTCCACCAAAGTGGTAATGTTTTTTCCGTGATTTGTTAATCTGTCTTTTAGTTAGCAACAAAACTCAAAAAGTTGTTGGTGGATTTGGATTAATCATACAGAAAATCGTCAGCAAAGGGACCAGAGATAGTTGCTACAAATTTGGGGGTGATATGAAAAAGCACTATTATTGAAAAAGTTATTTTCATTTTTAACAACTGAACTAATCATATCAGTGTGAATCATCCTGCTAAAGGTATGTTTTCATGGTCAAGATATATATATATATAAAAATTTGAATTAGATCACAACATCGGGGTGTAGCGAAAGCCATCTTGGTTCATGCCAGTCTTCACTGGTAAACGGACATGCAACTTTACTACTGAAATGCCTTATTTCTGACCTGCTGGGCAGGAAATAAGTTCCCTAAAATTTAGTGCAGATGAAATATTTCTAAAATATCTCTAAAAGCCAGCTTCTGTTGGTTTTTCCAGGAGTACTTGGCTATCAGCCGAACTGCAGCCAGGGCAGTTCTTTAAGAAGACAGCAGAGGCCAATCGTTAGACTCAACATGCAGTCTTTAGCCTACTCATTTTGCAGACAGCAGTGGTGGGTGGAGCAAATATCGATAGTATTCATACCCAAGTGAAATAGATCTTTTACTTTAAATTCCACTCTTTTTTTGCAGTGCTGTTGTTTCAACAAAGAGGAAAGAGCAGAGTAGGCACGCGTTATGCCCCCTCCCCCTTTTGTGTTTTGATGTTGCGCCCTCACGTGACATAAAAACTGAAACAGTCAGGTTTACTTAATATTGTTTAATTATAATATTTTTCTTAATTCTGTCCTGGATTTTAACTATTAAATATCATACATCCCTTAAGGTCATGAAAATTGATTAAGATTTAGCAACTCAATTCAATTCACCTAATTTATTGAAAAGTATAGGTTTTGGCGATACTTGCCAGTATTTACTTGCCATCAGATCGATACCAAGATATGCAGTATCGCACACCACTAGTAGACAGCAAACAGGACTACCAGGTTCAGGAGAACCTAGCTATGCGCCCCAGGTTCACCTTTGGGACATTTTTTTCTTCCCTTTCTTCTGGACCAGACTTTGATCGCTGCTGGTACTGACTGGACAAGTCAATGTAGGATCAATCCTGCTCAATTTATTAGTTTCTTACAATTTAGAAATCGTTTGGGACAGTTGGTTGATATGTATTCAACTCTGAAACTGCTTTTTTTCACTGATGCTGTTGATCACATGCTTTTTGGTTTGCTGAATTTGCTGTGTATTTTAACCCTCTAGGCGCCGGGGTTTTTTCTATAAAATATTCAATTTTGATATCTGTAGTTCAAAATGTTGTAGCTTTAAAATGGTTATAGATAAAGGTACTGTAAATTAGAAAAATCTTCAGTATGATCCAAAGTTTGTGACACGAGCAAAATCATACATCTAACTTGCATATTATGACGTCATCAGGCGTTGGCAGTATTGGATGGCATGACTTTTACAATTTTTTGTTTAAAACTTTTATTTCATCAATAATTTATTTTTTTTTATTTAGATTTTTCTATATATGTATTTTATATTATATTTTATCTATATGTTAAATTTTTTTGGCTTTTTTTCAAGAACAGGTGGATATATCTGTTTATGTCCTTTCTTATGTGGCTTCGTTACTCTATTCACTATATAAAATCAACAGAAAGAAAATATTGGCCACAGAATTTTACAGGTCCGTCCCAAACATAACCAACAGGCTCATCAAATTGTCTGATCCACTGGTGATTCTACTCTTCCTCATCTGTCAAGCAAACCTCGCCAAAATCATCATCATCCTCACTTGCAGCGTGACAGAGAACTTTACTGTTGTTTACTCAATTATAAGCGGTCTTTTTTCTCGCCTGTTTTCGATCGCATCTGCTATTATTTCCACTGATCTTTACATCCCTCCCACCTCGGTCACAATTAGCGTAGTGATGACCACCTTGCTAATCAAACACATACCTTTCTCTCACCGTGAGAACGTGATGCAGAGCTGGAATGTTGCTGCTTTTGGAGCGTCATAGCGAAACGGGACTGGCTGTTGCTGCGGGACATTTTAGATACACTTTCTCCAAGGACAACTGAACAGATCAGATGTAAATATTTCTCTTCAGAATCTGAATAAGCCAATACTTCACGGTGGGGAACTCCGACATCTCGGCCTCATAAGTTTTTATCTTTCTAAAACTCGCTTTCTCTATATTGTGACCGCAGTAGCTGCACCCTGCTCGCGGCGCTGACTTAAAGGCCGATTTACTCTAAAAGTTTCTATGGTAACACACTCAAAAAGGTGTCCAAGATTAAAGGTACACATGTCCGCCATCTCCTGGTGTAAAGCAGTAATTAAATTAGTGGCCCTATATTCAGCTGTGGTTTGTTAAAGTCAGCAATGTTGCTTGTCGCAATATCGCGACTTTGGCGTCTAGAGGGTTAAACTGTTTGAATCCAAGGGGCAAACTCCGCCCGCAGAATGTGAAGCCAACACGGAAGTGACAAAAATTGCAGTTCATCTGCTGGGGGCTGGCTGCAAAAAGGAGCAACTTCCCATTGACTCCCATGTTAAAAAGGCCAACTTTACAGCAAAAATAAACATGTTTACAGCCTGGTTCAAAAAACAATTTTAGGTCAGATAGCTCAGGTTTACCTGAAAAAAAGGGGAATTTTTTTCTAACTCCTCTGTTTATTTGTAATTTAATTGTGAAATTATGAATAATTAGGGGTGTGTCCTTTTGATTGACAGGTCCATCTAGGCTAACGCTGGTGGCTAATGGTGTCTAACTGTACCTAATAGCTTGCTCCGTAGTCTGCTTGCGGAGCTCTTCACAGCCTGGGAATAACGTAAAGACTTCAGTCATTTGGTGTTTCTGAACTCCACTATCAGTTGCCTCTGCAGTTTTTATTCGGTTTTGGATGTTAATCTGCAATTATTGGGCAAAGATGGCTCGCTGTGGTTTTGATTACAGTAACAGACAGTCCAAGAATTTTTTGCTTACGGGGGAGGCTTCTTACCGGCTGAAGCTTAACGAGCTGGGGGGGTCTCTGTCAGGTGGCAGAGATGAATCCTGTTCTGTTCGGAGCTTTTAACTTTTTCTACACGCGAGTTGGAGCAGGCGATCGGTAGCAGCAGAGCAGCAACGTCGGCAGGACCGGGACGCCGCGGGAGACCCGGTCAGGTAGAGCACCTCGAGAGTCCAGAGCGGGAGACGGTTACATCAGACTGGAAGACTACAGAGTTGGACTGTAGACAGACTGGATGATCGCTGGTTAGATCAGTACTGGTTTGAGGAACACAGCTGGAGACATAAACTAATGGATGTCTGATGTGAGGTGAGTCAAAAGCCTTTTATTTTTTTTAGGGGATCTGAATTTTCATGATGACTTTGTGATTACTTTTAGCTGGATGTGTTGTTAAGATAATGCGACTAAGTCCGCACCCTCCACCGATGGTAATGTAAATAACACAATATCAGGCCGTATCGATATGTTTTCTGCTCGAGATGTTTCTGCGTCTAAAGGGATCGTTGTTGAAAAACGGGGTAAAAGTCTCTCAACCGCGGTCTTCTGGCTGAAACTGGCTCCAGCCTACGTTAGCTTCAGTTAGCTCCCGACTAGCTTCTGACTAGCATGTAGCTACGTCGGCTCGGAGCGTTAACCCTCCGCCCCCAGCCTCACAGCGCCACTCTCAGCTCCACCTCTTTGCCCATTTTTGGAGTTTCTGAGAGTGACGAGGCGAGTGACGTGAACAACATGGCGGCGGTGGGAACCGCCCAGCTGGCCTCATTTTTGCTATTCAGAAACCTATGGGGGACGTACCGGAAGGTTAGTCCATTGTTTTATACAGTCTATGTTTGTATGAAGGGCAGGGCCTGACTGTCCCTTTGCCCGTTGACTGTCTTGTGGGTGCCCTGCCACCTCTCTTTCCTTGTTTCTTTACCACTTTTCTTTCCTCATTTTCTCTCCATACATTCTCACGCCCACTCTGTCCAGCTGCTGCACAGTCATGACTCTACACTTGTTCTGTTTTTAGCTCCCAAGCTGGACCTTACCATACCCCCATCTTTGTTGAACCATGCATTTTTCCCTTTTTTAACTCTCTCTCTCTCTCTCGTACATGTACACACACACTCCTCTATCTTTGCTCCCATGATATGATAAAATTGTCGTTTTGAAGTGGTTTCCTGATGTTCATGGTTGTTCCATTTGGTACTATTGGTGTTAACTATTAATTGTTTTGACTAGTTCAACATATTATACCCTTTCTTCAAATCGTTAGTAGTTTAGTTTGTGCAGTAATAGGTTAGGTGGGATTTACTGACCAAATGTTTGGGCTGTAATGTTTTTTTTTGTTTTGTTATGAAATTCTTATATTTTATAGAGAAGTAGTTTGTGCTTATTTATGTTAGTGAGTGCAAGTATACCCCTTCCACTTCATCAAATTCATTCCTTCATAAGAGATGAAAGTGGTGCCCCAAATTTTTTTTGCAAGACTGTGACAATGTTTTACTTTTTTGTCAAAGCTTTTGGGGCCACACCAGCGGTGTGCTACTGGCTTGTAGTCATTCAGGCCGATGAGGAGGGGGAAGATAGTGGTGGTCTTGTGCAGACGGGAATGGTGCATTAGCTAAGTGTAACTCAGGTGACCTAGAACAGCAGGAGTAGTGCTCCTCATGTTTGGACACACCCCTTAAAAGGTGTGTGCCCCAGCTGATTAACAGCTGCTGCCTCTCAGGTACTGAGTCAGACATTCAGTTAGGCTCCTCCAGCGTCTGTGGCTGCGCCAGAGTTTGGCTGCTGTTAATTATCTTTGAAACATTGCTCAATGGTACTGTGAGTCGGTCCATGTTAACCTGGATTAAAGCTGTTCCACGCTACCAGGAAGCAGTGAGGTTTGGTGAAAGGCACACTGATTCAACCTTTTGCAGTAATTCCCTGCTACGAGTTAGTGTCTTGAAAAACCTCATGGCTTTTTTCCCCCTCGGAAATCTTTTTTTTTTCTTTTTCTTTTCCTCTCCATTTTGTATTTATTTCCTTCTCCTTCATGGGATCATGTTGTTTCGCAGAACGGCATCGAGACCGACCCAGACAAGATCAAGACCCTCACTGGCCAGTCCCCAAAAATCTGAAGGAACTGAGGTTCTTCCTTGGATTTGCTGGCTATTACAGAGGGTTTCTTCATGGATATTCAAACATCATGAAAACACTCAGTGATCTCACCTCTGGATATCCACCAGCACAGAAAAAACTAAAGGGAAAGGTCAAGTCTGAGGCTTATCTTAACCCAAAGGAACCTTTCAGAGGGACATGGTCATCAGAGTACCAGACAGCCTTCAAGACCATCATCAGCAAACTCACCTCTGCTCTTTTTTTGGCCTTTGCTGATCTTCAGAGGCCATACATGCTGCACAATGACGCCAGTTCCACCGGGCTTAGTGCAGTACTTTATCAGGAAGGAGCGAAGAGAGTTATTGCTTACGCCAGCAGAGGACTCTCCAGAAGCGAAGCAAGGTATCCTGCCCATAAATTAGAGTTTTTGGCTCTTAAATGGGCAGTGACAGAGAAATTCATTGACTACCTTTATGGGACAGAATTTACCGTCATCACCGACAGCAATCCATTGACGTACCTCCTCACATCTGCTAAGCTCGATGCCACCAGTAATAGATGGCTGTCTGCTTTGTTTGCCTTTGATTTTAAGATCTCTTACAGGGCTGGAAGACAAAATGCCGACCCAGATGGGCTGTCACGTAGACCCCATGGAGAACTGATTGAGGACTATGCATCCCAAAAGGAAGAAGAGAGAATAAACAGGTTCACTCAACAGCATCTGGAGCCGGCAATTGTTGTTCACGATGAGCAAACAACTAAAGCCATCCCAGAGCGACACCTGCTGCGCAGTCCAAATGTTGTAGATCCCAGCCATGCCCTACTGTTGTCCCTATCAGTAAATAATGACAGCACCTGTGAGAGGTGTGTGGCGGAAGTTTCCACCAGAACATACTGCTCCTCTGAACATCCAGACATCCCGACCACTTGACCTGATCTGTAAGGACTTCCTGTCAGTTGCACCAGATGGACGCACAAAGGACATCCTTGTAATGACTTACCATTTTACGAAGTATGCTATTGCTGTGCCCACTCCAAATCATAAGGGGATGACTGTTGCCAAGTGTCCGTGGGACAACTTCTTAGTCCACTATGGGTTTCCAGAAAAAAATCATAGTGACCAAGCCACAGACTTTGAATCCAAGGTCATCCAAGATCTAGTTCGAATGGCAGGAAATCAGAAGACGCCCCCAACCCCATACCACCCAAGAGGAAATCCAGTAGAGAGGTTCAACAGAACTCTTCTTGAGATGTTACGAACTTTGAGAGAACAGGTTATACATAATTGGAAGGACCATGTCAAACCATTATTGCATGCATATAACTGCACAAGGAATGATGCAACAGGGTACTCCCCGTACGAACCTATGTTTGGCCGTCAACCCCCACTTCCTATAGACTTGGCTTTTGGACTGCCGTTGAATGGTGATGACAGATCTAGTTCACATTCACAGTACGTCCAGGAGCTTAGGTCTCACCTGAAAGAAGGGTATAGATTGGTCCATGATAATGCCCAGAAGCTGATGGAACATAACAAGCTCAGATTTGACCGTCGTGTTACTCCTTCAGATCTGACTACAGGAGATCAAGTTCTGGTGAGGAATGTCCGAATGAGAGGCAAACACAAGTTGGCAGACAAATGGGAGCCCACTGTATACATCGTGGTTAGGAGAGCCGGTGACCTACCAGTGTATGCACTAAAGCCAGAAGGTAAAGACAAACCATTGCGTACTCTGCACAGAGACCTCCTTCTTCCTTGTGGCTTTTTATCCGCAACTGAAGAACACCCACCTGTGAAGAAAAAACCTCTCACTCTGCCTCACACAGACCTTAAAAAAGAAGAGGATGATGAGCTGGACAAGGTGTGCTGATACCTATTCCCGCCCCCTTGGAACCATTATCGTTCACCACCATCATTGACCTGCCTGCTGCACAACCATCAGTTCCATCCCCAGAACCATCACCTCCATCGCTGCCTACATCCCCAAGTCTAATGGATCCAAGTGACGAGGATGTTGGAGAGGTAGAAGAGGGAGCCCTGACAACGGAAGAACCAGATGTTGTTGCAGTAACAGACCTTGTTCCAGAACCCAAACCTCTTAAGGTCACCAACATGGAAGAAAGTTTCCCCCAGATTGAACTTTCAGAACGTGATTTGGGTGAACCAGAGCAAGATGAAGCGATAGAACCCATTCCAGAGGCTGATGAAACCCACCAGATCATCTGCAATACCACCTGCCTGGAAAGCCCCTACCGAATAGTATTTACAGCCTACTCCACAGTTTAAACTCAGCATTCACCTTGCCCTACAAGAGCCTCCTCTGAACCAGCTTCGTCGATGTCCGATGCTGAACATGGGATCGGCGGGGAGAATGTAACCCAGGTGACCTAGAGCAGCAGGAGTAGTGCTCCTCATGTTTGGACACACCCGTTAAAAGGGGTGTGTCCCAGCTGATTAACAGCTGCTGCCTCTCAGGTGCTGAGTCAGACATTCAGCTCAGCTCCTCCAGCGTCTGTGGCTGCTCCAGACTTTGGCTGCTGTTCATTATCTTTGAAACATTCCTCAATGGTACTGTGAGGCAGTCCATGTTAACCTGGATTAAAGCTGCTCCACGCTACCAGGGAGCAGTGAGGTTTGGTGAAAGGCACACCGATTCAACCTTTTGCAGTAATTCCCTGCTACGAGTGAGTGTCTTGAAAAACCTCTACCTTTCGGTCAGGTTTTTTTCCCCCTCTGAAATCTTTTTTTCTTTTTCCTTTCCTCTCCATTTTGTATTTTTTTCCTTCTCCCTCCCTCGATGGGATCTCCCTCAGTTCATCATTTGATGGCAAGCTACCCAAGAAAGAACCTTCTGGACTGTTAATGCAACAAACCGTATATTTTGTATCTGTTGAACTTGAAAGGAATCAGAACTGAGTGGAGTAAAAAAATTACATGTACTGTATTTTTTTGTGCATTTGCACTGTTGTGTTTTTTTATATATATCACCGTTCATTTACTTAATTGGGTTAACTTATTGTTTGTTTAAATCTTCAATACAATTTACTTGAATCACATTCTTTGTCAGTCCTTTTTATTCACACAAAGGTTTGACTCAGTAGTCAAACCTACTTCTGATACCTAGTATTCCCTTTAGTGGTTGCCGTCAGTTGTGCCTAGCGTAATTTCCAAAGGGTGTTACATAACGGAGAGGTTGAAGATTGAGGTAAAAACATTAGCCAGCTCATCAGCAAATGCTCTGAGTATGGTCCAGCAGCTTTCCGGGGATTGGACGCTACTCAGGGCTTTGTGTACTTGGCCTGATGTGACCACCAGCAGGGGGAAAAGGGGTTGAGTGATTGAGGTTTGTGTGTATTTCATAGAGGTGGAAGGAGTGGAGAACTCAAAGCATGTGCAGAACACATTAAGTTCATCTGGGAGGCTGTCTTAAGAGCTAATGGTGAGGGTGGGAATAGACTGGTAGTCTGGGATGTCCCTCAATGCTTGCCACAACCTCCTGGGGTCGGCAATAGAGAAGAAGCTCTCCATTTTTTTATACTGCCTCTTGGAAGCTCTTATGGCCTTCTTAAGTCTGTACTGTGCAGCTTTGTGCAGTACTTCACTATTTACACGGGGTTTCTTGTTGGGGAACTTCCTGACTTGTATGGTGGGTATGCTGTTCTCAATACAAGTACCGATGTACCCAGACACATACTCAGCATAGTCCTCAACATTGACAGAAGAGTCCTCCCGAGTGGCTGCAGCTCTAAACACATGTCAGTCTGTCATAGCAAAACAGTCGTGCAGACTGCTTTCAGCCTCTGGTCTCCATAACTCAACCCTCCGTGATGACAGGGTTTGACTTCTTCAGTCTCTGTCTGTAGGCCGGTTACAAGAACAAAGATGTGATCAGTCTCCAAAGGGAGGTTGAGTTGCGGCCTGGAGTGCACCTTATATTTTATTTAGTCCAAGGTGTTTTTGCTCTGGGTGGGAATGTCCACATGCGCGTTGTATTTTTCGGAGTACAGTCCGTAAATTGCACTGGTTAAAATCACCAGCCACATATGAAACGGCATCAGGGTGATCTGTTTGCATTGCGCTGATGATGTCATTGAGCTTGCAATGTCTGTCTGTGTATTTAGCATGCGGGTGAATGTACACGGCAGCCAAATATACACATGTAAATTGCCTTGGTAGATAAACGAGGCGACATCTCAACAGTAAAAACTCCAGATCTGGGGCCGTATTCACAAAGACTCTTACTTACCGCTAGGTGTTACTCCTAACTCGCGCTAAAGGGTCTTACGTAGGAGTTGTCGTTTAAAACCTATTCACAAACGCACTAAGAACTACTTTTATGTAGGACAAATCCCTAAAAGTAAGATAAGAGTGATGTCCCATTGCTATGGAAAACGTCATTTCCTATGCATGAGTAAATAGATGGACAGCAGTGTGATTGGTTGTTGAATGACACGTGTGAAACCAGGAAATAGAAAACTTCAATGTCGATTAAAGCGTAATTATGAACAGCACAAATAGCAGAAATAATGCATGAGGACATATTTGTGTCGGCCACGAGACTGACACTTCATACAACTTACACACAATAGCCTACTTACAGAGAGTGAAGTTTAAAAACGGAAAAACGTGAAATGCATCATATTATGCGACAGACTGGCGTCCTGTCCAGGGTATACACTGCCTAACGCCTTCTGATAACTGGGATAAGCTCCAGCCACCCCTCCGTGCGACCCTGAATTGGATGAAAGCGGTATAGATAATGGATGGATTGATGCATCATATTAAGGGAGTGATTGCAAGTAGGCTGTAAACAATTAGGCTGTCTACTGAGCACATCAGACACATCTTAAATAGACCCCGTCCCCCCCCCCCCACTACCGTGAAAAGCACCTCATGAACTGAAAATGAGTGGCTAGAACAGAACAAGGAAACCCAACTGGTCGCAGGACCAATTATTACTGCTGGCACAGTTGGTACTGGAGAGGAGGACGGTCTTCAAAGGGCGATTCGGAGCGGGATAGGAATAAGAAGAAAAGGGAGGCATGGGTGGAAATTAGCAGAAACATAAATGCATCTTATCCAGCGGTGTCTCGAATGTCAGAAGACTGTGAGAAGAGATGGTATTCTCTACAGTCCCAGTGTCGGCTCGAGATCACCGCTTATAAATAGGATGCTGCTGCAACAGGCAGGCAATGTCCGTCACATAGGCATCCCTACATATGTTGCATAAATTGGAAGACGTGCACGTTTTCTTCTTTGTGCACCCTGGCATACCTGCAATCACCATGAAATTGGCTTTAATTCGAAGCAGTTGCTGGATGTCTAATGGGAAACAGATGAATTGTTGCATAATGTGTGGTCGACAGAGCACTTTAAGAGTTTGGTGGATTGATCGGCTGATAGATGGTAGTGATATACCCAAGTCGTCCGCGTTGCAAGTTGCATTTTCCCTGTGGCTAAATATCTCACTTTCGCTAAACATTTAATTTCTGGACTGATCTGGTTCTTACGTTTAGTTGGAGACGTGATTGCATCCCGCACCCACATCTGCAATAAACAATTAAGTCGGTATCGTTTGGTTAATTCTGAATCATCCAGAGTTACCGACACATTGCATCTGGCTGCAGCCATTTTGGTAGTTTTTGTAAATAGGTCTTAGGGAGCTAGGAGTCCTCTTGACTTATTTTACGGACTCCCAGACTTAGGAGCTACTTTTACGTCTAAAATTGGTTGTGAATTACTCTTATCTTAAGAAACTAGGAGTCCTAAATTTAAAAGTGACACGCCCACATTTTTTAGGAGTTACTCCTAAATTCGGCAGTTATGACCTACTTTTAGCCCTAAGATTACAATGAATACAGCCCCTGGTCAGTGGTGCTTATATGCACTCTGTACATCTCTACACCAAGAACTGTTGACAAATACATACACACACACACACCTCCTCCTGTGTGCTTACCGGAGACAGCAGTCCAGTCTCCTTGGTACAATAAGTATGTCTCCAGCTGAAGGGCGGAGTCTAGGACGTTTTTTTTAAAGCCAGTCTCAGAGAAAATAAAAACAAAACAATATTTGGTCTCCGTCTGTGATGTTATCCTGGCTTGTAGTTTGTCCAGCTTTTTCTTCAGAGACCGTACATTGGCTATCAACAGGCTAGGGAGAGGCGTTTTGTTGCAATGCCATATCTGAGGCACTCTCTTTGGGCTGGGGTATTTACTCGAGGTCGGTACTTTGAGTCCTACTTGGGGTTGATGGCGGTTATTCTGGCGGTTACTCTGTGTGCGAAGACTGAGTTGAAGCTCAGGTGGAATATATCCAGAAAAATCATCGCTGTGCAGAGCAATGTCCAATAATTTCTGTCTGTTATAAGTCCACAGTGTATTGTATTTAAAAACAAGAGAAAAGACAAACGTAAGAAAAACATTAGAAAAATAAGGAAAAAGTACCGGTATCTAGCAACGTTGCAGACAAACACGTCAACCACGAGGGGCTGCATGGCAACAACCAAAGGTAGGTAGTTACATCCACAAATGCCAGTTCAAACTGTACTGTACCAAAATAAATCCATATGTAAACAATGTCCAAAAATGCTGTTGACTTCTCTGGGCTTGGATACATCTGAGATGGACAATCACACAAATACAGCTTTCCTGAATCTGAATCAGTATTTCATGTATTTTTGGGGGAAAATGGACCCTGTGTACTCTGGACCAAAGAAGAAAAGGATCAATTGTTCCCAGTAACAAATCCAAAAGCCAGGGTCTGTCATGGTATGGGGTTGTGTCAGTGCCCTTGGCAAAGGTAACTTGTGCTTCTGTGATGGCACCATTAATGTTGAAAAGTACATAGCAATTTTGGAGCACAATATGCTGCCTTCAAGAAGACATCTTTTTACATGCATATTTCAACTAGACAATGCAAAACCACATTCTACACACGTTACCAAGTCCTGCCTGCGGAGGAAGAGGACCCAGATACTTGACTGGCCTGCCTGCAGTCCCGAACTGTCTCCAACAGAGAATGTATAGCGAAAACAAAGACCCTGGACAGTTGTCAGCCTTAAGACTTGTTTACAGGAGGAATTGGACTAAATCACACATAAGCAAAACCAGAAAGCTGTAAAAACTTTATCACAGCACTTAGGTACTGCATTTCCAGCACTTTTCTTTATTATTCTTTCCTAACACTGTAGCTCACATGATGTAATTTTAGGTTAAGGATAATTTTGGAATGTTCTTGAAGGATTTTAAACTTTATTCAATTTAAACCTTAACTCTATAAATTCCACGTGTGTTCATTTTTATCAGAGAGAAGACAAGAGTAATTTTATTTTATTTTCATTTTAATACAAGAAATCAAATACTGGTGCACAGAGTTCTTAAAAACAGATTAAATACTAGTTTACAGAATTTCTTAAAACAGATTAGATGTTTAGCTTACAGAGTGGTATAAATTACCTTCTCTGGGTCACCCTAGGAAGGAATGAAAAAGTATATAACAGAAACATTAAGTTTTATATTTTTAACACGAAGTTACAGAAACTCCCCCCTAACTTTACGTATGGCACACAAAACATGATTAGTTCATTCAAACTTTTTCCAAGACCAGCCTCCTTACAACCATACATGCATAATTAATTACCTTCCTGTTATTCTACTTAAATCATGACTTTACAAACCAGCTTGTGGTAGAAATCTGGGTGTCTGAGAGACCTTGGATGAGAGGATAACTAACACTCTGTTATTTGCATCAGAGGATAATCACAAGACCAGTCATGAGGCATTAATGGATGTTTCACTTCACTAGTCGGCAGTAAACAATCAGGAGATAGTTTCACTGGACAATCAAAATATAGATAACAATAAGGGACACTTTGTATAATGCTGACAAAGACATTTACATGATCTGTCATAAGTGTAACACCAGATAACAAGATTTGTCATAAGTCGAGATGAGATGCTTACATACAATTGGTTCTTGTTTGTACCTTAGAATCAGTATAACATTTTATCTAGACATGAGTAACACAGTCAGAATTAAAAAGGCTAATCTATGTAATAAAAGAATGCTTACAATAACTACACAACATCATTAACACTAATTCACATAAGAATGAACTTTATCTAAGACGTAAGAGAAGGCAATAAATTTTAACTAACTTGATTTTCTGCTGACCATTTCTTCTTACATCCTTCCCATGTTAATTGTATGGTGATGCTATCTGCCTGTGCTTTCCAGCTCAATGTCCTGTTTTTCTGTGACCCAAACAAGAGCTGACTTTGCAAAATACTTCTAAAACAATCTTAAAAGTATTATTACAAATTATGGTAAATAAAACACCTTAATCAAACATTAATATACATTTAATATACTTCATTCTGCAGACGCCTTAAGCAGGATGTGAATTGGGGTTTAAAGTGCTGGCTCCAGTGAGTGTTTCCTCGAGGAATTAGAATTAATGTATCTTCAAAAACAGCTTATGCCTCTCTCTGTCCTGGGCCTTAGTCAGCAAAATGAGAAGTGCACTTCTTTACCACGTGATGCAGTCCTAAGATGCTATCTGTGCTGCAAGAGTTTATAAATTGTCTCACCTGGAAAATATCAAGTGCAACCTAAGACATGGAGCCTAAGACATGGAGCACAAAGGATCCAATGACATAATGATTCTTGTTCAAGAGGTTAAATAGCTGAGTCTCCAGCTTAAAATGTGGATGGGCTTGCATGAAACTCCACCTCTTAAAGAGGCTTCATCTGTACCTTTGATTATACATAAAAATGTCAGGTTAAGGTTAAAGGAGCACCCAAATGGGGAGCACCATTTTGAGCTTTTAGGGCCCATTTATTAGTGCTTCCAAAAATGCTGGACTGGATATGTACAGGACTAGAGGATTAGGGAGACAAAAACAAGGAGGGAGGAGTGACGCGGACAAAGACAGAATAAATAGAAATAAAATAAAATTGTTTAATTTTGAAGAAGTACTTTCTTTGTGCCAACTCCTTTTTAAAATAACTTTTAAAAGGGTTCTATAACAACATTTTTGACAAGTGGAAACTTTTCTTCAAGCATATATATATAGCATTTTAAACCTTTTTGGGGCTGAAAATAGTTTATATAGGCTGCCTGTTTAATCCAGTAGAAGTACTCTCCAAGGACAGGAGCAAAGTAGAGATCTATGAACTCATCAATGTGGGAAAGGCAGATTGAATGACGGAATTTAACAAACAAATGGAATACATAATTAAACGCTGTTCCTGTAGTGTTTTCCCGGCAGCTCCTGTACCTGTTGTTACTTGGTAAAGCGGTGTAGCTGAAAGAGGGAAGGAAGTGATATACCCTATTTTTCTTGAAAAATAGTAGGCTGATAAATTTGACAAATAAACAATGTTTATAGTTTTTAAAAAAACTTGAATTTTACTGTTTTGTCTAAAAATGCATATCCCAGTGAATCATAGAAGTCTTGATTAAATATTACCATTTGATTTAATAAAACCAAATTTGGAAATAGTGTTAAGACATGAAACAATAAAATGAGCTACAACTACTCAAAGCTGAAGTTGTTGTACGTCATTTATTTAACTTTTTTTTTTAATGCATACAATTTCCCCTTGTATCACTGATATATGAAAAAATGTGGAATGGAAAACACTTTACTGTTCTAATTAACACATTGATTATTAAAGATTTAATCTGGATATTGTTGAAGAATCTGTATTGAACTAAGTGGTCAATTAGTGTAAAAAATGAATATCCTTTGTTACAATGTTTTCTAAATGGTCAACAGTCTTACCATTTACTCGCCATTGCCAAGCTATAAACTTAGTCCATAGTAAGGAACTGACAGTAAACATCTGTGCACTCCAACCTGAAAACGTAACTTTTTTTAAAGAAAACTTATTTTCTGACCTGACGTGTACAGCGTGACAGTTTGTCAGCAGCAGCTGGTAACATTATGCCGAACATATTGATTACCCATATGTTTGGCCTGCCTGTTTTTTGTGGTTAATATCATCTTTCATCCCTTTAATTTAACATGCATCTTTTCTTCAAAAATACTTTTAACAAAATCTAAATCCTTGCTTAAATGCTTGCTCAGTATGAGGAATTGTAATGAAGTCAACAACGGGACTGTCTGCTTACCTTATATTTTTGCCCAGGAGTGAATGCTTGTAAGTCAATGACTTGACGCAATATGCTGGGGTTTCTTAGACAGAAAACTTTTAAACTAATTAAAATATATTTGCAAATTAATTGCAATTACATTATAAACACTGGTGTTTATTCTTGTAGAGTGCCTTGTTGATAACATCTGTTATGAACTTTACTGTGGAACACAGATACTGGCAGTAAGGTAGACATCTTTTCTAATGTTCCCTTTTAAATAGCTTTGAAAGATGGTGGCTGGGGCTATGCCTTTTGAGAAGCTGTTGTGGATGAGAAAATGGAGCGTAAATGATAAATCACTGAAATTAGGTCAGGATAAGACTCAGTTTATGTTAGTATCTTCTTTTACAGTAACAAAGAAGCGTGGGTGATATTTATTATTTCCAGTATTTGTTCAACAAAATACCTGGCAGAAATCCAAAACATGGTTGGCAGTTGAACTGAAAAAAGTATTTTTGTGTTGTAAAATGTTTCATCTATTTACTGTAAACCTTTCAGATCCTTTAGTATAACCCAAAATTATGTGAGAACTTTTAAAAAGCAAGCTGTGCACACTGACCCTGGTAATAATATGATAATCTGTGTGTGCTGCAAGTCCAATTATTTCTGTTTGCTGTCTTCCTACAGGTAATTTCTTTCACGTCTCTGTGGGTGTGCTCTCTGCCCACACGTGTTGGTGCATGTTGCTGTGTATATGCATTCACAGCAGCCACATCTATCACATGACGAAGAGAGTTAAAGAGTGTGAAATCAACTTTGACATTCATGCTACTAACCTTCCAAGGCCATCCAGAGGCAGAACACTTAAGAGTCGAGTGTCACTTTTTAGACAGAGAATGATAATGAAATCTTCTCCGCCCTTTGAAGGCAACTTTTCATTCTCGCATTGACTCTTATTTGCTTTGACCTCTCCAGCGGGAATAAAAGCCTTAATAATCTCTCTGCTTTTCTCTATTGCTAATACCATCATTGCAAACCCTGCTTTCCATATTACTGGTGTTTTGTCTGTGGTCTTTCAAAAAAACATTACGTGAGAGAGTTTAAATCTTCAGCAGAAATGTCTAAATTAACAGGAAACAGGAATATTAGACATTTTAACAAAGAGTTGCATGTGGAGAAATACACACAGCACAGGCTCTTTGGAAACAAAGGTTTCCTGATTGTCAGAAAAATATGTCTGTCAGAAATTGAGCACTACAGTCCGAATCAAATGCAATTGATTATTTATTGTAAAATATGATTCTAAAATCCACTCTTGGTGAGCTTCAACAATCTATTAAAAAGCAAATACACAAGGCCACCTTGGGTCCTGTGTGATTTCTCGGTGAATACCTGTTATTCTTAATGATGTGACATGAATAAATTAACATTTGACACCTGCTGCTCAAGGGGCAGTTTTGTTTTTCACCTTCTGACCTCCATTCACAAATAAATAATGCCTTCCTCATTACTGTCTTTTTTTATTCTTATTTTTTCTAAGTCCCTCATTAACTTCTTTGTTTGACATCCCACTTTTTCTGTTCCTTTCCCACCAGTTTCCTCAATCTTTAGAGTTTAGACTTCACTCACACACAAAAAAACATTATTCATTTATTTTTGTCACTAAATAGCAAGACAGTTATTCACTTTTTTGCACCTTTTCAAACTTTGGAAAATGGAAAAGTGGATAACAGAGTTTTTTTACAAATAACAAACAGCCCTCTTTACTCTAATACCACTCAGTCAAATACAGCACTACTTTTAATGAATGTTGGAGATCTAGGGACACTTATAGTTGTATGGTTAATAATTCGGAATAATTAAACCAATAACCTAATACTAGGATAATTATTGATGAAACTCAAATTGTCAGTGACAAAAGGAGCAAAACGAGGCACCAGCCCCTTAATCTATATAAGAAGCAATATATAGATGACTCACACATCCTTACATAGAAAACCTTTAATTGATTGGAATGTTTGTGTAATTGTATCGAAAAGACTTTTGTTGTAAAGTGCCTTGAGATTACATTTGTTGTGAATTGGCACTATATAAATAAAAGTGAATTGAATTGAATTATTAATTATACCATATTATCAGTCTTTATCTGAAGGATTAATTATTTTACCATTGTATTGAATCACAACACCAAAAAAAGTGCAGAGATTTTGTCTCAAGTCAAAGGAATTTATCACCGATTGCACAACCCTTATCACAAACAGTCACAAATAAATTCAGTCCAGTCTAAATGAAACTTTGCTATGGTTCTAAATGGGTGTATCTATTCAATCAGGGAGAGAATAAATTGTATGCGGAAGACAAAATCAAAACAAACTGACATCACAGGGGGACCTGACTTGACGTGCGTGCGTAGTGGGCGTAAATGGGGGGGTGGCAGGCAGGCACTGCTTATCACAAAGCGCGCAAGCAACCCAGAAAAGACAAGGAGAACAGCATGGTCTTAATTAATTTGCCTTAGTTAGCCTTATAGCTAGACAAAGGAATTTTTAAGACAGTGGTCGTCACTTTTCTTGTCTTTCCGTGGTGAATGCGCCACAAAGCGTTCATGGGAATCAAGTAATCATAAACAACACAAGCAACATACTGCTTCTGCTTACAAATAAAAGAAAACAAGAAACTGACTTAACATTAAACACAACCAATAACCAATTTTAGCAGAAAAAACATATAGTAAGCCTGCTCCACCCAGGAATTAAGAAATGGGAACTTTCCTGGGGGAGCTTAATACGTCCACCTTAATGTGCGCGGTACCGCAAGGAGGACACTGGGACACAGACAGTTTCTTGGCTGGACTGGACGGTGCGCAGAAAGCCTGGGGAAGGTTTCGGGGTGATTCCTTTCGGATCAGCCAGGTAGAATCATAAGGGGAGAAGGGAATTGGATCGCTAGCTGAAATTTGAATTTTCCCTCCATCTCAACTCTGTAGGCTGACTGGAAAAGGATGGCTGGCACGTCGTCAGGCACTTTTATCAGCTTTGGCGGTGTGATCACAGGCCAGAGACCAATGAGAGACTGCTGGGGTTGACCAAATGGCTGCCGACCCGATGCAAGGGATGCTGAGAGACTGAGTCAATTCAATGTATTGTGAGCAAACTTAACATGCATATGAACAAATCGGACCCAGAACTCAGACCAAACCTTTGGAAATGTTAAACAAGTTTCATTAACAAATGTTGTAATATCTAAGATTAATGGAATGTTGGTCTTGGGATTGGCTTTCAGGTCAGGCTCTGTGAAACAAACAGGCTGAGAAACGGTGAGATCAAACAGGAAGTAAATTGGAAGCAGGACGTTAAGTATTAACTTGGTGTCCGTGTACCAACTTACCCCCCTACCTGAGTTACCAAACTCTGTGGCAATCAATCCCAATTTACAGTGTATAAAATGTTTCCCTCTATATGGTTCTGCGATTCAACAATCCCCCTGTAAATGAGGTTTCCAATACACAACTGTTCCATTTTACTTGATTTAAGAAAATCGCAGTCTAAGTCTAGTAGAAAGAGAATCTCCTTGGAAACTACCTCTGTCAATTAATGTTCAGGTTCCATTATTGGAGAAATGAGAGGTGACTTTCACGTAATCCAAAGATCAGTGGTTGTGTGAACGATTAAGGTCAGCGACATTGTAGAGCAGAACAAATCCAGATTTTATTAGGCAGTAAACAGAGTCCAGGTACATGAAGCAAGGGTTGGAGCAAGATGCAGGGTAACTCTCAGAGCAGTACAAGTAAAGGTCAAGATCAGGAAAATGGACATGGAATGATCTAAGGCACTGACTTGGATGACAGCAGACAATCTAGCACTATGTGAGTTAGAGCAATAGTTTATATAGGCAGCAGCACAGGTAGGATCAATCAACAGAAGCCGGAGTGGCAAAAAAAAACATGGAGAGAATGAGGAAATCTTGACAAAAATAATCTAATTAGTGAAAATAGTCCACTTTATATTCCCTGAATTCAAAATCCCAACGTGGACAGAGGAACTGGTCAGAGTTATTGGGAAGTTAATGGATGGAACTTGATTCAAAAGACTGCTGGTGAAAAACCTTGTCTGCAAAAGACTTGAGACCTGTGTACCTTCCAAGAGGTCAGTGACCCTAAACATACATCCAGAGCTTCAATACCATGGTTTCGGTCAAAGCCAAAATAGGTACAGTCAGGGTTACTACTAAGAAAGCAATAATCTTGAAAATCCCTAAGGCTTTTAGGAGGGTAGTCTGTGGACTGATAAGACAAAACTAGATATGCTGGGAAGGTGTTTATATTACATTTCAGACACATGTCAGAAAAGGGACATCTTACCAGGTCAAATGTTGTGGTAGTGGTATGAAGATCAAGGGCTGTTTTGCTGTTTCAGTACTTGAACATCATGCAGTAAATGATAACCCATGATTAGTACATAACCTGGTTATTACCCAGGGTTTTACAAAAGGACACTGATCTGAAATGCACCATTCGTATCTGAAAGTCTTCTCAGCCTTGGGATTTTGGATTTGGTAAAGTTAAAATAAAGATCTAATCTGATTTAAATATGATGACATCATTTTACATAGCCTTTACATGCACAAAAACTCCTGCAATTTGGTCAAGTGAAAAACAGTTCTCTATAGAACAGAGCCAAAATATGATAAATTTTGCACAACGCTAGCACATTGTGGTGACATTAACTATTGTCTGCTGCACGACTTAATAGCTGCTGTAAATAAAGTCTAGACAATGTTATTAATTTGAGTAGAGCATTTTTGTTTTGCTTTTAAATTGGCTATGACTAAAGACATAGTCTAAACTACGTATTCGTTTTTTTTTTGTATTTCTTTATGGGTAATATTAAATAAGTTAATTCTAATGTAATTTAGCAATATTACAGTTGACATTATCTAGTTATTGGCGTCAGTCTCTGCTAATGTTAAAAATTTTGTGATTAAAGTTTAACAATGTTTACATTTTAGCAATGTGTTTGAAACTGTTTCCTTGCAACAAGAAGGTCCTGAGTCCAGGTCTCCCCATGAATGTGTGAGTACTCCCACATTCCCAAAAAAAGACTGTTCGGACTGGATTTTCCTTAGGTGTGAATGTGTGCATTCATAGTTGTGTATACATTGTATCTCTGTGTTGCCATGTGATGGACTAGGAACCTGTCCAGGGTGAGTCTTCCCTCTTGCTCAATAACCACTGGAGATAGGCACCAATCTCGCCTCAACCCAACAAGCACAAATAGACAATTGATGTATGGATTTTAAAACTGCAAAAATGATAATTTGCACAGTTTAAAGTAGTTTTAATAAGATTCCAAATTCTCTACAACTCCTCAGAGAATGTAGAGCTGTCCCTCTCCCATGTGTTGACATTACTATTCAGTTTGCTGAGTTGAGTACAGCTGCTACAAGTTTCCTGATTAATAGAAATTGTCTGTTAGGAAATATTAGTTATTTATGTTCTATTCTGTTTATTATATGCTTCTAATTGGTAAAATAATTACAAAGCATGATATAAATTTCCACAGTTATGCTGATGATGCAGAACTATATTTATCCATTCATCCTGATGAATCCAATCAGCTACTGTAGGTAGACTACAGACATGTCTTCGAAGAGATAAAAACCTGGAGGACTCTGAACCTTCTGCTTTTAAACTTAGATAAGACAGAAGTTGTTGTCTTAGGAACATATGCTTGAAAAAAGGAAACTGCTAAGTCAATCACTTCATCTGGATGGCATTAAAATAGTAATATCTGGTAGTAATGTAAAGAACCATGGTGCAATTTTTTATCAAGACATGACATTTAAATTACCTTAAATTAAAACAGGTTTCCAAGATTTTTTTTTTTCAGTTCTGGAATATTGCTAAAATTAGAAACATCCTGTCCAGGACTGATGCAGAGAAACCAATCCATGCATTTGTTACATAAAGGCTGGAATATTGTAATTCCTTATAATGAGTAAGTCCACAAAATGCAATTAAAAGCCTTCAGTTGATCTAAGATGCTTCAGCAAGTGTTATGATGAATATTATAAAGAGAGGTTACATTTCCCTTGTTTTAGCTTCTCCTCATTGGATCCCAGTCAAATCCAGAGTAGATTTTTAAGATCATCCTCCTTACATAAGACACTCTTAATAATCAAGCTCAATAATACATAAGAGACCTGATTGTTTCGTATGTACCTAATAGTATGTACACACCAAAAGCGAATTAAGCAAGCAGAGAGTCAGGTTTACATGTTATGTCAATGGAGGAGTGCGATGACGTGCGGCAGGGGGTCCTGCTTCAAATCAGAAGCAGATTTGCGTCGTGAAAAAGCTTTTCTGCCTGATCTGCGCAGAGCATTTGTGCGAATTAGGCATTTGGGGCATGTGAAAAAATCTGCTCAAGCTGACAAAGTCTGAACTCCAGCATTCAATTCGCGCCACGTCAACCAATCAGGAGCCTGGTGACATGATGCTCTGACCCAGTTCACAGGGGGCAGGTCCAGCCATAGCCATTCATTCTTCATTCAACATGGAGGAGAGACTGATAAACCACCCGGAGCTGTACGACCCCAGCTGTTTGTACAGACAGGAATAAAAAAAGGACCTAGCTTAGAAGAAGACCAAACCTGCGCAAAAGGCAGCAAGCCCACCTACTGTCCCGCCAATTTACTATTATTTTCCCGCTGATGTTCAAAGACTTTTCCGCTAACTAAATAACGTGATTATTCAGAGGACTACAGCAGAAAAAAGTGGATTAGCCTAAGGGACACCTACTGCAAGGAGAGGCAGAGTGGTTCAGCTGCAGGATCGGGAAGGACCTGGAAGTTTTCCGCTGTCATGGGGTTTCTCGACCCCTTCCTCACCCCGCGGGAGGCCAGCAGCAACAAGGGGAGTATGCGGACCGCGGAGAACATCCTCCCCAAGGGCCAGGGACAGCCTGAAGAAGCAGGGGGAGTTCCAGACAGAAGGTATGTTTACAATGATTTAACGTAGGAAGTTATATAGGCACATATGTTATTGTTTACTAATAAACAGTATACAGTGGTCCCGCTATAACTTGGTTTCCCTTCATGGCCTTGCTTTTTCGCAGATTATTTTATTGCACAGAACAATTTTAACATGCATCACATGGTTGATTGGAGGCAATTGCAAATCTCCACCGTGTATTCACGTGCATCAAAATGGCATATTTTAAAGCGCGACAACTTTGATGTGGACACGCTTCGAGCTGCGCATGTTCAAGTATCCAGCTGGGGCGCATTTTTACGCTTTTGGTGTGATTAACCGGAAACAGAGCACTTCGCTCTCAGACAGCATCTTAGACTGGATTTTAAAAAGTAGAATAGGAGACCGATCTTTTAGTTATCAGGCTCCCATCCTGTGGAACCAGCTCCTTGTTTTAGTTTGGGAGGCAGACACTCCATCATGTTGGTAGGCAGAGAGGGAAAAGGAAATTCAAGAGAGTGGAATTAAGAGTAGAGACCTTGAATGTAGGTGCTATGACAGGTAAAGCTAGAGAGCTGGTGGACATGATGCAAAGAACGAAGGTGGACATTAATGTGTTTAGGAGACCAGTATTTCTACCACGGGATGGATGGAAAGAGAAATGGAGTAGGAGTTATCTTGAAGGAGGAATTTGCTAGGAATGTTCTCGAAGTGAAAAGAGTGTCAGATAGGTTGAGTCTTAAGCTTTAAATGGAAGAAACAATGATCAATGTTAGTGATTATGCCCCACAGGTAGAATGTGAGTTAGAAGAGAAGCAGAAATTCTAGAGTGAACTAGATGATTTAATGCAGTGTATCCCGAGAGTTGAGAGGGTGGTGATTAGTGCAGACTTTAACGGACATATTGGTGAAGGGAACAGAGGTGATGAGGAAGTGATGGGCAGGTTTAGTATCCGTAATAGGAATGAAGAAGGACCAATATCGATAGACTTTGCAGAAAACAATGGAAATGGCTTTTGTAAATACTTTCTTCCAGAAGAGGCAGGGACATAAGATGACTTATACGATTGGGGGTAGGAGCACTTAGGTGGACTACATTTTATGCATACACTGTGATCTGAAGCAGATTAGTGACTGCAAAGTAGTGGAGGGTGTAGCTAGACAATATAAGATGGTGGTCTGTAGGATGAAACTGATTGTGAGGAAGGTGAAGAGAACAAAGACAGAGCAGAGGAACAAGTGGTGGAAAGTGAAAAAAATGAGAGTGATGTGGGGTTTTCAGGGAATAATTGAGATAGGCTCTTGGTGGCAAGGAAGTTTTCCCTTATTACTGGACAGCTACATCTTATGTGATTAGAGAGACAGATAGGAGGGTACTTGGTGTGTCATCTGGAAGGAGGAAAGTAGATAAGGAGACTTAGTGGTGTAATGAAGACGTCCAGGAAAATATTCAGAGAAAAGTTAGCTAAGAGGTAGTGGGACACTGAGAGGACTGAGGAGGGCAGACAGGAGTACAGGTAAAAACACCATACCAAGGCCAAACAAAGGGCATATGACAACCTGTATGCTAGGTTGGACAGTAGGAGGGAGAGATTGATTTGTATAAGTTGGTGAGGCACAGAGACGGAGATGGAAAGGCTGTGCAGCAAGGATAGGGATGGAAATGTACTGACATGTGCCAAGAGTGTGATGAAGTGTACATTGAAGAGCTGATGAATGAGGAAAATAAGAGAGAATGAAGAGTAGAAGACCTGTCTGTTGGGGATCAGGAGGTCCAGTGGGTACCACTTGAGATTGGCCATTTCACCCGTGATTCTCATGAGACCTCACGGGAGAATCATGCGTCTTTTCTTTAATTTTCTCCAGTGACGCTGCAATGACCCAAACATCCACCAGGTGGTACTTGTGAGCAGGTTTAGGATGGTTGACATTTAGCACCATAGGCCTAATCAAAAGTCAGAATCCCGAAGCAAGCTGAAAATCTTGTGCTTTAATATACCCTACCTGCTCCAAACATACGGCAGCGTAGAGCTTTCAGCCATAAAAAAAAAAAAAAATTAGACGTATATAACAGCGTGACATAAACCATTTGGTGTTCCGTTTGATTGATAAAAAGCCCTGACCGCCTTTGGTGTCTGTGTCATGGCTGTAGCACAATGGTTAGGGCGTAGGATTAATGATTGAGCAATTGAGGGTTTGAGTCAAAGTGTGTGTTTTTTTCTGCACTTTGCCAAAAATAACATTTTTCCTGTTTAAAAAAATTATGCCGGAGAAATGTCCCCGTTTTAAACAACGATTTTGGTTCCTGATGGTACCCCAAAAAGTACATGTAGCTTACATGACTTGGATACATTCACACCCCTAGGGGGAGGGTCTGTGTGTAAAAATCCACGCCCACTCCCCAAGATAAATAGGTGTTAAACTGATGGCCTGTTTACAGTAGATGTCAGAGATGGCTGTGATCAACGCACAAGTCAGTAAGCTCATCAGGACCCTGCGGAAAAAAGGCTGGCCGACTAGCGCTTTAGCTAAACAGTTAGCCATAACAGGAATAAGACCTTCCTTGCGGACTATCCAGCGTCATTGTCGACGTGCTGTTGTGGAGAAGAAAAAAACAAAAGCCGTGTAAAGTGACGAGGTAAATGTACTTTTTATTCTTTAAATATAAACTCTAGTTTGTAAGTGTCACATGTTAACAAAGATATCAACAGGCTTTACCAAACTACTGTATATACTGAAGCAATGTGTCTCTTTCAGTCAGGTGATGGAAATAATAGACTCCATCCTGAGAACAGATGATGAACTACCAGCAAGAAAAGTAAAAGAGCTTCTCCAGAGAAGGCACAACATAAGAACCGGGTTAAACTCGGTGAGAAAGGCAGTCCGGGATCTTGGCTGGTACTTTGGGAAGCCCAGGTAACATGGGCTTTATTAATTAGTTATCGTGATAAGCGGGCACTCAACATGCATTCTTATAGTAACATTTTGATAAATTCTGCTTTCAGATTCGTTCCAATGACCATGGGAAAAATAAGACTTGCGTCTAATCCAAGCTCAAGAATGGAAGGCTGCTGGTGAAAAGTTTGATGATGTTCTCTTCACTGACGAGTCAAGTGTGGCACTGGAACTTTACCAAGTCAAACTGCATGTTTGGGGTAGGATTTCTCAATGTGGACCTGGTCCGCTTTTCATTTTTGATGTTGAGTGATAAGGTAACCTATTGAAAGCAATGCATGCAAAGTATGTAAAATAAATTGTTGCAATATAGACTACTAACATATTATTTAACCCGCAGGTATAATGGATCAACACTTCTACACCGAAGAAATCATCAAAAAAGCTGCCGGTCCATACTTAGGGGAGCGTTTCCATACGTCTGCACATAGATTCTTCCAAGGTAGGCTACAATCTGTTTTCCAAATCTTTAGCATGATTATGAAAAAGCAACGTAGTGATGATGAGGCTACTAATGTTTGTTTAATGATTAAGTTGTCCTCTTTTATTTTTTTCTGAAACATGTTCATACAGCTTTTCAATACTATATGTTGGACATTCCAAAGTTTATCACCCGCAAAAGAAAAATACATTTGTTTTAAAGTCGTACGAGAAACAGGAAACTGAAAATCAAATCTTCTTCTATGACTTAAATCTTCAGAACTAAAAATAAAAACACTTTGAAAACTATCTGGCAATGATTTATTTCTAACTTTAGACATAACCAATAATTTTTGTTGCTCAATTAAGTCTTTGAATTTCAGAAGACTAGTAATAATAAGTTTCTTCTTTCCCTATACCCAACTTTATTCAGTATCCTAATAATTCTTTTCTGTAATAAACATAATGGCATTAGATTCATTTTATATGTATAACCCCACACACTTCACTTTACTCAAAACAAAAATGTTTTTGGAAACTTTAGTTTTAAGATGAAAAATATGCAGTTTCCAAGACACACTTTCTTCCAATTTCACTCCAAGAGATCAAAATTTAGACACTTTTTCTATTTTTACATCATCAATAGATAAAGTAACATCATTTTGTTTCTTCGCTTTTCAGAACTCTGTTCTGTTTCTTAAAAAATCTTTATAAAGTTTATTTTTCTTTTTACAGGCATTCTGTATAGCCACTGTCATCCATGGTTTTGTATTTGTATTACGTTTGTATAATCAACACTGTCCAAAAATCATTTGTCGAAACAAAGTCAATAAACAACTTAGGAATGACTCATAGGCAAAATTAAGTTTTTGTGAATGTGCCCGAGTCAAAACTTTAATTTAACACTAGAAAACCCAAGGATTTCAACATCCCCCCCAGAAGTCCTGCCCAGTGTCAAATAACCCTGAGGTCCAAACTTACGACTCTGATGGCTACAATTTCCGTCCATTCATTTGTAAATAGCGCCATCACCTTAGAAATGGGAGCCGTACTCACACAAATGTATCTGGAATGCAGTCGCATTTGAAAAGATCAGATTCTAAACAGATTCGAAACCACCTCCCAATGTGGCCCAAATCGGAGTTGAAAAGAGATTTGAAGCACTTTGGAGTGTTTATAGACTGGCAATAAAATATAGAGAATCTGTAACATTATTATGGTGACTAAAATGATTAATATTGTTACAAAGACAAAACATTTTAATGGAAACACTTTCTACTACAATTACTTTATAAGTAAAATGTGATCTGTATCAGACTCCAGTATAAATGCGCAGTGGCCCCAATCTTATTCTGTTTCAGAAAATACTTTCCCTGTTAATATCTGGATAAAATGCCCCGTTTATTAACTAGTTATGTTTGATGCTACGGGAGAACAAGCACAGGCTACAAACATGGAAAGAAACAGAGAGAAATGCCTCTAACTAATATTAGGCACATCTTTTTTTATATGGCTGACAGCTACACAACACAAAGTCTCATAATAAAAGTTTATTGTTTATGAAGGTGTCTGTTACCCTATTTCATGAAGAGGCATCTGACTGTGTTGTTTAGGTTTGTTTTGCTTTCAGTAATGGTTTAGCTCATTAGATCATGAGGCCAGTAGCTACCCCACTTTTGGGAAACAAAATTATAAATAAAATGTTTAATTTCCAGACCAATTGTACCAAACAAACACTCGTGTTTTACATTCAATAAAGGACTCGCTGCTGTCTATCCCATTGATAAACACGATTGGTGGCGACTTCAAAGAGTGTTGCAACTCTTTTTATATGGCTCTGCATTTGCCTATTACCCATTAGCCTACAGGCAACAAAAACAAGGTTGCCCTTTTGGTATTTTCCGGGTAATATTAGATAGGCCTATTGTAATAATGTCAGATAGCCTATGTACATTTTAACACACATATTTGTGCTTTCTACTCCTTATCTTAGAACAGGTCTAAAGATGAAGTCAGAAATGTACTTCTGAGAACGTTTTTTTTAAATTAAAAAATAATAAGTAATAAAGTAAAAGAAAAATGTATTGTTACAGTATTAAAATGTGCAGTAAGTTACAGTATTACAGAGTCAACCCTTTGGCATTCTTGCGTGTTGTACGGAGGAATTTGTTGATTTTGTCAACACACTCTTTCAGTTCCCCCCGTCCATGCCAGGGAAGTGTCGCTTCAGTATGCCAAGCACGAAGCTCTTCACATTTTGAGGCAGTTCTTGTTTTCTTCTAGAACCATCCCAATTTGTTGTTTTGCTCCATTCCTGGTAGTTCTCCTCCGAGATAATGTGCCTGAAGAGAAGGCATCCATACCTGCCCACTTGGCCGTAGCTCTGTTGGTGGAGTCTAGCATGGTCTTCTGGTCCAAAAATATGTTACTATAAGCAGCTAATACATATTTCCAATACCAAGCCAATAAAATGTGATGCTCACAAGAGAGCTGAAAAACTTTTTTTCCATTTCTTTTTAAAACCTTAAAAGAAAATGTGCTGCTAATGAATGATGGATGCACCTGGTGACGCCATGTTACGTTACACAGCAGAGCAGACAGCTCATCTGTCTTCTCAATGGGCTCCTTTCAGCATTTATTTAGGATGGTTTAAGAAAAAAGCATTATTACTCCAAAATATTGAATAATAGTATTAGGATAAATACAAATAGCTCGCAAAATAGAGCGTATTTGTCGCAATTCACGCGGTCGACTCTAAACAGTGGGGAGAGTTTAAATTTTTACATACAGTTTAACAATATTACAGACGTGAAACTAAAGTAATTTACATTCCTACAGGGCTGTCATATAAACTAGTAGAGATATAACAGCTAAAAGGTCAGTTGGAAAGTAATTTGGATAAAACTTACCTTAATCCTCCACGAAATAAAAAAGACGAAAAGCACCAACTTACTGTAAGTCAGAAAACATAATTTTAACTGAATAATTTCAAATTTTTAACGCAACAGTATCTCACCATTAAATGTACTGAAGCTATACAGTGAGCCAACACACCTTAATCAACTTAAATAGGCTACGGAGCATTTAAACCGCACCGCCCACCCCAAACTTTGCACCGCACACACAGCAAACTCTGCGCCTCACACAACGGAGCTGATATCCGAAGTGGATGGATAATTCTCACAGACAACTTATGAACTTATCATATCACCACAAAGCCAATATGCCAATAATAATATACACACATGTCATTTAGGATCACAAACACCTGCTGCTGCACAACAATCTGCAGTTTGGCTGGTTAGGAAGGAGAGCTGATGTGTTGCGGGCTGAATTATAAACGGGGCGCTGTTCTGGGAATGCGTTTTTCATTGCGTTAAAAAAGGGGGGGGGATAGAGTTAATTCTAGGAATTAATCGAGGCATTGGTTCATTAATTTCGACAGCCCTAACCTTTAGCAGTTTGTCGAACAAAGATATCCATGTTTTCATCCTTTTCTGGTGATATAGGGAATCACTCCTGGCTGATGGCACGCTCAGAATCCATAGGGTTTGACATCTCCTGGAAAATAAGAACCGAAATAAGGCACAAAAATTTGCGCTGCTTTTCGGTCTGGTTACTACCGTTTATGTCAGAACCGGTGCCATGATGGCACCTGACATTGGTACCCATCCTTAGTATCAAAACCACTGCCGACTGAAACGCCTCTGAATGCAGTCAGTTGCCGGTAATGCTGCAGCAGACTAAACCTGCCACCTTGTGGCGATAAGTTCTAATATATTTAACGCGCTGTGCGAAACACAGAAAGCACGAATGACAGCGAAAATTTCCATGTGGTGCCCACAGTAGCTGAAATTAGTAAGGATGAAGTGAGTAAGACGGGGATGGCATTTGGTCCTAATGACATACCTGTGGAGGTATATCACCATAACAATGGAATCGTACAGAACTGTGAAAACTACAGAGAGGCTAGAGAGGTGGAGGTGTGCACTAGAAAAGAGAGGTATGTAGATCAGTTGTAGTAAGACAGAATACATGTGTGTAAAATGAAAAAGACACAAGTGGAACTGTGAAATTACAAGGAGTGGAAGTTCAGAAAGTAGAGGACTTTAAGTACTTAGCATCAACGGTCCAAAGCAGTGGATTGTGTGGAAAAGAGGTGAAGAAGCGTGTGCAAGCTAGAGACAGTACCAATGAGGAAAAGACGGGAAGCAGAACTGGAGGTTGCAGAACTCAAGATGTTAAGATTCTCTCTGGGAGTGACGAGAATGGATAGGATCAGTAATGGGTACATCAGAGGGGCAGCTCATGTTGGATTTTTTGGGGGATAAAGTCAGGGAGGACAGACTGAGATGGTTTGGACATGTTCAAAGGAGAAACAATGATTATGTTGGTAGAAGGATGCTGTTGCGGAATTTGGGGAAATTCTGGCTGTAAATCAAGGGTTCCTTATGGCAACCCAGTAAATTAATCATTTATGAAAAACTATTTATTTTAAACAGGGCACCAACTTCATATAAATTTGGATTTATATAAAGTAATATTAATTATTTAACCAGTTAGTCAGTCTATCTGAAAGATGAGCCATTTAAACACTGTATTGATACACACTCAACAAAAGAAGCAGAGATTCAGCTCCGTTTAGAGAATTTAATAATGGAAATACTCACAACAAACAGAAAATCAATTCAATACCGGCTAGTCTGGTCTGTGCTAAACTGCTAGGCTACAGAGGCTCTACTAAGACAACAACATGGCGGATTATGGAAAGTAAAAATGATCACGTCATCAGAGTGTTTCCCGCGACGTACCTACGTCGCAATCAAATAAGCTTGTGGGCTCATGGCACACATACGCGAGCGATCAGGGCCCAGGACAAGAGAGAAAGAAAGGGCGGGTCACTTATCAATAAGGATGATTTGACCAGTCCAGGTAGTCAGCTCTAGAACAAAGGAGAGCGCATGGTGATACTACTAGCCTGATGGCTAACGAAAGGGTTATAAGATCAGACAAAGGCAGATTGAAACCTAACGTCTCTCCTGTGCCCGTTTCTACGGGAACACTCCTGTGCGTGGAGCTCAACACAGAATACACAAAAATCAACACAAAAATTAACACACTGCTTTTGCTTACAGATTAAAAAAACAACCAGACCAAACCTTAAAAAAACACATTACACAGCTCGTGACAAGGCATGCATGCACACTCAATGTAAATAGACTCCATACCCAGGCTCATGTGTGGAAAAAGAGAGAGAATTTGGCCCGGGTAGGATCAAACGGTCCAGCTACTACGATCCTGACAGGGGGGACGGGGGGAACCAAAGAGTGTTCTCTAAAGCAACCTTCTTTTGCCACGGTCCGGTTGGGGAAGAAAGAGGCAGTCTTTCCAGCCGCTTCAAAACTCAGGGGCTTTAGAGGGCTGGCATGGGATGGCCAATGAGGTCTGAGAAGGCTGGAGTTGGTGGGATTGACCAATTGTGGCTGCGAGTGGGCTTTGAGAGGCTTGAAGGACTGCGGCTGGCTTAGCGCTTGGACAAGTGAGCTTTGAGAACCTTGCCTGGCCCGGCGCTCGGACCAATGAGCTTTGACGAGCACTGCTGGGAACTGAGTCAATTCGTTGGATCCATTCATTATATTAACATATTTGCAGTATACACCCAAGAATGCTAAGGATGAAGCCGCCAATCAGGAGGAAAACAGGAAGACCAAAAATGAGATTTACAGATGTGGTGAAGGAGGACATGAGTTAACTGGTGTGAGGGCAGAAGATGTAGAGGATAGGACTAAATGGAGACGGATGATTCGCTATGGCAACCCCTAAAAGGAAAATCCGAAAGAGAATTGAATTGAAATGGAAAGCTGTGGCGCGCTCCAGCCGCATCATCCTAACTTCAGTGTTCCGACATCTTTCCTCCATGTGTACCGTTCTTTTCTCTAAGGAAGTAGTTAGGTCCTTTAGTTTTTTCATATTTTTTGAGCCTTGCAAATGTTAATTGGTTTTCTACAGGTGCTTTAGTATTTACTTGTGTTACTTTGCAAAGCTCTCGTAATAAGACTTGTTCACTTTCTGTGCTATCCGCAACAGGGAAAATGGTCTCTGCATCCACTGCCTTCATTGCTCAGGTGGATTTAGATTTTGCAACTTCTCTTCTCCACATTCCCAATTTTCAATATTCTTTCCATAAATGTAGTTTGTCACTGTCTTGTTAAATAATTACTTTCTTATACTTATCCTTAGTTAGAAGCTTGTTTAAATTAGGTTTTGAGGGAGCAACATTTTTCGCTGTATTCTACAATTTGGTACCATCAGAGGTTTGTGGTGTCATATTTTAAAGGCTGTGACAATGCAATTGGCATAATGATTTAGTAAAAATTTTACTTCAGTTTTGGGATAATATATGACAAAATCCTTTTTACTGTTTACATTAAAAAGTGAGCAGTGTCACGGTTCAGTTTATGTTGATTTATGGGTTTTAGTTACCTCTGTGATAAACAGCTTTTTTTTTATGAATATCTGCTCTCTGCACAAGAGCATGACGACACAGCTAAGAACAGAGGCTCAGCAAGCAGGGAGAGATAAAAAGAGAAACAGAGATGAAAAGAAAAGGTGACACTTGGACACTATTTTTCATGTTTTGTATTTTGATACTTTATATTGATGACATCATTACTTTCAATAGACTTTACCTTGTGTTTGGCTGGATCTGCTCTGCCATTTGATGTGATTAACCAGCAGTCCTAGAACTTGGTCCCCTATAGCCGGTTCAGCTGGGTTTACAACTTTGAGAGTCTGCCATCTGACCAAAAGAAAACATATATCCAGTTCCAGCAAGGTTTCTGTTATCATGGAGTTGTCTCTTTGTGCTGAAATTATAATATTCTGACAGCTGCTTTTTTCTGCTGGCAGCAAATCAAAAGGGAAGAAAAGTTTCAAAGCACAACAAGAATTAAAAACTTTCACAGCATTTTAATCTGTTACCCTTTTCATTTAAAATCCTCCCCTTTTTTTTCATGATAACGATTTGGAAAGTTCATATCCTGCACACCTGTCTTTCCAGAAAACAGGAGCAAGTTGTCAAGGTCCAGTTTTCACTGCTATTATTGAAAACCACAAGTATTTTTTTTAAATCCTTTTTAGTCAGATAAAAATGTTTAAGGTGCCTGGACAGACCTCAGTAAATCTGCATCCACCTTGAAGCCATCCTTTGATGCAGAGATGGGACCAAGTCACACATGTGCAAGTCTCAAGTAAGTCTCAAGTCTTAACCTTCAAGTCTCAAGTAATCCCAAGTCTTTTTTTCTTGGGCAAGTCAAGTCAAATCAAGTCACAGGTTATGTCAAGTCAAGTCCAAGTAAAGTCACATTATTATTTTACCTGCAGATTTGCTTTGCTAGTACTCATGTTCAGTAAAATACCTCAGTCATAACATCATAAAATGATTTATTGATAACACAAACACGCCAAATGAAATTATTTTTGAACATGGAGTTGAAACAATTAAAACAAATAACAGCTAATATTATACTTCGTTAAAGCCCTTCTCTCTCTCTCTCTCTCTCTCTCTCTCTCTCTCTCTCTCTCTCTCTCTCTCTCTCTCTCTCTCTCTCTCTCTCTCTCTCTCTCTCTCTCTCACATGTGCACACACACTTCTGCTACTGCTAATTTCCTGCCCTGGCTAAAATACCAACTAACCAGACAATGTAAGCAGGATCTGATATTAATTAAAGTGACAAGCACTTACCGTGCAGAATGCGTCTTCAAATGTCTGACGAAATTTGAAGTTGTCGTCTTATTGTGGGTAATTCCGATATTACACGTCTTGCAAACTGCTGTTCTTCGTTTTCCTTCTTGAATGAAATCCTTATACCCAAAAGTGATGACCTGAGGTACGGCCGACATGTTGACATCTGTCAGTGGGCACTGCCGTGGAGGCCAACGTAGAGAGGGCGGGCTGATTGACGCGGCAAGCCAATTTCATTCTTCTTCTTTATTTTTTTTCTCGGCCAGCCGATTTCAAATTAAAAGTCTATGTTTGACTATCCAGCATTTTATATAAAAAATGTCATTCAAACTGAAAACATGATGAACATGTTGTAAATAATATAATAATAACACTCAAGTCATTCTAGTCATCGTGTCTCAAGTCAAGTCCCGAGTCTTTAACTTCCAAGTCAAGTCGCAAGTATTTTATTCTTTTCAAATCAAGTCACAAGTCATAAAAACAGTGACTCGAGTCGACTCGAGTCCAAGACTCAAGTCCCCATCTCTGCTTTGATGTTTCTGCAGTAATTAGACAGCCATTTACCAATAAAGTGAAAACAGAGCGCAGTCTACAGTTAAGACTAATTTGTCCTCCACTATAAGAATGCTTTCAGTGTAGCACATATATGTGCTTCACTTTCTTAAATCATTACTCTAAATTCAACTCTGATTAATTGTGCAACACATACACACACATACACACACACAATCATGATAGATAGATAGATTGATAGATAGATAGATAGATAGATAGATAGATAGATAGATAGATAGATAGATAGATAGATAGATAGATAAAGGTTGTGCTATTTTTTTGTTTTGTTGGTTATTTCGAATGACAAGGTTAAAAAAAAACTATTGATAATCTAATCTAATCAGTTTTTTAAATTAGCATAATGACATTGGCTATTATAACATTTTCATCAATTTGATATTGTATACGAACAAACCGAAAAGAGAACAAACATTGTACCATCAGTCATGGAGTGGATGAATAGACTAAACGTATTAAACAATTCTTTTGTCATTGTCTTGTCTTCTTAACTGTAAAAAATGGATACATTTTCCAGGCTTGTAATCTGCGCACAGTGGAGTTTCGGAATTTGCGGAGAGGGAACACAACTAGCTGTGAATACTTGCTTGGGAAAGACCTCTCTCCACAGAATCTTCACCCAAGCTTGCCTTAGTGTATCTTCCCATATTAATCATTCCCTTATCCAATCCTGTAAATTCCTTACACATTTTCCTTCATTAAACCTTTAAATCTATATATCTTTGAGGTGTGGTCCTTTTTAGTGAAATAACACAATTTTGGGGCAGAAACAAACCTGCCTTCAGTCTACTATCACCTTACATGTCCTCTTTCGTTTTAATAAGAAAAAGTAACACTATTTCAGTATTTTTACATTCATTTACAAAGGAAAATTCTGACCTTTAAAATAAATTCTCTTTGAGTAAAAAAACCCAAAACTATAAACCTATATCTGTGAACTGTGGATATATTTCTATCAAAAGTTTAAATAATGCTGTTTTTGGAGATACAGTAGTCCTCTGCCCCTTCCGTAGAGAATTGAACTCATTGGGCCTTGACATTTTCCATTTCACACCTCTTGCAGTTTGTTTTTGTTAAATATTTTACGCTGTAGCAAGTGATGATGTGCTCCTGACTGAAACCTACATGAGACCTGACCTATCATCATCTTCTCTATACTATCACACATAACAAACCTACATATGAAAGTATTGCTTTTAATCATTATTCAAGCTAATATTTGGAACCCCCTGAATCGAACATAAGCAATTATAAGAGTATACAAGAACAAGTATACAAGAATAAGGAGGTCTAAAAGCAGCTTAGCTTTTAGACATAATTATTCTTTATATTACATGATTGAGGTCAGGGCCATTTAATTTTTAATGTTTGCCATATTTAGATTCTTTTTTTTGTTTATTTCAAATTGGTTTTGATCTGTGTCACAAAATAAATTGTGTCCAACTTTGTCACCCTGCTGTTCTCCCTCCTGATCGTTCGTCTCAGCCTGTGTTCTGTTAGGTCTTATAATTCCTTGCATCTTTAGTATCATCATGATCATAATCATCATCATCATCCTCACTTCAATAAGCAACCTTGCACCTACCTACGTCTCTGTCTGGGTCCGTGCTGCATCACCACCCATGCCACATATGCAAGGACACCTCCACATTTCCAGTGATCCCCAATACTCCTGACCGCCACCACTGACCAATCTAACTTTATGATGCAAAATACAATCCTCTGGCAGAGCATACGATCCAACTAGGGAATCCCCCCCCATTTGCACCAGTGCTTTCAACACCATTCAGCCGGGACAAGATGGAGCTGTCAGGAGAGGACCACCTCATGGATACTAGTTACCTCATAGAACAGCCCCAGTACTGCATGTGAGGCTGGTCTGTAGTACAGGTGCCATCTTTTAGCCCTCAAGGAAATTTTTTTTATTTTCCACATGAAACCTACATGTGAAAAAAATGTGACACCAATCTGAAATTACATGTGAAGCCAATGTAAAGTCTATGATTCCCATGTTATATATATTTGAAACGCATGTAAAACTTAACATGTGAAGTCCATGTGTGCTACACATGTGGTTTACCATGTACCACATGAGATAACAACTGTTCCCATGTAAAGAACATGTTTAAGTCCACATTACTTTTATGTAAGGGATTGTGTTGTCTACAGGGGCAGCAGTTTATATACAGCTTATGTGGCATTCACACCGGTCAGCGTGTCCAAGTGTCAAATCGCTCAAACGGACGAAAGTTGATGCTTTAAAGTTAAAACCCAGCTGCTTGCACACTATTTTGTGTCGGCGGTTCAGCACAGCGCGTCAGCACCTCATGTCAGTACGTCAGCGTGCAGGCAGTTATTTCTCTGTTGCTTGTTTAAAACATGGCGGATCATGTCGAGAGAGTGGCTCTCGCAACATTGTTGCCAGGCGCATTTATGATGTGTGTGAATACTCTCCATTCTTCAGAGGCATTCAGAGTTTGGAGTTGTATCATTTGCTCCATGACCTGCGTATGGATGAGGTTCAGTTTCAGTGCTATTTTTGTCTGACATCAGTACAAAGAGTCGCTGATTTGTTGACGCTCTGCGTTTGCTGCTCCGAGGTTCAGTTTTCGAACCTTCAAGTAGCAGCTACTCGGATGGTCCGTCAACGCATCCGAGCAGCAGCTGCGTGGAAACGCTGATTCACGCTGCGCCAACGTGGGCGACTTGCTGCCCGGCAGCTTGATGCCCTCTTGATCTGAAAGTACCATAGACTTTGCATGTAATCTAGCTGTCCTGCTGCCTGGGTGTGCTGACTTGTGTGAATGCGGTTTTAGAGGAAGAGGTTGTACAAGATTATCTAGAATGCAATCTCTGTTCAAGGATGTCCCCTCAATGTAGTACAGATGGTGGAAGACAGAAGGACTCTGGGCAAAATAATGTCACTGATGGACAGAGTCTCCCATCCCATGCATGAAGTTGTTGCTGAGCTAGAGAGCTCCTTCAGGGCTATGAAGTTAGCTATTGCCATAATTCAACTCTAATATTAAAACATTTTTAACTTATATGAAAACCCAAAAGCATGTGTGTGTGTATATATATATATATATATATATATATATATATATATATATATATATATATATATATTTTGTTTTTCAATGACAACGAAATGAAAGTCTCAGAACAGTACAATTTTAGCGGTAGGTTTATTTTAACTGTGACACATAGCACATCAAAAGGAAAATTGAAAAAATAACTTTAGGTAAAAGATAAAAACTGATTTGAACTTGATTAAGAGTTCTGGCTCCCACAGAGTGGTAAGACACTCCTACTCAATTAGTCACCTTCATTAAAGACACCTGTCTTAAATAGTCTCCTAAATAAAATGTACCTGTCCACAGACTCTATCAATCAAGCAGACTCCAAACTCTCCAACATGAGAAAGACCAAAGAGGTGTGCAAGGATGTCAGAGACAAAATTGTAGACTTGCTCATGGCTGGAATGGGCTAGATTAGCAATAAGATGGGAGATAATGTGATAACTGTTGGTGCAATTGTTTGAAAATGGCAGGAGCACATAATGACCATCAATCGACCTTGGTCTGGGGCTCCATGCAAGATCTCACCTCGTGAGGTGTCAGTTATTCTGAGAAAGGTGAGAAATCATCCTAGAACTACACAGGATGAATTAGTTTATGACCTCATGGTAGCTAGCACCAAGAAAACCTTTGGAAACACATTACATGGCAATGGATTAAAATCCTGCAGAACACGCAGATCCCCCTCCTTGAGTAGGCACATGTGCAGGCCCGTATAGGGTTTGCCAATTAACACCTGAATGATTTAGAGTGACTGAGAGAAAGTGCTCTGATCAGATGAGACAAAAAATGAGCTCTTTGGCATCAACTCCACTCGCAGTGTTTGGAGGAAGAAAAATGCTGCCTATGACACTGCTAAGGGCACAGGACAACTTCACTGCATTAATGGGAAAATGGACGGAGACATGTATCATAAAATCCTGAGCGACAACCTCCTTCCTTCTTCCAGGAAACAATAAAATGGGTCATGGATGGGTGTTCTAGTACGACAATGACCCAAAACACGAAGCAAAGGTATCAAAGGAGTGGCTCAAGAGGAACATTAAGGTCATAGAGTGGCCTTGTCAGTCTTCGGACCTTAATCCAATAGAAAATCTGTGGAGGGAGCTGAACCTCAAAGGTGCACAGAGACAGACTCAAAACCATAGTGATTTAGAGATGATCTGTAAAAAGGAGTGGACCAAAATTCCTTCTAAAATGTGCCCAAACTTGGTCATCAATTACAAGAAACGTCCGACCTCTGTGCTTGCAAACAAGGGTTTTACCACTAAGTATTATTTTTTGTTAGATAAGTTAAATACTTATTTCACTCAATGAAATGCAAATCAGTTTCTATCTTTTATATAGTTATTTTCTCATTTTTCCTTTTGATGTGCAATCTTTCACTTTTAATATAAAACTGCCATTAAAATGATACTGTTCTGAGACTTTAAATTTGTTTGTCAATGGACAAGCTTACAAAATCAATTAATAAATAATTATTTCCCCCTCTTTTTATTGCGCATGGTTAGTATAAACGGACAGTAGGAAAATTCCCACTGACAACTTATGAACTTCATCATATCATATCATCATATCATATCATATATATATATATATATATATATATATATATATATATATATATATATATATATATATATATAATTATTTACGGGATTTAATTTATTTATTAAGCTTTGTTATACACAAGGCAGCAAAGTGCAGCACTCACCTCAGATGTTTGAGGTTAGAATAAATTAAGCACTACTGAAATGTTCCTCCCACTCCAAGAAAACTACTTCTGACTAATGTGCTTTTGGTACTAGTAATATCCCTTTTTTCTGTAGCCATTTGTGTTTGACATTTTAATAAAGCAGTGTATTGTTAGAGCACACTCCCACTCTTCCTCTGTCGCGCCTTTCCCTTTCATGCTTATGCTCCGCTTTTATGTTGAGCTCCGCAGAGATTGTCGTCAGCCAATTGCTGTATACACAGCTCTCACTGACAACGAGAAGCAAAGAGAGGAAAGTCAGATGAGGGTATGCAGCAAGACACTTTGAAGGGTGCTAGATACAGAGACAGGGAGGTATGAGGGGAAGCAAATTATGTGTGACTGATGAGATCAAAGGCAGACGGGTGATAAAACTGAAACGCAGAATGAGGTAGGACAGAATAAACATGATTAAAGCTAAAAACCCAAACAGATTATATGTTAATCACAAAATGAGCTAAATAAAATTAAAATAGTATCAATAAAACTATAGGTAATTTAAATATAGTTTTCATAAAAACGAAAACTAGAAAGACACACCACTGTGAGCTTGAAGAAAAGTAAAGAAAAAAAAAATCCATGGAGAGGTGGAAGCCAATCTAATCAGACATACTCATGTACATATTGTTTTTGTTAGGAGTATCAATGTCTCTTTCTGTTTGTGCTGTCTGTTTGCTTCCAGTTTTCTGGAAAGTTCCACCAGAGGCTCTGGCTGAGCTGTGGAGTTGTACATCAAGCCCAGGAGCTGATGAGCCCAACAGATGCTGCCTGTTGCCTTTGTTTTTGAATTGAATTTAATAATCCTTTATTGTCCGACAAGGGGAAGTTCATTTCAGTACAGCTCGATGAAGAGTAGACAGAAAAAACATAATAATTACACAGACAGATTCAGGCACACCGTGGCATTGCGGCCAGCTCGAGTGGCGCACCACACTCTGTGGCGCCGTAAAGGGGGGGTAAGCAGTGACGATTCTCGGGGCCCATGACTGAGAGAGGGGCCCAGGGAAGCCCCTTATAAAATTGTGGTGCTAAAACATATATTTTATAGTAAAAACAAATATTAACTTGATTCTGATAGCAATTTCCTGGTGTCAAAAAATGTATTTGTTTTAGAAACACTAACGCCCCTCTCCCCCTCTTGATTACTGTAAATGGTTCAGAGCGCCAGCACCGAAATCTTATTCAGAACATCCTTTCAACCCCAAAGAAGATACAGAAGACAAGTCAGAGAACAATTCCTTCCTTCACTGCTGTGAAAGATATTTTCTGTCAAACTGTTGCTCAATTTAGGTCAAAGTAGGATTAGCTTCTAAAATCTATTGTTACAACTTTTCAGTTTTGTGTGTCAGCCGCTGTGAGATACAAGAGGATGTATGGATGCTGAACTAGCCACGTTGCTACTGGATTGGTAAGTAATAAAGGCTTGCTCCTGGGTTATTTGGGCATGATGATGCGATACAGTGCCAGGAAAATAGTTTGATGGTTTACCAACTGACACGCTGTCAATTTGATGTTTTGTTCTTTTGACTGTACTTGTAAACTTGTCCAGAAGCGCTCCATAGATATTCCCACATTTGCTTCGGCTGTCGGCTCGGTCTTGCTGATAGCCAGCAGCCCCTATGTTGAGATGCAAAGAGTATAAAATCACGTTATTTATGGTTGTTAATGCGTTTTGTTTCACTATATGGTTTCAGCACATTTCTTAGTGAGTTACCGCTGCATTAAAGTGCGCATTATTCAGTTAGTGATGTTTCCGGACTTAAATTAGTGCTATCTCATTACCGGAGTAGCTCTATAGATCTTCACGTCATGGTGACGTGATACAGTAGCTCTGCTCAAATTTCTCCATGTTAGCTCAAGAACCCCCCTTTTTTCTCTGTTAACTTATAAATGCAGTCAAACATAAGATGTTATATTGACTATCGGTTGACCTTGCCTCTGTCAAAATGAGGTCTTGATCATTCTGAACAGTCAAATACACTTAAACATTAGAGTGTCCAAGGCAGTCATTTTGACCCTCTTGAAATATGCATATTAATTAACTTTGTCAAATTAAGTAATGAAGCCTTGTTGGTCCCGGACTTTTTCTAAAACTAGGTGAATTTTAATAAAACCGTTTTGAATATTTATCATGGAAATAATAACGGAAATATGATAATTTCTACAAAGGATTTTGCGCTGTTTCAATTTACTTTGCAAACATTCTGGATCAGATAATATGAAAGTATTCTGTGAAGAGTGGTTGGCAGAGACGGATCATACCGTATTTGACAATATAGGGGATTGTGTAGTAACACAATTCCACATCATCTTCAAGAGATGCACTGAAACCTCCCAAACAGCTCAAAGTAGTTTGTACAGTAGCTGGCAGAGAATTTCTATCAGAGTTTCTGCCTTCAAGGAGTTGCCTGCAACCAGGAGTTTAGTATAGATTTACTGTTTTATTACAGGTAAAATACTTAAGCCTTCTCTGGTTTAATATCTTTAGTTATAATCATTCCCAAAGATTGTACCTCATTTTAACTGGAATCCAACATAAGTCAGTTTGCCCTATATCGTGTATTGACATACGCTTTTTTTAAATGTAAATAGAATCCCAATGCTTTAGAAAATATTCCAATTTTGTTGATTGCTAAAGGGATCTGGACTGTTTTTAGATAGAGCTAATAACTCAGCAGTCAGGGGAGAAAGGGACAGCCCTGCCGGATTTCACGATCGATAGTGAATCCTTTAGGTGTTCCTTGGGGGAGAGAAACCGAGCTATTAATATCCTCATACATTATATGTATCGCTTTAATAAACTCTGTACAGAATCCAAAATATTCTTACGTTTTTATAATACATGTATGTTCAACAGAATCAAATGCTACGTAAAGATCCAAAAATTTAAATGAAACCCTTATCTTCAATCAAAGAATTATAATCTACTAAATCAAGGACTAATCTGATTTTATTATGTACAGACCTATCTTTTATAAATCCTGATTGTGATTTACCATCTGTCCAATACCACTTTTCAAACAATTTGCAAAAATAAGAGTAAAAAATTTGTAATCCACTTACATTGCTAGAGCAAGCACAAAACAATGAATTTAAGGTGGTCTAGCAGTACAGAAGCAGTTATATATGATTCAAATAAAGTCTAATTGACTAAAATATATGAGAATGACAGTAAAAATACCATAAAGTGCATGATTTTATGTAAATTAATATGAAAATATATACACAGGGTTTGGGTACCGAGGGTGGTAAAAAAACCATCAATCTGTATCTTGATTCCTTTTTAAAAGAGCAAAACCCAAACAACAGAAAGAAACACAACTCAAAAACATTTAAGCATCCTCAGACATTCACAATAATACTATTAATACAATAGTACTAATTGTATAATTAGTACTATTGTATTAGTACAACGCTAATTACTACTATTAGTACTATTATATTAGTACTAATAATACTATTAATACAATAATACTAATAATAATTTCCATTTCCACCAAGTCACACTGATAATTTCTCCAAGTTCAATGACACTTCACGTATGAGTCCTGAAGCACCGGCCAGATCATCTTTTACACCCTGAAGGCTGTGTCCCAGCTTGCCCAGCGTGTAACTTTGAGTTCCAGCAGCCCGATGCAGCATGTTGGACTACTCCTTCACCTTCCCAATCACTTCCAGAATTACCTCCATTTTTTGGTAGAGCAAGTAGCTGCCCGGACCTCCAGCGGAAGTCCTTACAGACATCCGCCCCCTAATGTTTCTCCTTGAAGCTCAATCACACAATCCATCAAGTACTGTAAGCCTCACCTAAGGTTATAAAGTTCACCTCTCAGTATTCAAAGAAACCTTTTTTCACCATCCCACTCTCTCTGCAGTAATACCTTGCCATTCCAGAAGTGTGTTCCCAGTTCCCCCGTTCCAGTGGCATTAATCCATATTCTAATTATGTTCAATAAACATATTAAACTGTTCAGTTCTTCTCATATGCCCCTTTTACACTTGGTCTGGAATGGGTAGATTCAGAACAGTTCTCGGGTGTTTTCATTACCTATGTCTGAGCCAACCGCTTTTCATGGACTAGCTTCGACTTGGTCCAAAGTGTGCCAAAGCGACTATGGACGTCCAGTAAAGTGATGTCAGTCACACACATATCTAGCAGTGATAGACACTGACTTGCCTGGCATTGTTTGGTGAAGTGATGTCTCAGAATGGCTTCCAGCAAATTCAAAACACAGCTGGGGGAAAAATAGAGAAAGGAAAATCAGAATAACGGTCCCTAAAAGACCACAACGGCCAGAGCAGCTAAGGAGAGAGTGGGATTGTTAAGGGCTGCAGCTTTGCAAGCAACGGGGAAGAGAGTGGGCTTGATACGACTGCAGCTTCCCCAGCAGCGGGGGAGAGAGTGGGTGTGATACCAGCTGCAGCTTCGGGCATTTGAGACATCCAAAAACTGAGTGATGGTTTATTTTTGTCAAGTCGCCAAGAGGAAAGGCAATTGACGCAGGTCTCTGCTCTGATCAGAGAGCAAGAGTTTCCACCGCCCGGATGATCCCTGTTTAGGTAAGTAGCTACTGAAATGAGGAACACGGATCAGGAGATGGAGGCATAAATGGCTCAATGCCTGAGCAATGTGAGGTGAGTCAAATGTCTTAACATTTGAGAGGATTGGTGTTGCCATGATGACGTTGTGACTAATTTCTGCTGGAGCTTTTGTTGAGCATAGCCTGCTCATGTCCTTCCCAGCTGCCGTTCTTCTGAGTTGGTAATGGCAACACAACCATTCTTTTCTAGGTCATACTGACACGACCTATTCGGGTCTAACCCGGCCCTAGTGGAAAAGGGGCACTAGTAATGTTCTGCATGTGGGTCAAAAGAAATAATTCAAACACGGCAGTTTCAGTTTGTTTCAGTAAGGAAAAGAACTCAGCCTTTAAAATTTGATATTGCGCTGCTATGTATCACTGTTGCCTGGTAGCAAGAAGGGCCTGGGGTTGAAACCCAGCCTGATGTGTTTCTGTAAGACGTTTGCATGCTCTCCTTGTGCATGCGTGGGTTCCTTCCAGGTACTCCAGGTTCCTGCCACAGTCTAACAACATGTCTGTTAGATTACCTAAATACTTTAAATTTCCCTTAGGTGTTAATGAGTGAGTATGTATGCATAGTTGTATGTCCTTTGGGTAGTATCCCTGGTTTTGAACCTTTTTTTCAATATATGACAAACGCTGTACATTTGCCCTACTTTCTGTCCAATCTTTTAGTCTTTTAAAAAAGAAAAGTGACTGTTCTTGTTGGTTTCAGAACGATAATGAAGCATAATAATATAAGCAGGAAGCATCAATATTTTCTCATAGATCTTGAGTTTGTTCTCATTTATGAAATTTTGTGACATGTTCAGTAGACACTTGAGGCAGTCAGCAGGAAACTCAGCTCATCTTAACAACAGCAGGAAGAGTAATTACCCCAGATAGAAGTAGTTCTGCTTAGCAGTTCATATTCCAGGTGTTCATACTAGCCCAGGCTATTTACTGTTATGGATACAGAGGACATAATTAACAGATATACGGAGGGAATACAACTATATTAGATACTGGATGAGTGCTCCTCTGGGACAGTTTGTTCTCGGGGTTCCCCCCCCCCCCCCCTTCTTTCTACTGTACTACTCAGACACTGTCTTCAAATACAAGTCCTTAGCTCTGGATCTCGTCTGATTTGCTACTTTTTTTTTTCATTTACTAACCACCCTCATTGTATCATCTCTTTCATATCGCTGCCTCAGGACATCCTCTAACCGCTGTGATGACTTCATTTTCTTGGCCCACAGAAACTTCTTTATTAGCCCAGCTTAATAGTTACTTATGATGGCCTACAGTACCAAGTCTTTACAATGCATTGCCTCCTGTATTTACGCAAGTGATTAAAACTGATCAATATAAATTTTTTAGGATTATTTTTGACTAATGTCTTCATAATGCTCTTTTCTTGAACTCATCTTATTCGTGCATCCTTGCCAAGTGCCCTTGGGAAAGGCACTTTATCCCAAATTGCCTACCAGGCTCTGGATTGGTGTATAAACTAAGCACGTTTGTGAGTGGGAATGGGTGAATGTGGCTTTAGTGTATTTTGAGTGGTCAGTATGACTAGAAAAGCTCTTTAAGTTCAGACCATTTACCATCTTTTTAATCTCATCATTAATTTAATTTAAGTTTTTATCAGTTTAATTTAAGTTTTTATCAAGTGTTATTTAACGATAGTATTAACCTTAGAAATCAGTAAAAGCTTACATCTGAAGAAAGTCTGGTACAGACTCTTTCATTCCATCGTCACTGAATTTCCTTTCTTTCTTTCTTTCTTTCTCTCTTTCTTTCGATTGAAAATACCATATTTTACATAAGCATTAAACTGCCGGGAGGATTTCTTTAACCTCTGTTTAAATCACCTACTGCAGATTAATATTTTTGCCAAAATTGAGATTCATTAGGATGTTAAAAAAGCTTTATAGTGTAGATTTTAAAGGGGCAGACAAAGATATTGAAAAGGGAAAACAATAAAATAAAAAGATAAAAGATATATTAAAGTCTGGGAAATTACAATAATGTATTCCGACTAATAAGCTTCACAATGGATTTGCAGGTGGAATCTGTAATATGAGATGGCATTGTGATGGCTTTAAAATCAATGTAATAATTTATTTCATTAATCTTATTTTTATGTGTTTTTTATTAAATGCTTAGATGAAAGCTTAAATATGGAGATCCAAAAAAGATGATAAATGTTATTACAAGAGCAAATTAAAAATATCAGTAGCACATAACTGTGAAGTGGATAGGAAATTGTATCCAATTTCAAATTGCTTTACAAAACAAAGTGTATCCAGTTCTAATTTCTCAAACCTTTACATAAAATCCAGCGTAGCCAATTAGTTTCAAAACTGTGACCTAATTAATTTGCTGGGCCCACCCAAAAAGCAAATTCTGGCTACGCCACTGATCATGTGGGACAGTGTGCCTCAAGGAGCAGGTCAACACTGATTTAAGACAATTATTTTTTTCCAGGTAGGATACCGAAATGGGTCAAAATAGATTTGTCATTATTTAGGAAAACTTTGGTGCACAAATAGTTTTGCAGACAGTGATCAGGTAGGGTGATTAAAACTCCTGCTGAAAAACGTCCAAAATTGCCTATCTGTAAAGGAAACCCATAAAGCTGTGTAGCATGAAGCAACCCAGATAAAATGACCTTTAAGACACTTATTCATGCACAGATGTAAAGCCTTTATCATTCGTACCTAGAGTGTATTTAAGTTACATTACACTGCACTAAAAATCATCATAATTTCAATATAGTGTGCTCTTAAGCTTGTCCTGTCTCCTTTAAAGCTGTTAAAATGAGTAAAATTTAGAATGTATGTAATATATGTCTAAAGAATGTTAAAGTATTAATCTGCTAATTAGTATTCTAAGCTCTGTCCATTCTTACTGCATGAGTTAAAGACTGCTTTAGAATAGTGATATTCCTAACTACGGTTGTAAAAAAAAAGGTTGACTTTATTTTTCCTAATGGCAGTGTGAGGCTGTGTTAACTATCAGGAAGGTCTGTTAGTTCACTTGCTTTGGTCTGGACCAAATGTTGTTCATTTGGTTTTGCTGCATTTCCTTTTCACACTGCAAGTAAATGCATCAGGACCAAAGTTTTTAAACAAAAATCTTTCAGCAGTTGGACAGTTAAATGTCTAAGCAGGGTGAAACCAAAAAGCAATTTTAAAGCTGGTTAACATGGAGAATGGAGAGAGATCTTCTTATTGTCCTTCTTATGGTTAACAAAAAGCCATCACGTTAAATTAATATTTCACATATTTGACTGGTTTAAAACAATGACAGAAAAATGTCAGGGTGATAGCAAGTTAAAGTGTTACGAAGGCTTTGGAGCACATATGTGGCTACACAGGTGAGACAACACCTGACACAGAGTAACAGTGACAGATCACTGCAATTTAACTACTGATGCAAAAAGTGCTCATCCAGGGGGGATTTCCTCCCACTAAAGCAAACAGAAAAGCCAATTGTTCAGAGAGTTTTACTGTATTCTGATCTGATATTGGCTAAATGTCCCCTGATTTCAAAACTGTGGCTGAAGTGGCACTTCAGTCTCTATAAAGCCTGTGAACAAGCCTTTTACAACAGGTGAAATGTTTGAAATATATGTTGCATAATAATCTGCACAATGTGGTATCGAAATTAAATGAATGAATATGAAATACTGAATAGGTTTTCATTTAAAAAAATGGGATGGCAAAACGTTTATTATGACCTGATTTTTATTTTTTTACTGCCTAAATGCCCGACAACCAAAGATTGTACCGGGACCTGTGATAAAGCTGCAGACCGTAAAGTAAATGTCTGAGCATCAAGACCATTCGGTTTTGATGCAACATGAGGTGTACAATAAGATATAGAAAGCTGGATTCTGTGGGACATTCGCCTGTTAATACAGCATACACATAAAAAATGCAAAAGAAAATTACTAATAAAATTACTAATTACTAATGCACTACAAAGATGGGTTCCCGGCAAGATTAAAGAGGTAATTCTTCTTTGTTTGATTGTTTTTACTGGGTCACATAAAGTTTGGTCCCTTTCAGTCCTGATTTGCTCCACAACAGGAATACCCATTATGGTAACATCAACAAGAAGGAACACGAGAAACGTAAGAAACAACAAGGGCTCAGAAAGGAGCTAGAGAAGGCTTGGAAGATGAAGGTGACAGTAGTACCCGTTGTAATCGTATGTATATATACTGCCGTCACTGCTAATGACAATGGATTAACATAGGGGGCTGAAAAAGAAATCAAAAGGATCAAAATTACACAGTACTCTATCTGTAATAATTAGAATGTAATATTTTTGTTTTAAATACATTTAGATTAGGTTGTTAAACTTTTTTGTTTTAAAATATTCTGATAATTCTGTGATACCTTGGGATTTTTACTGAAGGTTAACATACTATTAAAGTAATGCTGCTCTTTCCATGCCTGATTTGCATTAGTATGTACATTTAATCTTAAGCAATCGACATAATCTTCAAAATGTCATTTGTGATGCTAACTACTGGTACAGGCTTTTTACTTCTTTATGTGTTTGAAAAGTGCTTCATACCACAGTCCACCTTGATTTTTAATCATAATGTGGTTTATGTCAAAAAAATAAAAGCAGTCTTCCAAAATTAAATGAAGACCAAATAAAATAAAAAGACCAAATAAAATAAATTGTAAATATTCTATCAGTGGCATGTAATACCTTCAGTTATTGCTGTTTCAATGCTTGCCAGTTCAGCATGAGTTCAGCAAGAGCTATAGGAGTATCTCAAATTTAAACTGAACACTGAGGAACAAAGCTACTCTTTTTATAAATATGAATGGTCTTTTTGAAATACCCTCCTCTCTTCCCTACATGTGGATTAAATACTGTTATATGGCATTTACTATTGCTTCTCTTAAATAATGAAACACTGGAAGGCCATAAATTTGACTGCGTGACCTATTTCATCATATTTTTAGCTGGCAGTATAACAGCCAAGATGAGAAAAAGCTTCTCTTACTACTAGTTAATTAATTAAGTGACGCAAGCTAAAAATTGCAGCTCTTGCTGTAATACATGGCGGCATCCAACCAGTCCATGACGTGGATTTTAACTATGGACCTCTGGTTTTATGAGTCAATACCAGTGCTGAAACCAATGCAAAGGACAAGAAATAGTCTGAAAAAAAGCCACAAAAACAAAAATATTAGACTGGTCTGGACGAGGAAGAGTAAAAGGAGTAAATAGATGAAAAGGGAAGAAGATGAAAGACAAATAGAAGGTAACATGGGATTGCCTAAACAAGAAGGGGAAAAGAAAAAGAGCTACTCTTTGCAAATTATTTCCTCATTTTCTTTTCTCTGAAAATCTAAGTGGTCTGTGACTCAGATGCTTTGATGACTGTCATGTGGTGAAAAGGCAAGAGAACAAATCACCAGGAGGGCCAGTGCATTACAGGGCTTCCGTCACTGAATTTTTTAAGTAATTAGTTTCATTTGAAAAGCTCAAGGGCAACAAGGCTCATTCTTATCTCTTTTTCTCCATTTTTTACCAGCTAATTGGTAATGGAGAGGCACTACAGGTCGAAAAAAATCCTTAAACACAGATAAAAAAATAAATGTAATTTCCCTATGAGAAATGGATATTCAGTGTCTTAAAACCTACATACAGTATAATGCCAGTTGCAACAAGTAAGTGCACAGTGTACGTTGATGTTGTCATATTTACGTGAAAAACAGTGTTGGATCGTTAGTAACTTCAAAATATGCAAAGAAAACCCAACAATGTGAAAAAAGATGTCTTCCACTGATTTAATTGGTAGATAAAAATAAATATTTCTCCACCAGAAGATGTCCAACTGCGCCTTTCAATTCGGGACTAAGCTTCATTCTCAATCCAAGCAGTTAAGTAACATTTTTTATGAATGGTGGTAGAAGAGACATGGTAATTCACACACCAGAGCTTCATCTGCAGTAGTGCTTTACTTTATTGTTGAGAAAGAGCCAAAAAGCAAGGCTGTCAATTTACTGAAGAGTAATTGGAGTAAATATATTGTTGATCCTTCAGCAATGGTTTTAGAATAGAATCAATAAATAAAATATGTTTCCAACTTTCGAACTTCAGAGTAATTTAACCTTTTCCCTGCTAGGGTAAATCAATCGTCTTTGTTGTCGTGTCTCCTGTTATAAACAGCTTTGCCAGCAACTCTTCCAAGTTTGCTAAACTGATTGTTTTGTGATGACTGCTGATATCATACCCTCTGAGTTCACCACAACTCGGGCCCAGTGACTCTACCAGGCCATTTCTGAGTACATAGCCCAAGACAGGAACTTGGTTGGTTACTGAAATTGCCTTGAAAATGGCCCTGTTGAGCTGCCTCTTTAAAATTACTGTTAAGTCCGCTAAAATGACCCTGAACTTCCAAATGTGGAAACTGGCCTACAAAGAACAAGTTCCTGAACACAAGCAGCTAAACTGAACATCCTTTGTATAGTGACTGAGTTCAGCCTAAGAGATAAGATGAGGAGTTTGAAATGGAGTCACTGTTCTTCATATCAAACAAAGCCAATGTAGGTGCTTTTTCAGGATGCCACCTTTGGGAGTTTCCCAGGCAGATCTGATTGGAACCTTACCTGGGCTTAGCTGAATAGACCCACATTGTAAAAAAATATTCCACTTATAGCTCTGAGAAAATAGTTTAGTTTAGAAGACACAAAAGTTGAAGATGTATTCATTTAAGGCAATAAAATTAGTTAGTCCAATGAAAGAAAAAAACATGTGTGTCAACAAATTCTGGTGAGTCATCTGTACTTAAATTGTGTTTGATTACAACCACTGAAAGTTAATCTGACAGAAATGCCTTTGTTTGAAATTGAAGGAATACAACTTCTGTAGTTGTCTTCAAAATGTAAAAATAAGAACTTCCTTTTTTTGCATCAAAACTAATTTCAATTGTGAATTACCCAAATTTGGCTATTGGAAGGGAGGTTACTTGACTCTAAGGCAAAGAAGGAAAATAAATGATATTTGCCTGTGCATTTCCTATCAATTGGAATTTGCCTTAGACCAAACATACTGTCCTGACAAATAAAGCAATCTGAAACTTGAAACACTAAATTTGACGTATCACTGACAGTAATTTAAGACCAAAAATCTGAGGTAGTTGTAAGCTGTAAAACTAGTGTGTGAGCAGTACTTAGGACCCCTCCTGTTCAATATTTATATGCTCCTACTAACCAAGACTATAGCAGTCAATAAGATTAGTTACCATAACTATGCACACGACACTCAGCTATACATTACATTGTCACCAAGTGACTGATTCTATCCAGACCTTAAATTAATACATTGAACAAATCAACGACCGGATGTCACACAACTTTCTCCAGCTAAACAGAAACAAAACGGAAGTAATTATTTTTGGACCTAAGGAGGAACAATCAAGAGTCAGCACACAGCTTCAGCTAATACAACTAAAAACTACTGATCAGGCGCGTAATCTATGTGTAATATTTGACTCAGACCTGAACCTCCTTAGCACCGAAGTATGTTGGAGATATGCCAACCCAGCAGGCCACTCAGGTTATCCAACTCTAGCTTACCAAACACTCCTAGAATTAGAACTAAACAGGGAGAGGCAGCTTTCAGCTTCTATGCTCCACAAATCTGGAACAAACTTCCAGAAAAATGCAAAAATGCTAAATCGTTATGCTCTTTTACATCAAAGATTAAACCTCTACTATGCAGATCTACCTTTTAGTCCTAAATTGCATTTTTTTTATCGCTCTTTGATTCTCATGGTTTGATTTGTTTTCCTATATTTTAACTGATTATGTTTTTTATCTGTTTTTAATCTATGTACTTTTGTATACATTTGTTCTTTATACCTTCTTTTTATTGATGGAGTCTTGTGTTTTATTTGTTTTTCAATTAAATTAAATTAATTTTATTTCGTGCTGCAGTTATTAAATGCATTTCTTTGGTGATGATCTGTTTTGATTTTCATATTTTTGCTGTGTATTTGGTTTCGTTGCCACTGAATCATGTAAAGCATCTTGAATTGCCTTGTGTTGAAAGTGTGCTATTCAAATAAAATTGCCTTGCTTTGCCTAACTTATATCTCTATGTTTTAGGTTATTGAAAAGGGATAAAGGTGTGCTAACTTTCATGCTTTTCTTGGGGCTCCTTCACTGCAGGCCTGTTAATCTGCTTAACAATGGATGGATGTTTTCGTTGTTTTTTGTTGTTGTTGTTTTTTTTTAACAAGATGGCATGGACCCACATTTTTTCCCCAGATGGAAACAGGACTGCTATGTGTGTTCATGACCTCTGAGAGAGTCTAAGTTAAACACTGCATACAGGGCCTAGCGTATCATCTACAGAAGGAGACATTAATGACACTGAAGCTGACCTTTGATTTGTATCTTAAAGTATAGCAGTGCATTTCAGTCTGTTATTTTATAAACTGGGCTTCTATCAGATCTAGTTATATATTATTGGTATTGGTGAAACATGAATAAGATCCTATAATAAGAAATTTATGTTCTGTCATATCTGTATTACTATGCTTCTTGGCGATCAATCTTTAACAGTTGGAGAGGCCCTTTATTTCCATTTATATGTTGCCATCTTTACAAAGGAAATATTAGGTTGTTGAGCAGCAGAGTTATGTGTTTGGTTTGAATCCATGAATAACTTCATGTTTTTCATGGGTTAAAAAACATTTTAAATATAATTTTTTATTTAGATATTAGGAATCCAGATTCATTTTGTTCTTCACTTCTAAAATCTTCCTGAATAAAATATTTATTTGAAACCTATTTTTTCTATATTGACAACAGTGAGTGATGGACACTCTTATGTGTTCTGTGCAAAACAAAACAGATGCTAGAAAGGTCTGTTTTTTTTACTGTTATCTGATGATGACACTACAACAGGGAGAGAGGTTTTGTATCAGATTAATCAGATTTAGTGTCCTTTATCTGGTTTATGGATTAAAAGATTACACTGAGCACAAATACATAATCTGATTAGTGTTTTCTTTTACCATTATTTAATTTACACCCCCGCATTGTGCTCATTTTATTATATTGTACATCAAGTATAACATTTTACGGGATGGGAAAAAGAGCTTTGGCTTCTTTATTCAGTGATATCTATTCTCATTTTTGAAAGAGAGGTGATGGTTTTCACCTGATCAATTATTTCTAAATGTTCAATTACATGTTTAAGAGATTCCGTAGCTCAGTGGCTCAGTAGCTTGCATCCTTTTGTGATATGTTTATGTGCCCTTGGGTAAGGCACTTAACCCCACGCTGCTTACCAAGCTCTGATTTAATGTGAATGTTTGTGAGTGCGAATGGTCGAATGTGGCTCCAATGTGAAGCACTTTGAGTGGTCAGTGTGTCTAGAAAAGCAGGTCCATTCTATTTATTATTTAATTCTGAACAAGAAACATTGATTTAAAACTATTTGAAAGGTTTCAGCAACCAGTACTAAAAGGGGAATTGAAACCTGTGGTAAATAATAAAAAAATAAAACTTTCCAAAGAAAATAATAGTTTTGGCCTGGCAAAAGTATTCATACAGCTAAACTTTTTTTATATATTTTGTTAAAATACTGTAACTTATCAGTATTTAGATTGATTCTACAAGAAAATATCTACAGGAAGTAGCATATCGTCACCCTCTTTAAAATAATGGTCTAAATCATTCTTTCAGGCTTTTAACAAAACACACAAAACTAGAAAAAAAATGTTGAATACATAAAATATATTAACAATTTCTGTCATAAAGGATGTGACAATTGACTATAGACATCAAAAATATAGGCAACATTACCAGAGGTAGTCAGTTTTATTTATTTGGATAATCATGAATAAAACACAGTGAAGTCAATCTCCACTAGAAGTAGTACATTTTGTAAAAGGACTTTACATGTGTGGGGTTTAAGTTCAGGTAATAGAAATAATTTGAACCAGACTAAAATTTCACACAAAAAGGAATATAATCTTTTTCCTGCTTACAATAGGTCAGACTAAACTTTTCCTGTTTTATTTGGGAATACCAAAATATCTATATGAGCTATATGCAATAATAATGAGATCAATCCCAGAGGCCATTTCTGTAAAAGCAACATAAAATGATTTGGGCCCTACCGATATATCGGTCGTCCGATATAATCGGCCATAATTCAGTGTCATTGTCATTATTGGCTATTGGTAAAAAATTGGCAGATTGTTTTTATTAAATGTTTTTTATGCGCAACTTAGCCAGAAGATGGCGCCAGATTTCCTCAGGTCATTTTTGCTTGTCCTTTCCTTGGGGGCGGAGCCACCAGCTCAGTATGACCATGGTGGAGAGAGCAGCAGAGGTGAGTTAAAGGAAGTCAAAGTATATTTGTTATCAATACTAAGCTTAACTGTGAAATAAGCAATGACAAAAATGTGTTTCCACCTATACCATCTTGCATAAGCTTTAGGTGTGCCTCGTGGCCACGCAACTCCTTAACTGTATTAAAAAAAGGCCGTACCGGCAGGATACCATTAGTTATAGAGTGCACGCTTTAACGACTCCTTTTAGTCATACAGTGCAGCAAGGTAACAATGAGACTGAAGCAGCCTATCATATAAAAAATATCCGTGTTGGTTTTGTGAAGTCTGTGTGTCAGCAGTAAAACTTAATCACCAATAGTGAGTTTGTCACTATTTTAAAATCTACTGTGTGTCGTATAAGTACCGTAACTTGACAGATTGCGACTCTTGAGAAGAAAAGAACTCGCGGAGAGCACTACAATGGTGTTTTAAATGAATACTCTCGGCGCCATCTGTCGGGTCTATGCATGAACCTGCATTAAGTCACCCAACCAGTGTTGTGAAATCGGCAAATTTTTGCTGTTTCTAGCGACCTCCATGACGAGCACAACAAATCCGGCAACATTTCTGACCACTCGTAGCTACTTTATGTGTCGCCGGTATTCCGTGCAGATTAAACTCTCGGCTTGTTCGTTGTTGTCGCGGAGCTTGTCTTGAGATGCACACTGTGTGCACACCTGGTGCAGCAATGTTTGAAATCTATGGTGAGTTCAAGAGCGTACAACTTCTACCATCCATTTTCTTAGCCGCTTAATCCTTAATGGGTCGCGGGGGGGCTGGTGCCTATCTCCAGCTGTCAACGGGCGAGAGGCGGGGTACACCCTGGACAGGTCGCCAGTCCATCACAGGGCCACATAGAGAGAGACAGGACAAACAACCATGCACACACTCACACCTAAGGACAATTTTGAAAAGATCAATTAACCTGACAGTCATGTTTTTTTTTGGACTGTGGGAGGAAGCCGGAGTACCCAGGGGGACCTGGGCCGGGATACAAACCCACAACCCTTCTTGCTGCAAGGTAACAGTGCTTACCACTGCGCCACCGTGCAGCCCCAACTTCTACCAAAGCAACAAAAAAAAATACCATAAAGCATACATTTCTGTTTAATGGGGCTTTTCGAGCAATGCTCTAAATATATGCCCTACTTATTTTAGTCCTATTTAAGTCCTAAAAGAAACCCAAGCAAAAGCTATATTTTCTCTATTTCGTCTTATTGAGATATCTCAACAATTTTTTCATTTATTGATCTTTTTTTCAAAGCTAGCAATTTTGTACATCAAGTCTTGGATGTCCATTTGCAGCGAATAATTGAACATTGCCATTAGTAGCAACATTGAATGTTCCATATCGCATCGTTTGTGTGTATTCAGTGGTCTTAATTTGGTAGCCTAATTGATTAGTTTATTTAATTAATTTAATCAAAATTATTGATTAACTTTTGCAACTTAATAGTAAGAAAGTAAAGGGATATTTAAACATTAAGTAGTAGTCAATCTGTGCAACTTTTCAAGCCTAATTGAGTTTTTAAAAAATAAAGCTGCACAAGAAAAACTGCAACATTTACAAAGTTAGTTTTTTTGTTTGTTTTTTTTCCGGAGGGGAATTTATCGGCCATTATATCGCCTATTGGCCTTTGCTACTGGTTTATATTGGTATCGGTATCGGACCCCAAAAATCCATAATGGTCGAGCCCTAAAAATGATTACAGGTTGTAAATGTGCTCATCGACAAAGACCCACACGTGACATGCTTAGTGGTCTGATAAGCTAAAATATAAGTCTTTGGTCATACTGACCAGTGTGAAATTAGAGAAATTAGAAAATAGAAAAATTGGAACTGTGAAAGCCTGAGTATAAGGTGGTGGCATCAATATCTGGGCATTTTTTTCAGCTCCAAGGGTGCCTATCTCCAGCTGTCAACAGACGAGAGCTGGGGTACACCCTGGACAGGTCGCCAGTCCAGAATTATGTAGCACTCTTACAAAAAAGTCTGAAATAACCTGGCCTCCAAAGTCACCGGACCTGGACCCAATCAAGATGATTTGGGGTGAGCTGAACCGCAGAGTGGAGGCAACAGGGCCAACAAGTACTAAGCATCTCTGGGGACTCCTTCAAGACTGTTGGAAAATCATTTTGGGTCACTACCTCTTGAAGCTCAAGAGAATGCAAAGCAGTAATCAGAGCAAAGGGTGGTTACTTTGAGGAATCTATGTACACATGTATTCAGTTATTTCACCCTTTTTGTTTAAGTACATACAGAAATTCCATACATTATGTGTTAATTCATAGTTTTGATGCCCGTAATTGAGAATCTAAAATATAGTCATGAAAAGAAAGAAAACATTGAATGAGAAGGTGTGTCCAAACTTTTGGTCTGTACTGTATATCCATATAATGAAAGTCAAAGGGGGCAGGAGTTCACCGCCTGTAATAAGACATTATCTGCTCCCAAACGCCTTTGTTTAATCAATGGTTTGTTATTAGACATTAGCAGGACCCCCTTCTGAGTTCAGAGCGTCTTGGAAATGCTTATTATTTTGGTTCCGGGTGATTAAGAGGCAATAAAACAACTACAAGATTACAGTGACATCACTGCCATGCTCCATCCCAGTTGTAGTTTGAGCAGGACTTTCACTCTGTGCTCTACGATGGTCAGTTAGACAGAACTTGCTTCTGTACACATCAACGTGGTTCGTGTTTACGTGTTTACAAATAGCTCTAACCGAATAACCAACTGGACTAACTTTAGCTTCTATGGGATTCTTTTTTGCAGTCCATGCAGACTAAAGCTGTAATGGTGGACAGCTGTTACATCACTGAAATCCCAGGGTAGTGTAAGTTGGAATCTGTTACATTAAAAGTCTGTGAAATCCCCAGAAGATAATACCTTCTCTATGACATTCCGAACTTACAGGAAAATATCACTAATACACACACAGATAGCGCCACAAGCACACTGGAGGAGGAGCCACAAGCAAGAGGAGAGAAAAAAACGCTACATACAAAACTTGCTGAAAAGGTGAGAAAATGTCTAGGAGTGATGCAGAGAAACTAGTCCATGAATTTGTTAATTCAAGGCTGGACTACTCTAATCCATTATTATCAGGAATTCCACAAAATGCAATTAAAAGCCTTCAGTTGATCCAAAATGCTGCAGCTAGTTTTCCGATGAATATTACTTCTCTCCATTGGCTCCCTGTTAAATCCAGAATACAGTTTAAGATCCCCCTCCTTACTTATAAAGCCGTTAATAATCAAGCTCCATCGTAAATCAGAGATCTGAGTGTTCCATATGTTCCTAACAGAGCACTTCGTTCTCAGAATGCAGGTCTACTGGTAGCTCCTAGGATTTCTAAAAGTAGAATGGGAGGCAGATCTTTTAGTTACCAGGCTCCTCACCTGTGGAACCAGCACCCAGTTTTAGTCCGTGAGGCAGATACGGCTTGTATGCGTCCTCCTTCAAAAAGGAAACATTCACTGGGGGAATTACATAAATCACAGCACAAGACATTCTTAAGGTGTTATGGTTTGACCCCACCTGCCCTCCGTGAGCGGAACTGGTGAAAGGCCCTCCTTAATACATCATAAAATAGCGCACCAGACTCTACTGATATGTGCAGTGGAAACAATAAGCCATAAGATTTCCACCATATTCTTTACAAAGTAAAGGATGTTAACTTGTGAGCTTGAAAAAGTCAGACTCTGAGAGGAAAAGCTGTTTCTATTTGTAGAGATCATATAGATCTTTAGTTTCAAATCTATGTTCTTCATATGCCCCAGACATTAATGAGAGATTGTTAGTGAACTAACAACATTATTAATGTCAAGTCACAGAATAGTCACAAGATCCCAGAACATTGGAAAAAACACCTCTACATTTCTGGTTTTATTGGCACCTTACTTTTTTGGATATGATTTGGAGCTCTACCAGATGGCAACATTTTAATGACAGCTTTCTGCTGGCCTGAGTGAAACTCAAATAAATGAAAATTGGTTGGATTATAAAGTTTGTAGATAATAATATCCACCATTTTCTTATAAGACATTAAGTTTTGTATGAATTTTGGTCACAACATCTCACAGACCACATACAGATAAAAATATTCATAAAAAACTTTTCCAATGTAAATGAGAACAAGAGTTTTCATTGCAACATAACTTTCATTTTTTTAGCTTTCTTTTTTTATCTTTGTGATTTTTTAGTTTTTTATAACCACACCAGATATATGTGTGCAGCTAATTGATTTGTAATATAATATTATACCATAACTACTAGGGATGCACCGATATGAACATTTTGGCCGATGTCGATATCCGATACAGCCCCTGCTGTTCTCACAGAGGCCTCTCCACCTAATTATAACTTTTCTTATTCAACGAGGAGTAGCCAGAGGGGAGGCGGAACTGCTTTTATTAGTTCATCAACTCTTTCCGCCAAACCTGTTTTATTTAATAATTTTACCACGTTTGAATACACTGCCTCTGTTTTTAGCACTCCTCAGATTTTATTTGTCACAGTTTATAGGCCTCCGAAAAGGAATGCACTTTTTATTCCAGAATTTTCAGAGTTTTTATCAATTTTACACAACTCTTATGAGAAGATAATTTTAGCTGGTGATTTTAATCTACATATAGATAACCTTTTAGATCCTTTATCAACAGATTTTTTAAATATTTTAAATTATATGGATTTTAGCCAACATGTCATGCAGCCGACTCACAACAGAGGACACAACCTGGACCTGGTCATCACCTATGGCCTGTCCACCAGTGTGTCCTCTGTTGTTGACTTGGCTGTCTCTGACCACTACTGTGTGTTTTTTAATATCACCAGTTTTATCCAATCAGGGACCTCTGTGAGAACTGTCAGGAAGCGTCATCTAACCCCTGAAGTGGCTGCAGGTTTTCTTGAAGTTTTTTAAAAAATTCCTCCTATACCTTTACCTGCCCCCTGTGATTTTATCCTTAATGATTTTAACAGTAGGCTTAAATCTGCTCTCAACCTGCTGGCTCCAATTAAAGTTATAAACCCTCATTCAAAACGTACAGTACCGTGGAGAAATGCAGCTATTAGAAAATTAAAGAGGAGCTGCAGGGTGGCAGAAAGGAAATGGAGGAAAAATAAAATCACAATAAATCATCAGATATACATAGAACATCTCAGATTATATAATAACGCTTTAAGAAATTCAAGAAATACATACTTTTCCAGAATCATCTCAGAACATAAAAATAATCCCAAAATTCTGTTTTCCACCATTGACAACATTTTACATCATAATTCTAATACTTTTCCGAAAACCCCCTCAAACAGTCTCTGTGAGGAGTATGCAGACCACTTCAGAGGGAAGGTAGACACCATCAGATGTAATATTTTATCCTCTCAAACAAACATGGTTTTAGACAAATCAGAGTGTCTGCCTTCACCAGAGGAAACACTGGACAGTTTTGTCCTGGTGGAAGCTGGGACCCTTGATAAAGTTTTCTCCTCAGTGAGGCCCACCACAAGGGCTTTGGACCCGATTCCCACCAGGTTTTTTAAGCAATTTTATGGTTCTTTTAAAGATGAGATTTTAAACTTTATGAATTGCTCCCTTCAGACGGGGGTTTTTCCTGCTGCCTTTAAAGCGGCGGTAGTTAGGCCCCTGCTGAAGAAGAGCAATTTAGATTTTAATGATTTAAACAACTACCGACCAGTATCTAACTTACCATTTTTAAGCAACGTTTTAGAAAAACTTGTTTTTATTCAACTTAATGATTTTATTAACGCTCATAATGTCCTAGAGAAATTTCAGTCTGGTTTTAGGATGAACCACAGCACAGAGACGGCGCTTTTAAATATTTTAAATGATTTTAGATTAAACTATGATGCTAAAAAGGTGACAGTGTTGGTTCTTCTGGATCTAAGCGCTGCCTTTGATACAGTAGACCACACTATTCTTTTAACTCGTTTAAAACAGATCGGCCTCTCTGGTGCTGTTCACAACTGGTTCACATCATACCTCACAGACAGGACTTTTACGGTAAGTTTAGATACCTGTTCCTCTAAGGTCCATAAGATCACTTGTGGTGTTCCCCAGGGTTCAGTTTTAGGCCCAGTGCTTTTTAACCTGTATATGCTCCCTCTTGGCAGTGTTATCAGGAGACATGGCGTTAACTTTCACAGTTATGCTGATGATACACAGTTGTACATCTCCATGTCTCCTGATGACACACGGCCAATGGATGCACTTTTAACTGCATTTTAGACATTAAATCCTGGATGGCAGAAAACTTTCTCCAGGTCAACCAGGACAAAACTGAGGTTTTAGTTATCGGTCCTGAGGCTCAGAGAGAAAAACTTTTACCAAAACTACAATCATTGTCTTTTAATTCTTCTTTACAAGTGAAGAACCTGGGTGTGATTTTTGACTCTGAGCTGACTTTTATCCCTCACATTAAAAACATCACCAAAAAAGGTTTTTATCACCTAAAGAACATCGCCAGAGTCCGCCCCATTCTCTCTCGGGCCAATACTGAGACGCTAATGCATGCTTTTATCACCAGTAGAATTGATTATTGTAATGCCCTGCTTTCTGGTCTTCCCAAAAAGACTACCTCATGTTTACAGCTTCTACAGAATTCAGCAGCTCGTGTCCTGATGAAGACTAGGAGGCGGGAGCACATTACACCGGTCTTAGAATCACTGCATTGGCTCCCCATATGTTTTAGGATCGATTTTAAGGTTCTTTTAATGGTCTTTAAGTGTCTTAATGGTCTTGGGCCTTCGTATCTGTCAGAAATGCTTTTACCGTATGAACCCTCGCGGTCTCTGCGCTCCTCTGGCAGCCGTCTCCTTATCATCCCCAAAGTCAGGACACAGACTCATGGTGAGGCGTCTTTCCATTATTATGGCGATCAGCTCTGGAACAGGCTGCCAGAGGACCTCAGGGCTGCAGAGAACATTAATGTTTTTAAGAGCAGACTCAAGACTCACCTTTTTAGCTTAGCCTTTAACTAATTATTATTTATTAATATATTTTTAATCGCTCAGCATGTTTTACCTGATTTAATTTTTAGTTCAGCTTTTAACTGTTTATTTATTAATCTGCTTTGCATTTATATTATTTGTTTTACACTAATTGTTTTATACTTTATATACTTTATATTTTTATTAACTTTATATTTTAATGTATTTTAATCTTTCTTGCCAGTGTTTCCTCTCTGGGGAGCCCCCTGCATCGGGGGCGGTGGTCGGCTGTGGCTGCCTGGGTGCCCCCCAGGTAGCGCTTGGGTGGAGGTGGGGGTACCAGCCCTCCCTCCTCTTGGCGCCCTGGGTGGGAGCCTTGGCTGCTGCTGTTGATCTGCTGCTGCTGATGCAGATGGCTCCATGATGGCATTTCCTGGCTCATCTGTACTCAGCCCGCTTTTTGTAGCTTCTAAGTGTGTGTGTGAGTGAGTATGGCTGATGGGTTGGGTTGGGAGGGGGTTGTATTTGCACTGATGATTTTATTTTTTGAAGGGGGGGGGGGGGGTTGTGGGGTTATTTTAAATCTGTAAAGCACTTTGAGTAACTTTCTTTGTTTGAAAAGCGCTTTATAAATAAAGTTTGATTTGATTTGATTCATTTTTCTGTTATGGCCGATGCCCGATATTTGCAGATATCAAAAAATTTGTTTTTATGTTTCTGAGACAATAAAAGGTTGTACAGACTGCATTTCTTCCTTTATTTTCACAATGTATGTCATTTCCAAATAACAGGTTAAAGGGCTACCGTAAAACTCGAGTAATCAACTTTTACCACCTATGAAGCATGCCATACTTTATGGCAACATGTTTTCAGCCTTTTGCACTCCTGTTAAACTAAACTTTGTGAAAAGGGTAAATCAAAATGTCCAAAACATGTCCTGATTAATTGTGCAGATTTTTATGTAAATGCCCAAACCCTGAAACAATTTTTCTACCAAACAAACATAAAAAACTTTTTGATTTTTTTTTAAAGTCCATTTTAAAACCCTTCTATGAAAATGTTCAATCAAAAATGAGAACCTCTACATAACTGTAATTCAAAAGACATGGCCTTTGTACTTTCTCCAACCTAAAGCAGCAAACAATGTTCTCAAAGTAAATGTCCTAAACAAACAGTGCTTCCAACTAACAATATGCAGTAAGTTATACTGCCGGCCTACTTAATCAGCAAAAGCACGTTTTTTTTATTCCAATTAAACTCAAATTTGTGAAAAAGGCTAAATCAAACTATGCAAAACTTGTCCTGACTCACATTTTCTCAACTTGCACTGTAATTTTTTAAGTAAATGTCCAAACACTGAAACGGTGTTTCACCTAACGCTGTAAAGTAAGTTATAGTCCAGGCCTACTTCATCACTAAAGGCAGGTTTTGTTTGACAAAGAGAAGCATTTCTGCTTTCTCACACTGAATCCTATTTCTCTTTTCATCAACAATTTGTGATGCAGCAGAAAAGAGACGTTCGCTGTCCACACATGTACATGGAACTGAAAGGTATTTGCACGCTGCTTTGGCCAGGGCAGGAAAGCGAGACATGTTGCTTTTCCAATACTGCAGCGGGCTCTCATTTCTGGGGATGAGGGACTCACTCAGATAGCCATGCACCTACAGGAATGTAGACAAGTGTATTACTATGCATGTCTGATAAATTACCAGCAGTCTAGACATTACTGACCTCCTCCCCTTAAGAGCTTTGATGAACTCTGAGGAGATGACCAGTGCTCAAGGTCAAACTCAAGTGGGCAGAGAAGCATTAATAAATACTATTTTTTATAATGATTAGCTCTTTCATTTAAGTAAATGTATTACTTTAGTAACTCTATAGAATTCACCGCACGTTCATTTTTTAAAAATCCCTGCATAAAGGACTTCGTTATTTTAATAAAAGACTAGGTCTGTTAAGACTATACCTGCACACTTGTGTGGCTTGTCAGGCCTGCCTGCTGCTCCATGGTCGAGTTTTCCTCCTGAATTTCATCATGCATGTCAAGCAGCGACTTTCCACCCTCATCACTTGTTCTCATCTTCTTTTCTTGTGGTTCTTCTTTGTCCGGTGTCTCCGTAGCGCTGTCGCTGTGCCTCATTTTGTCCACTTGCTGTTGGAGCGTATTTACCGCCACCTCCTTGGTGACTGTGTCAAAATAACGGCCTTTGTACCGCGGGTCAAGGATCGTTGTCAAGTAGTAAAGCGACTCAGAGAAAGCGCTTCCAAATCGCTCGTTCACAGCTTCCAGGAGTGTGTGCTTCGCTGTGCGGACCCCTCTGTCTGTGTCAGCTGTCTTGCTCAGCAAACGTTTCAGTGCCACAACAGACGGAATCACATCGGCAGTAGTAGCCTTATGTGAGCTGATCTCTCTCGTTAATTGTTCAAATGGAGTTAGCAGCGTGGTAATGTTTTCAATGAGGCCCCCCTGATATGCACACGCAGGCAGCTCATGATCAACTCCATACACACCAAGCGCACGCTTTTGATCCAGTAGACTTTTCATCATAAGAAAAGTACTATTCCACCTGGTCGCCACATCTTGTTGTAGCATCTTGGTTTTCATGCCTAACTCTTGTTGTATGTCTCTCAGCCGAGAGGTAGCCAGTTGAGAATGACTAAAATGTCCGACTATTTTCCTCCCGATCGCCACACAGTCAGAAATGCTCCGCTGGCTTAACACTCCGTCATGCACTGCTAGCTGCAGCGTGTGAGCCATGCAGCCCAGGCTTTTAACGCCGCACTCCTTCATTGCCTTCTGCATATTCCGCGCATTGTCACTAAGCACAACATGCACATTGTCTTTTTTAATTTTCCACGTAGCAAACATGCAGTCAAATGCGCCAGCGATGGCGACTCCCGTATGCGATCCTGCAAACTCTTGCACATGTAAAAAAGCTCTCTTCCTTTCAAAGTTTTCATTAATCCAATGAGCAGTAAGGCTGAACATACTCATCTGACTTATATCCGAGCTCCATATATCTGTTGTAAAGCTAATGTCCGTCACATTGTCCAACAATTTGCAGATATGCGTGGCCACGACTTCATACAAAGCAGGGGGGGAGACTTCGGAAAAGTAGCGCAGACTTGGCAGGCTGTAGCGAGGTTCAATATGCTCCATCGATCGCCGAAATCCTCGGTCCTCCACTATGGAAAATGGCTGGTCGTCAAGAGCATTCATTTCCATTATCGTGTTGGTTATTGACCTGGCTTTTGCGCTGTCCTTGGCAAATTTCTTGGTCTGGTCGAGTACCTGCTGTATCGGACTACCGGCTGCTGCCGCTTTTGTCTTTGCTTGCTGGCTAATGTTAGCAGCACTTTTTTCCTGAAATTGCTTGTGTGGTTCAGGGTGGCGTTTTTTCAGATGGCATATCAAATTTGTGGTGTTGAATGACTTGACGCGGCACCCTACTCGCATTACCTCGACTTTGCAGGTGTTGCAAACTGCTTTTCGAGTGTCTTCTTTTGACACTGTGAAAAACGACCACGCCGCCGACATTTTTTCTCCTCTTCAGTTTAACATCCCACAATCTTGTGCTGCCTTTGCACCACTGAAACTGTGTCCTTACTTGCCCAAACAAATACACATAGCAAAATTCCCTCTCCCGACACAGCAAGATGAATACGCATCGGTTGTGGTTATCGGCCCAATTTTACTCATCGGACAGATGCCGATAGATTAAAAAATGATGGACATCGGCCGATACCAATATTTATGCAGATATATCGTGCATCCCTAATAACTACCTTTATTTATTTTATAAAAGAAATTCAATTGCTCAGAAGCACTTAACATTTAGCAATAGTCACTTATTAATCATTCTATTTCGCAGCCGAAATAAAAGTAAACTAGATGTCAGGTCGGTTGAAACATTTTTTAATCCTTAATATGTGGGAGGATGTAAAAAGTAATTGAAACTGCAGCTTCTGTTAGTCACATAAAGACTGTTCTGAAAATTTGCGGCTCACTGTGGTGCGTCACTAATTACAGCTGATTTTTTTACTCATACACAAATCAAGTAGGTGAACTATTTTGAATTCAAAAAGGCAACCTTCGCCAACAGGTGATGATTTTTCATGACTGGAATGAGGAAACTGTACCTTATAGCATCTTCCTTTGCAAAATGCGATACTCGTTTCAGCTGAGTTTCCGGCTCAACTCTACTCTGAACCCAGGAATAATTAGGTAGGCACATCTGTTAATATCATAAAAACTTTTTTTTTTTTTTAAGACAGAAAATATTACAAAAATGATCATATTTTGTATTTTATTCAGCTAAAATTGTTGCATGTCGGAAAGATAAATGGCCTGTGTTTCTATAGGGCTTTACTTCGTCCGTACAGGCCCCAAAGCACTTTTTGGTCAAGTTCAACTTCATGACAACTCTGATGGGAGTGTTTTTTTTTTAAATTACCAGTCCGTTTAGATACAATTTAAGCTTCAAATTTGGAATAATAAGGGGCGTGTCCTTTTGATTGACATGTCTCAGATAAACAGTCAGCGCTTGTGCTGGTGACCAGTAGCATGCTCTGCCTCCCTCCTACCCCACCGCTTACTCCAGGGAAGGCCGTAGCTTCGATATCATGTTAAAAGTGTGATGCTGTTTTGTTTCTCTGAACTTTATCTTCAGTTACGTCCAAAATGTTTATTCTTGTTCGGATGTTAGTTGGGCAGTTTTTGACAAGGATGGTTGACTTTCTCAATATGTTTGGAAGAATAAACACAAACAAATCAAATATGAGACACTTATAAAACCAAAAGATTTAGGGGGTGTAAACATGGAAAATGTTCAACTCTAGTATTGGTCGGCTCAATTAAGAATGATCAGAGATGGGTTTTTAAAAAGAGAACCAATTTGGGTCGAATTAGTATATTTTGCAAATAGCCCTCTGAATTTGGAATATCTTTAATTTATCTACAGAGAATGTCTAGATCACTACCGGTCAAAATGCTAATGAGGTGCCAGGCCCCTCATGACATCAAAGCCTCACCAACCTGTCAAAATAAGCTGTCAAAACAACTGGTTACAGAGATAGAATTACACCTTAATTGTATGAACAGCTCCTTCTATAACTCCAATAAGTGGTATTACACTTTATTTTATAAATGACACCCCTAGTGGCTCAAATATTGGTTTCACACCTTAAAATGTAGATAGCTCCCCTAGTGGTCCAAAATTGGTATTACACCTGAATGTAAAAGTAGCTCCCCTAGTGGTTCAAATGTTTTGTATTACACCTTAAAGTGTAAACAGCTCCCCCGGTGGGTCAGAGTTAACATTACATCCCAATCGAATAAATGGCTCCCTCTAGTGCACAAAATATTGGTATTACACCTGAATGTAAAGATAGCTCCCCTAGTGGTTGAAATATTGGTATTACACCTTAAAATGTAGATAGCTCCTCTAGTGGTTCAGTGTAAACATTACATCCCAATCGAATAAATGGCTCCCTCTTGTGGATCAAATATTGGTATTACACCTGAATGTAAAAATAGCTCCCCTAGTGGTTCCATGTACCATGAAGGATAACTTAACGTCAACGTTATTTTTACCGGTGTTAAAACTAAACAAGAGGTTATCACGCTTTCACTAGCATTGTTTAGCAGATGTATCTCCTTGCCTACGCTTTAAAGCGTAAATAAATCATTTAATTAGAGGTATCTACATCAGGTAAACAGCCATCAACTCTTTACATTAGTTTTGTGTTTTTCTTAATTTTTAAGTCCAACCATAGAAACTAGACAATGGTTTCCTTTTCTTGTTCAGCCAAACACAGCCCACTTTCCTCAACATGTGATATCTCAAAATGTTTTAGGGTCTGACAAGAATGATGTAAAGACCTCCACATGACACAACACATGTACCTGTTAACGGAAAAAAGATTCGGTCTTAGATGAACTGAATGTGTTTTCCAGGGAAGATACTGAGATTTGGTCTGTAACCTAAAGGTCCAAATAAAGTTTTCTTTGATTTTGAAATAAATGTGGGATATTCACTGTTTCTGCAGAAGGAGAGGTTAAGTCTGGGCTTGGAAAGGTAATCCATATTCAATTGTTGCTCATATTAATTGGATGCTGCGGTTATTTTCTAAATAAATGCCATTGACACTGTAAATAACAGAAAACACACTCAACGTTACCCCAGAATCTAGTGAAATTATTTACAAACGTAATCACTGAATAAATGATCCAGGTAGAGTTTCTACCTATTGAACTTATGTATCTTCATGAATTTGTGGATTTACATATTTGCTCTGCAAGAATTCTTCTAATCCAAGCATCTAACTTGTTTTAGACTGCTATAATGCTAAATCAACAGTTATTGGGATCTTAGTGTGACACTTGCAATTGATTTTCACAAAGACACTCCCCCGTCACCTCATTGTCTATATAGATGGTAAACAGAAAAGGTTTGGGTCGCCTCATTTCTCTTAACTCCATTGCTGAGAACCTTTCCACTTGAAGACAGCTTTTATCTACCAAATCAACTTTTGTGGTCCGTTTGATCAATACTGAAAAGAACAGATGTTTGCAAAAAGACTTGAAATTTCCCCAAAAGGCAACGTGGGTTATTTTAAAAAGTAACTTAGAAGTTTAGAGAGAAAAATGCAGAAGTTAACTGCATCATTTGTAGTTATCAACTACTTCGCCTTGTCTCAATATAAACTATTCCCTACTACTTCTGGTTCTCTAAACTTTTGCATCAACTTTAAAAAAGTTTTTGTTATTTTTCACTAACTTAACAATTGAGTAGATAATCTATACCATACATCCATAAACACATTCTCAAATACAACTCTAGCTTTACAATTGATACAAAATGTAATTTGGAACAACAAGCTATGTTTAAGATAGAAATTATGTGAAGATTTTTTTCTTTCTATGCATAGATGTATTTAATAGACTACAGGAAAACTGTTTTTTGGTCATTTAAATCCTAAGCAGAAGATGAAAACAGACCAACAGATAGAAAAAGCCGATTGTGCTAACTTTACACCTGCAGAACTTGCACCGGTTAAAAAGTCATCATGGTTAAAGTGAAGAGCCCCGAGCCAGAGCGTACAAAATGCAACGATTTTTTATTTTACAATTTGACAATCATTCCCCAACAAATACTTCAGGCTTCCATGTAGGCTAGGTGGATTGACTGATACACAACAGATACTTGAGAATTAAAGTATTCTTAGGCATTTAGTCCTAAAAGTTAAAGAAGCTCTATGAGCTTTTTCCTCTGTAATATTGATATTCTTAATACTTCTTGCTCAGACTTGGAGGCAAGACAGCATCTGTACTTTTAAAAAGGATAAACTATTAAAAGAGGGTTGGACCAGTTTGTCGGAACAACCTTTGATGTGAACAAAACATTTCGGTTTATCACATCTACACCTAAACACTGGTGCTCCTGCTGATTGCCTCTCAATTTGCAAACATTACAATGTTTCTGCTGTAAAGATATGCAGGCATGAACCACAAAATGGTTTAGAGCAGTTTTCACAGCACTGTTGGAGGCAGAAGGTACCCAGTCCTCAATTTCATCCGTTTGATTATCTTGTTCCATGGTGGAAATCAGGGTTTCTCCTCTTGTCACTGAAAAGAGGAGTCTTTTTTTTTTCTTTTTTTGTTTTTGTTTAACGTGTCCTGTCTAGCAGTATGCTACTCAGAATTGGTGTCTGAGTACCAAGTACAAGCCCAACAGTTTTACTTTCCCAAGCAGAGTATTACAGCTTCGCTGTAGTGCGCCACTTGATGTATAAGTATAAAACATATTTATTAATGATTACTGTGGGTTCAATTTCCTGACGTCATGGACATTAAACTAAGACAAGAAGGGAGAAAGGAAGAAGGTGAAGAAAAGAAACCGGACCAGCAGAGGTGCGAACCGACGACACAAGACAGGGAGGCAAACAAAGAACACAAGAAAACATCCCAGTCCTCCACCTCTGCCGGACGGCAGAGAAACAGTAATACAAAACAAAAACAACAAACTGTACAGAACCAAACCAATAGTTCGGATCTAGTAGAATAAACTAAGAATTACACATTCACTACACACAAGCATTGATTAATGAACATAATACAAATGTTTCTGGTAAGCTCCTGTGAACAACTAACTAATGATGATAACCTCAGCTTAAGATATGTCCGTCCTCACCAATGTCCCCACACCTATGTGTGTGCGAGCATGCAGGTCGGAATAAGGTTTCCCCATGCAAGTGATTGATAGCTGGTGTAAGGAACCGTCAATCCGTCCTACAGGAATCGACACAGATATGGAGGAGGCAAGAGATGTATGCATCCAGGGTCCCACAGAGTACAGAGGCCACAGGCGGATCAGCGCAGGGTCGATCACCCGCCAAGAGAGGAACAGATGGAAGCCCCAGGGGAACACCCACCAGCCGCAATGCTGGGGCCCGAGAGATCGCAGTGACGAGCCCACGGGCTCCGCCGGTAACCGGCTACGCCAGGGCGGGCCCGGATCAGGAACCGGAGGCCACGGGGACCAGGGGCACCCCGCCCCCCAGCGGGGCCCCAACCAGGGACCAGCCGACAAGGGCCCCCCGCCGCCGCCGCCGCAGGCAAGGGGGATCCGCAGACAACCGACGGACAACACACGCCGCCGCCACCCCGGACCAATACCCACCGCCAACAACCCGGCCCGCCTCCACACACCCACACGCCAGGGAGCCACAGCAAAAGCCACAGAGGATGTACGCCCTCGACATCCAGATCTTCCAGCTCCCGGGTCCAGATCCCGCCCCACGTAGGGCGCCAAGACCAGGGGCCCAGCCAATGCCGGACAGCCCCACCAGGTGAACAGACCGGCCAGCAGAAGTCCTGGAACCGGCAGGAGGACTGGGCGCCAGGCACGGTCCCCACCGATCCACCGGACGGCACCAGTCAATCCAAGGAGGACGACGGCCCGAAACAGCGGCCGCCCGACACACCGGACCACCCAGGACCCGCCCGACATGCACCAGGAACGAGCCGGGCCGCAACCGGGACCCCCGGCCCTAGGCATCGAGAGCCATCATCAACCAGCGGGCAGGAGCAACCATCACCGGCTGGGCGTGACGGGGAGGGAAGAAGATGCATCAGGCCAGAGAGCAGCCAAACACCCAACACGACAGGTAGACATAGACAGACAGAGACACTCATACGTACCCTCCCTCTCTTGCGTACACATTGTTACAAATACAGGACATACGAAAAAAGGACGCTATACACTCATTCATACCCCCCATACGTACACTATACTCCATACTCCCAGGCCCAGGGACAGACGCCCCAATAGAGAACCCTGCCCCTGCACCCAGGAGACAGACCCCTTTGCCCACCAGGACGGGGACAAGCAGACCGCCAAGGCCCCCACACCGGCAAGAGCAGCCCACCAGCCCAGGACCCCGACCAGACGGCGTGATGTTCTATCCGGGCTCCGACCCCTGATGGTCCAACGAACAGGGGTGTGGAAAGACCCCCCAGCCTCTCTCCCCCAGCTCAATGTGGTGTTGTTGCGTGTTGTTCTAATGTGCACTTAAAACAGAGGGGGGGGACATGGGAATACTGCCGGGTACCCCCATCTCCCCCCCCGGGCCCTCAGTGTCTAGATGCGTTTAACCAGTGGGTGCCGGCACCACAGGCGAGGCCCCCACAACGGGCCCCTATAGGGGGCCCCCCATGAGGGGTCCCGCCCCCAGCGCCAATGCGCCACACCGCCAGGTCCCTACATGTGCGTTCCATGTAAATGTTGCAAGTGTAAGTGTCTAAGTTGCTCAATAAAATCGGGACCCAGGCCGCCACCGGGTAGCGAAGACGGAAGCTCCATCCCGCACCCCAGTGACGTGCCCACGTCCCAAGGCCTTGTGAATGGTAGAATGAAGGAGCAGGTGGACAGAGGCATGGGGATGGGGAGAAAATAACTGGGGTGACCATTGCCAACCCCAGGGAGCCAGCTCCCCTGCTGACTCCAATAGGCACCCCCGTTCGGCCCGATCCACCAGGGGTGGGAGGCCCCAGCACGTCAAGTCGGGGCCCACGGCAGCGGCACCCCCGAGCCCCATGGGGGCCCCGGCAATCCACCAGCCCCCATGCCAGGGGCATACCTAAATCCTTCCCAACATTCACACTGCTAACAAAACACATGTCACTAGACACCCAGGTTGAGTTTAGCCCCCCCTCCCCCTCAACGCCCTCCCCCCTCCCGTCCCAAGCGCACCCCGTTAAAAAGAGCGCCTGTGCTAGATGGTAAAAAGCCTCCCCGCCAATAAGAGACGCCCCAGGCACCGCCAGCGTCCGAGGGCCCCCGCGCCGAGGCCGGAACCCAGCGCACCACCGACTCGGGTACCCCGGACATGCCGCGCCAGGCCCGTGAGCAGACCGAAGTCCCGGGCGGCCAATCCCCAGGCCGACATCCTCCAGCCTTGCTACTACCGCCCGATGGTGGCAACAGAACCCAGCACCTCCACCCACCAGCCCACACCCCACCAACCGGTCAGTCACCGTGGAGGCTGACCAACACCGGCCAGAGGCCCCCACCTCGGCACCCCCGCGAGGGCTAAGACCAAGACCCAGGAGCCATGTCCAGTATCAATATAGCCGATCGGGCCCGGAGACGCCGGCCACCAGCCGCGGCCTGACGCCGACGCCCAGACGCGGCAAGCGGCCACCCCCCCAGAGCAGCACAGCACCAGGCCGGTAACCCGTGTCCGTCAGCACGACCCCCCTAAGGCGCCGCATGCAGCCACTAGGAGTCACCACACAAAGTCCCCAAAGTCCCACCCCAGGCGAGGGTCACGGCACCTACCGCCGAACCGCAAGCGGACCCACCCCCAAGGACCTCCCCGCAGTCACCACCAACCCTTATGCTCCACAACGGCAACCGTGTCCCACAGAACGGAATCAAGGGCCCGACACCACTAGGTGATGGAACTGATCAAGGGTGACCAGAAAGATTGATCAGATGTGGAGGCAGATGCTGTTTCTAGACCAATGTAATCCAGAAGGAGATCTCTATATTGATTAATATTCAGAGTATTTTTATTTTTCCAGTTCAAGAGGATATTTTTCTTAGCGATGCATAAGGCGATGTAAAATAATTGCATAGACTTTGTATCCACGGTAACTTCATCTACATTTCGCAGCAAGCAAACTGTGGGAGCAGGTGTGATATTACATTTCAGACACTTTGATAGATCTTCACATATCTGGTACCAATATTTCTTAACAGGTGGGCAGAACCAAAGAGCATGAATATTAATATCTGGTAGATTGCTTGTACATTGTAAACAGGTATCAGACGGCGTATAACCCATCTTGAACATCCGTTGCCCTGTATAATGCACTCTATGAAGGATTTTATATTGTATTAATCGTAGATTAGGATTTTTAAGAAATTTAAAGGTTCTTAATGAAATTTGAGACCAGAGGTTTTGGTCTATTGAGATGGACAAGTCCATCTCCCATTTTGAAATAGGAAGGGCTATTGATTCATCTATTCTATTTAATGTTTTGTATATTTTAGATAGCAGTTTGGGAGGGTTAAGATTAAGGAAGTCTAAAACTTTTCCTGGAATTTGTAAATCAACTGTATTGAGCCTAAATTTATTTTTTATAATTGATTTAATTTGTTGGTATTCTAAGAATTTATTCTTGTTAATTCCGAATTGTGTAACCAATGTATTAAATTGGATAAAGTCTGTTCCATCAAATATATGCTCCAGGTATTCAATTCCTTTACAACTCCAGCCTGGAAAGTTGATCATGCATTTTTTTTGTAAGATATCCGGGTTATTCCAGATGGGTGTACGCCTGCATGGGACTAGTGAGGTCTTTGTCATTTTAAGAAATTCCCACCAAGCTGTCAGAGAGGAGCTGATATTAATACTTTTGAAACATTCATTTTGTTTTATATTTGAGCTAACAAAAGGTAGATCTGAAAGTTTTATCTTATTGCATAGTGTCTGTTCTACATCTACCCAGCACTCATCGATATAACTGTGTTTTACCCATCTTGATGTGTATTGGAGTCTGTTGGCTAAGAAATAATGACGAAAGTTTGGTAGGTCTAGACCTCCTTTATCTTTGGACTTCTGTAGTGTTTTTAAGCTGATACGTGGGGGTTTATCTTTCCAAAGAAATTTAGAAACAGAAGAGTCCAGAGATCTAAACCAATCAGGTGATGGTTTGCTTGGGATCATTGAGAATAAATAATTGATTCTAGGCAAAACCATCATTTTTATTGTAGCTATCCTTCCAATAAGTGATATTGGAAGGGATTTCCATCTTGCCAGATCATCTTCCACTTTTTTTAAAAGTGGGACGTAATTTAGCTTAGATAAGTCTGACAGTCTTGGTGAGATATGGATACCTAGATATGTAAAATTTCCCGACCGGAGCTGTAAAGCAACAGGACTCTGGTAAGAACAGTTGATTGGAAGGACTGTAGATTTTAACCAATTTATGGAATAGTCTGAAACTATTGAGTAAGATTTTATTAACTCAGTTACCTGATACAGGGAAGTTTGTGAATGCTGTAGAAAAAGTAGTACATCATCTGCGTATAAACTGATTTTATGTTCTATTTTGTTGCATTGTATACCTTTAACATTATTATTTTGCCTGATTGCTGCTGCTAATGGTTCAATAAAAATAGCAAAGAGGGAGGGAGAAAGTGGACATCCCTGCCTGGTACCTCTCTGAAGGAAGAACCTTGATGATGTTTGATTATTGGTCCTAATACATGCTGTTGGTGAGCTGTATAATATTTTTAACCAGTTTACAAAAGAATTACTGAATCCGAATTTATTTAAGGCTGCAAATAAAAATTTCCAGTTAACTCTATCAAATGCTTTTTCTGCATCTAAAGATAATATATTGGTTTGGACGTTTTTACAGTGGGAATAATCTATTAAATCTATTAATCTACGTGAATTTGTTGAAGAGAGCCTACCTTTTATAAAACCTGTTTGATCAGGGTGGATTATTAGAGGTGTTATTTTCTCTATCCTTCTTGCAAGAGCTTTGCAAATTATTTTCAGATCCACATTGATAAGAGAAATGGGACGATAACTGGTAGGAGACATAGGGTCTTTTCCTGGTTTTAATAGAAGATTGATGTAGGCAGAATTCATGTTTGGTGGTATTCGACCATTTTCCTTTGTTTCCTGCAACATTTTGTAAAATGTTGGTGCCAGAATATTCCAGAATTCTTTATAGAACTCTACTGGAAATCCATCTGGACCTGGAGCTTTATTATTAGGCATGGATTGGAGGGCCTCCTGGAGTTCAGACACTGTTAGCGGTGAATCCAGGGCCTTTGCTTGACTGTCTGAAAGTTTAGGAAGAGTTATTTTATCCAGAAATTGTACAATATCATTATTTGAAGGGTTTATCTCTGGTGTGTATAACGTCTCATAAAATTCTTTGAAAGTGTTGTTTATTTTTTCAGGGTCATATATTATATTCCCACTTTTGTCTTTGATTGCAGATATAGTTGTTTTTTCTTTATTTATTTTTAACTGATTAGCTAAGAAGCTACCTGATTTATTACTATGTTCAAAGTTTTCTATTCTAAGTCTTTGGATTAAGAACTGCGTCCTTTTATTAATAATTTCATTTAATTCTAATTTTGCTTTCCTTATTTTACTTAAGCTCTCTTTATCCAGGGAAGGTTCTAATGATTTAATAGTTTCTTCTAATTCCTGAACATGTTTATTTTCTGTTCTCTTTTTATTTGATGAGAATGAAATTATTTTACCTCTAATCACAGCTTTCCCTGCTTCCCATAGAGTGGATGGCGACATACCAGGGAGATCATTAAATTCCATGTATGAAGCCCATTCTTTTTCAATATATTTAATAAATTCTTTATCCTTAAGTAATGATGTATTAAATCTCCAATTTTTATATTGAAGGGTTGCAATTTTATTTGCTAAATTTAAAGAAACAGGAGCGTGATCGCTGATCACTATAGGATGTATCTCAGTGTCTGAAATGTCATTCAACAGTGAGCTGCTGACTAACAAATAGTCCAATCTAGAATAAGAATGATGTACGTTTGAGTAAAAAGTGTATTTTCTGTCGTTGGGATGAAGCGATCGCCATGCATCGCAGAGTCCATAATCGCTCATGTACTGTTTAACTATATCTATGGATTGCCATCTGCGCTGAGTCCCTGCTGTACTGAGCCTGTCTATTTCTTCATTTAGTCCAAAGTTGAAATCTCCCCCAAGAACAAGTGAGCAATCCATGTGATTAGCCAGAACCGAGAAGAAAGTATGAAAGAATGAGGGGTCGTCAACATTTGGACCATATATATTAACTATACATAACGTTTGGTTATTTATAAATAGTTTTAATATTATAAATCTACCTTCTGGATCTGTAGCTGTGTCTATTACTTTAAAATTAGTATTTCTATTTATTAATATTGCTACTCCTCGTTGTCTAGAGTTATAGTATGAAGAAAATATATTAGGATACTCTGGTGTTTTCAAATCATTAGCTGTTGTAGTTGATTTATGAGTCTCCTGTAGTAAGACGACATCTGCCTTCAATCTTGTAAGATGGTTGAAAATCTTAGTCGTTTTATGTCTGGAGCTAGAGCCACGGATATTCCATGTTAAAGAGGAGTCTGTTACTGTAGCCAAGGTGGGATTTTTGTTGTAGAAGTTGATTTATCGCATGTTGTCATGGAGGTGATTCCAATGGAATATTCAGAATATTTAACGCACAAATAACGATCGTGTTGTCATTATTATTTACGTAATAATAATTACGTAATGCACATTAATTGGAAAATATTTGCAATATTGTAAAATATTGACTTTAAAAATCAGTTTTAAAATACATAGGCGCGGGTCCTCTTTTCAGGGAAAAAAGCCATATTAGATGACGTCTTTACTTCTACAAGTGCCCGGATGGACAAAGCGCACGGAACACGCCCGCTATTTAAACATTGATTTCCCCTCAAAATGCAAAAAAGTTTCGCCATAAATACATTTTTACCGCTTTGCTAGTTCCAAGCAATGAAAGAGAGACTGATGTGCTCGTCATGTTGTTGCAAATAGATAATTCTCAGGGAATTGAGCATTTGAAAACAGCACTAGTTGGACCTCCGTTGTTGAGTTTCTTACTCGAAGACACAGATACCACATGCTTGTGATAATTTAGGTATGCACTGCCCCCTACTGGCTGAAAATTACACAATATGCGTTTTAAGGGACTTGTTCAGGCATGTCCTGCTGACATGGCGGGGATACATTCAAACCATAGGGGGCGCTATTAATAGATTAGGCCATATTCCTAATTTTGAAACACTAGGGAAGCTATCTAAATTTTAAGGTGTAAAACCAATATTTTAACCACTAGGGGAACTATATACATTTAAAGGTATCATACCAATATTTTAAACACTAGGGGAGCTATTTTTACATTCAGGTGTAATACCAATTTTTGGACCAATAGGGGAGCTAGCTACATTTTAAGGTGTGATACCAATATTTGAGCCACTAGGGGTGTGATTTATAAAATAAAGTATAATACCACTTATTGGACCTGTAGAGGGAGCTATTGATACAATTAAGGTGTAATTATATCTCTGTAACCACCGGGAGGAGCTGTAATATCAATAGTTGGACCATTAGTGGAGCTATTTATCTGATTAGATGTAACGTTTATTACTTACGACTAGAGGGAGCTGTTTATTCATCAGACTGCAGTTTCGATACTTTGATTATGATGCCAGGGGCGGGACTTAATTTGAGACGCGGGCGGGGCTATGGTGCGATGGGGCGGGGCCTGCTCTGACAGAGGGGCGGTGTCGTGGCACAATGCGGACGTGGTCATGCCCCAACGGAATGTGGTTATGACGTATGTGGGCGTTGCCACGCCCAGATGGGCGGGGTTTATTTTAACAGGTGGCGGGGCTATGATGTCTCGAGGGGGCGTGGCACTTCATTACCATTTTGACAGGTAGTGTTCTAGACATTCTCTATCAACAATTTAGCCAATGTTGAAAAGATAAGCTAAAATAAGGTAATATATAACAGTTGGTTGGTGTGGAAAGATGTGAAAAAGTATTCCAAGGTACTGTTGGTATTGTCTATAAAATATCTGATACTCTCAAATCCTGATATTCCTGAACAAATAAGAAATAAAGGTATTTCACACTGTTGTTTTTTTGCAGTATTACTACCTTTTCAGACCTCTTGATGGCAAATTAAGATTCAATTCAGCACCTCACAAACCGGATGTGACGTCATGGAGACTCCATCCATCTTACATGCATTCTATGATACGAATTGTGAATCAAACCAGGGACACAGTATGGTTTACTTTTCTCTCTTTCAAACATCTGAACATGTTAAAACAAAAACAACAAAGCCGGAACATGATATAATATCAATTGTGGTTTGCAAACATAACTCAACTAGCCAGCACTTGTAATGGCTCGGTCTTTAATATTGTCTTTAGCAGATAAGTGACATGAAATTTATAAAACTGCCTGAACTACTTACTGGGTTATTATTCCTCCAGCCTCACTGGCAGCACAAGACCACTATCATCAAGCTCCAAGTGTAATTTTTGCATACCTCATACATCATTCTAAGAGGCTCTTTCCATAGATCGAGCCTAGCTGTGGCACCATGTCTAACCCTAATCAGCTACTGTCTCTGACTGTCTGTCTCTGATTGTCCTCTTGCCCTCTCTTTCACTGCCTACCTATGGTTTTCCCTCTCAAATAATGGCACCAGCCTTGTGTCTTTTGTCTGCTGAAATTGCCTTCATCGCCCATTACACATCCCAGTATCCTCATAGAAACTCTTATTTCAGTAACCAGAAGCCTAGTGGAGCTGCAATGAAAAGTTATTTGTATACCGTCATTGGGTGTGCTTTAGCTCAATCCCCAAATAATCATTAGGCTAACACTGTCATTAAAGATGTGGTCCAATGTTATTGATCTCCAAGGGCCATTAAAAAGCTTTTACTGGAAAGGAAAGAGAGGCAACTGTCATTTCTTTCTGATGTGACTCGGGCTGCTTGTTCATATTTCAATTTGAGTGTGGTGGGGACTAATAGTAAAAAAAAAAACAGTATATCACTATGAGAAGTTGTTTGTAAAGTCACACAGTCAAACACATCAGAAATTTGAGTTATTTAGCCTGTCATATGCTAGCATAGACACCTATATTATAGTTTATTGCATAGAAATGTAAATGTCACAGTTCCATACTCTATTTAATATGCTAATTAAACATTTAGTTTACAAAGTAAACATTTGGCTCAAAACTAAAAATACTCAAAAATACTAAGATAGCAAGCTAAATACTTAGCCTAGTTAGTGTTACAGGTACCAGGGCTGGCACCACGGCAACAGATGCTGAATTTTCCAACCAACCTGTAAGCAGGATAAGTTAGGATGAAATAACGGAGACAGGATTCACGCTGCTGTGCTTCTCAAATCCTCACAGAGTCTGCTCCAACCACGGACGTCAGCTCACATCCAAGCAGGCTCTGGAGTGACAACACAGTCCTGCACTGCCTCCTTCTGCCCAATTCCTGCCATTACCCAGGAATATTTGTTTAGAAGTCATTAAATTAACTAACACCCACTAAACCTCATAAATCGTTACAGCCAAAATAAATCTATAATTTTGTGCATGTCACACGCACCCCAACAAAAATAAAATGGCTCCAGACATTTTCACACAGTTTCAGAAAACACTTTTTTTTCAAACCCATAACACTGTTGCAAGATCAATAACTCAGAGGTGTAAACTGTATATACGGTGTAAACCCATATGGTACTGTTGGATATGTCCATGAAACGGGGTTGATTGTCCTCCCGAACTGGCAACAAGGCGCATTGTGTGCACCGTTGGGTGGGGCTGCAGGGACGGTTGTCCAAGGGTGTCATACATCAGCATCTTTCTTGGTCTCCTTTCCCTTGTCGATCTCCTCATGGCCTCTTTCGTCCTCCTCCAGATGAGCAGCCTGGTACTGATCCTCTTCCTCTGATGCTCTGCCCGCAAAGATTTCCAGACGAACATGTTCTCCATCTGTAGTAGTTGAGCTTGAGCCGGGCACATTCTCGTACTCAGTTTGGATTAAACGGTGAGACAGCAAGGGGTGAGCCTTCATTCTCCACCTCTCTCCTGTTTTCCACTCTAGTCCACCTTGGAGGGGATGGCCCCTGTGGTAATTCTGCATAAGGTTTAAACTTTTATTATTCAGAAGGTAAAATACTGTTTATATAGTTTGCATGGTTGTAAAAATGGGTCTGTCACTATTGTTTATGCAGGTAAGCTTTTAAGTCATAAAACTCTGGGGTGAGTTTAAATTGCAAAGCTGTAAAAGCAGGATGTTTAGATAAGAAACTGGGAGAAAAGTTTTAGAGAAGCAGATAGCCATAAAACCATAATTCTTTATAATGAACCTTTGACCCAGAACAGAGACGACCCATCTTCTGACTCCAGGATTCTCTGACAGCAAATAAGAGCTAAGACACTGTATGAAAATGTTCTGATTGGAGAGATTAGAAACGCCTAGAGGCCCGGTTGTCTATAAAGCTGTGAAATGAAGATCAGTTAATTGTTCAGATTTCTTTAAATCTGGACCACAGAGGAACGACGGGGGCAAAATTCCTCTGTAAAACTGCAATTTGTTAATCTGTTCAAAATAAATGTTAAACTGGAAATTGGCTCCATTTTGTCTCTGCTTGAACATGCATTGAATTACTTATGATAATTATTTAATTCAACACCCCCCAGCCATGACTTGCCACTGTTCCTCTCTGTCACTTGGGAACACCGCGGCTCTCAATTTCCCCTTCCAGCGGGCAGGTCTTGAAGCGGACCCTGCTTGTTGTGGGCGGACTTCTGCTCTCCTTTCTTGCCTCTGGTCAAAATGGTACTGAGGTACTGTAATTCAATAGCCTCCGTAACTCTGATCATCGTCTGAACCTTCAGAGTTATCGCTTTCTTCCTCCCTTCTTCCTCCCTAAACTGGGTTGTCAGACACCTGCTCTTTAACAGCATAGATGGTCTTCTCCCAGTATAACCTTAGCTTTCCAGGTCCACCGCGCTCTTCCAGATTCCTCACCAGTACACGATCGCCGGGCTGAAGTCCTGCTCCTCTCAACTTTGGATCATAATAGGACTTCAGTCTGGCACTGGACTGTTTGCTGTTCTCTGGGGCAATGCGATAGGCTTCGGACATCCTTCTTGCCAATTTCATAGCATATCCTCTGGGTGTTACGGGATCTGTCCCTTCAAAAATTCCAAATAAAAGATCTGGCAGTCTTGGGTGGTGACCAAACAACAAATAATAGGGCGAGAAACCAGTGGATTTGTGTTTCGTGCAGTTGTAGGCGTGTACCATCTGGGGGAGATGGTCCTTTTCCTTTTCTGCCAGTGTTCTTAACATCTGTAGCAATGTTTGGTTAAAGCGTTCCGCTGGGTTGACTTGTGGGTGATATGACGATGTTTGGGAATGTCCAATGCTGGATAGCTAACGCAGGGTGCGAAATAGCTCATTCTCGAACTCGCAGCCCTGGTTGTGGTGCAGTTTGGACGGGAACCCAAAACATGGGACAAAGTCATTAAATATGCGTTCTGCTGCAGTCTGCCCAGACTGGTTTCTCGTTACGTATGCCTGCGCATACCGTTTAAAATGGTCGATTACTACATCTTTTTGTGACTTAGTCTTCAATTTCCCTCTTCATATAAGGCCAATAGAACCTTTGCCTTGTCAGATTGAGGACCCTTTCGGTGCCAACATGCGCCATTCCATCGTGGAGATGTTTTAAAGCCAGCATTTTATACTTGGTGGGCAGGACTAATCTCTGTCTGTCCCCAACTCGCCTGTAGAGCAACACATTTTCTAGATGCAGCTTCTTCCACTCATGTAGCAGTTTCCTGGTTAGTATCCCAGCTGTTTTCCTTTTCTACTCAGTAGGAATCTCATTCTTTTCCTTCAGTTTCACCACCTCTCCGATGATTGGGTCATCTCGCTGTGATGTAACAAGCTCATCCTGACCCAGGGTTGGTAAAACATTACTTGATGGGGGAGAGCAGTCAAGTGAACAGACATGCAGTGCTGCCACCCATGTAACATCCTCCCTTTGAGCAGCCTTATTTCCTTCCCATGTTGTACAGACAGCCTCCTGGGACAACTCCTCAGTGCAGCATGTCATGTACTTCTCAATTTCCAGTGGGACAGGAGATAGTGTGTCTGCGTCGATGTTAGTTTTTCCAGGTCGGTATTTAACATCGAACCAGAAGTCAGACAGCTCCCCCACCCACCGATGTCCAACAGCATTTAATTTAGCTGTACTCATTATATACGTTAGCGGATTGTTGTCGGTGTAAATCGTGAAATGAGGGGCATAGTAGAGATAATCTCTGAACTTCTCGCACACCGCCCATTTCAGAGCGAGAAACTCCAACTTCCCACTGTGGAGGTTATAATTTTTCTCAGCAGTCGTCAGTGTCCTCAAACCATAACCCATGACTCTCATCTTTCCTTCCTGTCGTTGGTAGAGGATGGCTCCAAGGCCCCTTTCAGATGCATCAGTGTGTAGTATGAAGGGCGAGTTGAAGTCCGGGTATCCCAACATCGGTGGGGTCAGGAGCATGTTCACAAGTCGCTCCAGAGTTTCTTGGTGTTCTTTCGACCACTCCACGTGTGTGTTGGTGGGCAGTTGTGGTCCCCTGGACTTCCCTCTATGTACTCGAGCTCCCAACCCTTCAGGTTTTGCTTGCAATAGCTCATATAGAGGCCTTGCTATGGAGGAGAAATCTTGGATGTAAGACCAGTAATAGCTTAAGAAGCCAAGGAGTCTTTCAACGTCACCCACCGTTTTAGGTGTCTTTTTCTTTAGAGATGACACTGCCTCCAGGTCTTTTGGGTCGACCTTCACTCCTTCAGCGGATACCAGCCTTACGAAATACCGGACTGCTCTTGTAAATAGCTCACATTTCTGGGGTCTCAATTTCACACCGTGTTGTCTTAAAGCTTGGAGAATTTTACGAACTCCCACGATATGTTCTTCAAAGGACTTTGCGTAGCAGAGGACAAAATCGAGATATGGTAGGCAGCACTCGTCTCTCAGTGCACTCAGCATCTCCTCCATACTTCTCTGGAAAGCGGCCGGTGCATTGGAAAGGCCAAATGGGATACGAGCCCATTCATAAGGCCCCCATGGTGTCCCAAACGCGGTCAGATGTCTGGATGCTGGTTCAACAAATCCCTGATGGTAGGCTTTTCCTTGATCCAAGATGCTGAACCAACAATTCCCGCCAAGGATGTCCATCAGGTCTTGGATTCTGGGTAATGGATGCCGATCCGGTACTGTCTTTTGGTTGAGCAGCCGGTAATCGATACAGAGGCGTAACGTCCCATCCCTCTTCCTCACACACGCCACTGGACCTGAGTATGAGGATTTCGATTTTATTATCCACCCCTTTGCCAGAAGATCTTGGATGTACTCTTTGACTTCCCGGAGTAATGGCTTGGGCACGCTGGTGTACGCTCTATGGACCGGGATATCATCCTTGACAGTTATTGACATCTGAAGGCTTGGTATACAGCCAATGTCCCTTTCATCTTGAGCGAAGACGGTTGACTCTTCGTACAACATCTGCCATACTTTCTCTTTGAGGCTGTGCTCCAAATGGTCTGGGTCAACGGGTGGATGCCATAGTGTTGAAATTACATCAGTAGTCGTGACACTAGCAGAGTCGATGCTCAGAGGATCCTTTAAATGGTCGTCAGGATATGGATATGTCTCCACAACTCTCACAATTGGCTGGATCCTACCCAGAGTCATCTTTTGAGGTAGGACAATGTCATGTTTTGTGTTTCCGACAGGGATCATCACGATTGCTGGTTGCTTGTCCTGGATTTGAAACAACCCTTCTCCAATATCCAGCTCCAGTGAAGCCAAACCCCCTTCCATTTCCAGAAAGGTTTACAGTTATTGGACCCATCCATCAAAAGGGATTAAGTTCCCATTCAATGCGTATACATGCAATTCACTGTCTTCTTCATTGCTTAGTAGTTCAGTGAGAGGTTGAATATCAACACTGGGGAAATAGTTGTTCTTCCAGTCTCGTACAATCAGTCTGACCTGAGCTCCCGTATCCAGTAAGGCATTAATGTCAAGTCGATTCAGGTAGCATTGGATCAAAGCTTTTCTCCCTATCAGGCTTACTACTCGTTCATTTTTGTAGCTTGATAAATTACACGACAAATTGGTGGCAATGGTTTGTTTTCCAGACAGCTTTTCAGTCACACCAGCTGGGGAGAGAGAGGTACATCTGGTGGTTCCTGGTTGTCCTGGTGCACTCTTTGACTGGGGCTGGTCCACGGTCACCGGTTGCCCCCCTGCAGTGACCGGCTGGAGTTTTCCGGCTGTTTCAGTCTTTTGAGACAGCCGACAGCTCTGTGACCTTCTGCACCACAACAGAAACAGTGTTTACAATTTGGTAGCCCGTTTTCTACACAGTTGGGACAGCTGTTTGTTCTCTGTCTTCTCATCTGACTCATTCTCATCTGAGAGCACTGACAGGTTTGCTCTGACTGCTGTCTTTTTGCACCCTGTTTCATTGAATCCACCATTTGAGTAGCTGTTTAATTAGCTGTTAGCTGTTTAATTATGTCAGGGTCTGTTGCTGGCTTACTCTTCTTATGTGCAGCATGTTGTTCTTGTGTCATGACTGTCTCAAGCTGTGCACTGCTAACAGTAGCTTGGTTTTGGCGGGGAAGAGGTCCTAATCTTTGTCGCCGCTCAGATTCCTCACTTGTTATCCTCATCACTTGCCTTAAGATTGTTTCTTCTTTGACACCAGGCTCAGCCAAGATGTACTTTAGCTCTCTTCGGATGTCATTATGTTTATGTCCCAGCCCCTGATAAATGGTGTGTAAGAATACATCTTGGACTGTTGCCTTACTGTACCTAATGCTGGCATCAGGGAGGCTGGAGGTTAATATTATTCGTTGTTTAAGTCCCATGACCCTGTACAAGAACTGCTGTGGGGTCTCGTTATCATGCTGTCGTGTGCAGATTAACTCCTGAAACAGTTCAGTTCTATTTTTTTCCATCAAATGAGACTGCAGAAACCCCTTCAGCTCTGTAAGTGTCATATTATCCTTGTTGATCAACATATCTTTGAAGCTGCCAGGTTTAATTATCCTCAGCATAGCCCGTACAATATCTGAGTCAGCAAACTTATCTTGAACCCCCTTGTCAATTTGTCTAAGCACGTTACTGTAGGATATATCTGAGGAATCGTCACCAATCTGGCTCCCTTGAATTTTGAATTCCCTCCGGGGGAGAAATGGGAGTTCCCTGATGAGGATAATCTTCTCATGGTGTCGGTAAGGGCTGCCATCAGGTTAATCTTCCTCTCTAGCCTCCATGAACGCTTTTGCCCTTGTAGCTGTGATTTGGGGTGGAACTACGTGTGGCGGAGAAGAATTAACACACTGCATCAGCTGTTCACTCAGACCCTTGTAGCTTAACAAAATTCTCTGCAGCTCCTGATTAGGTATGTCAGGAGTGGAACTAGCTGTAGCTGTAGTGCTGCCCTCACTGGTGTTTACCGCCATGTTTATTTGAGCAGGTGGTGGGTTATCTGGGTCAATATTAACATTAACATCAACATCAGGTTTTCCTGCAATCGTTGTGTTCTGTAGTTGGGTAACTTTATCAACAATGTCCTTTAAAACCAATAAATCAACCATACCTCTGTCCTCTGACTCAAGGAGAGGTTTGCTGTACATAAACGCATTGATGTATTCCAGGCAACCTTCAGGATCTTCTTCTTCTAGCAGGGACTGATCTTTGTCTGGCAACGGACTGATCTGCTTGGCAATCTGAAAGAGTTCACGTGCTGGCAGGTTAAGAAGATTCTTCCTAATGTCCCAGAGTAGGCTTTTTCTCACACTGTCTGACATCGTTGCACTCTTTGTTTCCACAGCCACAGTCAGGCAGTCCAGCAACGAAGTACGTGTCTCGGTTCCCCTCAGCCTCTCCTTCCGGCACCCCAAGGCTGTGTCAGCAATCGCTCTCCTCTGGTCCCAGGCCTCATCTATCTCTGGATCAGCTCCCAGGGATGCCAATCCTGGACGAGCCCCAAGAATCTGTTACAGGTACCAGGGCTGGCACCACGGCAACAGATGCTGAATTTTCCAACCAACCTGTAAGCAGGATAAGTTAGGATGAAATAACGGAGACAGGATTCACGCTGCTGTGCTTCTCAATTCCTTACGGAGTCTGCTCCAACCACGGAAGTCAGCTCACATCCAAGCAGGCTCTGGAGCGACAACACAGTCCTGCACTAACCCCTTCTGCCCTATTCCTGCCATTACCCAGGAATATTTGTTTAGAGGTCATTAAATTTACTAACACCCACTAAACCTCAAAAATTCGTACAGCCAAAATAAATCCATAATTTTGTGCATGTCACATTAGCAAGCTAAATACTTAGCTAGCAAGCTACATACTTAGTTAGCAAGCAAAATATTTGGCTCCATTAGCTTGTTAAATATTAGCTATATGACCTAATCATTGTTGGTAATTTTGACACTGTAACTTGTAACAGCATCCCATAAATCACAACCTCCTGTCAGTGACTGTAACTACTATTATGACCAAACATCTACAATATAAAGTTCTTTATACTGGCTGTAGCTGCACAGTTTTATATTTTGTTCAAACTGTGTAAATTTAATTTATTGTAAAACATCCACTGTATTATAGGAAGAATGTAATAATTAGAAACATGTCATTCTATAAGCTTTAAAGGTGATTCAGGATAAACGTTCAAACATTTCTCTGACTTTCCTGTGAACTCACCCTGACTCTGATGGGGTTATTATGGTCTGACACATAAGGAATGTTTCTGTCTCTGGCAGCTCCTCTATCAACATGCTGATATAAACAATGGCTTGTGTTCAAGGTCCATCCTCACCTCAAGGAGTGATGAGATGGAGATGAGACCACAAGTTCATAGGGTCAGGGCTGTATTGGCCATATCAGCTAATAACAGCAGGCTGTCTTGATACTTGTGCTCCCGTGGACAATAACAAATAGATAACATGATATCATGGAATTCAAATGTAAGTCTTCTATCTAAACATTACCCTTTCACATAGATTAAATGATGTAAACAAAGAAGCTTGAGCTTGGAGGGTCTTTGCAGGATGTTTGCAAAAACCTCTGGATTGTATTTCCTTTGCATATTGGCTCACAAATAAAGAATGTTAAAGTTCCCTAAAGCATTTGGGAATACACGTTTCCCTAACCACGTTAAGGTAGTTTAAAACATTAGTGACAGTTTATTTAGTCATACTAGTGTTTAAGTGTGTATGTTTTATTTTGTCTTTACATGTTAGCTCATTTCCACAAAGAGAAGAGCCGAACATGGACTGCTGCCAACAGCTGTTTTTCTTCAGTTTATCACTGTATAGATTAAAAGGACTAGTAACGCTTGTGACAGATTGCCAGATTGTCCCTCTCCATTTGCACTGATCAGGCTGAATTTTTTCTAAATTTCTTGTGTTTTCAAGCATAATGCCGTGAAAAATTATACCAGCCGTTGCAGATTTGTTTCTGCTTTGGATTTGGCTGAGATAATTAAAAACCATCTCAGAAACCTTGACACCCACGTGCCAGATATAATTTTCAATGAATTAAGGAGGGGGAAAAAAATATTCTCTTGCTGGCCCAATGTGATTTTACACAAAGGAAATCCATTTTTCTTTTGTCTTCATTTGTAGATAACCGCACTGATCATCATTCAATGGCATCTCAAATACATGAAAATAACTAACAATTTTCCAGGTTGATAGATATCCATGATGTTTTTTTCTCATCTGTTATGGGAATTTTGTTAGATCAGGAAAAAAAAACGTCTTGTAAAACTGAAACCATTTAGTCACAATTAATTTGATTGGGGGGTGTTTAAAATCCTCCCCTAGAATTAATTGTCTATATATTTATTTTATGGTAATGTGAGAGAAAAAAAGCATAAATATATTTTTTGTAAACTTTTTTTTCTTTGGTTGTTTTGTTTACAAATAACTTTTTGGAAATGATCAAGGCAAAAGAAGGCAAAATCAGAGGCAGCAGAGGAAGTGAGAGTGCTTAATGGTAAAATAAAACAGAGGGAACTTAAAATAAAACAGGCAGGAAACCATGCTAAAAATTAAATCTGCAATGGAAGGATCCAGGATCCAAAAGACTGAGAAAAGGTGAGGATGAAAAAGCAAACCATAAGAACTAATTATAGGCAAATTGGAACAGCTAAAAGAGTGTGGAGGCAGAGCAGAATCAGGGAAAAGGAAAAGTAAAGAAAAAGAACATGACTGATTAGAGGGAGAAAAATCTAAGGAACCCAAAGAACAGCACAAATAAAGAAATAAACATAAAGGAGGAAATATTCAAAACAAAGAGGAAAACCAAAATCTAATCACCTAGTGCCTAGGTTTTACCCAAACTTGGACAGAACACAACTGGTTGCCTAACTTGTAATGTAATTTGTTTGGGCCAAACAGGAACAGGCCGACTGGCAAACCTGGAATTTTCATAAAAGAGATGTCCTTGGTCATTTAGTGTTTCAAGAATTATCTGGCAAAGATTGACTAAATGTTCACTATAATTTCCATTGATAGGAAATTGTAGACAGTTTGGCCACCATGGTAATTAGCTGAACAGCTTTTGTTGGAGAAAAATCCGTCATTGGACAGATGCATTATCATCCTGAAAAAAAGACTTCATCATCATCAAACCTACTTGTTGGAATGAGGAAATGTCCATCTATGCATTTCCTGTATAGATGACCATTATCCAACATCCAAAAGACAGAACTGCTCCTCTTAGCCCACTTGTTTTCCTCTGGTTCTCATTTTGCTTTTCATTGTCTCTTGGCCTGTTCAGGAACAACAAGTTACAGGTCATTTTCTTTCTTTTTTCGTGAAACCAAAACCAAAAATCCCATAGGAAATGGAGCCAGAAGTAAAAAATAATGAAAATCCACTATTTTTGAGGATTTACTGTGTCACCATACAATAACCTAGCAACCCCGTTTGAAATTCAGAGTGTAGCCATATCCCTGCTCTGTTCAGCAGTAAAGAGCTGATGTCGATAGCTGCTACGGTTTTTTCACAATTTGACTTTCTTCGACCTTAAGTTTACCCCAAATCGCCATTTCTAGAGTGCAACTGCCGTTTGGTCAGTGTGGAGTGATGTAATTTTCGAATGCCCTGATAATTGTTTAACTCGCTGTCACAGTCACATCTTTTGCATTAGTGACATGATTCTCGGTAATGAAATAGAACTCCCCTTTCTGATTCTCACGATCATTTACAAATTTTCCTATGTCTCACAGTTTTCTCTCAGTAAGCTCTAGAGCGCTCGGGGTGGAAGCCAATCTGAAGGGATTTCTCCTATACTGTAACATTGAGCCTCCTCAGGATTTTCTGAAACCGAGAGATGTTCTTAGTCATTTCTCGCTCGTTCCTTCTCAGACTGTGAATAAGGTAGAGAGTTGTGCTTTGAGATTATCAAAGATGAAAGATAACTCTCGCTCCCACTTGAAGAATTTTTGCGATACCTTGTACGGTTTTCGAATGGAAACGATTTGTTCGGAGAACTTTTTTGCTCAAAAAGTGGAATAAGAGCAAGAAATCAACAAAGTGTCTGACACCTGCTGCAGCTTTCACTCACCCTTGTTGCCGGGGAAACGGAGCACCTTTGATCAGAGGTCACTAAAGTTCATCTCACAGTCTATACATTGAAGGCCTAATAAAACAAAGTAAATAGTACTAGAGAGTACTAGATGGTACAGTGCAGTACTACACGGTACAATCCAGTACTACATGGTACAATGCAGTACTACAGAGTACTACATGGTACAATAAAGTACTACAAACTTCTACATTGAAAAATAAAATACTACACAGTACTGCAGGCTAAAATAAAATTACAACTACACATTACTGCATTGTACAATACAGTACCACAGAGTACTGCATGTTAATATACCACACTACACGGTACAATACAGTACTACATGGTACAATAATGTACTACATGGTAAGGTACAGTACTACAGAGTACTACATAGTCAAATACAGTACTACACAGTACTACATGGTACAATACAGTACTACACGGTACAATACAGTACTACACAGTACTACATGGCAGACTAAAGTACTACACAGTACTACATAGTCAAATACAGTACTACAGGGTACTACATGGTCCAGTACAGTACTACACAGTACTACATGGCAAAATACAGTACTACAAAGTACTACATGGTCAAATACAGTACTAGAGGGTACTACATGGTCCAATACAGTACTACACAGTACTACATGGTTATATACAGTACTACACAGTACTACATGGTCAAGTACAGTACTACACAGTACTACATGGTTATATATAGTACTACACAGTACTACATGGTTATATACAGTACTACAGGGTACTACATGGTCAAATACCGTACTACACAGTACTACAGGGTACTACATGGTCCAATACAGTACTACACAGTACTGCATGGCGAAATACAGTACTACACATTACTACATGGTCAAATACAGTACTACATACTCAAATACAGTAATACAGGGTACTACATGGTCCACTACAACACTACACAGTACTACATGGTTATATACAGTACTACACAGTACTACATGGTCAAATACAGTACTACACAGTACTCGATGGCAAAATACAGTACTACACAGTACTACATGGTCAAATTCAGCACTACACAGTACTACATGGTGAAATACAGTGCTACACAGTACTACATGGCAAAATACAGTACTACATGGTGAAATACAGTACTACATGTCAAATACAGTACTACAGGGTACTACATGGTCCAATACAGTACTATACAATACTACATGGTACAATATAGTACAACACAGTACAATACAGTTCTACATGGTATGGCAATAGTTTGGTATGGTAACATGGTAACAGAAGCTTTTATTGGGTTTACGAATCACTATGCACACCGTGGCAGGCCCTCTTTAAATTTCCTGAAATTTTCTAGTTGAGCTTAAACTTTTATTACATGTATATGATAAGTATTTGCTTGTCTAGCTTTTGGTTATTTGCAGCTTTTCTTTTCAGGTTTTTTAATTGTTTTGTAACAATCCGGTAAGCCCTTTACTGAAAACTTGGCTTTATAAGATTATATTTCAGTTAAATGAACTGTTTTTTTGCGATTTGGTAAGTTTTGAGGACAGCTACATGAATTTGATTTTATTTTGGTATGAACTTAAAATTCACATAAAATATATTGAAGTTTTTGCTTTTGGAAGGCACCATAAACAGTGCTCTTCATCTCGTCCATAGTCCTAAAAATGACCATAGTGTCTTTGTGGGTTTATTTGTTTAATCCAATGCTCTTTCACTTTTTGTTGCATTGCAAATATTCACTTCTTTTGGAAAAATGCCAAAGAAAATAAAACAAAGATTGAAAGAGAAGCTGACCTTTTAACATTTTTACGCTTCCTAAAGGCAACGGATGGCGTTAAAAAGGGCTTGACATTATGTTTCCAGAGAGTAGGTTCTTCTTGAAAGTTTCCCCTCAATGTTTCAACACAAAGTCAACACCAGATTGAAACAGTCTGTGAGGAAATGGCAGACAATTAGTTAAACATATTCATGCTTTCTTTTATCCCGTTTTCCCCTCTCCTCTTTTACTTTGTCTTCTGCTTTTCCTTCTGTTGCTTACATTCAGTTTTGCACAACAACCAACCCCCACCGGAAATTCCAAACAGATGAATCGTGATGTAGGGCCAGACACTACAAAAACAAATCTGTCGTAATTTTTTATTTTTTCTCTCTATATTCCTCCCCAAATCAAACAAGCCCTTGTTCATCTTTTCTGGCCCTTTTTGGATTAAAAATATAAGTAACTTTATGGTCCAAACATTCTTCTCTTTTCCAACTTCCTTTTCCTTCTCAAACGTTTGACTGCCTCCAGATTTTAAAGCACATAATCTGTTTATTATCTGCAACTAAGAAATCCTATCAGAAAATCATGGTGTTTGACTTGTACTAAGCATGTATGTTTAATGACAGAGGCAGCTAGTTACTAGTTACATTTACTCTGTTAAATTCACTTAAGAAACTACCTTGAAAAAAAAAAAAAACTTTCCAAAGCAGTTATACTACCCTGCACTTTTACTTGAGTAACATTATTATTTAGTATCGTTACCAGAAGATCTCTCTCTCTCTCTCTCTCTCATATATATATATATATATATATATATATATATATATATATATATATATATATATATATATATATATATATATGTAGCTAAACTCCAAATTTAGTCACATTAGTGAAGAGTGTAGTCTTTCCTCCAACAATAAGAGTGTGATATGATTCATGAGTCTGTGATTTGTATGCAATTGAACAAGACCTAAAAACTGTGATATTACACTACCTGTGATGGAGACAGGCACTTGTCCCCCCGTGCCCCTTTGAGGATAAGCTGATTAGATAATGGATAGATGGACATCACAACATAAAACTTTACAGTATCAGTCGGTGTGAATGTGCTTTATGTTTAATTAGGGAAAAGGGATAGCTGATTAAAAGGTAACTTTTAATTGCTCTTGAAGCAATCATGATCTGACTTTTACACTGAATTTATCATCTATTAATGCTGGCTTAGTCTTCACGACAGACTGTTAATTCCTCTTTAGGGGAAATACAAAAAAGTCATAAATAGTTTCTAGACCAGAAAAATAGACAACATTCTGTCAATGCCTAAGTTGTGGAGACCAATGAACAGCAATCAGCTATTATCAGCTTTTTAACAATATATTTATTTTTTTTAAGTTACCAAACAATCAGATGTTAATGGAAGAATTAACAGTAGGGTTAACAGTAGGTTGATAAAAGCAAAAACACACAACTAGGCATCCAGTTTTAGTTCCAGATTAATTCCCTTTATGATGTTTCAGAAACTCAGTTAAAGGTGACCATATTTTTCAATATCTAATCCTTTTCCTCTGACAAGTACAATACATGAGGCCATCTCTTTTACAGTAGGCAAATGGCCTTCAGGGGTCCAGAATCAATCAATTTTAACTGTCTGGAGGTAAAAACACAGTTCAATACCGAGATTTTTGCTTCAACAGGTACATTTCCAAGACAAAGTGTGCATTACTGGTTTACCAAGTATTTCTAACTACCGAAACACAAAAGAAACCGTAAGTTTCAACTACTCACCAGTTAACAAATACAGGTCAATACACGAATGTGTTTTACTACAGCTGTTGCTATCTTCACAAGAGTTCCATACACAATCACTCCTGCCCTGCCAGGAATAAGGTGGATACCATAGAAGCCAATTCATTCCTAAAAGAAATCCTCTGCCTCTCCAGGACTAGTTTAATTCTTTAAGTCCTTCCACCTTCCTTGGGTTAACAACATCAACCACTTTCTGGTTTCGTCAATTCAGTTGAGTTAAAGGTTGAATATAAAAAGTTTTTCTTAAAAGCTATCTCTTTAAAAAAATAATACTTCAACGGGGAGTTCAGAGGTGTGCAGAATGAAAGTGCACCCTTCGATTTAAATGGTATATTTAACCTAAAATCATAACAAAATAATTTTTTCCAACCACCGCACTGTGTTTATATTTACATGTTCCAGCCAACAGCGGTGCGGCATTGTGAGTTGCACAATACAAATGTATTTTAAACAATTCTACAGAGGAATGAGGCATTGACTTTAGAAAGTTGAAAAAGTTTAGCTGCTGTGTCTAAGCACCATAGATTTTATTATCTTTCACAGAAAAGGAGCGACCTTACAAAATTTAAAACTAGAGTGAATTTAGGTGAAGCCTTCAGCAAATTGACACAAATGTAAAACGTTCACAGCATCAAAATGTGTGCATAAATGGCGATATGTTTCATGGTAAGAAAGCTTGCTAACTGCTAAAGTTATCTGTCGGTAAACCAGTTTTGCAATACTTGTGTATCTGACTTGAGTATTCCTAGATATAAGAGCATCACCCTCCACACCGAGTAAACACAAGAAGATGACACAGTTTCCTCCTGCACTCCCCAGTTTTGGAGGCTCGCTTTCACCGCTACGTTGAGTGATTATAAAAACTTTTCTAGCTAGCTTTCTGTGTTGACACAGGTCTCCGACCATACAACTTAGTCAAATACACACGCTGTGAAATCTGTCGGATGTTTATGTAAATTTTAAAGTATGAATTATGACTTTTATAGAGGACGTCACCAAGAGGAGTGGAGGAAACCACTCAGCTACCGAAATATGATGCAGAGAGGACAGGTACAAAAACGTATTGTTGCCTTTGACCCATATTTTGTTATAATTATTTTTTGCTTATTATTGTATTATTGTATTATTATTATTGTATTTTATTATTAGTACAAAGTAGTCCTTACCCTGTAAGATTCGTCGCTGGACATGATGCTGGCTCGTTCCGGTGTTAGAGCTGGCATCCAGATGGCTTTTTGTTATTGGAACTACAACCTAAGCACACTAGATGTCGCTTTGGTTCCCATGTTCCATAATCAACCTTTAACATAGTGCCAATTCATCTGAAGGCACTAAAAAAAAAAAAAAACATAAAATAGGTTTAAATCTGAGATTAAACAGTCGGTAGGTTTCTGTTTGTGCCGTTCTCCATTTAAAACTGAACTATAGTCAAGCAAGTTTATATGTTCAAAGCTAAACACTTCTCCTTTGTCCATTTGGCCATCTCACTTTCCTCAGTTTTATTATTACTCTATATTTGAAACCATGCCGTTAAACCTGTAGGTTTTCATATGTTCAAACTCCAGTTTCTGTAGACTTTTTTAAAAATATGTACGAAACCTATATGACACTTCGACAGACCGTGGGTGAGTCATTTTACAAAACTCTGTGGTAGACAACAAAGCAGCAGGGTGGAAGGGAGAGGGAGAGACAGGTAGTGAGACACAGATATGGAGAACTGAGGGTGAGGAGTAAAAGGAAAGACAGCTGGGGAATTGCAAAGTGAAAATGTGATAAAAAACAAAAAACTGTCAATCATTCTGTGTCTGTAAAAAATGATTGAAATTCTAATGATATTACCAGAAACTCAATGAGAATAAAAATCAGCACACAGTCTGGATGAATATTACGGAGAGGTGGATTTTTTAACATACATATTTGTCTCATAAATATAAGGAATCCAAGACATCTACATCCAGCATTTCCCAACCATGTTTGCTTACTGATGCACAGATGTTGTAGCTCTGTTCTTTTAAAAGGTATAGTTCACTTTTTTTTTTTAAGTGGGGCTCTATAAAATGTTTATGAGCAGTCTATATCTTACAGACTGAAGATGCCTCTCTTAAGTTCTTTGTTTTCTGTCAAAATCCAAATTAGTCTGACCCAAAAGGTGAAATCAACAGATAAAGCCAAAACCAAAGCATTTCCTCCTTTGGTGCCTTTGCTATGGATTTAATTTATCAACAATCAGGATATTTCTAGTGGCAATTCATGGATGCTCTAATTTACATTCCATTATTCTTTTGCTATTATCTTTCAGCTGTGGGCTTTGTGTTTTCATTCCCCTGTTTTTGAAGATAAAATATATAACAGTTCATACTGTTATTTGGGCATAGAAAGTACACACTTGTTTCTTTCATACTGACAAAATACATCCCCTCAGCGCTACTGTCTCCCGACTCAGACAATAAAATCACATTTAAATTGCCATAATTCTCAGAACAAATCTCCCAAATTTACAAAGCCTCTGATTAATTCATGTCAGTTTTAAGTTTTGTTGTACTGAATCAGTTAGCATTGCAGGACACTTTTCATATGGAGCTGGTCTAGACCATTTTCTTCATTAGCTCAGTACCAATATTCACTTAATAAGTAATCCTGCCCAATTTGGACTTCTGGGCTCATATTGCTTGATGCTGGAGACAAGGAGGAACAGGTGAAGACAATAGGAAGTGAACACAGGTGCAAATAATAGGAGGTTCAGACAGGACAACACAGGTGGAGAAGATGAGGGAGTGTAGAATCCTGACACAGACGGTCTCGGCAGATGACCGCTTATGCTGAGCCTGGTTCTGCTGGAGGTTTCTTCCTGTTAAAAGGGAGTTTTTCCTCTCCACTGTCGCTTCATGCTTGCTCAGTGTGAGGGATTGTTGAGAAGTCACGACGCAATCTTCTGTGGTTCTCTAATTCCTAAATTAAACATTGTATTGTAATAACTCTTCGTGTAAAGTGCCTTGAGATGACATCTGTTGTGAAATATATAAATAAACTGAATTGAATTAAATTGAATGTTGGATTATCTGTTCCAACATCCTCATCTGTTGTTGAAAACCACAAACTTATTTTATTTATATATATATATATATATATATATATATATATTTATATATTTATTTGTACTTTTGCACATTTAGCAGTGTCCTTCTGAACTTTCTTCGTTTTTCTCCGAGCCACCTTTTCTTTTTAAATTTTAGAAAGAGGTGTCAAAAGTATTCACATTTAATACTCAAGTAGAAGTACAGATATTATGGTTTAAAAAGACATCTGTAGAAGTTGAAGGATAAAGTCATGTTTTTTTCTCAAGTAAAAGTAAAAAAATACTGGATTTAAAACTCCCTAAAGTATAAAAGTAAAGGTAATGTAAGTTTACACAAAAATGCAGTTGAAGGCTAAATGTTCAGGTGCACCACAGCACTACCACACCTGCCCCAAAAACACTTTTACTAAAGGCCATAATTACTATGTCATATAAAAATCCTAAAATTAAAAAATTAGAAATATGATAGGCAACCTATTTCAGCTGTATATGTCCATCTAAATTAATGCATTTTAGTGCAAAGCAAATAGAATACAAATACAAAGACCTATATGTTGACCGCTGAGCATTAATACAAGTTTCATGGAACAGAAGATGTGATGACTAATTGGCTATTTATAATAGTGCATTTGCCTTAGTCTTGACCATGGGTATCTTCAAACTTGGCAACATAGAGTATGTGTGCTTTGTCCAGGCTAGACTATAAAATGGTTTCTGTCATGCGCAGCTAGAGATCAGCTACACCAAATGAGTCAGCATTTTAAAGTCATCATGTATGTTATACATACACAAAGTTTATATACACTCACCAAAAATATAAACGCAACACCTTTGTTTCTGCTCCCATTTTTCATGAGATGGACTTAAAGATCTAAAATTCATTCCAGATACACAATATTACCCTTTCTCTCAAACATTGTTTACAAATCAGTCTAAATGTGTGATAGTGAGCACTTCTGCTTTGCTGAGATAATCCATCCCATCTCACAGGTGTGCCACATCAAGATGCTGATCTGACATCATTATTAGTGCACAGGTGTACCTTATACTGCCCACAATAAAAGGCCACCCTGGAATGTGCAGTTTTGTCTCACAGCAAAATGCTGTGGAAACTGAAAATATCACAGTTCTTGCATGGCCAGCATACTCACCGGACATGTCACCCATTGAGCATGTTTGGGATGTGCTTGACCGGCGTATACGACAGCGTGTACCAGTTCCCACTAATATCCAACAACTTCGCACACACATTGAAGAGGAGTGGACCAACATTCCACAGGCCACAATTGACAATATGATCAACTTTATGCGAAGAAGATGTGTTGCACTGCATTAGGCAAATGGTGGTCACACCAGATACTGACCGTGTCCCCAGACCCCCAATAAAGCAAAAAACTGCACATTCCAGAGTGGCCTTTTATTGTGGGCAGTATAAGGTACACCTGTGCACTAATCATGATGTCAGATCAGCATCTTGATGTGGCACACCTGTGAGACTGATTTGTCAACAATGTTTGAGAGAAAGGGTAATATTGTGTATCTGGAATGAATTTTAGATCTTTAAGTCCATCTCATGAAAAATGGGAGCAGAAACAAAGGTGTTGCGTTTATATTATTGTTGAGTGTGTATATATATATATATATTTTTTTTTATTTTTTTTTTTTTTATTAGATAACCTGATTGCAATGGAAAGATGATGACTCAAGATTGATCTTGTGTGGAATTACAAGCTGTACTTCAGCGAAAATTTTGAATTCAGGCAACATTTTTCCAATTGAAGTGATAAGTGATCAGAAGTCGGAAAGTCTCTCTGAATCCAGCTTCCTATCGCCTCAGCAGCAGAAAAATCCATGGCATGCACTCCTTTTGTATAGGTGGTTGGCATCACACCAGCCTCTTTGAAGTGAGTCTTTAACAGTCATGTTCTAAAGCCTTCTGGTCTCAGATGATGTTCAGTTGCCTTCATGGGAATGTTTGTACTATTAATTTATTGATTCAGTTTCCTGTACACTGTCCGTAAAGTTAAAACTGTCAGTGCGTGTGTTTAAAATGGTCAGGGATGTAAATAATAATCTGACAAAAATGATGAGCTGCCACCATTATTAATAACCGGACAAATCCGGAAGACATTCGTGTAACGTGACCCCTGTGTGTACAGTATGTGAATGGCAGTGTTGTGGATTTAAGGGAAAATGCAGCTACTACTTAATAGTTAAGGGACTGCTTATGGCAGTCAAGGAGATAAATAATTAATGAAAAAATAATAATATTTGGGGCTGGGGCAGAGGTGAAAATGATGAAGGAATGAATTATTTACCGTATATTGACCATGAAACCTTGCCATATGTGTGTGGAACAAAAAGACAAACAGTAACTTTCCAAAATACAAAAGTTTATTTACAAAAGAAGAAAGATAAACATTTACAAACTAATAACCATGACACTAATCAAAGTAAATTAAACTCAAAATAAAACAAATAGATAAAAATGCAATAAAAATAGAAATAATGAATTCTGATGTGCTTTGGAAGAATCTGGATGCAAATCAAACCCAGGGCTTGATTTGCAGATGCTGAACTGAAAACTAAATTAGTTTACCAATCGTAATTAGTTTAACTAATTTAGCACCAGTGGTTTACCACTAAACCCATATGCAATGTAAGAAAACATAAAACATTCTTAGGATTAAGAAATTTTATGTTTAAAAATTATCTGGGTGAAAATAATTAACCTTTGGAGAATTACTTTATTCATGGATTGATCAACGCAGTAAAAAATCTAATTCCAGTATTTTGATAAAATAAGGCGAGTTCAAACACGGCTAAAAAGATTATAATCTGTTCTTAAACAATCTATTTTAAACAGAGTTCTGTTTGAACCATTAATAGCAATCTTTGTTTATGACATGCAGGCCTAAACAAAAACACAAACAAAACACGTGGGCTTGTTTAGCTTTAACTCCCTATACAGCACGTGAGGCGTTTCAAGTGGCTCAAATCCATTTATTAAACATTAAACAAAGAAAGGAAAAACTCCTGTCACTCTAAAACGACTCTTTGTTGGGAAAAGTCTTTTAAAACACTGATTAAAGTTTTAGGCCAAGGCCTGGTTTACCCAAAGATAACTTCTATAAATTTAATCTGCTAACAACAATAAATCAAACACCTTTAAAATGAGTGATCCTAAACTAATTTACCTCTGCCCAAACAGACCTTATGAACGTTTAAAGTTCTCTCCTGACGTCTTCGTCGATGAGGGAAGGGGGTCGTGCGGCATTAGCCTAGCGGCTAACAATGGCTGAGGTGGCTACTTATGGTGCATTCACACCGCACATTTGGTCTGCGTCAGGCAACGCATTCAACGGATGAAGTTTGACGTATGTACTTTTGGCTTCCATAGCCTGCTTCTGAGGAAAAAACAACGCATGGGCGGGCTTCCTCTGTTGCCGTATGTTCTGAACTATGGTGGATCGTAACTAGAAAGTGACTTGACTTTATTATCTAGATCAATCTAGACAACGTTGACATCGGGTGCATCAGCGCCCATTATTCAGATGCGTTCTGGGTTTGGGGAGTTTAACCATTTGCTCCAGGAGGTGCTTATGGATGAGGTTTGCTTTCAGTGCTACTTCCGTCTGTCCCGCCCCTAATTTTACGACCTCCTCGGCCGCATCAGAGCTTAAATATCCCTCCAGGACACAAACTACAGATTTTCTTTTCCTCTTTAGGAGCGCCTGTCCATCTGACTTCGGTAAGTTTAATTTCTGATTTTTTAAATCTGCGTTTGTTGAAAATGTTTTCACTGGACCCGCGCTTCATTCAAGATATGTGTATAGTGACATAACTACAGTGAGATGCTCTGATTGGTTGCCGCACTGCGCCAACTGCGTTGGGTCCGTCAAAAGTCAAACTACCTGAATTTCTGCGTTGCTGCGTTTCCGTATGTAACCCAAGTGAAGTTGACGGAGCCAACGTACACAAAGCACCTCAGAGACTTTTTACTGTAGACCTTACATGTAATCTTGCCGCAACTGACGCTGACGCATGGACTTGGTCTGAATGCAGCATTAGTGATCCTCTTGGCCGTGGGAGATGCAGTAAGCTTGTCTTCCAACTGGTTAAGCAGTGATCAGCACACACTTTATTTCACTAAACAGTACCTTTTGCGGTTTCCAGCATGGCAATTCTTATCGGCTCTGTGGCATCGACTGAATGTGGCCTTGGCTGGTTCAGACTCCCACTGTGCGCAGCTCTCAGCTCCGTTTCTCAGTGTTCAACAGTCTGAAACTCAGGGAACCTGGTGGTCTTTGAGTTCCTTGAAGGTAGTTTCTCCCAAAAACTCAGGCCTTCCCGTCGCCAGCGAGGGGAGGTGGTTGCTTTGGCCTTTCCTGGAGCGAGCCAGCCGGGACTTGCCGTGAAGAAGGAAGTGCGGCTGTTGGAGCAGGTCTATTTATAGGCTCTGCTTGTCGGTCCTTCCATTAGAAGAGAGCAGGTTAGCGCCACCCGATGGCTGTGTGTCACCCAACAGCAGGCTGTTGGGTGACACACAGCAAACCACAGTCAAATTCTATGCAGTTAACATATTTTGTGTTTATTTTTAATAAAACAAGATTAAATGAAACAGAAGTAACTAAGCTTTTTTTTAAATGTAAGGAGTAGAATGTACAGATAACTATGTGAAAATGTAAGGAGTATGAATTTACTATATCATATATATATCATTATATATTTATCTGTCATGTGCATTAAAATATATTCATGTTGAAAAAAATGTGTTTGTTTTTTTCCTGTCAGAGGACACATCAATTGCCTTCATATGAATAAACTGGACTGAATTGAATTGACAGTGGATTACTACCTTCTTGGCTGAAAATGTTCAAAATGTACTTTTGACACAAACAGTAAGCCTTCCTACCATAAAGCAGAAGGGAGTAGAAATTATAATGCTGACATTTGTAGATGGCATTTCCTTCACATAGATGAGATAAGTAAAGAGATAGCAAGATAGGAGGATAGACATAGAGAGTGTAGCAATATATGCTACATACTTTGTTTAGCACAGAGTGAAATACATACATTGAACGATGACATATTAAATATGTTAAACCGACAAAAATTCCATAGGTTGGTTGATATATGAGTTGACTAATTACAGTATATTGTTAATTCTATGGCCATTAAAACATTGAAAAGACAGTGGGAGCCTCCTACAGTTATCCAAATGAACATGAATTTTACATGAGTCACTTCAAACACTTGTCTCTCTCAATAAACACAGAAATAAGTTTGTGGAACAGTCATTTTAGCCAGAGGCATTAGGAATCTCATGAGGGCCACAGGAGTCATATGAAAAAAACAACTAGGAATTTTCAGTCAACAGAATCTTGCATTTTGTTGCAACACATCATAAAATGTGGAAAACAAGGCTCACAAAACAAGGAAAACAAAGTTCCAACTATACAGCTGCAAATAAAAACAATAAGTCAAAAGAAAAAGCCTCATCTGCAGTAATGACAGAACTTCTATGTCTGTGATAGTAAAGAAAGACTTCAGTCAAACAGGGATGTTCTTGATTGGTCTATTGAGCTCCTCAACTATTGTCGTGAAATATAGATCATGACGGGGATAAGATAAACATCTCTAAAACAGTAACATGGTCTGAGCCAGAAAAGGGTTGAGTTGCTTCCTTGACCTGAGCCCAAATTAAGTGGAATATATTTGATGGATACAAATTTTGAAACCAAGGTTCATAGAGATAAGTTCTGAAGCCCTGTCAACCAGCGGGAGCTCTACATAGAGCCGTGGCATCAAAACGGATCAGTCGAGGTGGTTCAGGTATCTGATAAGGATCTCTTACGGGTGCCTCTCTCTGAAAGATTTCTAGGCAAGTGGAGGAGAAGCAAGAGAGTAAAAGATCCACAAAATAAACGGGAGACTGTGTACAGCTATGTCTGGGTTTCAATATGGACCTGTTATCCAATCGAAGATAAGCAAAAAGAACTCCATAGATCTAGTCTAGTGTAAAATATAAAAATAAAATCATAGAAGTAAACTGCAACTTTCTGATGCCTCAAAGGTAGATTCGTTTTATACTATTAGCATAAATGTTTTGGTCATTCATGCTGGGAAAAAAAAGCAGAGACAGTGAGAAGTTATTCAAATTTGTTCAATATTTTTCAACATTATAATTCAGTCCTGTTAGCTTGACATATTCTAAGTCTCGTTTTCTGTTACTTTTAACTATAAGAGTTCACATCTGATAATCTAGTAGACTTACTTTGATTGGAGACCAAAATTTTAACATTGTTGCTTTTATTAGCTGGTGCTGTTCTTATTCATTCTGCTCCTTGTGAAATTAACCAAAGCTTTTGAACAACATGTTTACCTCCTTGTAGAGCTGGGCAATACGGACTCAAATCAATAACTCAATATATTGTGCAGTTCCCCCTTCATAACGATAAATGGATGATAACTGATTAATACCCCCCCCCCCCCCCATCTTTTTCTCTATTTAATGTCTTGTAAAAGCCTTATTTAAATTGTGCATAATTCCCACTCCTTTCTGTATTTCTCTTTCCCAAGAGTCCAATTTAGACTCAGACATGACTAAGAGAAGCAACTGCTCTGTTGCACTACAACCTGGCTTTGCCACTTATCTGTACTTTAATCTTAATAACTGTACAGTCAGTACAGTTACAGAATGATAACAGGTTAATCTATTAACACACAGATGTTGTCAAATACAGAAAATATTTTTATTTCAAATAGTCAATAAAAAATACACATTTGTAAGAGACAAATGGGCCCTTTAAAAAACTATGCTCAGTTTTTAAGTGTGTTTCAGTGCAGTTTATGAATTTCATTTTGCTTAGTGTTGTACTTGTAGAAATACTTTCATGCCTTCATGACAGAAAAAAATAGCTCCCATTTGAAGCGAATTGGCTCAATGTATGCCATTTATATTGTCACGATTGAGGACAGTGTTCAATCCAGGTCCAAAGCATTCCTTGTTTTAGTCTTATTTAGTCCAACCATGGAGAAAACTCTTTCTGCTCAAAGAGTCTTTCCACACTCTTTGAGTGTGGTAAGACTAAAACTAGCTTTACAACCTCAGCAATCTCATCAACTTGTCATAAAGTATGTCATAGTTTTCAAGTTGATGGTCAGTGTGTGTGTGTGTAGAAAATGTACCTTACTGGTGAATTCTGATGAACGTTTTCACCAAAAAAGCTTCCAGATCAAAAGTAGCTGGATATTAAAACAAGGGGAGGGGATTTCAAAAACTCCTCACTAAGATTTTCATTCTCACTGGGTGCTTGAAATGGAAAAAGTTCAGAAAATCTGAAAAAGAAGACAAAATTAAAACATAAACATGGACTATGGTGGAAAAACCTTAACTTCTTTATGAAAATGTTAAAGTCCTACCTTTCCATATGTTAAAACACATCTTCCACTCCACGGTCTTTCTTCTGCTGGAAATCAACAGACTTGGCATTCCTGAGTAAGGTCTCTGTAACAATACAAAATTTGGATGAATAATAATCATATTAATAAAGAAAAATGTATGAAAATTGGATATTTGTTAATAATACTTGTATCAGACATCACACTACATTGAATTGGGAAAGTTGTAGCTTTTAATATCCTGGAATAATTTGTGGAATCAGCAGTTGATCTTCAAAAATTAATAAATTAAACATATGCATTTGATAGAAAACAGTGAATGTTTTGACATTACTGTGGCTTAATTTTGACAAAGAACTTGGACTTGTATATGGACATCTGCAATTCCCCTGAAATACGTCAAATGACTAATTCTGACTGTTGGTACATACAGTAAATGTGTGACCTGGTGGAACTTTATTAGGAGTGTTAAAAAAGGAAGTCAAGTGTATTAATGCTGAAAAGTGGGGTATTTCTACAGCAGACAGAGAAAATAAGCTATGAAATTTAAGTTTGCTATGAGGTTAAAACCATTTTTTGTTCATTGTCATGATGGTCATATTATAACAGCAATAACAAAATGTGACCCTCAATGGTGTGGTGGTAAAGTTACATTCAAAAGTCAATAGGAATAATTTGAGTTAGGTAGCTTGCTATAAAAGGGAAAAAAAAGGATAATTTCACCACGTTATTAATTTATAAATGTCCCAGTTTATAACTAAATATTCAATGAGCAAGTTATATATTACGTTAAGAAACTGAATTAATAACTTAAATTAATGCTTTTAATTTTGACAGTGCAACTTTACAAAAGGCATGCTATATAACCCTATGCATTTCAAGGGACGTTCATATATCAGTGTTCGGATTATATTTATACTCTTAAGAGTCAGCAAATTATTTCTGAATAATACGTTTTCATAACCAGTAAGAGAGAATAAGGACCCATTATCTGTCAAATTTGAATAGAAGTTTCAAATGCGCGTCAAACTGGCGCCGGTTAGGGGAGGTGTGGGGTTGACCTGCGGGGGAAAAACTTTATGTCAAACTCACTCACTGGTGTTGAGGCGTGGTTTTTGTAGGAAAGGAGGAGTCGGGGTTTTTTCCACTTTTAAATAGAGAAAAGGCATAGATTATCTTGAGGAAAGCAATGTCTAAACAACAAAAAGCAAACGCAGAGATGAACGTATGTGTAAAAAAGCAGATCAGGAGACCCGATAGTTCAACCACATAAAAGTTATTTATTGTTACTCTGGAGTTGGATGGCAGAAGAGGCTCTACTGAAATTAAGTTGTCTCAAGAGAAAATGGTCTGGGCTCCTCCAGATTAGGTCCCAAGGGAAGAATGCAGAAGGTCACAATCAGCAGGAGAAAATCCAACAGCGCTTGCCTTCACAGAGCCAGTCCAGCAAAAAACCAAGGTCAGGAAAAGCAGAGGTATCCAATCCGTCTTCTAATGCAGGGTCCAAAGGCAGGCATGGGTCAAGAACAGGATATTTAGGCAGAACAATGTTAACAGAGAACAGAACTCTAGATATCACAACTCAGGGTTTTAAGATAATCTGGCAGGGAGCTTCTGGCTGGAAAAGGCTTATATAGGTGTAGACGGGTGAGAAGCAGCAGGTACTAATTGAAAGCAGGTGAGTAAGATGTGAAATTAGTGGCAGCACGGAGCAACTAGACACCAGGAGCTTTCAAGCTGCAACATTACAGTCTCTCTCAACAACTCCGGTTTCTTCTAAAAGCGAACCAGTGAATTTGAACAAGAACAAACAGACTGATGAATTTGATTGTTTTCTTTTAGACCCTCCTGTTGAAATCATGCAGAACGAATAGAATTTAGAGCAATACAGCGTGGTTGGAGAATTGGGTAACATTTTTAATTATGATGCAGGCGTACTCTATCTTTATCAAAGGCACAGTGATGAAATTCCTGACTTTCCACACTTACGCCGCTTTCACACGAGGACTGGATATGGTTGACCGGTAGACCTTGCTCATGGATCTGTGACGAAGATGATGATGAGAAAGAAAACTGGCCAGTGCCCCCTGATGAGCTCGAGTGGCACGTGGAGCAAGCTCAGCAGCCAGATGTCACCAGCTTCACCATGTGTCGATCCCGGGTGAATCCTCCTAATGACATATTCCTCATAAAACGCAGGCGTGAGAGTGAAGAAGACGGCACAGTGAGGGAGTTTGGGTCCTTTTCTGTAAAGACGATGCGTTTCACAACCATACTCTTGGCGCCTTTGGAGGGGGTTATAGATTTCAGCATGGCGTTTGAACCTGCAATCACATACCTGTTTGCGTGCCATCGCCGTATGAAGAAGCTTCGGGAAGTGAAAAAACGCTTTCCTTTTAAACAACACCTCTTCATACGCTTGACCACGCCTCCGTTGAGCTCCGCCCTACTCCACCATACATATAACTGGTTCGTGACCAAACCTCATTACACCCCCAATTGTGGAAACAGAACGAAGAAAGCCGGCTTTCAGATGACCCTACCGACATACTGGAGTTTGTTTGACCCCTCTCAAGATCAATATGGGACGCAATCGTTAGATGAGATGGGTTTTCCCGGACCATACTATCCACCCACCCCCTTGGACTCTCCGACGTCTCCAGAAGAATCGCCCACCCCCAGTCTACCTCCGTATGAACAGTTTGATACCTGGCTAAAAAGGCGCCACTGCTGTTGCTTCATCTACCGTTCCTGATGACGGCCGTCTATTGGTGGTGGTTGATGACAATGCACAGGCGGGGATGACCCCTGTGGATGACAAGCCTTGGAGACAGTTTTCCTTTAACAGGTGAAGAAATCGGAAGAGTTAATTTATTTTAGCTTTGGAAGGTAAATATTAAAAAGTATTCTTGCATCTATTTAATTGTCCTTTTTCACAGGTGGAAGATCATTTTTATGGCAAATTCAGCGTTTTCCATAATAGTTTTCTATTTGAAAGGTAAGTATTAAAAGGTTTTTATTAGGCTTTGTGGTTTTATAGGGGGGGTAAGTCTTTTAGGGTTAGAATTGATTAATTCAGTATTGGTCTCATTCTAATTGATGTTCGATAAACAGCAGCTCTCAGGCTAGTTAAAGAATGAGAGGGCAGGTCGAGTCTGAGCACGACCAGCCACAGCGAGCTCTGTCCTTCTAGGGCTATACAGCCCCTGTACCTTAACCCAAGGCCACCATCCATCAGGGATGAAGTAAGTTAAGTGTATGTGACCTATTCCGGTAGGTCAGCGAAGGAGTGAGGGTACTCCGGTCTTCCAGGTCTTTACAGCTCCTCCCCATGCTTGTCCAGCCTAAGACCACCATCCATTGGCCCCTCAGCTTGGACTCCTAACTGAGTACAAGGGGGGAGAATTTAGGGGATGTGACAAATTTGAGATATTCATTTAGATGTTGGGACAAAGCCTGATTTGACCTGTGTATGCATTATGGTCTGTCATGTAGAGGCTAATCCTCCGGGTGGCTACGGTTAAGGTTCTAAGCCATGAACCAAGCCCCACTTAGGAGATCCGCATACTTACCCTGACCTAAGCTCCGCAAAACTAAGAGCTTGTTGACACCGTTAGGTTAATTTACGCGTGTAGGTGCTAGGGATGGGTTTCCCTCCAGCCTGGACAAGAATCCGGAAACCAAAGGACAGACAACCTAACTAGTCCCATTCCTCCCATTCCAGGATAAGGCTCTCTAGACGCTTGCAGACCTTGTTTGAACCAATTGGCCCCACGGATCATGATGCCCTGTGGGGATTCACTTTAACATCACTATTTGCACCCCATAAACCAAACGAACCCCACGGATTACCAGACAGGGTTGGGAAGAAGAACAAGCTTTTGAAATTTTAATATGGAGCATCACTTATCAAGAGACCCTGAAAAGGTAGCGTAATGTTCCTTAATCATTTCATATCCAACACGGCCAAAGTAACGTCTACAGAGGCTAACGCCCCCAATGCATTATGGGTAAATGAGAGTAGGAAGTAAAAATTGTTTTTTCTCACACTCTCTGTAAAAGGACACATTGTGTGTAAATAGAGATATGCATTTACCGATGTCCAGCCGTGATTTTAAATTACGGAGAATTGAAATAATTAAGTCACTCACCAGCATCGTTTTCTTGACTCCGATGCACCTGTGCCTGTGCTAATAAAGAACACATTCGTGTTTTTAAAGATGATTTAAACAGTGAGAGTAACTAATTCTTGACGTGTTACCGATCTGCAGAATCATCCTGGCGAAGAAATGGTCTGCTATGCTGTGTGGCGAACATTGCATTGGTGGGCTTATAATATTAAAAACATATAGCCTGAGGGGTAATTCCTCGCAGAGCCCCGCTTAACAAAGGTGTGTGTGTGTTAAATTCTATATAGCTGTTTGAACAACACCCCTATCAACCATGCGATAAATGCACTGGGCTGCTGAACATATGCCCACAGGCCGTTCCCAGACATAAGATCACCCCACACAGCTATCGATAAGCTGACGCCAGAGGATAAGAGCTTAACAAAGGTGTGCATGTGTTAAATTCTATACAAATGTTTGAACAACACCCCTATCAACCGGGGGCGATGAAGGCATTGATTGTTATCTGCCACTGACTCTGGGACAGATTGCTTATTATGAAACGGCCCGATCAAAACAATTGTTTGTTGCAAGGGTCAAAAAAGGGGGGTAACACAGAGACGCCAAGTTTTCTAGAAGTGGAGTGGGGGCATGGGCGCACTCTTATAACTATGCACTGTTGTGTGAAAAAGAAGCCCGTACTCATCATCAGAACTAAACCTTGATTTCTTTTTATACTTTTAAAGCATAGTTTTGCGTGTTTTCTTTTTTCCTAAAATAGAAAGAACATTTCTTGCTGGAGCAAAATCATTCTCACCCCTCCTGAGCAGAGACTGTATTTTTAAAAGCAGGATTTGTTCTCTTTGCTATCCACCCCGGTTTAACCATTTCTTTCTTTCTAAACCACAAATCGTTCTCTCGTTATATATAAATATGACCTGAAACCATTTTTTTTAACAGTAGTTTATCCCCCTCGCTCTTTTAAAAAAATTTTTTATCCTTCCTTTTGAGTACAACATAAGTTCCTGACTTTGTAATACAAGTTCTCTAAAATACTAAAATGCAGCGGTACATAGCAAACCAATTTTTTGAGGTTAGAGAAATTCTAATTGTGTGTTTTTCTATAATTTAAACAAGCTTTCCATCACAGCGTTCTCTATTCATTGTATTCCTTAGAGGATCGTACACACAAGCGCAGGAAGCGTGCCTTTCAATATAAAAGCAGCACAGGAAGTTGTCGCATTGAAATGGTTTTTCACCGTAGTTAAGCTGGTTGACTCAAACACACATGCAGAGGGTAATTGTTTTATTTTAAAAACCCTAAACAGATGTTTTTAAAGTTTAATTATCATGCATTGGGGAAATGTGTTTAAAATGTAGAGTTTAATCATGGTTTTCACTTGTCATGCTTTGGAGAGAGAGGTATGAGGTGTAATTATATGGAGTGCTTGGTTATAGAGGTTAATCCTCTAGGCACCGGGATTTTTTCTATAAAATGTTCAATTTTGATATCACTAGTTCAAAATGTTGTAGCTTTAATATGGTTATAGATAAAGGTACACTATAAATTAGGAAAATCTTCAGTATGATCCAAAGTTTGTGACACGAGCAAAATCATACATCTAATTTGCATATTATGACGTCATCAGGCGTTGGCAGTATTGGATTGCATGACTTTTACTATTTGTTGCTTTTTTACATTGTTTAAGACTTTTATTTCATCAATTATTTTATTTTTTTATTTAGATTTTTCTATATATGTATTTTCTACATCTATATGTTTCATTGTTTTTGGCTTTTTTTCAAGAACAGGTGGATATATCTGTTTATGTCCTTTCTTATGTGGCTCCGTTACTCTATTCACTATATAAAATCAACAGAAAGAAAATATTACGGATCCGTCCCAAAAATAAGTAACAGGCTCATCAAATTGTCTGATCCACTGTTGATTCTACTATTCCTCATCTGTTCTAAAACTCGCTTTCTCTATATTGTGACCGCAGTAGCTGCACCTCGCGTCCCCCGCTCGCGGCGCTGAATTAAAGGCCGATTTACTCCAAAAGTTTCCATGGTAACACACCCAAAAAGGTGTCCAAGATTAAAGGTACACATGTCCGCCATCTCCTGGTGTAAAGCAGTAATTAAATTAGTGTCCCTATCTCCAGCTGTGGCTCGTTAATTTCAGCATTGTTGCTTGTCGCAATATTGCGACAAACCGGTTGTCCAAGGTTTTGGTGAAAGAAACCCCGACTCCTCCTTTCCTACAAAAACCACGCTTAAACCACACTTATTCTCTCTAACACCTTCTTCTGATGGAGCAGAAGTAGGAAACCGTCTTACAGAGGGTGGAGATGACACAATGCCTTCAATCTGCCCTCAATTAAACCTTCCTGGGATGCTGCAGACTAAACCATGACCCACAGACATGTGCAACTGGACTTTTATTTCTTAACCTGTCCAATAAAAATGTCCAAGTTATTCGATTGTATTTTTGTTTTCAGTTTCATTACATGCTGGTGGGTAGAATCATTTGACAATATTATGTCTGGCATCAGGGTTCAGCAACATTTTAAAAATCTGATAGCAACATTTGCTTTGGCTGTTAAATTTATAAATGTCTAGCTCTGCTAAATAAGTAAATTTCATACATTTGAAAGCTGCTGAAAAGCCCAAGCCTACTCAAAGATGGGATATCTGTAAAACACATTGTACTGGTGCCGATTAAAAACAAAACTGAAAACATTTTCAAAGCACACATCTTTATTGCAAAACACACAGTTGTGATTTGTAATTAATAGAATTCGTAGCATGTATATGGCAACTGTGGTAGAAATCTGGGTGTCTGACAGGTGTCGGATGAGAGAATAAAACAGAGTGTCAGCCATATTCGTACATAGTTTATTTTACGTGCACATAGGGCCTCCTTGAGAACCTTGAAGCTTCAGCACAGATCCATGGGTATACTGTATATAGTACTCAGCCACATCTTATTGAATCAGCTTCTGACCGATCATTACATCATACAGATGATTTCATACATTATCAAACAGAAGAGGAATTGTCACTTCAGTAGTCAGCAGTAAACAATCAGGAGATGGTTTCACTGGACAATCAGAATATAGATAACAATAAGGGACAGTTTGTATAATGCTGAAAAAGACATTCACAGGAGCTGTCAGAAGTGTAACACCAGACAATAAGAGTCATAATAAGTCAAGATGAGATGTTCACATACAATTGGTTCTTGTTTGTACCTTAGAATCAGAACAGTTGTCTAAGAGCTGAGTAAGAGGACTGAACCTTTTTTAATGTCCCAGCATTAATAATACAATATTCCTTCACAGCAACTCCTTTCTTTAAGGGGACACAGAGGCAAAAAGCCGTGTCGCTCCAGCGCTGGACATAGTTTGCTGCACATGTAGATGAATGTTTGTTCTGACATCCTGAAGTTCTGCAGCCACTAAGCTTCGGTGAAACACAGAAGGTCTCATCACTGCAAGGCCGAGTTAAACAACCAAACAGACGGTCGGCTGCGACAACTTCACAGAGCAGTCATCTGAAACACACAGAATATTTATTAATAAAGCCGACTTGTTAACATAAGTTTTTACGCTGGGCTTTAGTGAATAAATACATACCCAGAGCATATTTATAGCCCACCACACCGGGGTAGTATTTGTACTGGCTTACCCACACAAGCCGTGCTGGGTCCTGTCTGTAGCGTCATTCTCCTACAGAGCTTCCCACACTCCTTTGTAGTACTCCACCGTGTTTTTCCTTGCCTGCTTACCTTCTTCGATGAGAGAGGTTTTCTCTTCGACGTGGGACTACAGAAAGCCACATACTGAGCAAAAAGCTCACGATCGCTAGTGAGGTCGCAATTGTTCTTTCTCTCCGAGCCTTTGTTTACTTCTCACTACGTGCTCTAGGGCCGCCCACCATATGACGGACCCGCTCACTTTAGCCGCTCTGGTTTGTTGCAACTGTGAAGTAACACTTGACGAGTTGAGCCTAGCCCCCCCACCCCGGATCCCCACTAATTAGCATCTTGTCTGAATAGGAGCACTGCAATCTCTCTCTGTCCTCTCCCACCTGAACAATAAACAATAAAAACACCTATGCCAGAATGTGTAGGTGTTAGGATCTGGTCTGGAGTGTTTTACATGCTTTATATCTTTTATATGTTCAGCTTTCAACACAATCATCCCCTCACAACTCATCAGGAAACTCATAGACCTAGGCATCTCTGTGCATGAGTGGCCTCACTCTGGGTACTCCGGCTTCCTCCCTTAGTCAGTACGATTACATGCAGCAAGAGAAATTTGAATTATTGCCTTAGTCCGGCTGAAATCAGACCAAACTGGAGTTTCAGAAGCTCGACTAGTGCAACTCGATACTGCGGTTAGAAATTCGAATTTCTGTCCATGTATACTCTCGCCTTGAGAAGCCGAGCTATCAGGAGCTTTGCCCTGACCCTCCAGGAAATGACAAGCTTGGAAGCCCTGTAATCAATAAAAAAGCTAGTAGAAGAAGAAGACGAGGAAGATGGCGGCTGAGTCAAACACAAGCGGTAGATCCGTGCATTTTTGGACAGACATAGAGAGTGAGTTCATGCTGGTTCAGCTGAAGGCGCTAAACATATTAAAGTATATGGATGGAAGGAATACCAGTAAGCCAAAGTTAAATATGAACAACTTGTGATTTGTATCTTTAGTAAGGCTATATTATTATGCCCGAGAGTACATTGGGGGGAGGGGGTGTTTTGGAGGAGACAACGGAGGCACCGTCGCCACAGCCTTTGTCATGATCCAGCACAAAATCTTTAGATTGCGAGATGACCCCCACTGCACTGGAGTCAGAAAGAACCAGCACCCCTACTTTCCTGAAGACGCGCTGTACTCCTGGTAAATTTCTCAGTCTGCAGTTGTCTTTTGCAATAGCTTATGTCTTCTTTATGGTTAATACAAATTTGGGTTCTGTACAGTGGTGCGGACTCAAACAATGGGGCGAAGGCATGCTGCAGCAGAGCTGACGGAAGTTGTGGATAGACTGGAGGACCTGCAAAAAAGCTGGATGACAGCCCTACAACAAAGCCACGATCGTAAGGAGCGTCTGGTTAAAAGTATTGTTGAGAGCAATGCTGCAGTTATGGCAACTCTTATGGAAAGCATTCGCAATTTTTCAACCTTCCATGCCAACACCAGACAGGCAGAAGGTCCAGAGACTTACCCAAATTATAACTAGTCATTTACACGAAAAGGATGATCTGCATATGTATCACCACTTGTACAGACTACACAAAACAGCTTTTCATCTTCATTGTTGGTTATACAATATTCTGTTCTGCTACTATTATGTAGCATATACTTTGCACCAACTCTTGTTTCAAAGCAATTTTTAAAAAAGCTGTATATATTGTCTTTAACATGTAACAAGAAAATTAATAAAACAAGTGCCTACTTTTTTTTCTTAGGTTAAAGAAAGACAACTTCATACTGTTTCATAATCATTTTTCTATTTAAAACAATGATCTGCGCTAAGGAAAGTTTACTGCCATGTACTCAGTCAACACCAGCCGGACAATGGCCAGCCAAACAAGTAGACATCAAGAAATTATATATATTTGTAGTTTGTGTCAGAATATGGCATTAGACACAGAACATCTGAGCATCGGGTACTATAGCTGTTACAGGTATGTGGTACTGTTATTTTTTTTTATCAGTAACCAGTGTGGCCGTACCCTTGGTAGCTGACGTGCCTTGGAAAACAAGGTTGACTGTCTGAGGATGTTTGCATCATGAGTACACCCTGGCATCTTACAGTTGATGTTCCAAAACCTGTAAGAATACATAGGGAAAAATTATACATTCAATGGACAACATTAAAACAGATAGAAAGCACACCCAAGCTATTACAGCTCGTAAACTTACCGGTACAAGTCGTCCACCACTGCCTGCAGAACGTAGGAAGGCCATCCTTTTCTGTTTACAAAGTCTTTGTAGCCATCACTTGGTGGCAAGACAGGGATATGAGTGCCGTCGATGCAGCCGACGATCTGAGGAATGTGAAATTTCTGTTTGAATCTTTATGCGATGGAAGATGCCTCCTCTGCAGTTGGCACAATGATGAAGTGGTGGATGACGTCCATTACCAGTCCTTTGCAAAATGCGTACACAATTTTTTTCACGGTGGAATTGTGGACACCAAACTCATTACCGATTACTCTGTACTCTGCACAACTTGCGAGTCTGTACAGAACTATGGCGACCCTCATCTGCAGCGATTTTGGTGTCCGAACAGTTACATCCAGGGTACTCAAAACTCCATCCATAAAGCCGCACAGTCTGTCGAACGATCGGCGTGTTATCCGAAAATTCTCCTTCCACTCAGTATCAGAAAATTATTTCAGAACAACTATCTCCCACGAGTCTTTGCTTCTCACCCGCATCCAACAAAAACGAGGAGCCTTTGATAGATGAGAGGACATGAGCTGGAGCACTGCAGCAGTTGTGTTCGTGGCACATCGTCTAATCACTTCTCAACGTCGTCTGACTTTTGATAATATAATCGCCACAAGACTCTGTGTGCAGCTAGCGTGTAATATGATCAAACAGTACAGAATGCAACAAATGTACAGCACCCTGTTAAGAGCATAGTCCCAGTTTACGTCACTAAGAAAATAGAATTATTAAATAAAGTACGTTCGACCCCCTGATGATAGATGGCGATATGCTCCCCTGTATATGTAAGTATTACAACGATTAGCTTCCAGCTGCACTCAGGCAGTAAACAGAGGCTGGTGGGAGTGAAGCAGGCGGAGTTAAAGCAGGATATTCACAGTCACAACGCATTGCCTAATCGTAGGTCCAAACATGCACTGATTGGCCACTTACGTTTGTCTTAGATGCAATATGTCTCTTATAACATTACTGTTGTTATTGCTGGGTCGCATTTCCGCCTCTCCTCACTTCCCGAGGGGGTAGGCAACTGAGGGCGGGGGCGGGTTGTCTGGTTGCAGATAAGTGCGATTCCAATCACATTATCTGGGTTGCTTAGCCAAGCTTCTGAAACTCTAGTTCCGTTTGACTCGAGCTGGACTAAGGTGTATAAATGCCTTTTAAGTCTGATATCAGTCAGACTAAGGTAATAAGTTGACTTTCTCTTGCTGCATGCAAATGTTCTGAGTCCTAAATCAGGAAGTTAACTGCTCTCTCTAAATTGTCCTTGGCTATTAATGTGTGCATGTTTTTTTATTGTGTGTTTCTCTGTCTTTCCTATTGATGGACAGGTGACCTGTAATGGGGATACCCAACCTCTCACCTTATTAATACTGGAGATAGCCCAGCTCCGTGACTCTGCAAGAACATGCTGGTATAGACAGTCAATGGAAGTAATTTTGGTAATCCTATCAGTACTTAAATCAGTGAAAGGGTTTGTAATTTACTGTCATTTTGTAATAAACTGAGAAAAAAACTAACACAGCAAAACACTTTATTTTTTAACGTTGTTTAAAATGTCAACCAAGGCTGACGAAAGCACTTAGCTGTAATATATCAGAGGGCCAAGAATTAAGAAGCAGATTTTGAAGTCATTGTTGATGTATCCTATTGCCCTGAGGAATAAAACTAGATTTGTTTAAAAATAAATAGATAAAAAAACAGTCAATGGAGAAAACACTCTGTCACCTCTTGGCTTAAATACTGTTTTTTGGAATAAGGTGAAACGTATACAGATGTTCTGACCGGTTCAAGTGAGACACAACTATTAAGAGACTTAAAAAGATAACATTATTATAAAAAATAATAATTTTAAGAAAGACATGAAGTCATTGATAAGAGGTTAACTGGAGTTATGTGTTATTGACTGCTTTAGCCAGTTTAAAAGGTTGCCTCTCTATTCTGAGCCAATTGTAGGGTTTCAGCACAAACCTGGCTGATCCCACATAAAAGTGCTTTACAATACCACTAGTATACTTATAATGTTTACATGCTTAGGGTTGTTTTGGGATGGTGGGTGGATGGATGCTCTAATTGGTTTAAGCTTTGGTTACATAGTTTGGGATGTCAGAGTTCTAGGTTGGGGCGACTGTGGCTCAGGAGTTTACACACCGTTTTGAGGGAAACGGATTGACGCAGTGCCATTATCAGTCGACACAAGGGCTTTCCGTCACCTATGCAACAACGGACGGAGTGGAGGTAAATTTTCTAACTAACCGTCTCCGTCAACTGAGAGCGTATGCCTGTGATTAGTCAGTTCAGAAACAGCCAGAGATCTTTTCACCAGAAAGGGGCTCTATAGTCGCTATAATCAGTAGTTATTGCAGTGTTTGGGCACTACATGCTTTATAATAAAAGGAGATTTGATTTAATCTGGTCATTTGGCGATTTTGAACTCAAGAAGGTGTAGGAAAACAAAAAATGGCTGCTGTGTTTGTTTCCATGCGTTTTTGGAGGATTTTATGAACTGCATTTCTAGTAAAAACCGTTACAGCTTAATCAAAACGAACTTTCTGTCATCCATTGCTCATTGAGGGGGAAAATGCGTTCACAGACTGAAGAAAAAAAATGAAATGACGCTGCGATAGTAGGCAGATAGTAGGCATAGCTGCAATGAAATGTTAGCACCCCCTGGTGTCCTGGTCGAGAATTACTTTTCAACACTGAAAAATCAAAGGAGAGCGGAAAGAAAGAAACGGAGAACCATAAACGAAAAACGTCTCAGTCAATACATCTGCGTGAAAATTTGCTGTTGAAGTATAAACTAGGCTTTAAGAGATTGACTTATAATCAGAGGGTTGCTGGTTCGATTCCCAGCCCCCAGAGTTTCTCTGCCATTGTGTCCTTGAGCAAGAGACTTCACTTCACTTTGCCTACTGGTGGTGGTCAGACAGCCCAGTAGTGCCAGTGTCTGGAAGCTACACCTGTCAGTGTGCCCCAGGGCAGCTGTGGCTACAACATAGCTTGCCATCACCAACATGTGAATGAGGACGTGAATGGGTGAATGTAGTGTACAACACAGTGCATTCACCATTTACCATAGCTTAGGCTGGGGTAAAAGCTTATTGAAACAACTGAAAAATGATAAAAGCCACAGACATGAAATAAAACATTCCGTCTCTGGTTTCCAAACAAGCATCTTTCCTGATTTATTGACTGTTAATTCTTCCTACAGTGTTTTGAGCCAACAACTGAATCCTTCTCTCTGTGTGTTTGCATCTTGAAGTCATATCCCCTGCAACAGCCTCTCTTCCTTCTTTTTCCCTCTGCTCCTCCCCTTCCTCCCCACACAATATAAATTTTTAAAACTAGGAATAGAGGGCTCAGTCAGGATGTGTAATCTCCATGTTTTAATAATGGCCTATTTTACAACGTACATTATTCCAAACCACAGACGGACACACACTTGCATCAACGTGGGACATTACAAGATGAACAATTGCAGTCAAAATATGGCAATTTTCTGCAGCAGTTCCAAAGTTAAACACAATAGACTATGATACAAATGATCTGATCATCAAACAATTATTTTTTAATAAAAGCTTAAGGACATGTATTTTCACTTGTACAACTTTTGATTTAGCTGATTTTTAAACTCAGAGTATCTTGATTTCTTTAAATATCTACAATCTAAAAATATGCACTAAGTAGAACAGAAGAACTTTGCAAAAACTTGATGCAATCTTTAATTCTGGCATCAACACAAGAGACACCTGATACAAAGTAGTAACAGCAACATTTTCCAGCTACAATAAATGCTTCAATAAACTGCAGACCTTCAGGGTTTGCTCAGTGATAAAGAGGAGGTTAGAAGAAATGTTGTCTAAACAAGGTACATTGAAAACCTAACCAACTGGCCTCCTACCGAGGGGTTTAAATGCACACGGTGTTGAGCCTAGTCTGTTTCTAATTCGCCACAGTGTTGACCAGTGATGAAACTTTGTTTAAAATTACTAAACCTGTGACAGCATTCAGGTTGATGATGTAATTTCTTAATCAATTATGACCAGCCTCATTACTCTCACTATACAGGCATCTCTCAGCATGTGACCAGAACACTTGAGCCATTCAGTGGTTTTACAAGAGTTACTTTTCTTTCTGTTTTTCTTTTAATCACAGTTGGTTTAAAACTTAGCATAGTCGCTGGAGGGAGTTCCGGCTAGCCTTGTGAGACCTACTCCAGGCGGATAGATCGCCAAACTCAATCGTAGTCAATATGAGATCAAAGTGGGGAGCGAGTTTCTATCTGCCTCCCTGTTGCACAACTTGAACAATGCCATTAGTTTCCCTCCTGCTCGGTAGTTCAGTTTGTCAGATCTTCCTGCCAGGCTTTGAGTTATGCAGAGGCGATTCTTGAGTCTGAAGCTCTAATTTTAATCAGGGTTGGTTCAAAACTTAGCATAAAGTCGAGGCAGGATCTGGACAGAAACAGTTTCACCAACTAAAATGAGATCATACAAAGGACAGGGAACACACAGGGGTTTAAATACTCTAGGAATTAAATCAGGGAAACAATCAGGAAAATATGAGATGGCTGGGGACTGAAAAAGACAGAAGGCACATCAGGATCTACCAAGTACTTACTAATTTTAAGCACATGTTTTTTGATGTCAGAGAGTGTAAAAGACAGCATTTTCCTACACCATAAACGTTATGCAAACCAAAAACTGTGGATCCCTTTTGGCCTCGCTAACGTCCCCTGTATCTCTACTCTTCTGATTTGTTTCTCACTCCCTATTCAAAAATATGTTTTGAGAGATATTGTTTTCAGTCGGTAAGGAGATCTCATTAAATTAAAGTTTGTTTTTAACTGCAGGATCAAAATCATGTCAATGGTTTTCAAAGCAGAAACAGGCCCATGCCTGTTTGCTAATAACTGGAATCAAAAATAACTAAACAGATCTATATTTAACCACAACCAATCATAAAAATGGTTAGGTCAGAACACCACTACACAGCACAGCCTAGCAATATGTGTATAATTCTTAGAAGGTTCTGATCAAATACTGTATGAATCTAAATCGTTTAGTAATGAATAGATAAAGGTGATGTAGTGATTTTAGATCCTGAAGTAATAGAACTACTTCAATGTGAGGCTTTTAGCATGCAGCAGTAGTAGCACAGGAGGTAAGGGTTCATCCTGTAAATAGGTGGGTTGCTCTATCTGCAGAGCCGCACTTTTCCACATGATGGTCCCCATAAAACACAGACCCTGAGCAACCTATCAACAATGATGGTGGCAATTATCATCCCAGCAGTCTTGTTTTAATCCTGTTCGCTCTCTCTGTTGGTCTTTATCCTCACATCAGGATACAGCCATTCCCCTTCTTTGCCTTAATCTTTCTGTCCTGTGTTTGTATCTAGTACAAGTGTCTCTCCGCAGACCCCCTGGTACAACAGATAGGTTCTGTATAACGTTGCTCTCAGCTGGACACAGACACATCATTGCTTCACCCAGCTTAAAGAAAACATCCACATCTCCCTCCTCCCTTTCGCTCCTCAGTTTCTCCTCCTACACCTCCCCTGATCTTTCTTGCATGTCTTCTCAGTGAGAGAGTGCAGACAAGTGCCCCTGCTGTGGCTACAATCCTCACCATGTCTTTTTTTATTTTCTCTTTCCCTAAGTTCCAACTCTCTATGTGGCATATGCTTGTCAGGAGAGTTCAATGTGCAAACAGTGATGAGGTGGAATAACACATTTTCAGTTTCATAAAATAAAATTCCCAACCCAGCAACTGCATATGTGCTCTTGTGGTTTTATTTGCACAGGTATTGAGATATCAATCTCTTTGATTTCCTGGGCCACAATCATACAACAGAGGTGCATAGATTATGTTTTCCTTTTGGTGTTTACAGTACTGGCAGAACTTTGACATTGCAGAGAAAGAAAAAATCTATGTTGATAATCAGAAAAGTATACACTTTTATTATTGGCAATTTTTTCACAGCACAAATGAAAAAATAAAGATTTGTATTGAATTATACCAACTGGTATATTGCTTATGTCTACATTGTGTATTTGCATTATACTGTAATGGTATATTTCATGTAAGAGTAAAAAAACTATCTAAAGCTACCTGGACAAACATAGAAATATATTAGGACCATAATCAATGAAAAAAAATACTTTGAGGAGAACTGCAGATCTGTCTGCAAAAAAGTGTCACCAGTGCCTTTCCTGTTTTGGGAAACCAGTGAGATTGTCCAGTTGTCTGATTGGTGAGCCACAGCCCTGTGTAGCCTTTCTCAATTCTTGACAATGCCTTTGGGGTGTAGCGTGGTGTTGTGGTTAGTGTGGGTACCCTGTGTACAAAGGCCCCTGTCCTGGGTTTGAGTCCTGTCCTTGTGTACCTTTGCTGCATGTCTTCCCCCATTTATTTCCCCTTTTTATACTATTTTCTGTCAAATAAAGGCTACTATACCCACAAAACCGTTTTTAAACCGTTTTTAAAAAACAATCCTCCCTCTCTACAGAGTGAATTTAAACATATTCAAAATATTAAACATTATTTGGATGTAAATGTTTTTTATTCTGATACTCATCATGCTTATAAAGAAAATACTCTACTAGCACAGAACTGAAACCTTTTACTGATGTACTGTTCAGACAAATTGATAGGAAGCTATTGGTGGGTGTGGTGCTTTTGGACTTCAGTGCACCCTTTGATATTGTTGACATTACGTCCATGGTGTTAAACCTCTGCTATTCATTTTAAAAGTAGTTACTCGGCTAATAGAAAATGATGTGTTGTATTTAATCTTTCCTTTTCCAACCGTTACCCTTATGTGTGATATTCCGCAAGAGAGATGTCTTGGCCATTTGCTTTACAGTATTTTTGTACATGATATGTCTTATGGATGTAGTAAAACACATATGACTTTATATGCACATGACACAACTATATCTGATTTTCTTTGAGTTTGGACCAGGCCAATAATGTGTTTCACAGGATCTCATGTCTATCTGAGTGTGTGGCGGGAAACATGCTAAAATTTAATGTTTTAAAAAAAACAAATGTATGCTATTAGATTCAAAGCATTCTGTATTATAAACCCATAAATTGCACATTTCTTTAGAGGCAATAGGTTTAACAAGTTAAAGAGAATAAAGAGTTTTGAATAATTTTAGATCCAATAATGTCATTCAGAACAGGGTTGCTTGACTGGCTGTCACTAGTCCTTTTAGAAGCAATATCAATTTGATGCATTAAAGTCTCTCATAGATGAAGGTCAGTGACAGACCAGCATGTAGTCTGGTTCTGTCTTTACATTAATCTGGACAAAAACTCTGTCAAGTTGTTCTCACAGCTACTAGGTATCTGTAATAGACAAGGTTTTAAAATAAGAAGAACATCTTATTTTACTTTTACTCTCCCTTCGCCAAAAACCAACACACTTAAGAAAACAGTAATTTAAAGAGCCATTTCACAATGGAACTCGCTGCCTTCAGACATAATATTGGTTAATTATCATGGTAGTTTTAAAACTTAAACTTGGGGTTGACTGTAGCTGAGTAGTTAGAATAGTTGTCTTACAATCGGGAGGTCGTAGGTTTAGTTCCAGCTTCCTCATGTTCTCCTGGGCAAGGCACTTCATCTGAAGTTGCCAACCAAACTGTATCGATGTATAAATGTGTGTGTGTTTGTGAGCCCAAATGGGTGAATGTGGCTCCTGTGTAAAGCGTTTTTGTAGTCAATGTGACAAGGGCTGTGGGAGTTCAGTCCATTTAATCTTAAGAAGTTATTAATACATAACTAAATGATATAACTCCAACTGAAAACTGTAATAAATCATTTTTAATTTTATTAATCTGCCATATTTAATTTATCTACTTTTTGTTTGTATTGTAATTTTATCTCTTATTTTATATCGTTTTAGAAGTTTTAACTAATTGTAATGAAATGTTCATGTTTACTTAAATGTTTTATAAGACTATTTGCATTTTTAAAAGCGGCCCACAGGAAGAATGGCCTTACTCTGCTGAAGACTAATGGGGATCCTTTAGCAAAACAAATAAACAAAAACCTCTTTGTGCTAGCTGCCGTTACTGAATAAGATTTCTGATGAGTTTTAAAAAGAGAGATCACATTTCTCCTGTTTTAGCTTCTCTTCATTGGCTCTGTGTTTAGTCCAGAATAGAGTTTAAGATCCTCCTTCCTACGTATAAAGCCCTTAATAATCAAGCTCCATCATACATCATAGATCTGATTGTTCGTAACAAGGCACTTAAGCTCTCAGCTACCAGAGTTTTTCTATCATAAGTGTTTGGTACACTCTACAGATGTAACAACAATAAGAGGGGTTCTTTGATTAGACTAGAGTAGGTGAAATGTCCATAAATCTTTTTCAACTTCAGTCTCTTCATTGAGTTCCATGTATAATGCCTTATTACCCAGATCCCTTTACTAATGATTAGTAATCACTAAATAGAACTAATCTTGAAATAATTTCCCATTAACAATAAGCTTAGATCAGAGATGTCCAAACGTTTTTCTACAAGGGCCAAAATCATCAGGTCAAAAGTCCACAAAAATATGGTGGTTTTTTTGTTGTTTTTTTACGTAAAAAATAGTTTTTGTTTTTTACTTAACAATAAATTAAACATGTAATATTTTTATGAAACAAAAAAGTAAGAATTACTGTTAAAAATGGAATGTCAAAGGATTTTAGATTCAAAACACAGTGCTTTTAAGGTTGGCCATTTTAGAAGAAATAACTCTGTTTTCAAATATTTCAGAGGGGCTAATTTTAAAGAAAAAATCTTTTTTTTTTGGGGGGGGGGGGGGTTCAGCAATTATAAGAAATTATAAGAAGACAAAAAATATATAATTATTAAAAGATTAATCATTTGTTTTTTGCCATGGATCATTTTCTAATCCTTTGAATTTGTTAACAACAATTATGCCCTTTATAAAAGAAAGTCTCAATCTGCATAATTTTTTGTGTTGTGGTGCCAAATGCACAATTTACCAATCAAGTCAGAGGACCGTAAATGGCCCCCTTTGTACACCCCTGGCTTATACTGATGGAGGACAGACTGACCATTTTTATTTACTTGACTATTTTTCTCCTACTACTGTCCTGTTGTATTTTTTTTGCTGTTACTTTTTTTTTCTCTGTTTTTCTGTCAATAGAAGCTAAATCTGATCTGATATCCTGCTTAGCTACAATGCCATGTTGGATGTGGAGCATCGATTCAGATGATCCTCCTAGAGACCTAAACATCTTCCATGTCCTCTTATCAACCTTTACTTTCTTTAATATAGAAAGTACTATTACATCAGTTCTTTTTGTTCTGTGTCTCTGCTCTGTCTTCTCAAACACCCAGACAGTCTTGGCAGAATTTTTTTTAACTGATTTGAATGTTTTAATAATTGTACCAAAATGAATTTTCTTGTAAAGTGCCCTGGGATGACATCTGCTGTGAATTGGCACTATATAGATAAACTAAATTAAATTAAAAACTTAATAAGAGTTCGATTGATTGATCTTATTCTCATTTGTATTATTTACTTCACCTGTCCAACTATTACCAATACATGTTTGTCAGGTTTAATGGGCGTGTGCGTTTTTTTGTGAAAGAATGCCAGATGCAAATTTACCTATGTGTATAACTAAAGTAGCCCGATCATCATTAAGCTTCAAGCTTTGATTTTGGTACCTTTAATATCAGCTGATCAACTGATCTGAGAGAACAGGATGGAACATAGCACTGGATCAAATCGGATAATTAACTGGGTGCCAAACTGAAAGAGCGGAAGTTTTACTCAATTCTTTGTCTTTGAGGCAGCCAGTGATATAGTGTTATTTGTCAGTCAGGGGGCAAATTCTACAAGATGTAGGTGGGAAAGAGCGGTCTATTTCTCCGTAATGGTCGGATAGCTCTTCCAATCAGTTGTTATTTAGTGTTATTTTTTTTTCCATCTTGGGTAAGTAAATAACATTATAAATATATTACGGCATTTGTCCTGTTCCATCTTAACTTGCTGCAAACTCTTCTGTGCCTCTCTCTCGCTCTTTCCTGTTTTTGTGTTTACACAACCCCCCCCCCCCCCCCACTCAACCCACTATGTTTCTCTGTTTGTTTGTGTCTGTGTGTTTGTGTGTTGTGTTTGGTTATTTTCAAGTCCATAGTCTGTTTAGATACACAAACATGGTCACATTTGTCAATCGCAGTATTTTATTTTTAAAAATTGCTTTTATTTCAAAAATTGGCCAGATTGCCTCATGTGTCTTGGTGTGACTTCCTGCCAGAATTGATGCGGATCACTCATGCCTTTGCCAAAACTAGACCAGATGCTGAATCACTTCACGGTGCAAGCCAGCCACGGAGCTACGCGGTGCTTTGCGTCCGGTGTGAACTACACCATAGGTTAACAAGGGGGCCGACTATAAGCCTGTTTCTTTTCTAGCCACAGATGTTTGAGTCTTGGAGTAAACCAGCATTTGTCTTTGTTATTGCTCGCGCTGGTGCGTGATGGCACAATGCTGTCCTCACAGAAGAGGATATAGGAGGTGACAGTGTTCCAGTGTGAGTACACGTGAGTGAGGAAAATCCCTGGTAGGCCAGTGAGTAATCCGTGTCTCCTCAGACGCATGAGCACACCGGCTCTTTCCACTCCTTCAGCATCTTACTTTCCTGATCAAAGTATGTAGTAAATCTGCTGCAGATGAGACAAAAACTGGAAATACATCCACAGGTGTTGTAGTCCTGTACTTAAGAAGCATTTCTCTGGTTGTAAGAGTACCCAGACAAACAAATAACAAATAAAAACAAGACAAAAATAGTGCATTAAGTACCAGGACGTCTGTTCGCAGCACGATCTTGGAAAAGGCAGCAAAGTTTTTTTTAGGATTTTGTTTATAAGAGAAAAAGGTTTTTAAATATATGCGTTACAAACAATGTCATGTTTTATTTTGCCTATATCTATCAGGAGAAAATAAAACTTAATCTAGATCATAGTCATACTTTCATGAAACATCTTCACAGTGAAGTGAAATTAGGTATTTTAAAATTCTGTCGTACAGTTTTATTATTGGGTCAATAATATCTCCTCTTAATTGTCCCGTTTTCTCTATCATATTCCTTCATTTGCTGGCTCTCCTCCTACATCTACAGAGTTCCTATTAGTCACAGTGTGAGTGGCAAGATGAAGGTGTCAAAGCCAGATTGGCAGCGACCACTCAGAGAGAGACAGCGGCGCCCTGAGAGAGTGCACAAAAAGGCAAGAGAGAAGATGAAAAAGTTAAAATGGACATCCCATTGTGACAGGTAATATATATTCCAATATTCATTACACCTTCCTCCTCCTACAACCCTTGCCTTCACTACTCAACCTGGGTGAGATTCAAATTAAATGGCCTGTGTAGGTATGCATGAGTGAGAGCTATGCTGAGAGTGGAGAGAGGGAGTTAGACCTCTGCCTTGTAAAGCCCTTATTAAACTTTCAGCTTCATTACGCCAGAGTGCCTTAGTCCGAAACACGAGTACTGTTGAGATAAGAGGTTACAGATATTAAAGTGCTGTATCTCTATTTCTGTTTGAACAAATGTAGCGCTCATGTTTGGCAGCTGTCAGCTTTGTTTATTGTTGCTGTTGATTTCAGAGCACATAGTATACTATTCAAGTCAGCAAGGCACCGGAAAAGCTGAATTTCTTTCAGATGCATTGGATGGGTGAAGTAGAAGTTTAAGTAACACTTCCTTCAGAAATATAAACACATCTTGCTTTTTCCATGGAACCACATAGACCCTCTGCTATAGGTTTCTGTTAGTGTAACAGTAGGGAAACTGCACAGCAACTGTGTAATTATTGACACTTCAGTCAATAAGGCCTTCTTTGAACCTTGATATGTTTATATAGCTTACTGTATATGATAATAACTCTCCTGGACCCCTCTGTGTCTCTGTTTTTACACTTCTTTTGTTATATCACTCTGCTGGGAAGGTAACAACTCCATCAACATTCATCAACAAACACTTGTATTAAAAATGCACTTGGAATTAAAAAGGCATCCATATGACTGCATGGTCAGCTGACATTATTTTACACACAGAATATTTCACAAAAGTATATTTCAGATCTGGTTAAGCTGTTTTAAACGGTGCAAGGAATAAGTTATTTCACCATTATGAATTTCTTCAGCTTACTTTAATGGCACACTTAAAGATTGAATATAATCACAAATATGTTTTCATCAGCAGATAACCTAAATAAATATAAAAAGCATTTTCCAAATGGTGAGATATAGGAAGGGCAAAAAGCTACCCAAACATACCTGACTCTATGTGGAAAATATAACCACATGTTTAGTTCAATTTTATGAGCAAGACCCAGGCGTGATTACTCCTTGATTTCTATTACCTCACACATAACCCTAACCTCTTTGTTTCCTCACCCTATCAATCAACCCCCCCCCCCTTGTCTTATAAGTCTTCTTGGTCAAAGGGTAGATTTTTTTTATTTTTATTCACAGTTCTAATTTTTCAAAAAAAAAAATTACAAATTATTTCAAATGAAAACTAAATCAAAATACATTTGGCCTCTATAACATAATTTTGAATGGACTTACAAGGAAAAGCAACATATTGAAAACAATTGGATATTAAAATAAAAACAAGACGACAGACATGGAGCGTATAAATAGGAGGGAGCCAGCAACACACTTATCCCCTTGATTCCCACTTGGGCTGTTTTAGTGATAATCTGTCACTGAAAATAAATATGTTTTTCTGTGTGCCTTTGCTTGAAAAGACCTGTATCGATTTAACCTTTGCTTTAGAGCATGCATTCAATGCTCTAAAGCATTGAATGCATGCCCTAAATCATTGAATGCATGGAAATTGCATTGAATGCATTGAATGCATCAAAATAACATTTATGGAAAATTGACATTTTCGTTGTAATCTTTTTATACATTTTTCATATTTCTTTTTTATTTATTTTATCAGTGCAAAATACATATGAAGAGTAGTAAAACACATAAAACACACATATATATTACATACACATTTCATAACAAAAAGGAGCTGCTGCATTTCTGTATCACTACTTTCCAACATGTGGAACTGAAAAATCATGTACAATAATTATTTCAAAATTGTGCAGTATGTTAGAAGACATTAGGAGAAATACCCAGATTCCATGGGATGGAATGAAGTGGAAAAAAGACAATGCAGATCTAGACAGGCTCAATCTCTCTTAACCCTAGAGCTAAGATACACTTCAAGGAATTTTCCTTTTTTTGTAGTTTTTATGTCACTGCCCCCACCATCTGGAGGTTGACTCTGCTAACTCAAACAATCACAAAAGGGTTGCAGTCATGATTTTAGTAATTAAGCCCATTCATTAAAAATGTTAGTGATCATCTGCAGAGTGAATCAGGTCTCTGCTTTACCTAGTGACCTATTTTTTCACTTGGGACTCATTTGTCTCCCTAAGGAACTGATTTAAGGCAAGCCTACAGTATATGCTACTATCAGACAATCATCAGTGAACCATGATATATGATGGCTTCCATCCCCTGTTGGATGGTTTTGTCAGGCAAATCTGGTTTCAGCAGGCCCTCAGAGGGGTACCACAAACCCTTATGTTATCAGGTAGCAGGAGGCTTTTACTGGCTGGTGACTGGGAGTGTTCCCAAAAATGCTAGATTTTTTATCTGTACACTGCTGCCAGACAAACTTCTAGAAACATGTTCAAAGTGGACATGCCATGCCATGCTTTTTTTTTTTTTAACGTATATTTTATGTATATTATCTAGTTGTGTTCTATATACAACGGAATTGCAGGTCTTAGTTCCGAATTCCTCATTATTCTTTAGCTGTATTTTTAGCTAGTGCTGAACAAGAACAAGGGAAATTTACAGAACTGTGGCAAATACAGATGAATAAAGTTAATGAGCCATACAATGAAGCTGTGGGAAAGAGTGGTGGAAGCTAGGCTTTGGTCAGAAGTGAGCATTTTTAAGCAGCAGTACGGTTTCATGCCAAGAAAGAGTACTACAGATGCAATTTTGGCTTTAAGGATGCTGATGAAGAGAAACAGAGAAGGTCATAGGGAGCTGAAGTGTGTCTTTGTAGATTTAGAGAAAGCATACGACAGGGTGCCAATAGAAGAAATTTGGTTTTGCATGAGGCAGCCTGGAGTGGCAGAGAAGTATGTTAGAGTGGTGCAGGTCATGTAGGAGAAATTTGAGTATCAGCTCTGAGCCCCTTCTTGTTTGGTTTGGTGTTAGACAAGCTGACAGATGATGTTAGACAGGAGGCTCCATGGACTATGAAGTTTGCAGATGACATTGTGATCTGTGGTGACAGCAGGGCAAATGCAGAGGAAAAGCTAGAGAGATGGAGGTATGCACTGAAAAAGAGAGGGATAAAGATTTGTTGCAGCAAGACAAAATACATATGTGTAAATGAGAAGGACACAAGTGGAATGGTGAAACTACTGTGAGTGGAAGTGAAGAAAGTTAGGACTTTAAGTACTTAGGGTCAACGGTCCAAAGCAATGGAGAGTGTGGAAAAGAGGTAAGGAAGTGTGAGCAAGCTGGTTGGAATGGGGGGAGAAAAGTGTCAGGTGGAATGTGAAGAATGAAAAGAAAGGTGTAGAAGACAATAGTGAGACCAACGATTTTGTACGGACTAGGGACAGTGCCCATGAAAAAAAGACAGGAAGTAGAGCTGGAGGTTGCAGAACTAAAAATTTTGAAATTATCTTTTGGAGTGACAGAAATTGATAGGATCAATTCAACTTTAATCAGAAAGTGAAGGGACCCACGCACTCTGCACAACACACTTTAGACATTGTACTGACATACAGCATTGAGTGTGATGAACTAATAGTCCTCCCACATAACCCAGTCCTATCTGACCATTTTTTCATAAGCTTTGAATTTACTTTACCCAACATTCCAAAATCTGAAAGAAAATTTAATTACAGTAGAACTTTATCAGACAGTGTGTAACAAGTTCTACAGAATCTGTTCCATTCTTTCTTTCCTATCCGTCTCAGAATACAACAGTGAATAGCAGTAATTCCAACTCAAACCCTTCAGAAATTGATTGTCTGGTTCAAAGTATTACTGCCTCACTGCGTTTGGGGTTAGACAGTGTAGTTCCCTTAAAAAAGAAGGTAATCAGCCATAGAAGGCTGGTTCCCTGGTTTTATGCAGAGTTGCGTACTTTAAAGCAGAATACTAGGAAACTGGAGAGAAAATGGCGCTCTACACACTTAAATGATTCCTTTCTAACCAGGAAAAATAGTCTACTACTTTATAAAAATGCCCTTCGACAAGCTAGAACAGCTTATTTCTCGTCATTAATAGTGGTAAATAAAAACAATCCTAGGTTTTTTTTTAGTACAGTTGCCAAACTTACACAGAGTATCATCCTGTATCAGCAGCTGTGTGGAAATAATAAAGACCAGAAGAAATATAAAAGTATTTTCTCTGACCCATCTCTTCTCATAATCTGAACAGCCTTAAGTGGTGCTCTGGCAGGTAACCCCATTGAACAGTGACCCCCACCCATAATCAGTTCCTCAATAGACAGCTCAGTTTTTTCATCCACTGTAGTAGCACCCTATGTTGCAGTGAAACTATGGAGGCCTTGGACTGAAAACACTCTGTTGTTGTAGAATAATCCAATGATTATAATATCCTGAATTGATAAGAAACGGTCAGCTTTACAGTAGGAAAAATTTAACTACTGAGATTTCCTTAGCAACTTGCTAAAAGATAAATTTGTTTGTGTGTTTAAAACAAAAGTTTTGAGCAAGGGCAGCTGATATTGATCTTTAATTACACAGACGATTTTAGTTTTTCATTCATATTTAAATTTAGTTAATTAATCGTGATTAATTATGATTAATTTACAGGTACCCTGGATTGACACTTTTCAAATGCCTAAGCAAACTCTGAATCTGCGTTACTATCCTAAAGTTTGAAAGCAGGGCCGGCCCTGGGGTATTTTGCACCCCCCGCCCCCAACATGACCCCATGTTGTAACTCTGGTGTTTGTCACTCAGTCTAGGCTTCGCCCCTTTTGTATTTCACTCCTGCTTTTATTTTGGTGGGACACCGCAAGATCATAACTGGGCCCCTTTAAAAACTTTATAGATACACCCCTGCTTATAACTGAAAAATAAATATTTTTAACCCTGTATAAAAAATATTAAACATCTAATTATGAAAACTATTTTTGTGGCATTATTACTCATAATCATTTATTTGATTTATTTATTTAGCACATCAAGATGCTTCACAGTGCACGTCATATATATTAAAGAAAAATTTTTTCTAGAGCAGAGGAAACAAACCCATATGGTATTGTCTGATGCCTCAAAAAAAAAACTTGAATTGTATTCTCCTTAAGATCGACTGATTCAAGGAACAAAAACATTTTATTATTAATTTAAAATCTGTTGCCATTCTTTATTCTCTTAGCCATCTTGAATATGAACTAGGCTGAATTAAACTAATTTCAACGATAAATACAGCAGGTCTGACTCACATTATTAAATACATTTATTCATTCAACCTCTGATCCGAGGGAAGACAGAGGCAGATGGAGTACCTCTTAAGATTTTTTATAAATGGGACTTTTTATTCTTTGCCGACAACGTCCTACCTTCATCGGTCATTTCCAACATGTTTTAATCGGTCACTAGTCACTAAGTGAACAGAACCACGCCTACCTGTGTTGATGCTGCGCCCCATCTATTTCCTCTGGAGGGAAGGAAACTTACTGTCCCAATTCCCCGATATATTTACGTGTATTCTAATTTGTTTTTGAGTGACTCTGTCTTCACCAAGTTCATCTTATTGTTGCTCCCGTTCCAGAAGCGGATTTTTCCAGACACGCCACTGTAACTGCAGCAGCTCTCGCACTTCTCTAAACTGAGAGGCAGAGGATTTACTTATGATAATAAAACACGGGAAATTTACAAGTAAACTTTATTACGGCAAGACGGCGGGAAAGAAAATGCAGAGGTTCCCATATCCCCCCCAACCCCCTGCTTTGTCACAACACCCCCCGCCTGCTCCTGCTGAGGGAGAATTGCCTGATGACAGTGCACAGTAAAAGTGTACAGCGTGTGCGCTGATTGAATTTATTTTCATGGGAAATTTGGAGTAGCTATATATAGAGAGTGCATTTCAAAATACGATACATACATGTAATAACTTTTTTTTTCTCAATTTTGCGCCCTGTCAAGCAGATGGCGCCCCAGGCAGCCGCCTGTGTCGCCTGTCGGCAAAGCCGGCCCTGTTTGAAAGGGATAAAAAGGTAATTATCATCAGCATACAAATGTTTAAAGAAATATTAATGGAAAAAAAGACATATGATGGAGGGGAGGGAGATATAAAATAAACAGTAAAGGCTCTAAAACAGAAGTTGTGGCACACCATGGAAAAGTGAACAGCAGGACATACATTCTGCAGTGTTGTGGATTTGGAGGGAATGCAACTATTTGGCTATGAATCTTTATGAAGGATTGTTTATGGCAATCAATAACATTAATAGTTTATGCAAAATTATCATAAACGGGGCACAACGTGACAAGTCAGGAACTATATTAATAGCCAAATATTTCACTTTCATTGATAGCTTAGCACCTTAGTGCCTGGTTCAGCCTTAGGTGAATAAACAAGGTGAAGGATTGAGCTCTAGGCATTCATTGAACAGCACCATATCACTTATGTATGCAGAATAAAATGGACAAACAACAACTTTCCAAAATACAAGAATTTATTTACAAAACAAAATAAGAAAAACATTTTTAATCGCCCAAGCTAGTAACACACACTACTAATTAAAAGAAATTAATAACTACCAAAAATAAAAGAAATAATGAAGGGATAAATATGCAATAAAATGCAAACCATAAATTCTGATGTCAGTTCTATAGGAAAATCATCTCCTTTGTCCTCTTTACCAGCAATGGAAGGATCGTTTGATGAGGGCTTCTCTCCTTTTAGCCAGCCTCGGCCAAAGGCTAGCTGAGAACAGAGAGCTATTCTGGTGGAAGGGTCCTTATATGGACTCTGGTTTTCTTATTCTCCTGTGGACATACAATGTGGACTATAGCGCCACCCAATGGTTGTGTGTGTGACCCAACAGCAGACATGAAAAAAAAAAGATCTTCCAGATAAATAAGAGGTAAATTATATCAAGGCAGAACCTAAAACACCCAATCAAATATTTCAGCCTGCTGAGCATGGCATAATGATAAGTAGTGCTTAGGACTAACTCAGGTCAAGGGCAGAACAGCATTATGATCTTGTTTGAGACTGAGAAGAGCGGTTTAAGTGGAGAGGCCCCTGTGAACACCAGATTGATAATGATCAAGGATACCACTACAAAGGCAGCTATAAGCTGGTTACCAATAACTTTTTTCTAAAACCTTGTAATAATAAATTTGCCATAGGTCTATAGCGGCAAAGAAGAGAAGGTTCGAGTTTGTTTTTTGGATTATTTAGAAGTGGATGGATAACAGCATTCTTGAAATAAGTAGAAACTTCACCAGACAGCAGGTAAGAGTTAATTATACAGTTTTACTGTGGCATCTACTTACCAATTAGTAGTCCAATAACTGGCAAAATTTTTCAAGTTTTATTACTTGGATCCTTTTGCAAAAAATATGACTATCATCTTTAGGAATAGGCATCCAGCTTGCATACCTCAGAATTTGATTACAAATGTTTTTATTTAGAAAAAACGTAATCGTCTTCAGGAGAAACAAAATATGAATTTTAATGAGTTGATTCAGGATCAGCAACCATGGCTATAATTAACACGGTCCTTTATTCTACCCACTGCTTTTTTATAGCTAATTACACATGGAGATGTTGGATAATTAATTTGTTGTTCTGTCTTTAAAGGGGAACATGGAGCTCTGAACCTTATGTTCTGTAGGTTTCCAACACACTTCTAAATTCAGATGATGGATTTAATAAAACATTTAAAATGTGACACACTGTGTCACTTTCACATAAAGTATGTTCTTCTCCAAAGTTTAATTTTTAAAGTTTTATTAACCGTCATTCACTATCATACGAGTTTAAAAATGTAACTGTTTTATGGTCAGTAACATTAAAATATAAAAGCAAAATAGTTTTAGTGGTTCAGTTGAACTTTTTTTCAGTCTCTTTGGCTGGCAGAGAGGGAAAACCCTTTAGCTTTGATTGGTGATATGTATATTCTCCAGTTAATGGGGATGTTTTTTTGTTTCTTTTTTGAGGTGAGGCTTATAATATCTGGGGGGGGGGGGGGGGTTATGGACTAAAGTACTATGTATTAAAGTACTTTGGGTTATTTCCTAACAAACTTATCTTACTTCTACATTTTTTTCTTTATTTGAAAGTTTTTTTTATATGACAGAAAATCTTAAGGTCGTCTGTCATTTTTACAGATTCGTATTCACACTGACCACCTGTTACAAATGTGCAGATACTTTCAACTTTAAGCACAGATTTCAGGTAAATAAATAAATTTAAAAAAAGATTCCAAGACACTTTGATCAAGGGAAGTCACTGACCCAGAGCTGATGGGACATTGAAAAGACTTAAATAGAATGTAGCCTTTTCGGCCGGTTAGATGCACTACGATGTGTGCCAGACACCAGTGCCTGCTGCAGGCTTTTTTGTCACTAAAGCATAGTTTACAGATCAGAAAACGGTTCGTTCAAAGTGTTTAAACTTCTTATCGATTCAATGGAGAAATCTTTCCTCATTTAAAAACTTTGGCTGAAGCGGCGTTTAATTTCTGTCTTCAGTGTGGCAGCAAAGCATGGATTCAGTACAACATTTAAACCTCCATGAGAAGTCATTTGTAAACTCTGCAGCAATCCCACTATCTAATTACGCACAAATGGGTGTGCATTGTGGCTCAATGTGGAGCAGGAGCCGCTGCAGGTGTATTCTAAGTGCAATTGTTTAATTTCGCTTCATGAGTAGTTCTATGTGTTATGGTTTTCAGATGACTCCAATCCAGGCTCAGCTCCAGACAGCAAAACATTGATTTTAGAAGAGTTTATTGAAATGCAGGACAAGAACTGGAATTCAGAAACAGGCACGCAGCTGCAGTGAACTGTTTGGGTGATTACCTATGATTCTGTGTTTCAGGCGGAGTGGCGGATGATGACCAGGAGGAAATCTGGAGGAGCTTGATCTAGGTGAGTTTGGCTTGGATCCTTAAGATGTCTGTTCTGGACCAAGTGGTGAAGTTCACCAACGAAGGACTCGTTGCAGGAACGGAGCTTGGAATGACGACAGATCTCGGATGGGACTCAGAACTTGAATGGCCGAGGGACAGAAAGTAAGTACCCACTAGGAACATTTACAATAAAGGTACAGAGAGCTACTGAGTTTGGCCTTGTTATGGTAAATGGACTGAACTTATATAGCGCTTTTCTAGTCTTACTGACCACTCAAAGCGCTTTATATTGAAGCCGCATTCACCCACTCACACTCGCATTCATACACCGAAACCCAACATGGCTCGGTAGAACAATGTCACAACATTATCAGGTTTTGCTAGTAGTTCTGTAAAGGAGACATGTGAACCTGTATAAAAAAATGTCAAATATTGAGTGTGAACTAACAGGTGGGTTCCAAGACATAAATTGCTGGGATGTATATTACATGTTCACACATTGTGTTCAGGGTGACATATAGCATTATAGTAAAGCTTTATCAAAAGATCCTGTAACAAGTTTGAAAGAATCTCTTCTGTTCCTACTTTCCTGTGTCTCAGAAATAACACAGTGAAGGCAGAAATTCTATCTCCCGCCTTTCAGAAATTGATGGTTTGGTTCATAGCGTTATTTCCTCATTGAGTCTGGCATTAGACAGTGTAGCCCCATTAATGAAGAAAGTAATCAGCTGTAGGAGGTTGACTAATCCTTAGCTGAAATGCCATACTGAAACAGAGGCAGTGGCTGGGATGAAGCTCCCAGTGTCCATGTGCTGTTATCAACTTTTACTTTCTTTAATATAGAAAGTGTTCTGCACTGTCTTTTTGAACCCCCGGATGATTGTGGCAGACAGCAGATAATACTGAGGCAGGTTCTTATTCTCCTGGAGGTTTCTTCCTGTTATAGGATAGGTTTTCCTCTCTTGCTTACTCAGAATGAGGGATTGCTAAGTTTGGAAACTGCATCAGTGGGGCACAACGTCCCGTAAATCACTCAAGGTAATCTGCTGGGATTCCTTAAATAGAAAATTCATTCAATTCAATTCCCTTTAATTTATATAGCGTCAATTCACAACAAAATGTCATCTCAAGGGACTTTACAACAAAAGTAATTTCAATACAATAATACAAACATTCCAATCAGTTAAAAGTTTACAGATTGCGATGAGTCATTGACGTGATGTTGGTCCCCGGATCATGCAGACTCCAACCACTGCTATTCCTCAGCAATCCCTCATACTGAGCAAGCATCTAGCGACAGTGGAGAGGAAAAAATTGCCCTTTAACAGGAAGAATCCTCCGGCAAAACCTGGCTCAGTACAAGCGGTCATATGCCAAGACTGTCTGGGAGTCTGAGGAGACCGAGAAGAGACAGCATGGAGGATGCTCGGTCACCTGGACCGATACTCCCCATCCAGCAGGGGGCATTTTAGTTGAGCAGGGTACTAGACTGTGTGGAGCTTCTACGGGGAGAAAAATACTCAGAGAAAACTGGGTTAACAATCGCAATTACAGCAGAAAAGATATATCTGCAGAGTGATGGAAGAAAAAACTAGTAGAGAGAAGAAAAGTGGTCAGTCTGTCCTCCAACAGTCTAAACCTGTAGCAGCATAACTAAAAAAATATATCAGGATAACCTAAGCGACTCTAACTATAAGCTTTATCAAAAAGGAAGGTTTTAAGCCTAGTCTTAAAAACAGAAAGAGTATCTGCCTCAAGGACTAAAACTGGGAGCTGGTTCCACAAGAGAGAAGCCTGATAACTAAAAGATCTACCTCCCATTCTACTTTTAGAAATCTTAGGTACTACCAGTAGACCTGCATTCTGAGAACGAAGGGTTCTGTTAGGTACATATGGAACAATGAGATCTCTGATGTATGATGGAGCTGGAATATTAAGGGTTTTATAAGTAAGGAGGAGGATCTTAAACTCTGTTTTGGATTTAACAGGGAGCCAATAGAGAGAAGCCAAAACAGGAGAAATGTGATCTCTCTTTTTAATATGCATCAGAGCTCTTGCTGCAGCATTTTGGATCAACTGAAAGATTTTAATTGCATTTTGTGGACTTCCTGATAATAAGGAATTACATAGTCCAGCCTTGAAGTAAGAAATGCATGGACTAGTTTCTCTGCATCACTCCTGGACAGGATGTTTCTAATTTTAGCAATATTCCAGATGTGAAATAAATAAATCTTAGAAACCTGTTTAATATGAGATTTAAATGTCATGTCTTGGTCAAACATTATACCGAGGTTCTTTACATTATTATTATTACTTTTAAACTGATTGGGATATTTGTGTGATTGAATTGAAATTACTTGCGTTGTAACGTGCTTTGAGATAACATCTGGTCTGAGTCGGTGGTATATAAATATTGAATTTAAGTATATATATTATAAGTATATAGTGTATATAAGTATTGAATTTAATTGAAATAAGGACCATATTCTAAGTGTGTGTTGTATTCTCTCCACCCACATTCCACTAGGCTACCACTTGGCACTCCATAACTCCTTATCCATATCAATCGTATTATTGTGAGCTATGCATTTTTTTTTTATTTGTTTGACTTTTTTTATTATTTGTTTGACTTTCCAGAGTTACTTTCTGTAGCGATCTATGCCATGGACAGTGGACAGATAGTTTACTGAATTGTCTTTGGAGCTATTTATGCACTGGTTCTACACTATCCTATGTATTGTATTTATTGCAGTATGTAAATGACTATTACATCCATCATTATATTAACATTTGATTAGTTGTAAGGAAAAGTAAAAATTATGAAGTTGCTCACTAAAAACAAATAATGCATTTTTTATTTTCTATTTTGCATGGCTCTATTTATTAAAATGTAGTTTGGTCAAGAAATACAAAAGTTAAGTACAGCGCACCACCTCACATCAATGACTTGATGCAATCGGCAGGGATTCCTTAAACAGAAAACTTTTTAACTATGTAATATGTTTGGACAATTGTATTGAAATTACTTTTCTGGTAAAGTGCCTTGATATGACATTTGTTTTTAATTGACGCTATATAAATACACTGAATTGAATCGAAGTAAGTTAGTTGCATAGTTTTATGGAAATGCTAATAAAGTTATAGAACATAATTTGGATTTAAAATTATAATTACATTTAAAAATCATGTTTTATGCCAATCATTTCTTTTTATTTTCCTACATTTACCCAACTGTCTGTGTGAAAACTGTCTGATATAAAACGTTCCATGTTGAAATAAATGTTAGGAACCACTAACGGTGTGTCCAGACCAAACGCGATAGGAGCAACTAGAGCTTCAGGTTTACATGTAAAATCAATGGAGGAGCGCGATGAAGCGCGACTTGGGGTCCCGCGACAATTCAGAAGCACATCTGCGTCGCGAAAAAGCTTTTCTGCCTGATTTGCGCGAACAATTCGCGCTACAGATGCTATGGAAAATTTGTGCTGCATTTTATGTGGTACATTTTGTGCTTTCACGCTCATGGCGTCTATCGCTCGAGTTGTAAAAATCTGAACTCCAGCCAAATCGCGCCGCGACAACCAATCAGGGGACAGAGTTTCAGTGATTCTGTGACTGTCATGGAGTCACAGCCTCAGCAGGACATGGAGGAAATACTGATGGACAGCTGCTCAGAAATGTAGTTGGTGTTTCGGCAGGCGAAGCTTGGACCTTTACGGCACAAACTGGGCGAGCAGGTCACGTTCTCCAGGCGGCGAGGAGCCTGGTTATAATGATTTCAGTAACACAATTTCTTCACTCCACCAATGCAAGAAAATTGTTTAAATTCAGTAATGTTAATAATTGCCTAAATTTTACTTAATTAAATCATGGAAATAAGAGAAACATGTATAGATTGTGTAGCATTTACAATATTTGTTTTTGTAAATTCAAAGACCTGCCAATTCCCTTTATTTCAGTTTCCTCTGCTGAAGTGCTCTGAGATGGCTCAGGTATCCTGTCAGGATCGTCGGTGGACAGGGAGCGGCGATCAGGTGAAGCTTGGCGCTCCATGCGCGGATGGGAGTCACCCCGGGTTCAAGGCGGCTGGGTTGCTCAGGAGACAAGCTGATGAACAGAAGGTAGAAGTCTGGTTGGATGGCTTAACTGTAACTACTAGACTGGCTGGAAGAATCTTTCTGGTTTGGCTGATATGTATAGACGGATAAGGAGTTGTGGACATGGGATTACCGATGACTGAGCGAAGTGAAGGTGAGTGGAAGGATCTTTTATACTGAAGGGAGAGTGGAGTAATTGTCAGGGAGCTCAACCACTGAGTTGCAGCTGATGACTTCCGGACAACTAAAATGTTTGATCTGAATTGTAATGAAGAAAAGTTTATTTATGATTAGTTTGTAATTTGATGTAAAATCTTCATACAAAAAATAATTTAAAAAAAATAAAGAAATACAGTTATTATAAAAATTGTTTTTCTGACATGATTATAAATTTGGAAATAATGGTTTAGAGAATATAACAGAAATGGATGCATATTTCTAAAAAAATTTCTAACAGTTTGTTGTATATATGTATTAAGGTTCTCTATGAACACATTTTTCATCAGGTGTTGGATATAAACATAAAATGAATCATTCTAAAGCCCATTATATAATGTGCAAAAATGTCAAAGGTGCATGTAATCAAAAAACATGTATCACATAAGTTATAAAATATTTATTTCTTCTTTATTTTTCTTTAGGTCTTACGTTTAAGTCCTTGTGGTTTAAAAACAAACAAAACAAAACTCAAGTATCTCTAACTTGCAGAAACCCTGTTCGAAGGAGTATACGTTTGACAAACAATAAGCCTTTCCATTGTCTGCGTAGTGCAGTTAAATCTCTTACAGTACTCCTCCTCCATGCTGGTAAATTATTTAGAGCTGCTGATTTATCACCCCCACCAACCACCATTAACACAGATAAAAAAGCTGTGTTAATGTGGGCTGTGCTGTACAAGAACATTCTTGGCCATGCTGACTTTTAAAGCAGGAAGCTTTTAATGTAGTCCACCAATAGGAACTGCCAGACCACCCAGTGACCCTGGCCCTGATAAAGCTACATAAAGACTCAAAGCAAAAGTCTGCACAGTGTAAGCTATAAGCGTCTTGATGCAGTTTGTTTTAACCAATAAATCTATAGTAAAAAGACTAACATTTCAAGAAATGTTCAAAGAAATGTATCATCGTAGATAATTTTGAGGCACAGTGCAATGGCCAACCTTTTTTAGTTCCTTGCTGTAGTGTTTTGGCTTTGCTGTCAAAAATGCTGAGAGTTCTGCAGAGTCCCAGAGCAATATATAAGATGATTATAGTTCAATATGAAACCCTCATGTCCCTACAGGAGGACAACATCTTAAAATCTAGTCTCAAACCTTTAAAGCTAGAAGATTTAAGCTGTTTTTTTTCAGCAGGTTATTGGCCTAAGTATATATGAAATCTTTCAGCTTCATAAGATTTTCAAACAATATTCACAGACTTTTTACCGCCAATTAAGTTTACATCCACCAAATATTAAGACCATGTCAGTATGACAAAATGGGAATACAATACTTTGTTTAAACATCTGTTTTACACTACCTACACAGCTTAATTGAGACACTATACTGTTTAAATCTAAATAAAAAGCGACCTGTAATGTAAGTACTGCTCTAAACGCTGTTGGGACACACACAGGCATTTGGTGGTGCTAATCTGCATTCTAGATCCATAGGAGAAGAAACCCTGCTCCAACGGGGGGGACAAAGGGAAGAGACTGTAGCATCCAGATCCCTCCTTCGCTGGCGAAGGAATACACTTGAGTTTCTGGGAGAAACTCACTCCAGGGGACACAAAGACTACCGATAATCAGGTCAATCGCAAACACTGATGAAACCAATATCACTAGTCTGTCTCAAAGCCTACAAAAAGCTTTCTGTATCACAGACGTGATGGCCCTTCAGGAGCCGTGAGAGAAGTAAAGGAGCCAACCCCCACATGCAGTGGGACCTGAACCAGTCAAAGCCACATTAATTTGCTGCCGCAGAGCCAATATGAGGTGAATGCCATGCTGGAAAAGACTACATAGGTTCTGTTTCAGTGAAGGTTGGAGCCGAACGCTGTGCAGACAAACCAGAGGACAAAGCCGATGTCCCAGTCAAAAGCTTCCTGTGCTACCAGCCACTGAACAACCGTGAGTCTGCTAGGCCATGTTAGCCTATTGTTAGCCTACTGGCTTACGTCTTTTAAGACCACGGAGAATCCTGGAGAACTTTAATCATTCAATAAGGTCTGTCTGGGCAGAGCAGTCGTTCTTAGTCCTGCAAGCTGAGTTACTCAGTCTTCTTTAATGTTAATGTTTTTTAATGTTATTTATTGTTTAACGTTGATAAGTGAACCAGACTAGCTTTGCGCCATGCAGCGTGATTATTTGTGAGCTACATGCTAAGATTAGACCATGTGTTTGGTTTAGGGCTGCATTTCTTAAATAAAGATTTCTATTAGTGGTGTTCAATTTTTTTTTTTTTTGGTTGATTGTTTCATCAAAAAAACTAATCTTATTAGCTTTGTTTAAACCCGTCTTAAAGCCGCATTCTGGAGAATTTATTTATTAAAGTTTTATATATCCTTAAAATTATGTGGGGTTCAGTACTATTACAAAAGGCTAGTTTCCCACAACATTTGTTATTTTCCTTAAGTTCCTCCTTCCTACGATAAACCCCTAAGAAATTCAGACTGACCTGCAAATGTATTTATCCAATATAATTTAAGTTTCTGCCATGTTGACTGTCAATCAACGTGCATGCGCATCGCACAAACCTGTGGAGATGAGGTCGCGCAGAAAGACCGCTCTTGAAAAATGCCTTAGAGATCTGAGTAGTATGTTACGTTGATATGTTTCCACCATCTAATCTTAAAAGGCTTCAAACCGACACGGCTTTGGACACATTTCTGCTGAACAGGTAAAACAGTCATATATCTAGTAAAGCAAATCAATACAATATTTTATTGATAAAGTACACAATGAAGTGTTGTGATATCACAGGATATGCAAATGCCCAATCGTACGGGGTGGATGGGTGGATGTTTTGGGATAGGCCTTCGTACGCTGGATTAAAAAAAAACTCTCTCCCCAAAATAATCTGGACTGGGGCTTTAATGTATCACTACTGGAATTAGATTGTTTACTGCCATGATCAATGTATACCAAAGGTAATGACTTCTCATCCAGAGAAATGTTCAACAAAACATTACTTAATCAAAATAAATTTTTTTCCTTACATTGTTTATTGGTTTATACATAAATCAATTGTTCTAATTAGTTTAAACTATTCACAATTAGTAAACTAATTTAGCTTTCATTCTAGCATAGCAATATAAGCCTGGTTTTTAAGCATCCAGATTCCTACAGAATTGTGACATCAATAGTTATGGTTTCCATTCCTTTGCATATTTATCCATTCATTGTGTTCTTTATTTTTGGTAGTTAGTATTCATTTCTAATTAGTAGTGTGTGTTACTAGCTTAGTTGATTGAATTATTGGTCTTTTTTTCTTCTTTTGTAGATAAATTATTGTATCTTGGAAAGTTGTTTGTCAATTCATTCCACATATATGTGTAGTAATTGCTGTTGAATGAATATCTAGAGCTCACCCTTCACTTTGTGTTTATTATCTCACCCTTAACCAGGTATATAATGAACTATAACTGAGATTGAAATAGTTGGCTATTAATATAGTTCCTTACATGTGGGCGACTGTGGCTCAGTGGTAGAGTAGTTGGCTTGCAATCGGAGGGTCGTAGGTTCGATTCCAGCTTCCTCCAGTCACATGTCGATGTGCCCCTGGGCAAGGCACTTAACCCCCAAATTCTACATTGTCCTACCGAGCCATGTGGGGTGTCGGTGTATGAATGCGAGTGTGAATGGGTGAATGTGGCTTCAATGTAAAGCGCTTTGAGTGGTCAGTAAGACTAGAAAAGCGCTATAACTTGTCAGGTGGTGCCCAATATATAATTTTCCATGAATTCTATATTATATTTGTTTCCTATAAGCACTCCTTCATACTCATAGCCAAAAATTGCATCCTTCTGAAATTCACATCATTTAACATCTGATAATTAAATCTTTCATGGGTTCTATTATGGTTTTATTAATTCACAATTTGCTGCTCATCAATTTATTATTCTTCCTACCCAGTGAAGTAATATGACTTATTTATATGAATTTAGAATTTACAGTAGGAGAGCTTATTTATTAATTAATTTATTTTATTTATTATTATATTTCAAATAAGTCTTGATTTTTTGAGCTCGCTTTGTGGAATAAATAAATATAAATATAGCTTGCTAGCTAAATATAGCTTCAAGCTAAATATAGCTTTAACATAAATATTTAGTTTAAGTATTTAGCTCAAAGTTAAATGATTAGTTTGTTACCTGTATTTAATTTGCAGCCAAATATTAAATATTTAGATGAACCAAATATATATATATATTTTATATATATTTAGCTTGCTTATTAAAAATGTATTTTGAAACTGTGACATTTATAAATGAACAAATAATATGGGTGCAAACAAGACTTTGAAAAATGTACCATTATTATCTTATGGCATACATAAAAACAAAGATTTTCAGATGTATTGCCTTTTATTTGACAGGATTTACTGTCATCGAAAATTACATTAAGAATAAAAATTAACCATAAAACAGATATAGCTTTGCAAAGGTTATTCTGTATATATATCATGATACATTAAGCCTAGGTATCAAGTGAATAGACAAATAGAAATTGAAAAATAATGTTCACAACTTAATTATTGCTACAGTGCAACATAAAATAATATTTATAATTTTAAAAGGTATACATTTAATACTATCACCATTACTTGGGGAATAAAATACAGATAAAGTTAAATTAATACTGTTGTAAATTTAAAGAAAACTTCTTGTTTACACATTGTGTAAATAAAAAACTTAGGACAGTTGTCTTACTTCAGTATAACAACATAATAATTACTTTATGAAATGACTCAACTTATGTAGTGCTTTGCTATGGTCATACTGACCACTCAAAGGGTTTTACACTGGAGCCCAGTTGCACTCACAAACACCCATACATTCATACAGAACCTAGAAGGCAACTTAGGGTTAAGTGCCTCGCTTAAACTGAAATTTAACCTATAACCTTCTGATTGCAAGACAACTACTGTATCTTCTGAGCCACTGTCCCCAATGTTAAGCGATTCATTTATTGCCAGTTTTGGCAGTATCAGTGTCCATCTTTTTAGTATGATCTAAAAAGGGGTTTTAACTCAAATCCTGCAGTTTAAGAATTAAATTACTAGTCAAATATTTATTTATGATTATTAGATATTCCTTTAGGGCTTATAGTTTTCAGGGTTTGTATGCAGTCTGGTAAATACTGGAAAAAATAAAGACAAATATTATTCGTTATTTGTATTTTCAGAATTTGTCTATTCCGTTCAGCTAAGTCATTACCTTCGTGAGCGCTACTTTTTAGTCTCCATGTTTAAGACAAAAATGGATAACCATCTTGTTAAGATGTGTCCTTGTTTATTTGTTATATATATATATATATATATATATATATATATATATATATATATATATATATATATATATATATAAAATCTGAGGGAAATCAGAATAATAGAGAGAAGCCTCCTTATTGTAAAATACAGTCATAAACTTTTCCAGCTAACAGCACACCAAGGGTCTATATCTTGTACAGTGGGAGACCTCAAAGTGGCTGGTAATCTCTAAGGGGAAGCAGGCAGAGGTCTGAAGAAGAGCAGAAATCCAGCCAGGATAAACAAAATTGAATCAAACCATGCTGGTCCTATCCTGTTCAAAATTTTTCTACATCTGTGGGATTTAGTTTAGTCAGGTGGGTGGGCAGTAACACTGCTGCAGGGGTGGCCATTTTGACAAGAGGATTATCCACAAACTGCAGCCAACTTTTAAGCCTATTTCCCTTTCCTTATCTAGGTTCTGGCCTGAAAAAAAGATAATCACTTAATTAAATATTGATAATTTTTTTCAGACGCGGATAGTGGCAATCTAACACAAAGTGTTGACCGATTCATAGCCCAAGCCTAAAACAGGAATAAAGAGGAGATCTGGTTGGACAAAGGGCAAACCAGAAAGTGGGATAGAAAAATAAGGGCCTTGCAAAAATATTCATACAAATTAAATTTGCATTGTTTTCACATATTGTCCTCTTACAACTACAAATTTCGGAATAATTTCTTAGACTCTTCAGAGCATCAAAAGGAAACAAACAATTGTGAAAGGAAAGGAAAGTTTTGCACTGCAGAACTGCAGTCTCACACACACTAACACATCTCCCAATGACTTTCCATTTTACTGATGCCATAAGATGATAGTAGACCTCTTTTCGGTCTCAGTTTTAAACTGTCCTACCTTGTAAAAGAAATTACAGGTCCACCAAAACTGTCGCTTAATATTATGTTTAAACTTGGTGAGGGCTATCATTCACCATCATGCTTCAATTTAAATTTACATATCAAACTCAGATACAGTATTTTTGTAAATATCATAATAATCATAATAAACTACGTTTAAAATCTGTCTTTTAATAATAAAACAACCAATGCAGGTTTATTAGGTTGTAATTGATGAATGAATTTGTGCCTGTTTCATCAGGTTCCCACATTAAATTACAATTTGATATGAAACTGCACTGCCCCACTCCACCATTCTTTGTAGATTATGTTTTCAGAAACCCTTTTTAACAGCTCCATATAGCTTTTTTGCAAAGCATCTTTGTGTTATGTTTACAACAGCTTGACTCTCTGACAATACAGTAGATTCCCTTGGAATGTATAGTTGCTAGTGAGTCGAGTGACAACAGTATGTCTTGTTCACTCTGCAAAGTAATTAGCAGCTCATAAGAATATGAGTAAATACCATAAAATATTTGACCCAGATTGATGATGAGGATTTCAGCAGCAAGCAGTCAGAACCAGTAGCTGCCTACCATGCTTGCTAAAGTTGATAAGCAAAGAAAATTTCCCAAATGACCAGAACCCTTTACAATAAACAGGGATGAATACATTTGCATGGGACAGAATCTTTTTTTACAATTAACATATTTTCCAGTACAGCCTAATCCAGGGCGCATATTTTCATTAAAAGATGGAGGCAGCTACCCTGGTAATCCAGTGGTGTTATGAGAGCACAATTTAAATTGTCTCTGCAAGACGCTCTAGCATTGAGCAATGATACACATTACTGCATTATGTAAGCAGGTCGGGGACACAATCAAATCGGTGTACTTAATGTAGGCAGGGCAGAGGCGAGCTAAGATGATGACTTCGCTTTTCATCTAAAAGACTAACAGAAAACCGCGCTTGAATCATTCCTTTGCAAGGAGGTTTTTGCTGTTTTGCCGACTGGATACAGAAAGAGTTTAATCTACCAGTTAGCTCCGCTGGTAGCTAAGCGTATGTGGCTTGCGGTGTGTCCAGACCAAACGCGATAGGAGCGACTAGGGGTCCCGCGACACTTCAGAAGCAGATCTGCGTCGCGAAAAAGCTTTTCTGCCTGATTTGCGAGAACAATTTGCGCTACAGATGTGATGGAAATTCGCGCTGCATTTTATGTGGTGCATTTTGTGCATTCGCGCTCATGGTGTCTATCGCTCGAGTTGGAAAAATCTGAACTCCAGCGTCAAATCGCGCCACGACAACCAATCAGGGGACAGAGTTTCATTGATTCTGTGACTGTCATGGAGTCACAGCCTCAGCAGGACATGGAGGAAATACTGATAAACATATTGACTAATCACCCCGAGCTACATGACCCACGCTGTTTGCTATACAGAAATAAAAAAATAAACTATTTAGACAGGAAAGCTCTTAAGAGGTTTGTGGGTGGCTCTTAATAGAGCCGTTGTTGCTATAAAAGCACCTCTCAGCCTATAAGTGAGCCTTGGAACAGCCTCCTCACCTGGTTTCCTGGTAGCAGATCCCGCACCACGTCCCACGCTGCTCAAATATTATAAACTTTTACAAACCGCAGACAGAGAGCTGCTCTGAAATGTAGTTACTGTGTCGGCAGGCGAAGCTTGGACCTTCACGGCACAAACTGTGCGAGCAGGTCACGTTTTCCAGGCGGCGAGGAGCTGGTGTTTATGAGAGGCTCGCTGCTGTTTGTGGATCCCTCCGCCGTAGCTAGACTGTATCTGTAGCTCACCAAACCCCCAGTGCAGCGGTCCCAGCTCTACCGGAGGCCAGGCCGAACATGTAATCCACTCTGTCCTCCGTCAGCTTGGTCCATAATCCACCGCCAGCTGCCCTCTAGCCCCAGCTCCGCTGAAGCCCGGGCCGAACCCGCTGTCCTCCATCAGCTCAGTCCATAATCCACCGCCAGCTGCACTCTGGCCCCAGCTCCACTGAAGGCCAGTTCGCGCGTGAAAATACCATATTTTTAGCACGACCAGTTTGAGTTGTACACGCTTCAAGGCGCGAATGTGCACATGAACAGCTAGGCGTATGTCGCGCTTTATAGTCGCTCCAGTTCAGCGTTCAGTTTGGACACACTGTTAGTGTCTGGATACGTCACACCACGTATTGTTGTGTTTGGTCGTGGCGTTATCCAATTGCGTGCAGTGAGAGTTTCAATTGCATGCTTGGTTCTGCTCCTCGAGTTAGGCCCTTCATTAATCGTTGCCATACCCTTAATCTTAATAGATTAGCGTCTTGATTTGTCCAGGCTAGGAAGCAGCTAAATTCATCAAAATCCTACAAAGAAACCTGCTAGAGACTCCAAAAGGCTCAAGGGTGGGGTATAGGCCCATCTTTAAATAGGAAAATGATAGTAAACAGTTGAAGCTACAACAACTTAATTCAATTTATTTATATAGCGCAAACTCACAACACATATAATTTAGAGGCACTTTACAAGAAATTATTTCAGTTCAATTTTACATACATTCTAATTAATCCTAGATTATTCCAGTCAGTTTAAAATATTTCTAAGGAAACTCACCAGATTGCATCCAATAATTGACCTGCAACATTCACTCTGAAGTACTAACTAAAATGTAGCGACAGTAGATTGGCCTGCATTGTGTCGTTGACTTCACATCAATCTCTCAAAGCAAACAAGCAGTGACAGTGGAGAGGATACACTTTCAGCTGAACTAAAACTAGACTTAGTACACAGGGAAAACTGTGAATAGAGGTTACTTTAAAACATTATGGCACAAAAAGTGACATATAATATTATTAATTAGATTTAAATTGCAAAGGATTTAGTTAAAATGTAGTGTAAGATATATTTAAACTTAAACAAAAAACCTTAAGCATATATTGATCAAATTAAACTGTCAATATGTGTTGGACAAAATCTAGAACTGATTATTTAAACAGACTAATTTTAACAAAATAAGTAATTTGAAAAGAAACAAATATATGTAAAATAAATTACTTTGAAGTGAACAATAATCTGGGAAAAGTTGAGTAAAACACAGTTGAATATTCATTACAAAGAAATTGTCACACTGTAACTTTTTGTCCCTGTGTTTGTCTGTCTCTGTCCTGATTACCCTCTGTCCCTAGTTTCCCTCATGTCTCTGTTGGTTCGTTGTGTCGTCTTCCTGTTGTCAGGTGTCTGCTCTGCCACGTCTAATCTATGTCCTGAGCCTGTTTTGGACTTCTAATAAATATGAGCCATCCTAGCTCCAAAGATAACTCTGCATTTGGGTCCTCCTTAAACCAACACTTCATGACAGAACGAACAAGACAAATGGATCCAGCAGAGCATGAACACACAGAAAAGGAACTGATGGAATTGATCAAATGTAGCATAAGTCAAGGACTATTGAGAGTGAGGAGTTGTCGTGATGGTACAGAACCCCTCCCCTCGATCCTCAGTCTCCGCCATCTTGGCTTCCTTCCAGCGGCTAACTGTGTGTTTTTTAACTCGGTAGTAGAGGAGGTTCTCCCAATTCCACACTGTGTTACCATGCCTGGAACTTACTGCTGCTTAAAAAACTGTTCTGGTATCACACATTTAACTACCGTAGCCAACCCAGAACCGGTTTGTCAGCCTCCAACAAACAAACCTGGTGCCATATAGTCTATGCCTGGTACAGAATGTGACATTTTGCTAAAATCAAATTACAACTAAATTCCTAAACATACAGTACACAGCTTTAGCCTACATCAAAACGTGTTGGAAACGTTGGTGTACATTGAACATTTCGTCACAATCTAGTGTTTAAGAAGCAGTCGCAGTAAAATACTTTATCATTTTAGTCAAGAAGTGTCTGATAAATGCATGTTAAGAAAAAAACTTTTGCCAGTACCACACTGTTTTCGCCACCTGGAGGCTTGTAGATGGCCAAGTCCTGCACCCAGCCACAGCAGAAAGCCTCGTAGCTTTCCAAAGATTTGTGGCTTTTAAACTCCTGCAACGTGTAGTAACTGACACCAAAAACAAGGTAATTTACTATATCTATAATTGTGCAAGGAGGCAAATGGTCCAGGTCTCTGTGCCATTCTGCTGCAGGGAGCTCGTATGGGTCTGTATGTTTAATGTCTGAAAGCTTCTCCAAATACTGCTGTTTTGCCGTACAGTAGTAGCCAGATAAAAGTTCCCATCCCAGCACAGTTCCAGCACAGTTCCAGCAGACTCCCAGCTGAGTTCCAGCGGCTGGAATGACCCCCACCATCTCCTGGGCGTGAATAGTTTTTACCGGAAGCTACAAGAGCTAGGGGTTTCTTCTTATTTAATATGTATTCTACTCTACTGGTACACCAAACATTGCAAGTAAGATGGGGTAATCTCATCGCTGAGCCTTTTCTGGTAACTAATGGGGTTCGGTTGTTGGTGGCATTCTGAAATGGAAAACAACAAGTTTGAAACTAATGTTTATAAAACACATGCTTATCAGGTTGTAACCTGTAACCTGCAGGAAAAGTTATGGTGATAGAAAAATTGCCTCCAATATTAAGGGCATTAACATACATTCACTAGTCACACAGTACAGTAGCTACTGTTTGGCTAATTGATTGTCCTCTCTGATTATTATCATGACAGGTATGTACTGTAGCTCAAGAACAATTAGAACACACCGTAAACACCTGAACATTCACACCTGCTCCACCATCTCAAAGCATCCCCAACTGCTGCTTTGACTGTGAATTGATTAGAAATGAGTAGGGATTTCTTGCTTTAAACGTTTTTAATCTTTTTGGGCAATTACAAAAGTGTACTTCTGTGACAATTCTGGGGAAGTGGAGAGACAATGGAACTAATAAATGACCCCTGTTGGCTGGATTATCCACTTCATTAGGTGCTCTCGTGTAGCTACCCAAGAGTGGACCTGGGTGTTGTAACACTTCCACCAAGAGGGGACATTACATTAAATGTAATTTTTGAAAGTAAACCTTACAATACTTCATTCTTTACAGTCTTTTAACTGATCACATTGTTCTTTGGCTCTGCTGTGCAGAGCTTCAGTTCATTTATATTTTAAAGCACTAAAAAAAGAGGATATATGTCAACAAAAATGCTAACTTGACTTACAAAAAACAAGAAACGTCTTGCAGTAGTTTAACACAGGACTGATCTTCATTCATCCACCAGAATAATCCCTTATTTCTCAGACAAACTGATAATTTTGTCAGTAAACCTAACAGAAAAAAATGTAAGTAAATAATAGAAACTACAATTGTTTAAAAATAAGGAATGTATGTTGCAGTAATTTAAGACATGACTCTCTTCATTCTCTTCAAACCAACATAATAACAATTATAACTATTTACATAATAAAATACCAGTACAAATTAACTACAGTGGAGTTACAGAGTGCCAGCACATGCTAGAGGCTGTGTAAAAAAGCTATTTTTCAAGGGTTTTGGCTCCATAAGTCAAATGAGATAGAGTTAAATAAATTTAAATCAACAATCAAAGTTGTTGTTTTTATTAAAACATAAAATTCAATCATTCATATTTTTATTAATATGCCATTAAATATGTCTGATTTTGTTAGAAAGCATAATAAAATATAACCTAACTTTTAAAACTATCTGAAACGAATAACCATGAATTGATTTGCTTGTAAGAATGTATGAAGGGTCTTTTACAATTCGCCAGCAATTTCATTAACCCAATTAATTGTTTTAAACCGTTTAAGACTATTGACTGACGCTGCTGATGTTGAAGCACGGCAGCCATCTTGGATAGGTTCCCATTCATTCTAACGGAGCAAAGCTTCTCGAGTTTCCTTGCACTCTTCAGCCTATTTTATTTCGAGTGGTTTTTATTTCAAAACATTTTTTTCACAAACCTATGTTTTATTTCATTTTTATACTTATTAAAAAATAGCAAAACGTATCCAAATAAATATGCATCATTTTATATCTACATGTTTTTTAGTTTGATTTAATGGAGGGAGAAATGCCTCTCCAGGAGGTCAGGAATCCTCCTGCCCCCAGCGTCCCGGTCACCACCATGCTTCCAGCGGTCAGGCACAGCAAAATCTGTCACTTCAACATTTAACCTCTTAATAAAGGTCGGCTATTATATCTGACGGTTCTGCAAATGAAGAGAATTGTAAGCACGAGCAGAGCATACTTGAGTCTTGTTTATTTATTCCTGTTGAATAATTTCCCTGTTTAATGGGAACAAAAAATTATTTTTTTGCACCAACATCCAACCCACCCATTAAATCTTTTCATTAACAGCTGTCCAGAACTGTCCGGCACCTTCCAGCGCTCCACCTACAGGAAGCTTGCCAAGGAGCAAAATGTCTTTGAGGAGCTGCTCCTGCGGCTTGGGGATCCAGAGCGCACAGGGGGATGCGTGTGGTCGAGCAGACCCTCTTCCTCAGCCATATGGGTCCAACCTCAGGTTGAGGACATTGAGGGACCTGCAAAGTTGAACTACAGCCCTTGAACTAAACTCTGTGCCATCTAGTGCCATCCCCAGTCAATAACAATGTGGAGAAAAAAACCTTGAAAGAATCATAATCCAATTGAAAATGAACGAAATTATTAGTCTATGAAATAAGGGACTATTTTGCTGCACTCTCACCCTCTTAGCCCTGTTAATAATGACCTACAGCTCTGCGCTTTGAGAGAAAATTCCAGATTAACTTGCGACAGTTCGTTTATACGAACGCTTATGATTCTGTAGTGGGCCTATATATATATAATTCTGATTTAGTAGACTATTAGGGTGACTTTAGAGCAATACAGTATCTGTCTTGATCTAGTTACGATTCTAAAAGATGTCTTTAGGAATCCGACTGCATTAATTTCACAATGATTTGTAGTTAAGGTAAACGGGGATTGTTTATTTCCTGGTTCGGTGAAGGGGTCCTAAAACACCACAGTATTGCACAGCATTTATTGGACTTTATTTGCACACAGTATGCTTCAGTGTTAACAATAAAACCACCACAGGCCAAACATTTATTAGAATCCAAAATCTTTAGACAAGTAGGTATATAGGGGACGACTGTGGCTCAGTGGTAGAGTAGTTGGCTTGCAATCGGAGGGTCATAGGTTCAATTCCAGCTTCCTTCAGTCACATGTCAATGTGCCCCTGGGCAAGGCACTTAACCCCCAAATTCTACATTGTCCCACTGAGTCATGTTGGGTGTCACTGCATGAATGGGTGAATGTGGCTTCAATGTAAAGCACTTTGAGTGGTCAGTAAGACTAGAAAAGCACTATATAAGTTCAGTCAGTCCATATACATAGATATAAAGTGATAAACTTTTATTTTTGCTGCGTTTATGTGTCTTTTAAGATACTTACTGTACTATACTGTTGATCGCCTGTATTGGAGGCAATTTGTCTGAGGGAAAAAGAGGAGGAAAAATGACTGAAGATTACTTCATAACACAAACCAATCAATGCTCCTCCCCATGGACAAATGAGCCACTGCAGCTGATTTTCACACTGCCTACAGAGGGGAGTTAACAGGTGTGGCTGCATTTACTACGTCATTGCGGGGGATCGAATTTCCCCCACGGAGCGGCCACGGACCAGTCACGGTCCTGCAGAGGTCCTGCCAAGGAATCACGGGAACTTCTATCTGGCTACTACTGTAGGTATAAGCTTGTCCCCGTAAGGTCCATTTTCTTTTGCTTTGACTCTCTCCATTGCTCTACTTTCTTACTTTCCATCTATTTGCAGATCTGTCCTGCTGAAATAATACACGCGCAAAAATTAAAGAACACCGGAATGTTAGTCGCGTCAATACTGTTAAGTTCTGAAGGCGTTGCCCTGGCAACCGATAGCATCTCATTACATTATGGCCGACCAACTCAGACCCCGCCCAAATAGGCACCTGACTCCTCACTCTCAATATTCAGACTCACATAACGTGGGTTCCTGGTTGGCCCTCTGTCCAGGCGTTAGACCAGAAAGGTACGAGGCAGGACCCGGTCTTCGTCTTCCATGTGTCCCAGAAGGCAGCCCGTTCCCACAATGGTTTACACTCAGTAGCCGCTCCTACTCTCCTCCAGGAGGCCTCAAAGTGCTTCTTCCCGGATCCTCAGAGCGCTGTCCGTCGCCATGATGTTCGTAGGTCCAGAGCCGCTTCTAATCAATCAATCAATCCAAACTATTTATTCAGTTCCTCTTATAGGCAAGCCAGATTCAGGAGCAAATGCTGCATGCATGGAGCCACCTCTCCAGGGTCCGCTCCTTCCACCGTCAGCATCTCCTACGTTGAACCCATTGGAGAGAAATGGGGCGAACTGTTGTTTTTTCCCTCACCCAGCTTCTGTAGAGGAAAGCCGCGCTGGCCCATCCAAGCCGGTGATAGCCTGGATGGAGATGTGGCAGCGGTCCTGCTTCCAGCCACAGCAGCTGTTTTCCAGCCTTCCGCAAAACTTGATCTAGATTCTGCAGAGACTGATCCTGGATCAGCAGAGACTGCTTCTGACTCCATAAGCTTGGTTTATGCTTGCCGCGTCCGCGAGGTCCACACGGCTCCACGTGGCCAAATTACGTCATTTCAGTATCCGCGCCTCTCTGCGCGGCCTCCTCCCGCCCCAAAATTTCCGCACCGCGCACCTAGGAAAATTTGTAACTACGCGGACGGTCCCATGCGGAAAAACATGGCGGACTGGCAAGAGTTCATATTGCTGGAGGTTCGGAAATAGACATCTTTATGATTCGGCCGATAGAGATCACTGTGATCAACTGGGTTTTAATGGAAGAGAGGACAGTCTCCTTTTTCGTCTTTTTTCCTAAGTAAACAGCAAAAAACTTCTGCTTTGTTAAAACTATTGTAGTGTTGTGTGCATGCCGTTGAGCCCTATGCCGCCCCCTACAGTCGTCAAAAATATTGGCTCTCAGCAGGGACAAGCTGCAGAAAGTATAAACGCTGCTCGAAGGTGTCTCGGCCGGTTCTGCACCTCTCGTTTCCGCGCGGAATGTTCATGCGGCAAGCATAAACCAAGCTATAGTGAGTTTTTCTGATCCAGTGCTCCAGTATCCGGAGAGCGCTCCAGTCTGCGCTCCAGAGTCCTTTACATTACTTTATTTATTTATTTGATCAGGGACAATACAAACACAACATTAGTCTAAAAAAGAAGAGATGTCATGTGCCAGGTTATAGCAAAAATGCTAATTTCCACCCATAGTCCCTGGACAGGTTGATGTTATACTTACAAAAGTTCATAAAATATATACAGAATAAAAGATAGAAGCTCACATCATAAAAGCATGATTTATCATTCACTCACTCACAATTTACAGTGTTCATATCACAGTCATTCAGTGGATACAGGTTTTCTTTGATAATAACCAATGTTTGGTCAGGCTCGTAAATGTACAATGGTTTGTGCATGAAATAATTTCGCTTGAAAGAGTGTTCCAAAGGCTCGCTGCTTTATAAGAAAAAGATTGTGGACCATATGCAGTTTTGCGTCTTGGAATGCTGCACTCTCCTCTGACTGTTGACCATGTGGTTCTAGAGTTTCTCTCCGAATTTATTGTGAAAAATGTTCACAAAGGGGGAGCAGCAATGTTATGGATTATTTTCAATAGGGCAGAAATTTGATTATATTTAAGGTTTATGAAGCTCAAAATGTTATATTTACTGATGGTACTGACGAGGCTTTTTAATCATGAATTGTTATGGCCCTTTTATATAATGATTCAAGTGGTTTTAACGATGTTACACGCCTGAGACCAACTAGACATGCAATACAGAAAATGTGGAACAATCATAGTATTGAGGTAGGTATTTGAGGCCTCTGCATTTTATGAGTTTCTAATATGTTTATAGTTCAAGTTAAATTTCAATGTAGTTTTTTATGTGACTTTTAAAACCAAGGTTCGAATCAAGTATTAGACCTAAATATTTTTTTTCATTTACAGTTTTAATTTTTTGTCCATTTACTTGAATTTCTAGAGTTTGTTCTAATTTACGTATTTTTGAAAACAAAAACACTGAGACTGTTTTATCAACATTTAAGGTCAGGCATGACGCCTGCAACCATTCTGCAACTTTTTTCATCTCTTTTGATAATTTATCAACAACCATGTTTTTCCGTAATGTAAAGATAACTGTACCATCAGCATACATGATCACGCCAACGTCACAGCACACTGTAGGGAGGTCATTTATATAGTAGATGCTAAAAAGCAAGGGTCCCAAAATAGACCCTTGCCGCACTCCCATTAAGGTGGCTCTAAATTCAGATTGGATGTTATTTACTCGTACACACTGATCTCGGTCGCTCAAATGAGATCTTATCCAGTTTTGGGTGTGCTAAGAGAGACTATATTAATTTAATTTACTTTAGAGTCTGGTGATTGACGGTGTCGAAAGCTTTACGCAGATCAAGGATGACCGCTCCCACCACCTTTCCCAGATGCATATATGCCCTGACTGTTTCCAGGAAGTAGCAACCAACAGAGAGTCTGTTGAGTACTTCAGTCTGAAACCAAATTTCATTGGATTTAAGAGCTCTTGTGAGTCAAAGTGGAAGGTAAGTTGCTCCCCCACTGTCTTCTCGAGCACTTTTTATGCCGCTGGAAGGATGCTTATTGGACGACAATTGTTAATTTCTTGTTTGTCACCAGACTTAGCTATAGAGGTGACAATTGCAGGTTTTAAGGCTGCTGGAAAAAGTCCAAGTCTCCAGTCTGCACTCCTGAGCTCCAAGTCTTCAGTGCGCGCTCCCAAGTCTAAGGCTACGTCCACACTAAGCCGATAAGGTTATACGGGGATTTAGACGCCTAATGTTATCCACTCAACACGAGCATTTACGCCCCATCCCCATCCATCCGTCCAATCCAATACCGACCTGTGCGAATACTGTTAATGCGCGAAAAGACGCTCGAAACACGCGTATAATCTACGTGACGCCAGCGCCTACATAATATATACAAGAAGCTCTACAGCACAGTACATATCTGCTTGTCCCGTTAACCGAAGAGAACAATAGCTGCTCAGAACAAGAGAGAGTTTTTGGTATGGAAAGACGACGAGATCGATTTATTACTCTTTGCTGTTGTCTTTGTCTGTAGTGTCGTATTGTTATTGACGTAGCATTCATTGACGCCACTTCCTTTCATTATCCGGGGAAGCTGTCCACACTAGCTCGTTTTTGCCGTTGAATTAAGATTTACACGGCTCTCTTACCCGGCTAATAGTTATCCGGCCACGGACCTTAAACGACGCCGTGTTAGTGTAGACGTGGGTGTAGACTAAATAATTATACATTTAACGCATAATCCGGCTTAGTGTGGACGTGGCCTAAGTCTTCAGTGTGTGCTCCCGAGTCTGTCTCCAGTGTGCACTCCCGAGCTCCAAGTATCCATTCTGCACTGCTGAGCTCCAAGTCTCCAGTCTGCCCTCCCTAGTCCAAGTCTCCAGTCAAGTAACCTCTATTCACAGTTTTTACAGTGTACGACTAGCCATCTGCCACGACCGACTGGGGTTTCAAGAAGTCATAGGAGAGACACAGAGAAAACAAATGAACTAATGCAAGAATACTTTCATTAACTACTAGTTTAGATCTGTAGGTTTTAAGTTCAAAGTACTTTGGGGCCGCAACGTTGGTTCTTTTTTCATTTTTTTTTTTTCATTTTTAAAATTTCTTTTGTTTTTTTTAATCAACTCATTAATAAACTATACATACATGATTTTACAGAAGTGAACAAAATACATTTTGGTAAAAGATAGTGTTGCAAATCATTGTAAATCCAAAACTTATAAAAGGATTGCGTTAAAATGACAGGAATACAGTTATGTAATTATTTGTGTTGATTGTTTTCTCTTTTGGACGAGAAGAGTTTTTTAGTCTAAGTTCAGCAACAGGTACTGGACATGGGTCACTTTTTCTTCTTAAGAGCTTCCTTTGCTTCTAAGTCAAAGTCTCTAGATGTGTGTGGTTCCATTAACTAGGTAATTTAAAAAAAGGCTAAATATTGTATAATAATAAATACTTTATATTGATTCTAATGTTTTATTTTTCAGGAGATTTTAGTTGAATGTGAAAATGTCACCTAGAAACATTGAAAAGAAGGGTCTGTCTGCATCCTGAGCTTGCAGGCCAGAATTCCTTTGTTCCATATGGGCAAAGTTTGCACAAAATCATTCAGTGATGATTCAAGGATGTCCCAAGTGTGGCCAGGGGGCTATTTGCGGCCCCCTGAATGATTTTGTGCAACCCTCATCAGTAGCTCTGGAAAGAATTGACTTGTGCTTTGTTGTTTGCCATTCTTATTTTCTTTTTGTGTTTACTGCTGTCCTTGTGTGGACGCTCATGGATTACTGCACATGTCCCATAATCCATGGTTAGCACCATTTACTGGTCTGGTGCAGTGAAAAAAGTGTTTTGAGCCATTCTCTGTGTTTTGATATAGATGAAGACATTTCTAGAGAGGGTTCTGTGTAAAGGTTGTGTGGATGCTGGGGTTTTTTTAAACTGAAAACCCATACTAGTGTAAACAGGGCCTAATTTTCACAGATGCTGTCCATCTAATATGGCTGGTATTATCTTTCCAAGAAGAATCAACAAAAAAATTGGTATCCAGATGTGTAGCACATACTCCAACAGACTTGAAAGTGTAATTGCAATTAAAGGAGGTTCTAATCTGGAAATAACCTTACATAAAACTGCAGAACTGCTGAAACATTGAAAGTTCCTTTAAATCAAGGTTAAAAACCCATTTTTACAGCTGCCTTTGATTATTAATCACTGCAACATTGTTAATTCTAGTCTAAATCACCTATCCTTATTTAAACCCTGAAATACCTTTTTTTGCTTATAGTGTTCTGTTTTTTAATTAAAGTCCTTTCATTGCCTTGTTGCTGAAAAGTGCTATGCAGATTAACTTGACCACAAGAGGGGTGACCACAAATGCATGCCACACATTTCTTAAAATGAATGAAAAGTGCTGAAAATAATTTTCCTTCCACTTCAATAATCTGACACTTTGTTCTTTCGCTGAAAATTCTGAAAAATTATATTCAAGTTGTTGGCGAACATAACAAAACATTAATTGTTTTACGAGCATTAACTGGTTTGCAAGGAAAATTAAAGAAAAATAGGAGAGGTAAAAAAATATATTTTTTTAAATTAAAAGTTAAAGAATGCCCCTAAAACCAAATGATTCATCCACTGCAATCTAGATGTTGGATATGCTCCGTTTCATATCATATCATGCATTTTTTACACAGGAGCAATACCACCATGGGACAACTGGACTCCCTCTTCAATGGACATGAGAAGCTTTTTGGCCCATTAAAGTGAGTCAAATGTTATGTGTATATTTGTGACAAAAGAAAGACAGATAGAGCTGTTTTTAGAAGGAAATTCAGGGAGGGGTACATCTTTTAGATGAAGTAAAGAAATAAAAAAAACCCGAAAACACACACACGGAGAATAACAACTTGCACACACCTCTAATACACTTTCAGAATAAGTCTATTTCCATCTGTGGATGTTTACTTTAGCAAGTGGGAGTGTTTGCTTTTGCCAGGAGTGGAGGCAGAAAGGGGGAGTAATGGACGACAGAGGAAAACTGATAACCGAGGCATCAAGCAACAGATTGATGGAAAAGTGAATATTCCTCTGGTGGAAATCTTCAGATTACATGCCTTGTTAGATCTCATTGCCCCCATAGGTATTTTACACAGTTAGACTGTCTGCGTGGCTTCATATCTCAGTTTGCATGTACTCAGCTGACTTGAGCAACAGACAGCAACCACTTGGGGATATATGGAAGTAAAAATGTGGTGTATAAACATTTGGGTAATCATTTCAATACGTTTTTTGAAACATCAAACTACCATCTTATTTTATCTTTTTTCTCCACACTAGGAGACATAAATTCTCAGACAGGAATTGTAAACATAAAATATATTCACTAACTATCAAGTCAATTTAAAAAAGAGAGAGAAAAAAGCTACAATCTTGGATGCACAAACCCATTCTCACTCCCCACTGGGATTCAAATGTCATGAGCCTCGTGTTACATTTTGAAGCACATCTGTGCTTTCCTGACTGTAGTTTGGGACATTTAAGATTCTACAGACTCTGTGCATGTTTATATGTACTCTCATAATATGTGACTATCTGTGGTTTCCCTAAAAATAAATCTTAAACATTTTGAGATAATTTCAGTTTTCAAAAACTTTCTGATAATTTGTTGTTACTATATTGCCAGATTTAGGCCCTCTACACATATGGCAGAGTTTTTATAAAACCGATTACCCTCCTTCTTTCATCAATGACATCTTTGAGTTAAGCTTTCAGACCCACATGCAGAACACCACTTCTGAGCAGCAGGGAGACCAGCTGTGAAAATATATAATAGTTTATTGAAATAATGGATGATCGTTTACACAGAGGAACCTAGGAAGGGGTACAGGTAGAAATACTGCAGATAAGAAAAACAGAAACACGAAGCCTCACTGGGAGACACAGAGGGCTAGAGTTTACCACAAAGACATAACACTCAGGAGTCGAAGATCTTACAGCCAACTAATTTTATTCACCCACTGATGAGGCCTAATTTCATATAGAGCAGGTCTACACCAGGCTCTTCATTATATTAGTAGTAATTCATTATTTTCACATAATAAGTAATCCTTGCTCCTCTCTCGACTTGTGGGTTCTTAATGTTTCCCATGTAGGCTTATGTAGGATCATTTTAGTATTAAAATAATACATTATGCTAGTTGCCACAGCGTCACACAATTTATTGATTTGATAATTAATTAACTCGAATAACGGTTTGCAGGAAAGGTTTAACGTGTTGTATTACCTATTTAATCATCCTCGTCTGTTTTCCCAAACAACAAGCTTATCTTGGTGAAAAGCCCATTTTTTTACATTAAAAGTGTCTCCTTGAGCTTTCTTCCGAGCCATTTTTACTATTTCAATTGTCAAACACCGCCGACAGAGCACTCTGATGTGTTACGTGAAGGTCCGCTGCGAAAAAAAAAGAAAAGCTGTCAGTGGTGGCAGAGGCAGCCTAGTAGAGCTGTTTCGGTAAAAACTTAATATCCTTTATATCAACTGTTTTGTATGCCAACAAGTATCTGACTACACTTAAGTAATTAGGCATTTCCCCTAATATTTCGAAGTTTTGCCAAACTAGTTCAGAAATACTCCTACTAGTAATGCAACCTATGGTAGACTAGTACAACTTGGCTTGCTATTGTCACCCGTTGAGGCCAAAATAAGACTGACCCACCAGGACCTCTCTCTGTGCTCCCAATGAGTCACTCTGTCTAAGATTGTAGTTTTAAACACTTTTTTTTAAAGTATTGGGATCCCTTGCTAAATATTCCGGACTAATCCATTAAACTACAATTCCATGCATTGAAAACAATTTAATGTGACAATTAATCAATGTGCACTGATTAAAAAAAATTGTTTAGGGAGTTTTCTTTTAAAAATGTTGCTACATTTCCCATAGTCCCTTGGAAAAGCTGACCAATCATTTAGATGAGAGTCCAGATGATCCCGCTCTGTTTATCAGAGTTGAGCAGGATACTCGGCTGAAACGAGTTTCCGGTACGGATAAAGCACTTTTGCCAAATACAAGTATCATACAAGTAATACGAGTCAATATCTGAGCTCGGATTTAATCAAAATCCTCATTGGGTAGCTGACTGTGTCTGCGTCCCGGAGCCACCATACTCACAAATTTCTCCAGATATCTGATTTTCATAAACACTCCCCGTTTCTTACGAGAGGAGAATAAAACATGTGTTACACTTGCATTTTGCTAAGGAAGGTGCTATTGTGTACAGTTTCTTCATTCCACTCATGAAAAACATCACCTGTTTCAGTTACTTTTTACACCCTCCTAATTATTAATAATTAAAAAATGTTTAACTAAAATGGTAAAAGGCCTGCATTTGTATAGCGCTTTACTCAGTCCCTACGGACCCCAAAGCCCTTTACACTACATTCAGTCATCCACCCACTCACACACGCATTATCACACTGAAGATGGCAAGCTACATTGTAGCCACAGCTGCAGAGCTACAGAGGCGAGGCTGCCGGACACTGGCGCCAACGGACCCTCTGACCAACACCAGTAGGCAACGGGTGAAGTGTCTTGCCCAAGGACACAACGACTGGGGTTTGAACCGGCAACCTTCCGATTACAAGGCAAACACCCAACTCCTTGAGCCGCAGTCGCCCAAACTAGTTTCCTTCCATTTCGGGTGCGCAATGGTTACTCTGGCAACGGAGCTCTTTTGGCCCAAGAGCGCATCTATCGCGCTGATCAGGCAGAAAACAAAGTTACAGACTTAATGCTGCGCGATGAGAAAAAATACTTTCTCACTCTCTTTTGACACAGAGACTCCTAGGAGTTTTTATAACGATTAAAAAGTGACTATTGCTAAATGTTGAGTGCTGCTGAGCAGGGGCGTATCCAGGAGGTTAATAAAGAGGGGCTAACAGGGCCCAGGGTGGGTCTGGGACTGTAACATCAAATTATATTTATTTCATAAAATAAATAAAGGTAGTTATGGTATAAAACTATATTACGAATCAATTACCTACACACATACGTGGTGTGGAAATAAAAAAAGAAAAAGCAAAATATAACAATCACACAGATCATAAAAAAATGTAAGTTGTGTTGTGATGAAAACTCTTGTTCATTACACTTCCGGATTAGGCTCTGTCCAGTCCGAGTACAGATACAGATACAGATAATTCTATACGTGCTCATCCCTACTGTTTATCTTCCAGCTCTACTTCCGCATCAGCATAATTAAGTGTTGTGCTACAAGTTACTGCATATGTGGAAAATAACAAACAAGGGTTAGGGTTAGGTAAAAGTAAATTAGTTTCTAAAGTTTCTAAACATAAAAATACCACTGAAAATTGTTTTAATTACACAAATAGATCAAAATTATCTAAACAGCTATCAATTAACTTTTGAAGGTTTTGTGGTCTTAGTGACCTTTATTCAAAAAAAGGTCACATAGAAACGGGAAAGAAGTAGGGGAAGACCTGCAGTGAAGGTTGCCGAGATAAGGACTCGAAATTGGGACAACCGTGTCGAGGGCTGAGGCCTCTGCACATGGGGCACCCACACTAACCACTACACAGCTAAAAGCCCAGAGTGAAGCACAATCCTTATCTTCACCGCAGAAAGAGGTTAATCTTTACAATCTGTCATTTTTTGTGATGGCCCCTTTTTGGTAAGTGTCCTTCTCACATAACTTATAAAACAGAACGATGAACCAATAATGTGATAATAAACAATTTACTAGATAACAGTCGATAGCCAGGGCAGCTTAGAGCATGGAATAACTACTGGAGTGCTTTCTCCTGCTATTGTGGCTTGATATTTGTTCAAAGGATAACAAAGTGGATTTTTTTCTGCTTGCAAGTACGCTAGCAGTGTGTTTATCTATGTAGCATGGATTTGTGGAACATTTATTTATCTATATATTGTCAATTCACAAGTCATGTTGTCTCATAGCACTATAAAGAAGTAATTTCATTAGAATTAATCACTGGAGACTGGAATGTTTTAAAATGAGGAAACATCGCTCCAACTGAAAAAATCAGAAATCAAAAAGACCATTTGAATAAACTCTTTCATGAGCCGTAAACTATATGAAGAAAGCCTGTGGAAAAAAGCAGCAGCACACATACGGCACTTTGGAGCACATTTAACCAGCAGCACCAGCCACAGTCGTGCTCCAAAGCCTCAGTTACTTCTCAACGTTGTGCAGTCAGCTCCCGGTCAGCGAGATGCATTGAATATAGTATCTAATAATCTTTTCTTTCATTTTTTTTTCCCGGACCTAAGCATAAAGTTGAAAGTATCTGTGCATTTGCACCAAATGGACAGAAGTGTGCATTGTAACCTGTACAAATGACATACAGCCTTCATATTTTTCCATAACTGTTCTAAAAAAAAAAAGTGTCTTTGACAGAATACTGACAAGCTCAGTAGCCTAAATCCTCTTGAGGCACTGGACATTGGGGCCTACTCATCAAAATATGTTTAAATGATGAACAACTAAAATCATAATGCACATGCCCGCTCTCATACGTGCTCTCAGTAGATGGCTGTGGGGCACAAATGCTACTGCCCCAAGTTGAGATCCCGCTATTAAGCCAAACTGGAAGGCAGTGATGCGCCCTGTTTTTCCAAATGTGAAAGCTGGTCGTGCATAACTCGTATTAACATATTGGAATAGCACACATCACGTTTATGTTCTGTCGGATTGAGGTGTGCAGCCATCTAATGTTGGACATCCTTGCTAGCTACTGAGATACATTTTTTTGGTTAAATCTAAATTTAGCATGTTGCCTATATTCTTCAATTTCATTTATATAAAATGGTGTTTGTAGTGTGTAGGTTTGTGCTATTATATATTGTTCCTTTAATATTGATCAATCAGCATTGATGCCAGTTACGCGTTAGTAGAACGTTAGTCCTAATATGACTGCTTTTTCAGTAACGACTAATCTAACACGTTACTATTTCCATACAGGTAATCAGATTAAAGTTAATTGTTTAAACCACTGTGCATTACTATTTTTGTAATTTTCTTAAGCAAAAATCTATATTTCGTATATGGCAGCAAAAGCAATAGGAAAACAAGCAACAATAGCAGTAAATATGGTCTTACATACCTTCAACAACACTGTTGCTGTCTTTTTCTGTCGTAATCCGAAATAACTGATCATCTCCTTTACGGTTGCCATGTTTGTTTTGGCTTGAGTCGAGAGTTCTGTAATCTGTACCCTGAGTGTGCCCCCTCTCTCCAGGAGTACCTTCAGTGAGTACCTTCAGTGAGCAAGTCCAGCTTCTTGTAGATTTCTCATCTGTGCTACTATCAGATGCATAGTCTGAGTCTCTCCGATCGACACAAAGATGTAGTTTTGTCTCCTAAAGAAGTTCAAACAGAAAGGAGCTAAGTACTGCTGGGGCTCTGCAAATCAGACTCTAAATACCCACATTGGGTGTCAGGAAAAATTATGAGAAACAAATAATAAAATAAAATAAAAAAAGAAAATGTCATAATAAATGTATAAAATGTAATCTTGACAACAGGGTACAAAAATTATATTATATATTTCATATGTTAAATAAAAGTTTTGCCACTTAGATTTACTTACATTGAAATTGCTAACCTAAGCAAGGGACATGCATGTCCCTTTCTTAATTAATAAAGGACTTATAATAACCTTAACCACCGTGTTATAATAATAACACAGAGTGCCTCGAATCCCCCTTTTTTAAATTTCACTAGCGGATCGCGGTTGGCTAGACAATGCTGATGTCGGGCAACGTCACTACATTGAGACGCTCTTATTGGTCGACACGCTGCTTCAAGAGCTAGCTGAACTCCTGCGTTGTGTGGTTTTGGGGCTTTGAAGCTTCAAACACAGGAAAAGTTCAGTTCTGGCAATCGATGATTCCCAGAGTTGCCATCAAGAAAAGCCCCTGGTATGTGTTTCTCTGTCAAAGTAACCTCCACCATTTTATATTTGCTCATTTGTGAAATGCATTCAAATTCCACAAACAATTCCTGCCTTTACATTGACGTCCAAACACTTATTTTTTTTTTTCCATTTTTCAATTGGTCAATGTGGTTTGATTGTCTAGCAGCACCTAACATGACTGAATCTTATTTTATGTATTAACTCTGGTCAACACTCTATACCAGTCAGTGGCGCTCAATAATTTCTTTGTTTGCAGACAAGAAATTAGTGGATTAAAGAAGATCGTGCTGTGTAATATTTTAGGCTATTTTACATTCTAATGGTAGTTATGATCAAACTTTTTGAGAAATACACACAAGGAAAGAAATTATCAAGGTTTTGAGTGGTTGATGGTGTTGGATTTTGGACATAAGACTTGTGGGCTAACTATTTTAAAGGCCTCATTTTTCCTTCTCTATCTACTGTACGTCAGAATGGATGGACACAACGCCATTATTTGTCAACTTAAGGGCTGTCTGTCACCTACTCAAACAAGGACAGAGTAGAGCCCAAATTTCTAACTATCTATCTCCATCAACTGAGAGCATTTGCCGGTGATTGGTCAGCCAGAGATAATTTCACTAGAACGGTGCTCTATAGTTGATGTACTCAGTAGTCAAAGCAATCTTTGGCCACTAGATACTTTGCATTGAAAGGACAGTTTTGTCTATTATGGTCATTTGGCAATTTTGAGCGCAAGATGTAGAGAACAACAAAACAGACTTCTATATTTGTTTACATGCGTATTTCATGAGCTGCTCATCTAGTAAAGGAATCGTGACATATTCATGGAAATTAATGTTTTTCAACATATTAGTAAGGACTAAGCGGGTTAGAAAATGGATGAATGGATGGAACATATTAGTACCTTTAAAACAAAAACAATTCAGCATTTACAGTAGTTCAACATTTGCTTTAAAATGTTTTTCCCACTTTGATAGTCATTTACTATAGCCAATTCATATTAATTTACTGTAATTTTTATGTAAATTGTTGCAGGCTATGTTATACCCTGGACCCAGAACTAGAGCCACAGCACAGGAATGATAAAACAATTGTATTTACAAGATAGAAATACTAGCCTGCTGTAGATAGGCACCAGCTTGGTACTACAGGCAATCCAAGTCCAAAAAGGAATCTTCCTTCTAGCCTAACTAAATTTTATATATCCTGAAAGCAAGTAAAAAATAAGAGAGCATGGTGTAGATTTGAAGATGAGAATGATAACATTACATGGTTCACTTTATTTAAAACAAAAGCTGTACTTAGTTCCGCCTACGCTATCACCAACCTGACACAGTGGCATGAGAAAAATAATAAAACATGTTTAAAATAGAATTGAAAGCAATAAATAATTGAGATATCACCTATAGACTTACAAGGGCTTTCGGAAGTTGTTATTAAATTTATTCAGAAATCTCACCTAATATAACAAGCTAACATTAGCATCAGCTACAACCTAATTCCATCAAAAGGAATTTCACATGTCTGAGTCCAAGTCCAAATGTTGCCACTCTGAGCCCAAGTGCAAATCATGGCCATGCTCCTTGAGTTATTACACAAGTCCCTTAAATGTGACTCAAGTCAGGAAGACTGGAGTCTGAGTCCGAGGCTCGAGTAGCTACTGCATTCCTGGTTCACACACACTAATCAGTTAGTAATAGTACAATTACTTTTAGTGTCATTGTAATTTGTACAACAACAACAACAACAACAACTTAAATATAGATAGGGGGATGTTGGCTTTGTCAGTAATCGAGCACTCAGTGGTTGATCAAATCGTAAGGGTCAGAACCAGAGTAGGCAGAATAGATCACAATTCGGAGTATATTCAGGTTCTTGGAACTAAGTTCCATGGCAGAAAAGCAGCTGGAAAACATGATGGTCAAGAGGCAGGAGAGGCAGAGTAGGAAAGCAACATGAACAATGGCATGAACAGGAAAATTATGATTCCTGTAGTAGCAATTTGGTGAAAATAAAATAGGTTGTAGAAAATCTGTCGAAAGTAATGTTATATTCAGTTATTTATCATATAGAAAATACATTTTGTTGCCCACTGCTGAGTTACTGAATGTGTATGGCAGGTAAGTTAATTAGGTTCCTCCATTTACTAAGCCGCATAGTTTCATTTATTTTACATATCCTGTCTGGCAGTTTCATTTCTTTGCTTTGTCACACTTTTATTAACCCTGAAACCCCTGAATCGAGCTACATCATGATATTTATTATATCACTCACAGAGGTGAGACCACAGATGCATCACAAATCATATCTTTGTTGGGCAAAAGCAGTACTACAAACAAATCTGACTGTTCCTTCCTTGAACTTAACTCTGTGCTTAATTCTTTTGGTCACTGAGTGGAAACACTAACTAAATGTTTTATGCTCAGTTTGTCGCTTCAAACTGTTATTTCCAGAAGACTTGCAATGGAAATGTTTAATTAACCACCATGAAATGCTTATACGGATTAAAAGCATTGCTTTTAGAATAGTAGCAGACACACACAAAAATAAGTCAGCACTCTTATCTCCTCATTACAAAGAGCTCTGAAATAAAACAGTGGGACTCACACCATACGGAACATGATCATTACGAGTGATGAGTTTACAAGGGCTAACAAGACAGTATTCTGAATAAGACACAGGATAAAACAGTCTTCCTTGTCAGATAGGATGAGGTAATTGTAAAATTCCACAACATACTCCAGTACGCTAGCCAAGATATATACTGTTTTAAGTAGTGGACTGGACGTTAAAGAAGCATTTGTTTTCGACATGAGGTGATTATTTAATTGGGAAAGGAATTTCAGACCCCTGAGTGACCCCCCCCCCCCTCCGACACACGTATAGATTCCAGCGTATCCTCAGGACAGCAGAGAGTAAAAGCAGGATAAAGGCTTGCTTTTATGAAGATAAGGAAACTTACAGAAAGCAAAGTGAGATAAAAGCATTTGAAAGATAACAGCTGTGTAATATGTATGGCTATGTCCTAATGGAAGCAATTATTCATCAGAGCTTGAGCAGTTGGCTTTTAAGAAAATTAAGCAATCCAATCTGTAACAGTTGCTGAAATACACACAGACATCAGTTAGGGACCTTTATTGTGACCTTTGATGCTGTACATTGAAAAAAAAAAGGTCACTTACATTAGATTTGATAGGGTAGAAAATAATATGTCAAAAATACTTTAAGGATAGATGTTTTGAATTTTGGACATGCAGCAGGAACACGCTCACTGCATAGAGGTTTGATTACCAAGACAGATAAATAGCTTTGTAATTTTTTAACATTTTGTTACAATCACAAAAATAAATGCCAGATTTAGGTCATGCCAAGTATGTATTTACATTATTGCACATCTTTCTTTTAAAGGCTGGATTAATATCCATCATCTTCAGTTTAGTGCGGATTGGATGATATATGTGGAAATTAGAGTCAAATATGATGACAAATAGAAAGTTTGTTACAACTCTGACCTTGTTTGTGGAAGTTATTACACCTTCATGTTTACAGGCATGTGGTAATTATTTCAGCTTTGACATTTTTTTTTATCCCCCAAAGCCTTGAGAGGACACTGGCTCATTTTGAAGTCTGTAAGTCCAAATTCCTTGGAACTTTGACAACAAATTGCCAACTTCCTGTAGGGTTTGGACCATCGCTCAGATAAATTGTTTTGTCCTGTTTGTTTTTGGACATGGCTAAAACAGATCTTTTTTTTTCTTGACTTAAAGGGATCTTTCTATGTACCAAATTTCATATATCTATCCTACTTGGCTTGTCCTGACTGAGATTAGGGGGCGGTGTTGAGCCTGAAGACCATCCCCATTTTTAACTCCATTGAAATCCGAACAATTCCATAGGGGCTGAATTAGCGCATGGTTTGGTGAGTTTTGGAGTTTTGGCCTCCAAAAAGGCAGCTCATCATCAGAACAAATTTAATTTACATTTTTCCTTTAGGTCTTTGAAGTGCTTTCACTGCTCAGATTAATAAATAATTATATTTTCCGAATTATTATCTTTGCATGCTTATTCCAATCTGCATGGTAGCGAAATCAAACTCAGCATTTTCCAGACTGCAAAGAGCCCTTCAAATTAAGACAAAAATGTGTTTTCCTCAAAATAATCTTCTTCCAGAGTATGCTCCTTTCAGATTTCCATCAAATCAGAAAGACACAGGATGGTGCCATTACCATGTTTCATGGTGGTAGCTCATGCAGACCAAATGTGTGTACCTTTGTAAAACCTGTACAGTGGGGCAGACGTAAAAAAAATAATTGAAAATTACATTGTATGGCTTTCTAAGAATTATTTTGTATATTGTTGCAGAAAATAAGTATTTAGCCACTACAACCTAGCAAGCATTTTGGCCCACAAAGACCTGTTACTTCTTCTTTCTTAGCTCTTCTATCCTCCAGTAGTTATCTGTATTATTGGCCCCTGTTTGAATTCATCATCTGTATAAAAGAGACCTGTCCACATTGACAAGCATTGGGGTTGAAACATTATGCTTAGGGGCTGCTTTTTTGTATAAGGGACACAACAACTGCTCTGTATTAAGAAAAGCATGAATGGGGCCAAGTTATGGCCAAAAACCTCCTTCCGTCAGTGAGAGCATTGAAAATGAGTCCTGACTCGATCTTCAAGCATGATGATAATCCCAAACACACCACTCTGGCAACAACGGAGTGGCTATGTAAAAAGCAATTTAAGATTCTGTAATGATGTAGCCGGTCATCAGACCTCAATCCAACAGAGAACATGTTGGATTGAGGCAGTTGAACATATGTGTTGCCCAGTGATACAACTCTCCATACAATATATGCATGCAACAATGGGGCAAAATGCAGACCGACTAAATGCCTTCATGCCCCAACGTAGATCATACCTATTGGTTTAGCAATTCTAATTCAATGTTAGAACATATATAGATATATACATATATATATATATATATATATATATAATAATATATAATATATATATATTATAAATATAAATATATAAGTATATATATATATATATATATATATATATATATATATATATATATATATAAATGTATGTATATATATATATATATATATATATACTCAATCTCTAATGGACAAGAGGATATGACAATCATTCTGAATAGCCTGTGACAGTGTTTATAATAGTATAACAGTGCTAGCTATCATGCAAGTGGAACACGAAAGAAGCGAACCAAGTGATGTTCATCCCACAGCAAACAAATTGAGAAAGAAAGCAATAACAACACAAGAAAAACAACTATATCTTCCCTAATACGCCGAGGACAGGAAAGTGAGAAAAACATAATGATAACTCAGAGGTATTCGACTACGCTTAATCCCAATCATGCGTTATTGTCATTGCAATGGTGTGGGGAACACATTTACCTCCCCCTCATACACTGTGCAGACAGACACGGACGTGAGCAGATGCCGCAACTATGAAGACAGATCACTGTGGGCTCATTCCGTCGGCCCAATACTGTGATGATGAGCAGGGTAGGACTTGCAGAAAATTGAAACACATCACCCAGATTGTAATTTGGATTGTTTTGTAATTATCTTCTAAAAGTGTATGTATGTTGAAAAATGTCCACAGAAAAAGTTTTTTCTCCCACTTAAAGATTTATTCTGCTCTTTGGCATATTGTCATGTTTCAGATGATTTCAAAGAAATGTCAAAGATGGCAAAATTGATGAAACTGCTGCCTTGTAGCAGGCTTTTCCCTTCAGGGGTCACCACTGCGAATCATCATCTTCATTTAGCCCTATCCTCTGCATCATCTGCCCTTAGACACAATACCTTCTTGTACTCTTTCACTACATCCATAAATCTCCTTTTTGGTGTTCCTCTCTGACTCCTGTCTGGTGGCTTCCAGCCTCAGCATCTTCCTGCCAGAATAATCATATAAACCATCTCAGTCTGGCCTCAGTGACTTTATCTCCAAAACATCTTACATGGGCTGTCTTTCTGATCTACTCAATCCTAATCATAACCATCCTCGCCACTCTCAGAGTGCCCTAAGTGAGACCTACAAGCCTAACTTGGCCTCCGAAGCTATTTATTTTGGCAAATCATTGCATGCCCTTAACCTCATTAAAATTGCCACTTAAACCAGGCATTCAGCTCAATGTGCATTATGATCATTATTCCACTGCTGATTCCACTTTTGATAACTTGGCTGAATGAATATGTATTGGACTAATATATAGTCTTCACTCATGGTGCTTTATTTTTGAAATATCACAAGTTAGGTTTAAAATTTAAATACAAGCAACAGAAAAGGGCATGTAGGGTAGATTTGTGCATGTATTTTATATTTGCATTCTTTATAAGACCACAAATAGTCATATTTGATTTATTTTATACAATGCTGCGCCTAAGTCATGCCCTTCTACTTCCGGTACATGGGTCCCCGACTGCCCAAAAAAATGAATGAGAGTCAAGGAGTAATAAAAGTTATTTTCTGATCCAGTTTAATATGCTCCGTGGATCGAACATAAGATGTCCGTGAATTTTAAAAACAAATTTTGATGCAGAGAGAACTGATATTTTCAACCGGAGGCAAAAGTTACTTTAGGTTTTGTGTGAAAACGTTTTGCGGACTACAACTGCAGAAGAAGCAGAGGGAGGGTCTTAACCTCCAGGACGAAGAAAGGAGCATTAAACACGGAGAAAACCGAAGCTCTGGAGTGAGAGCCAGCATGGAGGAGAAGCTCTACAAGTTCTAGGTGAGTGTTTTACATGCTATTGCTAGTTCCCATTAGCCAAATGGCGTCATATATGTGACTTCTGACTTCTGATTTATAGGCATTTTAAATGCAAATTTTTACAATCAAATACACACCAAAATCACTGGACAAACACATTCAAAATGTACATCATTAGTTATCATTTAGATCGAAGTACAACATATGTGTGATCAGGACGTAAGACAAAGCGGACCAGAAAATAACTTTTATCTCTCCATTGACTTCCATTCATTATTTTTTCAGTTTGGGGACACATGGGCCAACCGAAACGGGAGGAGACTTAGGCTCCCCATATGCCATGAGCCTTTGCTGCTGCACCAGACTGGATCAAACTACCAGTAAGCTTGTGGGTCACCAGGCAGGCTGCTAGCTTAAGCAGACAATTTTAACATGGAGTGGCATTGCCAGTAGCACACAGAGAACAGACATTTAAAAAAATGCTGGGAGAGGGGTTAAATAACTGTATAATGAATAAAAGTACTTTACAGTATTGAACTATTAGAATTGTGTATTGTTTAAACATTATTACATTATTATTATTATTTGGCCTGCAGCTTTTTGATAGATTTTCATTTGGGCCTCTGAGGGAAAATCTTTGGGCACCCCTGCTCTAAACCACACAATATAGATGGTCTCTCTACCATCTTGTACATTTTTCCTTAAATTCATGCTGAAACTCTTTTATCACACCTGATATGTTGCTCCACACATTCCAACCAAGTAGCACACACTTCTTGAACTCTCTGTTGCCTTGGATTGTTGACGCTAGAGACGTAGAGTCTTCTACCTTCATTAGTTCCATTCCCTGTAATCCACAAGGTCCAAACTCCAGTCCCTCAACCTTTAGACATGTCTCTGTTTCAGCGCACCTGTATCAGATAATTAGTTCTTCAGTAGGATCCTGTAAATTCTAAATGGCTGTTAAGAAAAGGGGTAATTTAACCATTTGATTCAGGTTGTTTGGATCATCTATGTTGCATGACACTGGCCCTTGAGGACTGGACATTGACACCCCTTCTGTGATGTCACATTTCTACCTTAGTTTTTCTCATTTACACACCTGTATTTTGTCTTGTTAAGACTAATCTTAGGCCATGTCCACACTTGTCCTGAAAATGCCTTAAACTAACCCAGTGTTGTTTAAGGTCTGTGGCCGAATAAATATTAGCTGTGTAAAAGGGCCGTCTAATTCTTAATTCAGCGGCTAAATGACCAGGTCTGGATAGCTTCCCGAATAATGAAAATGAGTGTTGTCAATGAAATGCTGCGTTCCAGGTTGACGAAAACAATGCAACACTACAGACAAAGACAACAGCTTTATAATCTTGTGTTAATTGAGTAACAAGTCGACCTCGTCGTCGGTCCACACCAAAAATTCTCTTCTTCTAAGCAGCCATTGTTCTCTTCGGTGGGACAAACAGACAAGGGAGTAGGTTTGATTTTGAGATTGGTGAGGACACAAAAGTGCTCCAAGGCAGCACTCTTGTCCAGAATATCCCCCTGATTACTACCACTCTCCCTGCTGCTCTCTCTCTCCAGGTGGATGAGATTTATTAGGAATCAACCACAATATAAATTTGACAACTGTATAGCAACTACTTTAAACACATACACACTAGATATAAGGCTCTGATTTTAAATTCACATGGGGGAATCATTGTTATTCAGATCATCATACTAACATTTTTAACTGCAATGTTCATGTGAAGGCTTATTTTATTTTAATTGTAAAACTGTTTTTATCATGTAAAGCAGTTTGTGTTTCTGTTTGCATGAATAGCTCTGCATAAATACATTTGATTTGATCTGTCACAGTGCTGAATCTCATGACCAACACATCCAGAATTATCTAACCTCACATGTGAATATCCAGCCTCTTTTTCAGCTTCTCCTTCTGTTCTTCCTCCTCCATTCTCTATAAATTAAAGCTGATTCTGATTCTGATAATCTCATCTAGTCCAGGCTCTCCTTCTCTATTTCCTCCAGCTTCTCTCCCTTCATCTGCTACTACTTCTTGTCCTCTATCTCCTCTGGTCTTACCATCTCCTCCAGCCTAACTGCTCTCTGTCATCTTACAAAAATATGTTGATGGATGACAGACAGATTAGGGACAAAATGATCATAGAGTTTAATGGTAAAGTTATTGCCTGAGCAAAAAAGGCCTTTACTTTCCCATTATTATTATTATGTGTAATTTATTCCCCAAAAAATATGGATACATAAAATGACTTGATCATTTAAAATCTGAGGTTTTATTTAAACCATACATTATACTAATGTGTTTTTAAACAGTTGCTATTTTCCACAGAAATGTATGAAAACAAGAAAAAAAAGAGAATAATAATTGAAAATACATTTTAAAAAGTGTATCTCTTTGGCATTTTCTATTTTAATATTTTAATTTAATTCTAATTTTAAGCAACTTACAATTTGACTGCTAAAGAAGTCTCTTATATTGAGTTTTCTTTTCTTGGACATCCTTCAAATCCTATACAGCACACACACCCACGCACGCAGTCAGACACAAACTCAAAATTTAAATGACACCAGTAAAAAATACCAAACGTGTTGACAACTTACACTTGCAGATGCCTCTCATCAGGCCAGACTAGCAGTTGTAGCCTGAGATGTTAACAGTCAGACATTCGCAAGCTGATTTTACCGCTCTGGGTTTAAAACCAGATGGAATGACAGCGGGGACGGCCAATCACAGGTAAGTTAGCGAGAACCCGGCAGCCAATCAGGAAACAATATTTAGGTTAGAGGTGGGATTTCTAGCAGAGACAAATATTTAACCCTTTGTGTGCCATGATCATTGACTAAACACTACGGACAGCGATTGTATTGATAATGACGACACAGTAGCGGCTGAATATTGGTAGGGACATGTCCCTACCAATATTGTCCCTACCGTCCCCAATTCTACACGCTAGCAAACAGATATATACTGTGCTGTAGAGCTTCTTGTTTATATTTTGTAGGTGCCAGCAGTGATGTACAGTAGGTTATAAGCGTCAGTATTGTGTTTCACGCTTCTTTTCGCGTTTGCCCAGTATATGCACAGGTCAGTATGGAATTGCGCAACCTTGGGACCTTAAACGGGGCGTAAATGATTGTGTTGAGTGGATAACATTAGGCGTCTAATTCCCCATATAACCTTATCGGTTTACTGTGGACGTAGCCTTAATTCCTCTCTTTTCCAGTGCAGAACAGATGTGGCCCGGTTTCTGCACGGCTTCTATTGCCATTCACACCGTGTGCTGAACGTCTCCAGAAACAACTACATGTAAACAATGAATGTTTAGCAATAGTTTGCAAAATGTTTGGCAGTAATGATTAGATATTTTACATAATATTTTTAAAGATATACTTGTAAAAATAAATGGAATTATTATAAATGGACTGAACTTATATAGCGCTTTTCTAGTCTTACTGACCACTCAAAGCACTTTACATTGAAGCCACATTCACCCATTCACACTCGCATTCATACACCGACACCCAACATGGCTCGGTAGGACAATGTAGAATTTGGGGGTTAAGTGCCTTGCCCAGGGGCACATCGACATGTGACTGGAGGAAGCTGGAATTGAACCTACGACCCTCCAATTGCAAGCCAACTACTCTACCACTGAGCCACAGTCGCCCCAATTAGTCAAATACATTATACACTGTGAACTGAAATCCCTGTGATTAATAATTTAAAAAAGTCAAAAAAAAATGCAACACAGGTTTTATTTTGACATATAAGGGAAGAAAATCTCACTTTCTGTCTGGTTCAAATAAATTATTTGACTACATGAAAATTTGCATGTTATGTAAAAAAAATAGATTCAGAAAATTGTGAGAGTGCTCTGAATGGACTAAATGAGAATGATAGTGACATTTATTTTATCTAGGTTATAGTTACAACAATAAAAACATCATTCCAGCTGGTGGGTTGCCCGTTTCGCTGCTGATACACCCAGTGACCAACCTGAACTAGTGAGGAATGTATTTTAGAAGAGTTTTAGAAGAGTTTAACTGAAAGGTAACGTTAACAAAGTTAACAACTGAGTTAGCCTACTGATCCAGGAGGAAAATCCCCAGTTTGCTGCTATGGAAATGTTTTATGAGGTTCCATCTAGTGTAGGCTTCACCTAAAACTACTCTAGTTTCTGTTCTTCTCTTGTCACTTCTCTCCTGAGAAAAGAAAACATATCTCTGGGGCTGTGAAGCAGCTGCTTGACTTGCTGATTCCACCATCTCTCCCATTGCGAGCCAATCGACCATATAGTTGGATCATAGAGACCGCATCTGTCAACCCGCGGCCACTACTGGCTGGTAGATGTAAACATAACATCATTGTCGTCCCTGTTTTAAAGGTACATTTTGTTGAATTTCATTTCAAATATAATTTTTCAAGGAGATGTACTTTCATTCTACACCCCTCTAAAAGCCCAGTGGATGTATTATTTTCTTTTAAATGTAGCTTTTTTTTATGTTCCATATACAACCTTTAACTGGCTGGCAGCCATGCTGGCTACATAATAGTTAACTTTATGAGGATCAGTGACTTAAATGCTGGCAAGCATTGAGCTTATCTCAAAATAAAAGAAACAACAACAAACAAACCATACATAATAATGTTGCAAAAATGCAGATAACATTTCTAGAGCTTGGTTTTTATTTTGTCTTCCCAGTAAATATATTGCTGAATGTTAAGAAACTGCCAAGAAAAAAAAGAAAAAAATCAATGGTTAATACCTAATAGCTCTTTAGGCTTTTTTCAGTTCATATTACCTTTGCTTTTTTCCCACCCATGCTTTGATTTACTTAAACACAAATTGTCTTTTTTTGTCATCTTTTGCCAGAGTATGTCTGGCTTGTCATCCTTTGACCATTTAATCCTCCCACCTATGTCTATCACACCATTCACACCTCTTCGCACATTATTATATAACATTTCATGTCGGCTTTCCAGATTTACTTTAATCACCTTCACACCTTCTTTTGCCACTAAGTATCCTGTACCTTTACCACTTTGTACTAAGGACATTAGAATTTCTGTTTCCAAAAATACGTTAAAGGTTACAGGGATAACAAACTGTTTAAATAATGTGCAATAACTGCAGAATAATGTACTTAATGTTTGATAAATGTCTGTTCAGTTTTCATGCTAGTCTCAAATGAAGGTAATCCTAACGCTTTCCTAAATAAAAATACTGAAAATGTCATTTTCGGTGTTACAGAAAAAAAGGGTTTCCTGAACCTTAAACTGTTATTTGAAGCCTTAGCTCTTTTGATTGAATATATAACATAAGTGTCTAATGTCGGTCAAAATATTCTGATTTTAAAGTTGAGGTGGACAGAGTCCTAAAACTTTTTCTGCCAATCAGTAAAAAAATCTAAGATCATCTTCCAAACGCTAGCCAGTTGGGGTTTTCCAACATTGCTTAGAATTATTTTTATGTTCTGTATGTTTCTGTTTTTGTTACGCTATCTACCAGAATCCATATAACTCTCAGAAAAATAATTTAAAAGTTGCGGCGGCTTTGACGATATTTTGGTATATTATGGTTAATTTAGCTTATTTGTATGAAAGCATTTAACTCCCAGAGTTACAAAGGAAAAAACACAGGATTAGTATGTTGTTAAAATACAACTCACCCCCCAAATCAACTTTTTTTTGCTGATAAACCCTATGTACGAGTGTCTAATGGGGCTGTCTACATGTCCGTTCATTATTTTTGATACTTTCGTACATTTTAGTAAAAATATTACTTTTGTACCAAAAACCGTCAGTAGAGTACCCTTTTCAGGTTAAAACTTTACACTGCACTTGAATTGAAATCTGGCATGGCTTGCGGCTAAGCTTCAGTTACTGACCTCAGCTATCCTGCCACTGTGGAGAAAAAGCTCCACATTCTCAGTTTTGGCCTCATCTCCGTAGTGAGTTGGAGTTTGCATCTCACGAGCCATTGGCTTAAAACCATACAGCTCAGAGCCGCTCCCCTCCTCTACAGAACTTCCCTCCCTTTCCTCTGGTTGAAGAGGTGAAGAGAAATCTTGAACATCAAAATTACCCCCCTCTGAGGCAATTGGGCTCACATCGCTATTGCTTTCCCACTTTCTGGATGTTTGTGGCACAGAAGCGCTGCTGTCAACATGATAATCACAGGAACACTCTCCCTCAATCGTCCGCCAGGCCCTGCCTCATCTTATACCATTCTAATTTAGCAAACGTTTGACCCCCAAAATAAATATAGTTCGGCAGTAAGGGGGTAAATCTTTTGTATTTTTCTCCTTTCATGACACCCCCTCTTCAGGCCTATTTTTTTATTACACGTCATCATCGAAAAAATGTCCGGTTGTAAAAGATGAAAATAAAACAGGATTGCTAGTTTTAATGTTGATAAAAAAAAGAGTTAAAAGTTAAATTGCAAAAAGCAATAGTCCTTAAATATGCAATGTGAATTTGCACCCTAGGGCTATAAGGTACAATTTGTAAAGTTACATTGTCAAAAATGAACACCAATAATTTGAGTTATTTAGCCTTTCATAAGAGAATGAAAATGGGATTAAATTTTCTATGTAATATTTCCACCATGCTATTCATTCACTTATGTCACAGTTTATACCTAAATACTTTATTAGTGACTTAATGTTTAGTTAAGAAGTTAATTATTTGATTTGCAAGCTAAATATTTAGTGCATATTTAATATTTAGCCTATCACTTCATCTAGATGCCATTTAATTGGCCTCCAGAAATAACGTTAATAACCTCTGTGTTATTTTTGATTAAGAGATCATATTCCTATTCCATGTTAAACAGGTTTCTATGATTTCCTTCTTTTACCTTTGGAATATTGATAAAATTAGAAGCATGCTGTCATGGAGTGATGCTGAGAAAGTAGTCCATGCATTTGTTACTTCACAGCTGGACTAATGCAGTTCTTTACTATTAGCAAGTCCACAAAATGCAATAATTAGAGTGTTTGGTTGATCCAAAATGCTGCAGTGAGAGTTCTGATTAATATTAAAAAGAGTGATTACATTTCTCCTTTTGTAGCTTCTCTTCATTGGCTTCCTGTTAAATCTAGAATAGAATTAACCAAGTTTTTTTTTTTTTTTTTTTTCCACCTGGATCTTTTGTTTAGCAAATATTATGTTAATTTACTCAGCCAGACAAGTTTGGAGCCACTTTGAACAATTTGGCAGAAGTTTTTATCCAGTCGCGATCAGGGCATATCAATGTAATAGGAGTCAATGGGGGGGGCTGTAAAAATATTTTTTTTTTTATGTTTATAAGACGCTTGAGTTCAAGAAATGTTTTTTAATTAAACATTAGCAGGACTCCCCTCTAAGTTGAGAATGTTTCGGGAGTGCTTATTATCGTATAATAAAATTATATCATGAAGAAATAGCACACAGTAACTATCAGTGGAATACACAGAACAGATCATTTTTAATATAAAATTTCCCACTACAGTTCTGTTCTGGTGTGATTCAGAGGCAAAAATATAACTACATTATCGTTCGATTACAATTACTTATTACCGTGCTCCCTTCCAGTTGTAGTCGGAGCAGCACCTTAACTCTCTGTTATATTTGGAACCAGCCTCCAGTTTTAGTCTGTGAGGCAGACACACTTTCTACTTTTAAGAGCAGGCTTAAACCTTTCCTTTTTGATAAAGCTTATAGTTAGAGTGGCTTAGGCTATCTCTGTAGTTATGCTACTATAGGCTTTGATTGTTGACTGACCACTTTTCTTTACTTACTTCTACTTTTCTCTTCTAATACTCTCCAGTTGTGTTATTTGCTGTTATTTTGACAAGTAACTTTGATGTTCTCTGTATTTTACGCTCCATAGAAGCTCGATCTGGTCTGGCACCCAGCTTTACTGCAATACTCTGTTGGATAGAGGCATTGACTGGGGTAATGCGCCGAGTAACTGAACATCCTCAGTGTCCCGTTATCATCTGTTTACCTTACTTAATATAGAGAGTACTCTTAAATAGTTCATTTTGTTCTTTTTGTGTTTCCATTCTGTCTTCTGGAACCCCCAGGTTGTTGTGGTAGATGGCAGCTCATACTGAGCAACATTTTGGTTCTGCTTGAGGTTTCTTGCTGTCAAATGGGAATTTTTCATCTCCACTGTTGCTACATGCTTGCTCAGTATGTGGGATTAAGACTATTATTGTAGTCTGCTTGAATGGGGCACAACCTCAGTTCAATGACTCGATGCAATCTGCTGGGATTCCTTCAAATAGAAAACTTTTAAACTAATTGGAATGTTTGTCTGATTGTATTAAAATAACTTTTCTCGTAAAGTTCCTTGTGATGACAGCTGTTGTGAATCGGCACTATATAAAAAACCTAAATTGAATTACAATACTCTTTGACTATGTAACTTTATAAAAGGCATCCATATGGACCTGGGGAAGAAATCTGGACCGGTGCTATAGTTCAGTTCCTTTTCTGACTCTGTTGTTGTGATTGAAATGGAAAAAGGCAACTTTTCAGATCTGATCACAAACATTGACTGAATAGAGCTGGACAAACCAAACAACTAGTATAGTAAATTACACATCACATGACAGTCAAACAGCCATAGCGTGAACCGTCGTGGTCTAGCAACAGCATTTATGTAATTATCTTTGCTTATCTGTAATGAGGCTGTAACCACAGATCGTGCTATCATAGTAAGTTTTTATTCAATTCTGCTGAAAAACAATCCAACTAATAATGTCACAGCCAACACTCTCTTCCACAGGTCTTATTACCTCCTCTAAAAACAAGTTATTCAGACGCACCATTATAAGATCTGATGAAAGTACGTTATTCAATATTGTGTGCACTCATCCTGAGACGAAAACAAATAAGACAATAAAAGCCTGAAATGACAATAGCTGTCCAGGAAAGCCCTGATATACGGAACCTGCACATTTATCTGTCTGAACTTGGGAAAAAAAAAAAAAAAAAAACAGGCTGCAACAAGATTAGAAAATGTCCCATGCTTAAATCAAAGTATTTCATACAAGCCTCTTTGTACCTGACACTACACCGTCTCAGTAGCATTTCAAAGAGGATGATGACAGTTTATAATTTATGTTATCTTCACGACACAAAAGAGTTACAAGTGTTGCATACCACACATTAAGGAACAATGCATTGTATGTTACAGAAACTGCATGGGAACCTCTGGCCATAGTAATTGGGTAAGAGCGGAGAAGCATACATATTAAAAAAATGTGTATAGATAATAGCTGACCTAAACTAAAGTGAAGACAGATGTAAAAATTATGTGAATGTATCCAGAACCGGTATAAATTATATGAGGAATCAGAGGGATTCAAGACAAACGTGATATATTGGAGGCAAATGGAAATAACTATCTTGACATTTATGGTATCTGTTGTTTTATCTATATTTAATTTAGCAATTGGTATAAAAAGCAAATGTTCATCACAAATTACTGTAAAGTTTTTTGATGTTTTAAGGCCTAAGGCATTATTATTGGTATTCAAAACTCTCCTTTTATGAGGCAAAATCAGTTTAATTAAGGATAAACTCAAGCAGTGTTTTTCACAAATGCACATGCTCATTTGGAATTGCACACGGTCTGTTTCACAAATGCACATGCTCAGGTTCACAAATATAATTTACAGGAATACTAGTAATATAAATTCACAAATGCACATGATACGGTTAAAAAATGCACACAATCTGTTTCACAAATGCACACAAGCTGTTTCATGGATAAATATTTGAGAGATGCTTCAAATATATACTCACAGATCACACAAATCCCTGAATGTGCAAAAAACAACAACAACAACATCCTTGGATGTGAACCACCAACAGCAGGATATCAATCTTACATTTTAACCAGTAGGCTACAGAAGAAGCTAGCATACCTTGGCAGCCAGGGTCGTTTATCATGTAGACAGAACACTAAATGGCAAGGCAAGGCAATTTTATTTATATAGCACACTTTCAACACAAGGCAATTCAAGGTACTTTACATGATTCAGTGATAATGATACCAAATACATGGTAACAGAAGCATGATTAGAGAAAAACAGAAAGATAGGTTTAACAGATAGACACAATCAATCAATAAGAAAAGATGATGTAAGGAACAAATTTATGCAATATAGAGTAAAACAGATAAAACACAAATTTATGCAATATAGAATAAAAACAGATAAAACACAATAGATTAAAAATCAAATAAAAAAATAAGAATAAAAATAAACCACAAGAATCAAATAGTGATCAGAAAGCGCAATTTAGGGCTCAAAGGCAGCTCTGAACAGTAGAGTTTTAATGTTTGATTTAAAAGAGCCTAACGATTCAGCATTTTTGATTTCTTCTTGAAGTTTGTTCCAGATTTGTGGAGCATAGAAGCTGAAAGCTGCCTCTCCCTCTTTAGTTCTAATTTTAGGAATGTTAAGTAGACTCGAGACCTGAGTGGTCTGCTGGGTTGGTTTAGTGACAGGAGGTCTCCAACATACTTTGGTGATAAAACGTTCAGTGATTTATAAACTAGTAGGAGTATTTTAAAGTCTATTATCTGAGCTACAGGGACCCAGTGTAAAGACTTAAGAACTGGGGTGATGTGTTCTACTTTCCTAGTTCTAGTGAGAACACGGGCAGCAGCGTTCTGGATGAGCTGCAGTTGTCTGATTAACTTTTTGGGTAGACCTGTGAGGACGCAGTTGTAGTAATCAATCTGACTAAAGATAAACGCATGGAGTTTTATCAGTTTTTCAAGGTCCTTCTGTGACATTAGTCCTTTAATCCTAGAAATGTTCTTCAGGTGATAGAAAGCTGACCTTGTTATTGCCTTTATATGACCCTGGAGGTTCAGGTCTGAGTCTATTATTACACCTAGATTTCTGGCCTGATGAGTCGTTTTTAGTTGTATTAGCTGAAACTGTGTGCTGACTCTGGATCGTTCCTCCTTCGGTCCAAAAATAATTACTTCTATTTAGTTTCTGTTTAGCTGGAGAAAGTTACGCGACATCCAGTCGTTGATTTGTTCTATGCATGCATTTATGATCTGGATAGAATCAAAGTCACCTGGTGACAATGTAATCTATAGGTGTGGGTCATCTGCATATTTATGGTAACTTATCTGATTGGCTGGTATAATTTTGGTTAGTGGGAGCATATAAATATTGAACAGGAGGAGTCCCAGGATGGAGCCCTGGGGGACCCCACATGTGATTTCTGTTTGTTCTGATGAGAAATGTCCAATGGACACAAAGAACTACCTATTTTTGAGGTAAGACTCAAACCATTGAAGTGCTGTACCAGTGAGTCTGCTAGAGTAAACCATGAAATACTTGTTCAATTATATTCTTTCTCACAAAATATACCCTAACATTTTACTGGTTAATCTGCACAGCATTCAGCTGGAGACTTAAAAATCTATATACCTATGACTGACTGTCTTGTAAAGAGAATGATTTCATATTTAAGGTGGTTTAATTTCATTGTTAATTTCTTCAACATGAATTGAAGTAAATATTTTTTCAAGGAATGACTAACATTTTACAGAAAAAGGTAGATTAATTTTTAATGCATGCAGCTTTAATTTTTGTAAAAGTTAGGGGTTGTTAATTGAATTTGGGCCCTTTCCGTAGTTTTCCATACTGCAGTCAAGCTTGTTCGTATTTTAGGCTACTATTTATGTGATATTTTTAGGCTGAGGCTCCGATTACAGTGGGCCGAACCCGTCTTTAAATGGTAAATGGACTGAACTTATATAGCGCTTTTCTAGTCTTACTGACCACTCAAAGCGCTTTACATTGAAGCCACATTCACCCATTCACACTCGCATTCATACACCGACACCCAACATGGCTCGGTAGGACAATGTAGAATTTGGGGGTTAAGTGCCTTGCCCAGGGGCACATTGACATGTGACTGGAGGAAGCTGGAATCGAACCTACGACCCTCCGAATGCAAGCCAACTACTCTACCACTGAGCCACAGTCGCCCAGTCGCCCTTTAGCAGTATAGGTTATTCGGCAATATCTTCAATTTATTCACTAAACCTCACCTTCAGGTAGGCTACACCTGCAGTCTGAGGCATGTTTCTCAAGTGACTGATCAAAGCATGTGCCAGAGCCAGAGATGAGGAACAGATTGAAGCAGCATATTGTCCTCTCTCTGCTTGAATCACATAGAGATTTATATATTTCAATGGAGTGGCTTAATAAGCTCAAAGTCTGAATTTCCATCATTGGCTAAACCATTTTGTTGAATGAAGGGGCAGGTTTCCTCACTACTACAATGAGAACCAGGAAGAAAAAAAATATATTTTCATGTAACTCAATTTTCGGGCCAACATTCTTCCTCATAAACAGGCCTATTTACAGTAAAAAAATATTCTTGGTCATAATTTGATGGTTGGCATGCCCAGTTCTGGAGTAAAGAATAGACAAGATTGTCCCCCTACATAAGTCTCCTCCTCTCAATCTTTCATCGGCAAGACTTCCCCTATAACACATCCCAAAATCCAATCCATCCATTCCGTCAATCCCTCTCTTCAATAAATCTTCAAACTCATATAATTATGCATACCCCTTGCTAGTGAATCACTCAGTTTTCAAAGACGTAAAGTTCCAGTGTGGCTTGTCTTTCATCTTTAGTGTCTCTTAATGTTAAAGACAAAGCTCTTTTATTCAACACAACTTCTACATTTGGTGCTTTTTGCATGTTGCCTAATCTATTATTGACTGGTTGGGCTTTTCTTTTGAGCATTCACAGTCTAACAGATATGCCCAGGTGTTTCGGAAAGCGATATGGATCTAATGCCACTTAGCCAATAAATAATAAACACTAAATGCTTCTGTTTCAAAAACACAAAAAGTCACTTTAACACAAACAAGAAAGTAAAAACAGGTAAAAGTTAAGAAAGTTTTGGTTTTTGTTAGTCTTTAAGAAGCCATCCTATCCTGCATTCTTTACCTGTTTAAACTGTACCTTTATGAGCTCATTAGCTATATAAAAGACACGTGTCCAAACACTCAATCAAATCCCAACCACTCCACCTTGGGCAAGACCAAATATTTCCTGGTCAATGACCGAAAGAGAGCTGGGACCAAAGTCTCAAAAGTTCCAGCAAGTTTAGGTTCTGAAGAATATATGTAAGGAGGAGTTGACCAAAATCCTGGCTGCAGTGTGAGCAAACCTGGTCAGGACCATAAGGAAACATCTGACGAATTGTAAACTCGTAATTGATGGAATTGTAAAACAAAGTTACAAAGCAAAAACAATCATAATGTAACAATATGCAATTTTCTGGATTTTTTGTAGATAGCATCTCAAAGTTGAAAAGTACAGTCGTAATGAGGGAAAATGTGTGGTGTATCAAAAATGTATTTTCCCCACTGAATGTGTAAAAACATTGATCGTAAAAGATGCTGCTGTAACAAATATTGCAACTGTTTCCATACATAAACACACTGGTGAGATTACTGCGTTACTGCCCTGAACGATGCAATGAGATGGTATTTACTATAAGAAGGTCACATAGTTTCCATGGTAAAGGAATGTTAATTTGTAATTATGAATAAGAATGCTCCTTTTAGCAAGTTTGCAGCTGTGATTTGGGTACCAATTTCATTAGAGATTAAGATACTGGCTGCACCACCCTCTCAAATACAGGTTTTTATCAGCTGCTGTGGTAAACTCCTACAAAATTCCCTTTAAAACGTGATCAAAACCAGTTTATCAGTTAAAGCTTTGCACTAAAAAAAAGGGTTGAATAGCTAGACATAGTTTCATATGTTGTGGAATTATCAATTAAAAGTAAAATTAATTGATAATTGTTATGATCTATCTGTTGATGCTGAGAATATTAACTAATAATTGTAAATTATTCATTTAATTATCCCTTCAGATTATTAACGAGGCACCATCCATTTTTTATCCCCCCAAAAAATGGCATAAACATATATATTATTAATAAGGGGATTATTAACCAATAATCTCACTTATAATGATTAATTATTAGGGATTACACCAGAAAGATCCTATCTGAAGGAAGTGAATTCTTGCAGTAATTCACACACACACTCAGAATAAAAGAAACCAGAGATTTGATTCAATTTAACCAATTTATTCTAAAAACACAACTAAAATAAAAACACAACTTATACTAAATGGTTCTGTTTGGACTACCGGTGCCTAAGCAATATGGCGACCAGTGATGACGTCCTTTAGGGCCGTCACGGGGCGCCTCCTACTGACGTCGTACGCAGCCCTTCGTGTGTATGCGAGGAGGCAGTGTATGATGCGAACGCGCAGCTTGTCGGATAAGGACAGGGGGGATGTTTTATGATCCCGTTTTCTGACTTGCGGTTCTTTCTAACAATGAAACCTTGTGGCTCTTATCAGTGAGTTAGCTTCTGCTAATACAAACTCTGGTTGGGAAATATGGAAGAAAATGGGTTTCAAAATGTCCTTTGCGTGCTGGCAGGCACTCCGAGGATGCTGCTGACCCAAAAATGCTATGACACCAACACTTCACTATCAACTAACGGAGAAGAACCAAAACTTCTACAGACTAACAATTCTGCTCACTAATAAAAGACAAAACATACAGGAAACCCACAATCGAAATACAAAAACTCACAAATTTACCCGTAAGCAAAACACAGCACAGAGGATTCACAGAGCACTCGAGGGAGGCAGCTCTTCACATCAATGAATATGCATGCATATAATTATAAAGAAACTTTTTAACTCATTCACCCAAGTTGAGAATAAATTGAAACAGTCTTAATTTAAAGAGGAAGCGTCGAGGTGTGGAAAAAAAAGTTGGGAAGCAAGATGCTTGGCTCGTCAGCCGTGTGGAGAGAAAAAAACAAAACGAGGGGAATTCAGCGGATCGGGGAATTCAGCGGAAAAAAAACGGATAGTTTGGGGGCCAGCCAAACTATTGGGAAAACTTGGTTGCAGGGAGCAAGGACAAAATCCTGCACACCTGTTAGGAAAAGGGGTTTCTCCTTACAGTTCGAAAAACTGCAGACACCACCAGGGCGAGTTTGGAAGAGGAAAATGGATGCTCATCCATCGCTTTTATGCTGAGTGTGGGCGCATCGCCCCCCTTTCCCCGTATCTGTACCCAACTAGGCTGCGGGCAGCAGCGGTGGTTTTGAGGGCTTGGCATTCTAGCCAATTGCTGCAGCAGATCATCCACCGCTCAGCGGATTCAAGACAGGGAAGGAGCGGATAGCTCCGCCATTGGTCAGAATGGTGCGGCCGGGATGGAGGGGCGTGTCGCCAAGTTATGGAATGCTGGGTCATGATTGTAGAGGTCCTTTTGATGTCATATTCATGGTTCAGACCCCAACACATATAGACAGACGTGCATTCGCGTACAGGAATGCTCTTAAGAGGTTTGTGGGTGGTTCTTAAAAGAGCCGTTGTTCCTGTAAAAGCACCTCTCGGCATAGAAGTCTGCCTTGAAACAGCCTCACCTGGTTTCCTGGTAGCAGCTCCCGCACCACTCTAGCCCCAGCTCCGCTGAAGCCCGGGCCGAGCATGCAGTCCTCAATCAGCTTGGTCCATGATCCATCAGCAGCTGCACTCTGGCCCCAGCTCTGCTGAAAGCCAGTTTGCGCGTGAAAATACCATATTTGAAGCGCGTTGTTGAATTAAATAATTATCATAAGTAATTCAATGCATGTTTAAGCAGAGACAAAATGGAGCCAATTTCCAGTTTAACATTTATTTTGAACAGATTAACAAATTGCAGTTTTACAGAGGAATTTGCCCCCGTCGTTCCCCTGTGGTCCAGATTTAAAGAAATCTGAACAATTAAATGATCTTCATTTCACAGCTTTATAGAAAAGCGGGCCTCTAGGCGTTTCTAATCTCTCCAATCAGAACATTTCCATACAGTGTCTTAGCCCTTATTGGCTGTCAGAAAATTATACAGTCATATGGGTGAGACGTCTTTTCTTAAAAGCTCCTTCTGAGTTTTATGGTTTTATGGCAACACACTAAATCTGCAGACATCCTGTTTTTTACAGCTTGCAATAAAACTCACCCCAGAGTTTTATGACTTAAAAGCTTACCCCCAATAAACAATACTGAGACACATTTTTACCATCATGCAAGCTATATAAACAGACTTTTACCTTTTGAACAATAAAAGTTTAAAACATATATAGAATAACACCACAATTCCCTCTTTTCTATCTTTTTTTTTGAAAATAGATTGATATCTTCTCTGTAGTCTCCTTCAAGGTAAGTGTTTAGAACTTAAGATCAAAACCTGTAAAGCATTTTGAGAATGCAAGAAATCAAATCCAAGAAATTTCATCAGTTCAAAACGTGAAGTCTTTTCTATGATACCACAACAAGACTTCCAGATTAAAATTCAAAACACAAACTGTTAAAGTACCTTTAACCTTAACTCCCATTAAAAAATGTAAATCTGTTAATCATAGATTCACCCTCTTTTGGCATTATACAAAAAATTATTTTAACAATTCCCAAAAACTAATTCAAAAACCCAAAAATGTATAAGAATGTCTTACATGTGAAGAAATAATTAAATCTGACTTGAAACATGTTGATACTCGTGGAAGAAGCTTAAAAAATCCATGAACAAATACATTCTTACTATGTTATATTCTGAAATAAATCAAACTTAAAGTGTTAAGAAACCTGTGAAATAGAAGGTATTAAGAACCCTTTCTTTCAGAAACCCTCTTAGGCAATATGAACAATTCTGCACTTGGGAATAAAATAGTTAATCAAATAGTTAAACAACCTGTAAAATGCAAAAAATTAATAATAAATGTTCAGTCTTTATATTTGTATTCTGTTCCTCTTTCTTCACTCTCATTTTATCCCCCTCCATGGCTCCTGGCAGCTGGAGAGCGATGTACAGAGCTGATCAGTGTGGAGGGCTCCTATTTTTTAGTGTTCCAGTTTTACTCCCATATATGCAGATAACCACTCTCTGAAATGCCAATTACTTCATTAATTGAGCATTTCCCCCAATATACACAAATGCACAGACAGGCCCTGCTCCCATAGCTTAGCCCACCGATGTGGGCTGGTCAAAACCTGCTGTGCAGCTGATTGGTGAGTTGTGATCTTCTTCTGTAGATCCCTCTTTTGAGATGGCAATTTCAAATTGCCCATCTCATTCATTGGCACATAGATCACACTGGATGAGTAATATCACCACCCAAACAACCTTCTGGGTGAGCTAGGCCCCGCCGCCTGTGGCCCCAGCTTCCGATTCAGCTTGGTCAAAACCTTCTCGACCCTCTTTAGGCAGATTCCTGCTGATCCTCGACCAGGTTCGTCGTTGGCGTGGAGCTGCACTTTGTGTGTGTTCCCAGCTGTCATCTGGAACTGGCTGAACCACTGGACTCCTCAAGCCTTCGACCTGGAGCTGTACCTTGGACGCCTTCAGCAGCTGTGACCAGAGGAGACTGTGTGCTCCTCACGTGCTGCTGAATCCTGGAGATAATCCTGGGGGCATAAGCTTGTAAACATCTAAAAAAGACAGTTTTTTGATCCGGTCTTGTGATCACTCCTTTTCAATCTAATTCAACTGTATTGTGCCGAGAAATTATTTCACCCATCTAATTAAAAATAATCCCTGGGGAAAGAGCAAGTCCATATTATTCTGATACAACACCGTTGTTTTTCCTAAAAACTAAACCAAAAACACCTCCCTCAGTAATGGATTTAAAAGCAAGAGCAGGCTCAAGAGTTTACTTTTTGTCTACAGTTCAACTGATTACTATCCATTTGCTTGTTCACCCAAATTGATTCTTACATTTACTTATTTTATTTATCAAGTTTAAGACACTTATGTCTGTTCCATTACAATATATCCTTTCTTAAATTCAGTACATCCCTGTGGATGAAAACGTAAAAATAAGAAAAAAAATTTTTTTTTTTCTCTCTCACCAGCCAGCAACCCCCTGCTATCGGCCCAATTTTTCCTTCCAAATTTTGTTCCCGGTAAATGGTGGTATTTTACCTGGAGATAATCCTGGGGAAGACATGGGGTTATCAAAGTCCGAAGAACCTCGGCCACCTTCGATCAGACAAACAGAAACTCTTGTGGTTAATTCAGCAACAGTGACATTGAATCAACAGTCTTTGATCATCACTTCTTCAGCAGAAACAGTCCATCTCACGCCAGCCAAGTGAATTCACACATATTGTCCTTGAAAGTTCAGCTCAGCATGAGGAAACGTGCTCTTTTGAGGGTGTCCTCCAGTTCACCCCTGAAAATATACAGTCACCGGTGCCCCCCTGTGTGGGAGCAGAGCACAAGAGAGTCGTAATTCTGCGCTGGTCGTATAGATGTTTCTTTCTGTGGCAGTTACGGCGGGCGCCTGGCACTATCCGTCATCAACCCACGCACCCCCACCCATCTTATCTCCCCAGGAACATAAATTACATCTCAAGAATGGTATCTGAGGGGTCTCTGTTGCGGGATGAGAAAAAGAGAAAAAATATATAATTAGAGTAAAAAAAAAAACAGACAGTCGATCCTCTCAGCTTATTCAAATCAAGTTTCATTTAAACTGTTTATTTTCATATTCATTAGTCTCCTTCCTCGAATGCTGAATTTAAATATCTTCCACACTCAGACTGCCTATGTGGGCTCTATTTTAATTTTACTTCAATCAGTTATACTAGTAATAATTTCTTCAGTATTAATTCTGGTAAAAATATATTAATTAATAGGTTTGCTCTCTCCACCAGGAATAATAATTAATCCTTATACGTCTAATTAAACTGTTGTTCTAATACTTCCCCTGCTTATTTTAATTAATGATTCCTTCATTTTTCATCCAATTTATATTCTATACTTTATCAATGCAATGCCTTTCTCTATTTTGTCAATTTGATAAATGTCTCTTCCATCTCATGTGTAAATTAAATATTTATAAAGATTGACCATCGCAATATTTTATCAACACACTTAGTTCTTAGAAAAATAAAATTAAATCAAAAAAGAAACAAACAAAAAGGCTGGATTTTTCTGTTAGATATTGCTAAAGCACCACTAAAACATTGCAATAACAAAAATAAAGTCAATAACCATCTGCAAAGATCCAGTCTCCAAACTCCCCATCACTTAGTGTACTGGATCTCTATCAAGCTGGCTCAGACAAAAATTATCAAAATTAAAAACATCAAATGTTTAAAACAAAATCAGAGAACAGTACTGACTGATAACACAACATAGTTTACAAAAACAGTCTTCAGTTTGCTATACCTCAAATTCTATCCATATTTCTAAAGAAAAATCCAAGATTTAAATCACTGACAAAACAGCTTCCCTATAAATATTGCCAAACCTAAAGTACTTTTTTTAACACAAGCCAATATAAATTCAAAGTACTTTTGCTTATATGATTCATCTTTAAACAAACCCAAATGTGCTCACTTGCCCAAATATTCTTGATTGAAAATAATAAAAACATTTCATACTCCAAAAACATCTGTCCGATTCTGTGAAGGGAATCGAACATAGTCAAAGTGATTTTTGCAACTAAAACTCCTCTTAAATTTTTGTAGGATACATAGTAGTCTAATTCCCCTTAGCAGTCAAACAAAAAAAAAAAAATCAATAAAAGAGGTTCAAGAGATGAGATTTCTCTAAACAAAAACTAGTCGCAATAAAATAAAAAATAAAAAATAAAAACCAGCATTTTTTCAGTATCCCTCCTTTCCTCTCAGGCTTCTTTTTTTTTTTTCTCCAATGATAAACACCAAATTAAATTGAAGCTTCTAGAGATGTCAAATACATTACCACTGAATCATGTTTTCTTTAATCCAGCTTCCCAAATTAACATTTTTCCAAAGTTCTAATTAATAAGCAGACCGCAGTTCAGAAATCTGGGTCATAATCCAAGTCGAACCAAATATATAAATTTTGAGAGAGAAAGAGGAAAAAAAAATAATAAATAAAAATAAGAAAAAAGAAAATAAAAATAAAAAAATCTAAATAAATTGTCAGTTACAGAGTCCCCACTAATCAAATGATATATTATGCCATTATTCTAGGATCAGATCTGTTCCAAAATGTTTAGGACCTGTAAATTTACTCTCAGCATCAAATAAACTAGCTAACAATCAATAAAGAACATCTGAAAGATTAATCTTAAATTTTAAAACTAAAACCGATTTTTTTGTTAAAACAAAATGTGCATTCAAATATATGGTAAAAATTATTTCAATGTAGCTGGTCCAATCACATTTTGCCTCTACACGATCAGAATAAATGAATTTAGAATTTAGTTCTTACTTCCAAATTAAACCATCATTTTCGATCACCGTGATATTCATTACTTTCAATCCTTAGACCAATTCAAATTTATCCCCAGCCTGTTTAAAAACAAACTGATTACTTAAAGATGACTCTGTGTTTTAACGTTTTCTTTTTTTTCAAACTCAAACATTCAAATCCCACTAGTTTAGAAAATATCACTATGATAAGTGTTGTTTTGCATGGTAAAAACCTTCAATCTATAACGGAATTGAAATGTACTGGGTTACTTCTTGAGCCCCAGTTGAAGTTTGATAACTCCAATAAGCCTTGAGTGTCCACAAAATCATTAAGAATGTTCAATTGTTTAAATAATTTAACATCAGTCTCCTTTAGATCATTTAGTCAGAGACCAAGCTATATTTCTAAAGTCTATAGAGCCATCAGAAATAAGCCAAACATAATTTTAGCATAAATGATACTATTTAAATCACAGAAAGAATTCATTCTCTGTATCATTCAACACGGTGCTTAAAAAAATAATTTAGACCAGTTTGTTGCTTTCCAATTAACACCGTTTGCTTTTCGTTAAATTCTTATAATTACTGCTTATAGCTTTATCTTTATTTAGGCCAACTTAATCAAATCCTGCGTAGATCAATCCAAAAAGCAAAAAATCTACCTACTCAAAAATTCAAAAAATGCAACTTTTATTTTGACTAAACACTCACCTCTTTTCAATTTTAAAGATGAAATCAAAAATTAAAACTTCACCCAGTCAGAATCGACTCATGAGTAACTGTTCTCAGCCATTTGCGTTTAATTATAACATGCATAATTGTTCTCCTCATGTAATCAATTGAGCCTTCTCAGGCTAAAGCAGTTAACCAAATTCAGCATGTACTTCTTAATCTTTAATCTCCGTACCGGAACAGTGCAGTTAAACATGAAACACCTTAAATTGCCCTTCGTAGAAAACGTGCTAAAACATTGCCGAAAAAGAGTTGCAATCAAAATTTATCTGACCAGTTATCTTGAGGCCGTTTTACCTCTTACTCAACCAGAAAAAGTTAACAAAAATCCAAATAATTTTAAGTCTTAACAAGGCAATCGTCCGCAGGAGTCTGTAATGACTTTCTATCCAAAATCAACTTTCAGCTCACAACACACAGACCATGCAGTTAGGATTAATAGCACAAAACATATTGACACACAAAAGCCACCACCGCTAGCTTAGCACAACAGCCTATAGCAACGTGCTACCGTTAGCTTTCTTTGTGAAACTAAACGTTAAACAGTACAAAACGTACGGCGAAAACACTCCAGAACATCGCAACACACACTTTAGAAGATGACTTACCGCAATACCAGGACTTAATCCGCACAAGTTATACCACGTCACCAAACTTTAATTCGGCATGAACAAAAAATCTCTTGTTCTTCCCACGCGGACTGAAACATATGTTTCCTAACAGCCGTTCCGCACAGAAAACACCGAACCAACTACGTCCGTTACAGCCCAAAACCATTAACAAAAAACACAACATTATAAGCGGTGACTTTTAGACCGTATTAATTATTTTCTCGCGGAGGTTTACACCAATCTGTTATAAGTTCCGTAGTCCGCTTTGAGAAATTTCCTGGCGCCGGCCTCCAGAAAACCACTCAAAAGACTCGAACAGATGGCAGAAAACCGCCTATAATCACTAATTTATTTATCATAACATATAGTCAAAGCTGTCGTATGTTAGCCATGCTATCAAGCAAAAACTCACACAGTATTAGCTCCGCCATAGCACCTAGCTTAGGGCGGCCACCCTGATGGCCTGTCGTAAATGTTCACAACTCATTCTTATAGATTTTTAATTACAGTTATCCATCATAGTTAGATATTCATTTATCTATTTTAATTAATTTATTATACTCGAGTTCATTATTTATACTATAACATTTCAACACAAAACGTAACATAACCAGCACATCTCGCAAAGCGCCTGCGTACAAAAACATCTCACACACACACATAGACACACCCTTGTACAAGCAGAAATCTAAACACTAACCTCATCGGACCTTTTCCAAAAAATGCCGGACCATTTTCGCAATTCCACTTCGTGGTGCTCAGCCACGCATGTGGAAGTAAACGCAGCCCCTCTCCCAGGTCAGCCGTCCAGCAGTCAGAGGGCGCCACAGGCCCTGTGCTGCTATTTCGCTCGCAGCCTGGGAGCCCCAAGACAGCGTCCTGTTCTGGGCAGGGTGGCCAACCCGTCGAGTTCCGATCCGCACCGTGGGTCCGAGTTTGAGTCGTTGAAGAGATCGGTCCATCTGCTCCACTGTCCGCCCCGGAGAACAGGCAGCCCCCACTGGGCCCGCAGAGTAAGAAACTCCATCTCCCAGCAGGCACCGGTGTTTCTCTACGGAGCGTAAAGAAGGACTCAATCCTGCTCAGAACAGAGAACAGACAGCCGATCAGGCTTGCAATAGTCAATCTGCTCAAAACAAAAAAAAATATTTAACTTGCATGACAACATTACCCAATGTTAGATTAACCAATCAATAGAATTAAAAAACTACGCAACTCTGCGCAAATTGTCAATAGAGCAAATACATGTCCGTTAATTAACTTAAAAAAATATAACTGGAGCCTGGTCCAAAACCCTGCACACAATCGAGGTCACCATTTGTTGAATTAAATAATTATCATAAGTATTTACACTCAATCTGGTCCAAGGCAGATGGACGAAATGGAGCAAATTTCAGTAGAGAGCGCTTACATTTATTTTGAACAGATTAACAAATATGCAGTTTTACAGAGGAATTTGCCCCCGTCGTTCCCGCGGTGGTCCAGCATTTTTTAAGAATTTTCTGAACAGATAAAGGATCTTCATAGTTCCACAGCTTTATCAGAAAAACTCAGACACGGCCTCTAGCCGTTTCTAATCTCTCCAAAATCAGAACTTTCCTATACAGTGTCTTAGCCCTTCATTGGCTGTCATCAGAAAATTATCCAGTCATATGGGTGAGACGATTATACAGTCATATGGGTGAGACGTCTTTTCTTAAAAGCTCCTTCTGAGTTTTATGGTTTTATGGCAACACACTAAATCTACAGACATCCTGTTTTTTACAGCTTGCAATAAAACTCACCCCAGAGTTTTATGACTTAAAAGCTTACCCCCATAAACAATACTGAGACACATTTTTACCATCATGCAAGCTATATAAACAGACTTTTACCTTTTGAACAATAAAAGTTTAAAACATATATAGAATAACACCACAGCGTCCAGTTCGATTTGTACACGCTTCAAGGTGCGAATGTGCACGCGAACAGCTAGGCAAGTGTGGAGCTATTTAGTCGCTCCTATCTCGTTCGGTGTGTACACAGGAGGGTGTTCTCATTTTTGCTAAGCACTTTCTTTCTTTATTTTGATACTTTGGCTGAAGTGAGGTTTGTCATTCTTCATTGTGCCAACAGAGCATGAATTCAGCCTCAATCATACACAAGCAGGAATGCATTTCAGCTCCATTCGGAACATTCAGGCCACAGCAGACAAGCGTTCATAATTAATTTTTGTAGCCTATTGATCTGCTTAATGTGGATTATCTTTTTAGTTTGTTCAGATTGAGTATCAATTCAAATGAATGCCATTTTGAAACTTTTAGAAATTGACGGGTAAAAGTAGATTGTGGCCATATTTTTTAACCCCGTGAATCAAAATGACTGACAACAAAAAATTCTAATGCGACCTCTGACCTGCCAACCCATCATTTCTAAAACATATAGTATTTGGCTGTTATCTTTTTAAGTACATGAGCTATTCCTTCCTAAGATTAGTCATCCCCTTCTGTTATCCAGAACCATTTTATACTGGTCCTTTGTCAGATACCCAGAGCGTGGAGAAAGTTGTGGAGTGATATATAACATGCTGACGTTTTTTTAATCCGTGCAGTCTAACACCTCTCTATCAAAAACATTAGACTCGAGCAACAAGTTTGACCCACTGCCCTGGATATTACTCATACTAAGTGGTTAATAATCAAATAATAACTACATTAAATATTCCCATGACAATGTAAAAAAGCTCTTTTCATATTTTCAAACTTTATGGTATAAATGTATCTAATGTAATAAAAGTGAAAATTTTAATGATTTAAAAAATTTTAAGTTATAGACTAAGGGTGTATTCAGACCAGGAAAAGTCCTTGGGTCCGGTTGTTCCGTCCAAGGCAAACTATTTTTTTTTCATTTGGTGCAGTTTGTATTCAGACTGTTAATTTTTTGCAAGTGGACTATATTTTGTAAACACATCCACATGTGTGATGATCAATGCTGCTATTGGACAGCAATGACGTTGGCGGAACCCAGCAAAAAGATGCGGAAATGGAGGAAAACTGCTGCAAAATCATATGGATAATTACAGCTGCAGCAATGGATGCGAGGACGAAGACATCTTTCAACATTACAAATGCAGAGGAGAGCTGGAGCAGGATGGCAAAGCGTTGACAAGGCTGGAAGGTGAGCGAGCACCGGTCCGAGCTATGGGGCTGAGCGGTGGATGTGACCCGAGAGATATTGGAACAGAGCTGCTGAAGGAGTTAGCACCGGTGCTAACAGCCAGCAGCGAGAGCTGCAACAGAATGACGCTGGAGAGAGATGGAGGCGGCAGACTGGATCAGAGTTTAAGATGTGTGGTGACGTGGTTTGTTGAACTGATGCGTGGTTTCGATCAGAGGCAAGGTTGGGACAATGACTGAGCGATGAGTGGTAAGTGCAGGAGTCTTCGGACTGAAGCTAATGTTCTGTCCTGTTTAGCTGCTGCTCAGCTGTTGTTTATTCTGAGAAAACTGTCCTGTCAGTGTCATGATCTCCCGACAACTGCGTGTCAGAGCAGCTCTTTCAATGCAAGTTTCGCAATGCTCTGTTCGAAAATGTGGAACAGTGAATGCGTGCAGTAACCCAGGAGACGATGTGCTCTGCTCGCCCTGACCCCTGACATGCTGACAGCATGATTAAACAGAAGATGGAAGATCAGGAAATAACAATATTCACTACAGCATGAGGGATATTGATTTGTGGCGCTGCGAGTCAAACACGTGGGTTAAATAATATAAATAATTTGACAAAAAGGCACACATATTGTGGCGTTGGGTCGGCTCAAGACTGGTTTGTATTATGACCTGGAGCGAACCACAGTCCGTTTGGAACCGGACATGTTCTCGGTCCGGTTCTCTGATCCGCAGCAAGATTCGTTTGTGTATATTCTACATAAAAGATCCGGACCAGCATTCCAAACAAACTCTGGTCTGTTTCAAGTGGACCAAACAGTACAGGTCTAAATACACCCTTACATTTATTTTGAACACTCAAACAGGCAGGCAATTCATCAATGTAGAATGAGAAAGGCAGTATCTAAATTTAAAGGGCCCATATTATGCAAAATAAAGTTTTTTGAGTTTTAACCCATCTGGTAATGTAATTTTCCCCCACCAGAGTGGGTTTTAGCTTAATTCACACATATCTGAGTAATCCTCCTGAATCCTGCTCTCTGAGCAGCTGCCCCGCCCTGAGTGGTATCATAGTCACTGTTACCACTAGGAAGTGCTAGAGAGGTGTCTGCACCAATGGCCGCTGGCTGCTCTGCTTTGTGACCGCATACCATGGAGGCCGCCATTGCTCCTCCATTGCTGTAATACCTCCATTTGGCCGCTAGGCCCCCTTTGAAAAGCATTGGACTTTAGACACGTTAAAAACAACTTTAATGCCTGGTGCCCATTTATTTTAAACGTTCTATGGCTACATATTCTTCCTGAGATAACGCTGGGTTCGTCAAAAACAGAGGCAACAGGCTGGTTTTCGTAAGATAATTTTTTGAAATCTTGCATAATTAATGAGGGGGCCGGACTTTGATTGACAGGCCGTTTCGTTGGACTTTAACTATAGTAACACTGCATTTTAATAATTATTTCAAGTTACTAGTTCTTACCCTTTGAGGTTTGAGAAATAGGAGAATCGTCAGAGGAGCGCAGATACGGCAACAGTCAGGCATGGGGCTATTATCCTTTAGCTTAGCTAGCCAAGTTTAGCATCAGAGCTAAAGATGCAGGAGCGGAATGGCCGCGATTACGACCAAACTACACGCCCATACACGCCCCGCGATGGCAGAGTCTACATTGAAGATCCCGCCCCTATGCCCTTTTTAGAAACATGCTTTGTCAGAGCTGGGGAGGTGGAGTCTGTGAATCCGCCATGAATTCCCCATAAAAGTGTGTCATTCTGGTAAACGGGGAGGAGTGAGGAGGCGCTGTCTATTCTTTTTTACAGTCTATGGTCTGCACCGCCGCTGCAGAGAAAGGAGCTTATCTCTGGTAGAGTAGCAAACACACCCTCTGCCTTCTAAAAGCTCATAGCTGCTCAGGTTTTAGCAGCTGAAACAACTTTTTTGGGGGGGATCATTTTACTTTCTCTGTGAAAACTCCCGTTTGGCTGCATGGATTACAGGACTTTATCCTACATTCCTAAAGAACAGCAGCTGGATCAAAGAACAAAGACGCCTGATGGACAGAGAAGTACATGGCTAAATGCTAATGTGTGTTACCCATTTATCAAACTGCTTATTTGATCTTATAACAGTCTTGTGTGGTTAATTAATTGATCTATGGCATCTCAGAATGTTCAGTAAACAGGTGCAAAGAACACCAATGGCTTTTTATATACTGGGCTGGAAAGATTGCTTGCTGGACTTGGCTGTGTTGGTTTGGGCTCTGTCTAAAGCCTGGATTGGCTCTGTCTATAGGCTGATAGATTTATCAGTTGAAATAAGTTTTATTTACTCAGGGTTTTTTTTTTACAAAAAAATAATAAATAAACCAAACTTCCAAGCCCTTGATATAACAGTTTCATTGATGTACTTGGTGTACTGTCAGACTCTTGGTCGAGATAAGGCTCAGCCTGTTTTCCTCAGAGCAGCTGCACGGGAGAGGAGGGAGGGGTGGGGGTGGGGGTAGGAGGCAGGATTATAGAGAAACAGCTACTTTTGAAAAAACTAATAATGCATGTATTAACGAATCAGTACCACTCATCTGATTAAGATGACCATGCTTTAGAAAATATTTTTTTTTTCTGCATCTAGGATATTGTATCTTGTTTAGAAAGACTTTATTTAGCTTTTATTTACATGAACTGCTTTCTACCAACTCAGATTGTATTTGGGTTAAACAATAGATAACATTTTTCTATCGCTTTGATGGGCATCAAATTATATTCTAAAACTGGCGAAACACACCTTAAGCTATTTCCATTCACATTTTCCAGATGTAAATCAAAAGCACAATGAAAACCAGACTACTGATGTAAACCGAAATAAAAGTCCAGGCAATTTGCAGAGAAGGACAACAGAATGGAAGGCGTTCCCAGAGGTGCTCAACATGTCGAGGCTTAGATTAGTGCAAACACACTTACTGAGCTAACAAGTGGAAACCATCTGAGCAGAAAAACTGTGTGGCCTCTTGTGGCAGCTGCAAAAAGCTTTCTCTTTGCTTGTGCCTCATCTTCCCTCTCTGTTCCACAGCTTTCCAAAGTCCTTAAACCCCCTCTCCAATGTGCAACGCCTTCCATGTGCTTTCGATCCCTCCCTCCATTCATCCATCTATTATTATAAGCACGTCCCTCTTTTCCGTTAATCATCTCTTGTATCCAGTTTGCTCTCTTCTATATTTACATCCATGTAATCATTAGTGTTGTCTATATAACTGCGCTGTCAGAGCTACTTTGCTGCTGCTTGCCAAGACTGACCTCCATATTTACTGTAGATGGTATAAGCTGCAACCATGTTCACTAAGGATCTACTGCTGAATGATTCTAATTAATTTACTCTAGGGTGTTTCAATTAAGAATGGTCGTCAAATGGATAAAAAAATGAAATTACTAAATGTACATATATACTATATTTATATTACTATATTATTAAATAATCCTTAAAGGGTCGCAGGGGTCTTGTGCATATCTCCAGCGGTTATTGGGCGAGAGGAGGGTACACCCTGGACAGGTCACCAGTCCATCCTTCCGAGTGCACCGGGTTACATGCGCTCCATAGTGCCTGATCTGCGCCAAAGACAAAACAGCAGCAGGCACTGCACAACACCTAACTACAAGTGTTCCTCCAGTTGTTTACAGGTGAGGAAAAGGCTTGTTCTGAGAGTCTCGACCTCTGCAGGAGAAGACTCTTACTGATTTGGACATCTGAAATGTTTTTAGACAAAAAGTACAGATTGACTACAGCAGCTATGAGGAAATGGATCATGATTCAGGTTTGTGAATCTTATTTTAAAAGTGCTTGCTTGTTAAATGTCAATTTACTGTAAGTTTTGGTAGAGAAAATTAATCGTATGGGAAGAATATAAGAATACTTGGATAATAATCATGAAAAATAAGTAAATATCACTAAGGCAGATGTTCTCTGGATTATTAAGAAACAACTGAAGAAGAGTAAAGTAGTATTACAGTAAGTGAATAAAACTAGTCGAACGTAGAAGATGGGCTATAAAATATAAATATAACTTTTTAATCAGTTTGGCCAATGGGGTCAGAGAATCCAGTCATAAAAAAATGTTTTACTCTTTAGTTTTAAACTATTAAAGAGTATAGTCTATAGCATCTCTTTTTATTTATTTTAATTCTCAATCTGAATGAGTTGAGATCACACATCAACCAGATGAATATGTCACTTTTAGTTTGTGGCCCTACGTATAAACAATGAAATTATATGTTAATTGTTCAGCTTTGTTTGTGTGATCAAATAGTGAGATTGCTGCAGAGGCTGGTATGAAGGTTTAGGACTTTTGCCTGGGGGTTAGGATGATATTCTGCACTCTGCTGCCAATGAAGAAAGGGATTAAAGCCCCACTCAAACCACAGTTTTGAAATCAGGGAACGTTTCTGAAATTAAAGTGATCAGAAGTTGTAAAGATTCTCAGAAGCAGCCATTCCCTGACTCGCAAGCTTCAAGGGAAAACACAATGCAGCATATGAGTCGTTTCTTTAACGGTGGTTGGCACTGCACTTTGAAGTGTGTCTGATTAGCCGCTCTAGCCACAGATGTGCCTGAAGGGCTCAGTAACTCTTTAACAAGCTCACAGAAAGGGATAAATTAAGTACCTCATTCAGGTTGGGTATTATGCTCACATGCTGTCAATGAATCTTTTTTATTTTTTTATTTTTTTAATGTAAGGCAAGGCAATTTTATTTGTATAGCACACTTTCAACACAGGGCAATTGAAGGTGCCTTACATGATTAAGACTGGTTCACAGAAAAAATCAGCTTGATGATTAGAATACAAATGAGCAGTTACAATAAGAAAATAATAAAGGAAATACAACAATGTAGGGACAAGTGACTAAAAAACATAGTTTTGGTTCATTAACTAATCTTGCTGAAGAAAGCTCACATTTTTTAACACAAGAAAGCATTTACAGTAATTAAGACAATAATTCGTGTGACAATTAAAAACACGCAAGTAAAAACAGTTACTCATAAGCCAGTCTAAATACGTACGTTTTAATTTTAGATTTAAGAGTTCAGTGTCTCTGCAGCTTTGCATTCTCCCGGTAGTTTGTTCCAGATAAGAGGAGCATAGAAACTAAAGCTGCTTCCCCATGTTTGCTTCTGGTTCTAGGGACGATCAGTAATCTAGAGCTGGAGGACCTGAGTGATCTGGATGGTTTGTACGATGATAGCAGATCTCTAATGTACTTACTTTGAAGTCTATTCTCTGAGCTACAGGTAGGAAGTGTAAGGACTTTAGAACTGAGGTGATATGTTCTTCTTTCTTGGTTCTAGTGAGAACACCACCAGCATTCTGGATCAGGTGCAGCTGTCTGATTGATTTTTTTAGGTAGACCTGTGAAGATACTGTTACAGTAATCAAGGCGGATAGATATAAATGCATGGATGAGTTTTTCTAGGTCTCCTAGTGTCATCATTCTTTTAATCCTTGAAATGTTCCTCAGGTGATAGAAAGCTGACCTTGTTATTGTCTTTATGTGAACCTGGAGGTTCAGCTCTGAGTCCAGTCCAGATTTCTGGCCTGTTGGTAGTTTCTAGTTGGACCAAGTGAAGCTGTGTACTGATATTTAATCGATCTTTTTTGGGTCCAAAGAGAAGCAATTCAGTTTTGTTTTTGTTCAGTTGGAAGAAATTATGGGACATCCAGCTGTTAATTTACTCAATGCATTTTTTGAGGATTTGGATTATTCACCATCCCTTGGTGACATTGAGATATAAAGCTGAGTGCCATCAGCATAGTTGTGGTAGTTAACATTGTTGGTGGTTACAATCTGTCTTAGTGGGAGCATGTAGGTGCTAAATAGGAGGGGCCCTAGTATGGAACCCTGGGGGACCCCACATGTGATTTCCGTGTTTTGTGATGAGAACAAAAGAAGTTCCTGTTCTTAAGGTAGGATTTTAACCAGTCGAGTACTGTACCAGAGAGTCCGACCCTGCTCTCTAGACGTTCTAGTAATATATCTTGGTCAACGGTGTCAAACGCTAGCCTGTGTGCCAGCTGAACTTAGTCACAATATGGTCTGGAAGTTCGGTCTGGCATTCCTCCATTGACCAGCAATTATGTCCAAACAAGATCCGTTCGGATCAATCAAATCGGGCTTATGATGATTGACAGGTGAACAACCGTAACGTGATCAACTACGTCACCAAAGAGCACCGGGATTGAATTTGTTTACAACAAGGATGGCTGCCGCTGGAGAACGGAGATGTGTAGATTCTGCCATTGAGTCTGTTCTAGAAGACATCGACAGCGCAATAATTTTAAAAGAGGAATTTTAAAAGAGGAACAGATAACATCTGTTGCTTTGAGATGGATGAGAGATGAAACATTTTCAAAACAAGAAGAACAAGTTCAGTTGCCTTCATTTAAACTCAAGACTACCATGTCCTGGATGACTGAGAATCTACATCGATGTAGCCAATTTCCTTAATATTATCTGCTCTTCATGGATGTAAGCAGTATTCCCTGGACCAGTGATCTGAGGTGACTTCAATCAACAGCTGACTATGATGCTGTTAAAATTGCTGATCCAATGATGTTTTGCTTATTTAAAGCATAGGAGTTAATTCTCTTTCATCTGCTGTAAGTGGCTCAGAATTTAAAAAAAAGCAATTTGTTTATGTGTGTGTGTGCGTTGGTGCATATGGTTTGTCTGCACTTTTGACCTGAATATGTACTGACATTACAAGGACCTAGGTGTAATATAAGGACCTTGCCAATGTCCACGTAAATCACAGAGTGTATTTGCAATTTTTTATACAATTATACACATTTTTTATACACTACGCGCGTTTTAGCCAGCCATCATGTGATTGGTTGGATAAAACCTGTGGGAAGGTCTCACTACAAAGGCTTCAGCCCCTCCCTCCAGAGGCCTCGGTTTTAAAAAATTAAATCCCCATTTGAAGCTGCAACAATGAAAATGGATTTTCTGGTGGAATAAAAAAAGCACAGGTAAGCTTTATTGTTAAATAAAATGTATTTTTGCCTAGAGTAAGTTATTTACTACCCAAAGCAGTCTGCAATTAATTATTTTGAGTAAAATAAGAGACATTGTAATTTGTAATTTAGCTAAAGTTAAACATAAGTAAATTATTTTGTATGTTTGTAACACATAGCTTAAATGTGCCTTTAGTGACTAACACAATACGTTTTTAATATGGTATATTTTCCTTCCGGCTGTTGAGAATAAAATAAGAAGCTAGCTTGGATGGGAGAGGCATGCTAACGCAAGTTACGTATGTAACTATGATTCTATGAATCCCGAATGACCGCTTCAAGCACTGAATGATAATTAATAATAATGATAATACTTGAGCATGCCCAGGTCGAGATAATAATAACAACACAGTCACCTGTGACATCCGGTGACCTACGTGAGTCTATAAATTCATGTGACACCGGAAACACAGTCCCACGACGCCCCTGGTGGAATGACACCTCACACGCCCTCACGTACTCGGCCAGCGAGCAGGCAGGGCACAGATGCTCGGAGTCAGAGTCAAAGCAGGTGAGTTGAAAGGGCCCGACAGGACTCGCAGAGGGCACCTTGGGAACAAAAGAAGGATCAGGCCAGAGAGTAACCCCCGAACCATCAGGGTTCCATCGGAAGCAGGAGTCCCTAAGAGAAGGCCTGCAATTCACTCACCCTCTTGGCCCAGACCATCGCCAAGAGGGTCATGGACAACCGCTTTAGGCTCAAATCTGATATCGGTTCAAACGACGCCGACCGCAGGGCCGTAAGCAGCACGTCCAGGTCCCACGAAGGCACTATGTGGTGTCTGGGGGGTTGCAGTCTCCGCGCGCCCCTCAAAAGCAAGGAGACCATTTTATTGCTACCAACAGTAGCGCCGTCCACGTCAACGTGCCAACACGAAATAGCCGCCACATATACCTTCAGGGTAGAAGGAGACCGCCCCTTATCGAGCAGGTCCTGCATGAATAAGAGGACAGCCGGGACAGGACAGCGTATGGGGTCCAGCCCACGGTCACGACACCACTTGTCAAACAGTTTCCACCTGTTCGCACACAACAAGCATGTGGATGGCGCCCGGGCATTGCGAATAGTGTGACAGACACCACCGTCGAAGACTGAAAAATTTATGCCAGGCCTTGCAGCGGCCAGACCCAGAGCTGGAGGCGAGCAGGCTTGGGGTGTACCACCTGGCCCCTCATTTGGGACAACAGGTCCGCCCGGCAAGGGAGACGCATCGGCGAGTTGCAACAAAACCTGCGCAGCAGCGGAAACCAAGTCCTCCCCGGCCAGAATGGAGCCACCAGAAGGAGCCGGTGTCCCTCCTGAAGGACCCGGAGAACACTGGGAAAATGAGAGGCAGCGGTGGGAAGGCGTACAGCAGAACACGTGGCCAGTCGTGTGCCAGGCCCATCGGGCTGGAGGCATCTGCTAGAGAGACCCAGAGTGGGCAATGGGTCGCTTCTCTCGAAGCGAAGAGATCCACCTCCGCCCTGCTGAAGGACCTCCAAATCAGGTCCACTACCTCCGGATGGAGCATCCACTCCCCGGCCGGCACAGAACGACGGGACAGGATATCGGCCACCTGATTTTGCAGTCCCGGTACGTGAGTCACACGTAACCCCACCAATCGAGGCCACGCCCATGTTAGTAGCCACCTGCGTCAACCTGACTGACCCCGTTCCCCCCATGTGATTGATGTGGTAGACCACAGACGTGTTGTCCGACTTATTAACTCATGTCGGCCCTGCAGATGCGGTAGGAAACGGCGAAGCGCGAAATGCACCACAAGAAGCTCCAAGACATTTATGTTTTCCTGCCTCGACTGAGGGGACCATGCACCCTGCGCCACCCGGCCTCTCCATGTCGCACCCCAGCCCGTGGACCACGCATCCGTAGACACAACTTCTCGCCAAGACGGACAAGCTCCCAGTTGGACGCTGTGCTCGAGCCAAAGCCTTTCCCTCCAAGGAGCCAGAGTCGCCAGACACTGACGCGACACTAGCAGCAGCACACGCCGGTGTGACAGTCGAGACGGATCTAGATGCTGACCGTTCAGACATATTTGTAGGGGGCGCAGACGGAGCAGTCCCAAGGGAACCACACTGGAAACAGACACCAGCTTGCCTAGGAGCCGCAGGAATTTGATGAAAGGCAACCTGCTGGCCCCTTGAAATGCAGAGAGGGCCTCCATGATACCCTCGACCCGCCGAGGGGAGGGTTGCGCGGTCATGGAGACAGTGTCGAGAGCAATCCCCAGAAAAACCGTGGCCTGGGTTGGAACCAAGTTGCTCTTGGGGAGATTTACACTGAGCCCCAACTGGCGTACATGCGCAAGGACCGTCTTCGTGTCCAGAATAGCCTGTGCACGGGACAGCGCACAAACCAGCCAATCGTCTATGTAGGGAAGTATCTTCAAACCCTGTGCCTTTAACGGTGCTAATGCCGCCGCTAGAAATCGTGTGAACACACGGGGGGACAGTGAGAGCCCGAACGGAAGTACCCTGAATTGATAATAGCGCCCTCGAAACACGAAGCGCAGAAACCTCCAATGAGTAAAAGCGATCGGGACGTGGAAATACGCATCTTTCAGATCGATGCTGGTGAACCATTCGGCCATCGATATAGCGCGAAGCACTTCTGTGTTGCGCAACATGTGGAATGGCAAGACCTTTAAAAACCGGTTGAGACCCCTCAGGTCTAACACGGGACACAGATCCCTGGTCTTTTTTGGGACCAGAAAATAACGTGAATAAAAAACCCCAGGATCCCGCAGGGGATCCACACGCACAATCGCGCCTTTGTCGTAACGACCGACCATCGGCCTGCGGGTCTTAATTGCGTCCCCCACTCCCCGTAGTGGACCGGGAGTTTTGCCAAAACTGCTGTTCCGTACGGGGTGGACGAGAGGCCTGTGTCTCCGGTTGATCACCGCGAAACCTATCAGATCTTGGGAGCGGTCTCCGAGGAACGGCAAAGGGGTCAGACGAGGGAGGGAAAGCCCTGCGAGATAGAACAGGAGCCACCGCACGCGGAGGAACATGTCGGTGAAGGCCCGCCAACTGCTGACGTGTCTGGGTGGTCTGCGCTGTACGCTGTAGAGCCCCCAGTGCAGCCAAATCAAAGAGTTCCTCCGGGCGGACCGGGAGACCCCGTAGAGTCCTCCGACATGACTCAGTCAGAGGAGACTGAGCCAACCAGACCTCCCTACGAGCCTGCGTGAGAGTGGAGAGCAGGCGACTGAGTTCCCTTGACATGAAGGCAAAAGCCTGCAGAGATGTATCCACAAGGCCTTGTGTTGCATCCTCCAAAGATGAAGCCAGACCCAGCAGCAAAAGGGACTTGGAGTTCCCAATGCGCCCCATATGAGCTCCGGCCTCGTACGCCTTGCACAAGAGCTCATCCGTAGCACGACACTGAGGACGCGGACACCTCGCGTCAGTCCTCAGGGTTTCGTCTGGATACACCATTAGTGAGGCCACCGCAGATTCGACGGACGGCATGCGGTCCAGCCCAAACCCGGATGCCTCCTGCATGGAGGCAAGCGCCCTGCCGTCAGCAGTCGGCTTCGAAAAAGCCTTTGTGTCGGTCCAGCAGGCCTGAAGCTGGTCGATGTATTCAGTGGATGGGGGAACCAAAAAGGCAGTGGACGAAGCCTGCCGTCCAAAAAAAGCATCTGTAGATCCTGTAGCGGAGCGTTTTCGGACAGCGGACGGAGGAGCTTCAGCAGCGGAGCGCCCCCCGTCCAGCGCCTGCTGAGTAAGAAGCAGAGAGGAGACCAGCCCCTGCGTCCACTCCATCGTGCCACCGCATCCAACCAGGCGTGCCTCACGCATGGACAGCGGCATCACACGGCAGTCCATGCCACCGAGGCATGAGGCGCACAGATCGTGCCCGTCGTCCAAGGCCAGCGGAGCTACACAGTCCCTGCAGTAGGGAGAGCCCAGCATGACTTCGGGCCAATTCCGCCGTAAACGGCACTCACAAAAAACAAAGCGAGCAGGGGACACAGAACCACTGCCGAATCACAAAGATAAACACAAACCCAACAGCCGAACACGGCAGCGCCGTTTCAGAAAATAAAACAAGCCACAAAACTGGCCGTGTAGTATGATTAAACGTCTCGCCGAAAACGGCACCAGACACGTAAACACAAAACTCCAAGCCGTAAACGGCAACAGGGATACTCACCGGGACGGTCACCACGCGGCGACGATTGTCCACGCAGCCCAGGAGGGCGAGACACGCTCGCGGCTCCCACCACGGTGAAGGGGCCAAAAACAGCAGTGGAGTCCGTCAAAACACAGCAGTGGAGTCTGTCAAAGTGATAGCACTTGACTCTATTTCCTGTGTCACATGAATTTATAGACTCACGTAGGTATTTTCTTGACCTGGGCATGCTCAAGAATGATCATTCAGTGCTTGAAGCACCGCCTCTGGCGGTCAGAAGGGATGATATAGAACCTCCGGTGCCTGAAGGAGATACAAAAGTTGGATGAGTTGAGAGGAAAGAGATAGAAGATTATGAGTTTTTATGTTTTCATAATTGTATATAAAGCAATGTATTTTCAACATGCCAAGCTGCTTTTTTTGTGTTTGCTAATCACCACATGGAAACAACTCTACATTTCGGAGTTGCGGCGCCCTCCTTGTTAAGGCTCGTTAAGGCTAGTTAAGTCTAATGATTGCCATCAGACGGTGTTGAGGAGCAAGCAGGTGGAGATTAACTTAAAGACAGGTTTGTGTAAAAGTTTTCTTAGTTTTGCGTTTGTAAAAGCTTGTGTAAGAATGTAAGAATGTGTTAATGCAAGTAATTAGCTGCAATAGAGAGCTGATGCACTGACATCTTTTAAAGCTGCTTAATGTGATCATTTGCATGCATCCATCACGACGTTCATGCTGATGGTTTCAGCACACAGCTGCTGACTGTAGGTCTGAGGTTCTGGTTTTTGAAATGAGGTTAGTTTTACTCCAGATGGGACCAGTCCTTCCATAATTCTCCACTTCAGTCCTATCAATCCACAGAAAATTTCCCAAATGTTTTTGGAATCACGAAGATGTTTTGTATGGCAAATGGAAGACAGGTTGTTCTTTATTTGTATTAGCAGTGGTTCTGGCCTTGTAATTCTCCCAGAGACCAGTTTTGACCTGTCTGTCTTTATTGTACAAGGCATGCAGAGCTTTAGATTAGTGTGGTTACTCATTTGATCTTCCTGGATGAGCTTTGGAACTCTGTAGTGATTTTTGTAGGGTGGTCCCTCATGTGAATAATCACTATTGTATCACGTTTTCTTAATTTGTGGATAAGAGTTCTCAATGTGGTTCTCTGGGTTCCATGGGCTCTAAAGATGGCTTTGTAACCCATTCCAGATTTATAGATATCAGTGACTTTGTCATCTGTCCTTGAAGAGAGGAGAGCAATTTTATTTTTCACACAAGATCAAGTTGGTTTAGATAGTTGTTCCCTTGGTAAATGAAATCTTTAAAAATTGTTATGTATTATGTATTAAGTTATCTTAGTCTGATGATTGAAATTGAGGATGACATATTTAACGGCTGAGAAACTTTATAAAGAGCCATTTTAATTTTTCCCCTTGTCTGGACTATAGAATGGATGTAAATTATGGGTCACCAGTGGTTTCGTAAAATATATTGTGCATTTTATTCATAGAGATTAGGCATGTCCGATATTATCAGCCTAAAGTCATTATCGGCCAATATTGGGTCGTCAAGCGGGGCGGGTCAGGAGCACCTACTCTAGGAAGAGACTAAGAGAAAACAGGTTAGAGCTGGAATTGACAGCACATCATGCACTTGGGGAGAAGTAGGAGAGAAAGTAGGAAATTACTCTAATAATGTCCTCCAACAGCCTGGCCTAAAGCAGCATAGCTACTAACATTAACCTGGGAGCTGGTTCCATAGGAGGGGAGCCTGATAACTGAAAGATCTGCCACCCATTCTACTTTTAGAAATCCTAGGAACTACGAGTAAACCTGCAGTCTGAGAGCGAAGGGCTCTGTTAGGAACATATGGAACAATCAGGTCCCCCAATGTATGATGGAGCTTGATTATTAAGAGCTTTATATGTCAGGAGGATCTTGAATTATATTCTAGATTTTACTGGGAGTCAGTGAAGAGAAGCTAAAACAGGGGAAATGTGATCTCTTCTTTTATTCATTAGAACCCTAGCAGCAGCATTTTGGACTAACTGAAGACTTTTAATTGTATTCTGTGGACTAACTGATATTAAAGAGTTACAGTAATCCAGCCTTGAAGTAACAAAGGCATGGACTACTTTTTCAGCATCACTCCTGGACAGGATGGTTCTAATTTTTGCAATATTCCTAAGGTGAAAAAAGGAAATCCAAAGACTTCTTTAATGTGAGATCTAAATGACATATCTTGGTCAAAAATAACACAGAGGTGGTTTGCTTTATTACTGGAGGCTAATTTAATGCCGTCCAGGTGAAGGGGTTAACTAAGTAGTTTCTTTTTCAGAGCTTCTTGTCCAAAGTTGACAACTTCTGGTTTTATCAGAATTCAGAAGCAAGAAGTTTAGAGTCATCCAAGTTTTTATATCTTCCAGACATGCCTATAGTCTACCTAACTGATTGGATTCATCATGATTTATGGATAGATATAGCTGTGTATCATCTGTGTAACTATGGAAATGTATCCCATTCTGCCTAATGATTTTACCAATAGGAAGCATATATATAGTAAAAAGGATCGGCCCAAGGACCGAACCCTGTGGTACTCCGCAAGTAACCATTGAGGCCGAGGAAGATCAATTGTTTACCTGAACAAATTGAAATCTGTTGGACCTATGAGATTTAAACCAGCCTAGTCCTGTTCCTATTGTACCGACATTTTGAAACCTTTCTATGAGAATATTGTGATCGACAGTGTCACAGGCAGCACTGAGATCTAACAGGACCAGTATGGTCACCAGTCCATTGTCTTAGGCTATGAGAGTATCAGTGGTAACCTTCACCAGAGCTGTTTCAGTGCTGTGATGAGCTCTAAAGCCTGACTGAAACTTCTCAAGCAGCTCATTATTGTTTAAATGCTCACACATCTGATGTGCAACTACTTTCTCAAGGACTTCAGATAAGAAGGGAAGATTAGATATCGGCCTATAGTTAATTAAGTCATTTTGATCAAGGGATGGTTTCTTAAGTAGAGGTTTAATTACAGCTATCTTAAACATCTGTGGTACATATCCATTGATTAAGGATATATTAATTATATCTAAAATTGGAGCAGCAATCAAAGGGAAAACTTATTTTAAAAGTTTAGTTGGGACAGGATCTAACATGCAAGTTGAAGGTTTTGGTGAAGCTAATAATTTTAGTAGATCTGAAAGTTCGGCGGCATTAAAGCAATTTAAACATAAATTAGGTTCAACCATTTTTGATGCTGCCTCACTAACTAATTAAGAAGCAAGCATATTGGGAAGGTTCCCATTGATCCTATTTTTTATAGTCTATTTTATTTATAAAAAATTGCATGAAGTGGTCACGACTGAGAGCTGGGGGAATGTTTGGCTCGACAGAGCTATGATCCTGTGTGAGTTTGGCAACTGTATTAAAAAGAAACCCAGGATTATTTTTATTCTCCTCGATTAAAGATGAAAAATATGCTGTTCTAGCTGTTCGAAGGCTCTTTTTATATAGCAATGGACTATTTTCCACACTAAATAAGAATCATATAAATATATGCAGCCCTGTCTATTGCCAGACGCAGGGAGGAATTAACGCTATGAATTAGAACGTAGAGTTGTGAGGGGTCAGGAGTTAAATCACTATTTTCTATTGTACTTTTATGTACTGAGGAAACTAAAGTTGGAAGAGCTTCTTTAAAACTTGCTACAGCATTTTCTGATAACATTCTGGTATTATGAAGTTTTCTTTCTTTCTTTTTTGAAATGGTCAGTTAGAGTGAGTTTAAAAGTTTTGAGTCTAGCCTATTGAGTCTAAGATAATGTTAAAAGCTGTATTTAGACTATCACTTTCACTATCAACATGAATATTGAAGTCTCCAACTATAATAACTTTATCAGTGTTTAAAACTAAGTCAGATAGAAAATCTGAGATCTGATCTAAAAATTGAGAATGGTGGACGATACAAGACCACAAACAAAGGCTTTACTGCTTTGTTATATGTATGAGGAAGGATAAAGATTAAATGCTCAAAGGAACTGTAACTATAATTTTTTTGGGGATTAATTAGTAAATCTGAATGAAAGATGGTGGCTACTTCACCTCCTCAACCAGTACTTCGAGGGACACTAAAGTTTAAGTAGCTAGGGGGAGTTGATTCATTTATTGTGACGTGGTCCTCTTCCTGCAACCTTGTCTCTGCAAGACAAAACAGATCAATATTATTATCACAAATTAAGTCATTTACCAAGAGTGTTTTTGAGGGGAGAGATCTTATGTTTAGTAAACCACATTTAATTGATTTATTTTTCTGTTCAGTTGGAGTTGTATTTATCTTTATGAGATTTTTATACTTTGCTCTAGTAGCATTAACTTTTAATTAATTTGTTTTCGGCAGTGGACAGGAAACTGTCTCTATAGGGTTGTGGGTGGGTGGCAGTCCCTGTTCCCTCACCTGGACTCTGGGTTGTCACGGCATTGGGGAACTAGAGATAACCCTATTAATGTTCCTGGAAAGAAGGTGGGATGGATGCCCTCTCTACGTAACAGTCCAGGTTTTCCCCAGAAGGTCCCCCAGTTATCAATGTAGCCCACATCGTTTTCTGGACACCACCTTGACAACCAAAGGTGAAACGACAGCATACGGCTGTACATGTCATCCCTTGTACGATCAGGCAAGGGACCAGAAAAAATGACAGAGTCAGACATCTTTTTGGCAGCCCTACACACCAAAGCTACGCTAATTTTAGTGAAATCCGATTGCCGTAACCAGGTGTCATTGCCAGCTCTGGCCCCTGGAAGGCATCTGAAAGTGGTCTTTCTTGTCTCTGGAGCCACGTTCCTAACTACGGAGCTGTTAAATACAAGAATCGGCCTCTCGCGCTGAGCGGGGCGAACCTAATTGTTCACAGAAAGGGGCTGGAGGTTGGCCTCGCGCTGGGGTCTGGCGCTAAGCTTCCTACGAACCGTCACCCAGCTCGCCTGAGGTTCCGGCTGCACAGGAGCTGTTGGAGGACGGCTAAGGAGTCCTGTCTTAACTGGCTCCGCACTAGCTACTGCTGGGCCTGATTGTTCTACAGCACGGAGCCGGGCCACAGAGAGCAGTAGAGAGGAGGAGATTCAGAGAGAAACGGAGTGAGAGGAGACAAAGCCATGCTAGCAGTGAACCTAAGCTAACCTAGCGATACCTTACCTAGCCCATAAAACCAGTGTAACACTTAACGAGTTCCCAAAACATAAAGAACACCAACAGAAAATAAGTGTTTTAACTTGTCTGTGTGTTAAAATAAGTCAGAAAACCTTTTGGACGGAGAAAATTAGATCAATTCAAGAGGGCGAGAGCACCGAGTTGCTTCAACCAAGTGAGTCACCAAACAGGAAATGACGCCATACCTTACCAATGCAGTGTAGGAAGTCTGTCACAGTCACATTTCAGATTACTTTATTTACTTTAATGACAAAATAGGATGTCAATTAGATGTTTCCTGATTTAATAGTAATATTTTTATTTTGTAATGTTTGCTGTCAAATCGTTAATCTTTCTGCAGGTTTTGAATGGGGAAGCAAGTCACAAACAGCCTGAGGTTTTCCAGTCTCTATCCATTGCTGATGACACTGAAAAGGTACAGAAGATGGATTTTTATTTAGATTTTTACAAAACTTCCATTTAGATTAGCTGGTTTCCTTACATTGCTATGTGCTGCAATAGAACACTATCTCTTGAGTGAATCTATAAAATATCTATGAATAATCCAAGTTTAGAATGGTTCTGATGCATTTCCCTTTTGTGTTTCAGATGAAAGCCGAAAATGACCAGAATCAGATGGCAACAAACAGCCCAACTGAGATGGATTCATTCCTTGATTCACCCCCCACCAATACAGAGGTATTTTATATTTCAGGTGTTGCTAAATGATGTCAGTCAGTCGACCCGTTTAACTTCAGTGCGTCTGTGTGTGTTTGTGTGTGTATATACCTGATTGTCATTTGGTTCATATGGACATTGGTTTGTAAGGACATTCCCTTGTAATGTTTTTTATTTGGTAAATGGAGTGTGTGTATGTGTGTTTCATTATCTGCCTCGATATGATTCTGGAGGACCATGTTGTACCATATTGACGTTATGAAAAAAAATCTTTGTTCTGGTTATGTAAAAATTGGTTTGACCTCTAATACATGTGGACTCAAAAATCAGGAACAAATTTGTAAATTTAAGAAATGTTATTTCTTTACAGCATTTTCGATAATCTGATTTGGAACAATGGATTATATATTATATACCTTTTTGAATCTTTTTTTAGGGCAAACAAGTGGGTTTGATTTATTAAGTTACTAATCAATTTCTTATAGTGTCAAAAACATCACCTAGTTTGCACAACTGTGTCATCTTTTGAGAAGTGTGTCAGTGCTTTGGACCTTGTTTATTCAATCAAGTGGCTTGGCTACCAATACAAAGGTCAGATATTTAATTAGTACCATGAGTGAAAATCTTAATTAGATGTGTGGGTTAAATGTTGACTAAACACAATGTATATAGTTCTGAGTATATAGATTACAATAACATACTATTTGTCATAATGGTCCATTTAAAAGTCAGAGAATATTTCAGAATACCATAAATCCTTATTTTAAAGCAAAGTTTGTTACCATTTCTTTTTAGAAATTCCAACATTGCACTTAAAAAAAAAATCATTATTGTTAATTAATTTCTCAGTTTTCTTAGGGATCTTTAAATAAGGATGTCAACATCTTTTTGATGTTAACTTTGCCTGTCATAACATTTATAAACATAAAAAAATGTATTTACAGGTTGTTCAAAAGTATGGCATTCATACTGCCTTAAACGAGTTACAAATGACCACCCATCCCGGGTGAATATACACAAAAGGTTTTTTTTTATTAATTCATGCTTTTTTTCCAAGTGTCCAATTCAATAAAATGGAGTTAACATGTTGACTTAGGTTCAGGAGCGGGGACCACGTTTCAGATCCACTTCATACACCCGAATTAGTCCTAATCCAACTCTTCCGGTACCCCGCACCTGTTCTACATCTCTAATCACTTCACGATACACTTATAAGCTCTGCCTGCTCTTCATCCCTCGTTTGGCTCGATCGTTCGCTTACCTCGCTTATTCCGGCTTTGACGTTCCCAGGATGGACGTCTTATCGCTCAGCATCGATCCATCCGATTCGGACAACGAGCTCCTCGGCGGCCATACTTCTCTCAAAACATCCCCACAGCGGGTGGTTCGACAAGTCTCACTCCGCGTTCGATTGTCTTCGAGCCAGCCGGCATCCAGTCGGTCTTCCCCGGTTCCAGTTCCGTCACCCCAGATCTCACAACTCGATCTGTTTTCTACGCCGATCCCTCCGGGCGCTCGCGGTCGCTCGGGCCGGCCTTCCTCCTCCCCCGTCTCGCCTCAGAGCCTCTGTCTCCGGCTCGAGCCGTCGACCACGAGCCTTCGCGCCACTGCATCGGCTCACCCAAGCAGGGCTCCCCCTCCTTCATCCTCTCGTCGCCGTCGCCATGCTGCTGCGCCTCGAGATGAAGCCTCTCCTCCCGCCCAGCGTTCCCTGGCCGCAGCTCAGAGCCGCCCCGACATGTCCGGCTGGACAGTCGCACGGCTCCAGTGTTCGCTTCGGGACAAGGGCATCCCTTTTAGTAGCTCCACCAACAAGGCCCATCTCTTTAGGCTCCTTTTTCCGTCCCCTCCTCCCCGTTCATCCCCATGCTGCTCCGGGCTTCCCGCTTCCTCATCGGGCGGGACTTCCGGTGATGTCATTCCTCTCCCAGTTGTCTCGGGCCCTACACCCACGGCACCCCCTGCTGGGTGTGCCGCCACCACGACCAGTTTCCGCTCCCTCCTTTCAGGCCTTTGCTTCCTATTTAGCTAGTTATTTTTCATCCCTGTCTTCTCAGGCTGCACCTCCTGCATTCATCTTCTTTTTTTTTCTGTCCCTCCCTCTAGCTCCATTTCACCCCCCCCTTCCCCCTCCTTCAGTGACCCCCTTCCTTTCTTTTTTATGCCCGCCGCTCCACCGGCTCCTCAGTTCCCCCCGTCGTCCTATTCTCAGCCCCCTGCTGAGTTGCCCCCCCCATCCCCTCCGCTCTCAACATCCCTCTGGCTGGACCCTAGAGGTCCTTCCCCCTCTAGGGTCAAACCTTTATTCTCTCTCCACAGCCATTCCCCCACTTCGGCCTGCTTCCTCCATTCGACCCGGAGCTCTACTACCGCACCTTCGCAGCACTGGCTTCTCTGTCCTGCAGCCTTTGCGGCGCCCCCTCCCACCCTGCCACTGCTTGCACCCTAATCAACCCCCTCCGGCCCAAGGCCCCAGTGGCCCGTAGCTCGGCGGCTCCCGATCGCTTGTCGGCTGCCGCTCCTCCCCCCCGCTCATTCCCAAACCCCTCCCTAAGCTCAAGGCCAGCTCCCCAGCCCTCGGGGGCGTCGACAAACATGGCCGTCCTCTGCTCTACCAAGGGGGCCGGCTGGTCTGCAACAATTTTAATGCGCAGGGCTGCTCTTCCTCGAGCTGCAGGTTCCTGCAATGCTGCTCCTTTTGCGGCGGGGCTCATTCCAGGAGCTCCTGCCCCCACAACCCGACCCCGATGCCCGATTGACTAGTCCGCCACCTCGCCACACCCATTAAGGTGAGGGCCCTAGTTTCTGCCCTGGCCAGCCACCCCGACAGGGAGTTCGTCGATTTTCTGGTCCAGGGGTTTACCCACGGGTTCCATCCCGGTATAGAGATTCTCGCTGATAGTTCAGCCTGTTGTCCCAACCTGCGGTCTGCCCTCTCTGAACCGTACGTGGTTGACTCTCTCCTCTGTAAGGAGGTAAAGGAGGGGTTCATGATCGGCCCTTTCAGTCACCCACCTTTCTCGACTTTCGGGGTTAGCTCCTTGGGCTTCGCCACCCAAACAACAATTGCTTTCACTCTTGGGTCATCTTAACTACGCCGTCCGCATCATTCCCCAGGGTAGGTCCTTCGTGTCTCACCTCCTGTCCACTGCCGCTAGCGTGCCATGTCTTCACGATCGGCTCGCCATTACTGGGCCCTGTCGCACAGAGATGCGGCTCTGGCGTGATTTCCTCTCCACCTGGAACGGTATCTCCTTCTTCTATAATGATTTCGTTTCCCTCCCTGAGGATATTCAGCTTTATACAGACGCCGCACCATCCATCGGTATCGGAGGCTACTACCAAGGGAGGTGGTTTGCTTCAGTTTGGCCCCCGGAGTTTGATTCCATTCAGCCCCAGGCCACCCTTCCTTCCTCTGCTCTTCACGAGCTTTATCCAGTCATAATAGCAGCCCTTCTTTGGGGACACGAGTGATTGCAGAAATCTATTCTCATCCACTCCGATGACGAAGCAGTAGTAGAAATCATTAATAAAAGTCGCTCTCGTTCCCTAGCTATCATGCAATTCGTCCGCAGACTCACTCTCACATCAGCCCAAAACCAGTTCATTCGTCGCGCTGCTCACATCCCTGGTCACTTAAACTCTATAGCTGATTCCCGTTTCTCTTTTCAGAAGTTTAGATCCTTGGCTCCCGCTGCGGACATCAGTCCAACTCCGATCCCACCATTTTCAGCCACCATCTTCAACTGACATCACAACTCCGCAACCTCACCACAATCTCCCAGACCTCCATCATCGACAGCCTCTCACCCGGTTCCCTCTCCGTTTACCTGTCCGGCTGGACTGCTTTCAAAGCTTTTCACGTAATGTACGGTCTCCCTTTTCCCTCTCTTATTCCTCTGACTATCTGCCAATTCATCTCTCACTCCCATTCGATCCTCCAAATCTGTGTATCCACCATTAAATCATATCTGTCAGGGATCAGCTTCTTCATCAAATTGGCAACAGGTAACCCCTGTCCAGCCCTCGACCACAGTCATATTCCGATGTTACTAAAAGGTCTTAAAAAGCTAGAACAACCCACCACCGCTCATCGCTTACCGCTCACCTCTGACCTCCTTACCCGCTGCATTCTCACGCTTCATTCAGGTTACCTATCTCCCTTTGTCGACTTAACTCTTCGGTCCATGCTCTTACTTGGTTATTTCGGTTTCCTGGGTGGTTCTGTGTTCACCCCCACTTCTTCCAAACACGACCCTTCCATTTATCCATGTCTCTCGGACATCTCCATTCTCAATCAGGACACACTCATTTACACCCTTCGCAGAAGTAAAACCGACCAGCTCAGTACATCCGTCCAAATACACCTTTTGCGTCTCACTTCCATCCTCAGTCCATACGAACCTACATTACCCACTATATTCAGTCTCGACTATCCGCCAACACTTCTCCATTCGACCCGCTCTTCATTACCGAGTCTGGTAGCCCCGCTACCAGGTTCTGGTTTGCCAGTCACTTTCGCCAGATTCTCCACCGGTCCGGTGCAGCTACCTCAGACGCTAGGTCTGGGATATCGGACAACGTGATCCAAATTTTAGGCTGCTGGACCTCTTCAGCCTACCGATTCTACATCCGAAAAAATCTAAACCATCCACGTCATGCCCATTCACTACCGGGCTAATCTCTCCAGACTGACCTAAACTCCTATAAGGGATCAGGGATTTGAGAACATTAATCCAGATTCTAGCCTGCTGGCAGTCTACAGCATATTAATCCGCAATAATCTGATCTACACCACGTGCATTCGCTTCTCAGTTAATCACTTTATCAAGACTTTTGGGGGGTTCTGAGCAGGTTCGGAAAGACTATTTCTCGAAGACTGCACCCCCACACTGAGTCTTCCCCTGGGTCTCCGACGATGTCCCTCCTCAGACCATTAAATTATCCACGCCTTCAATAAACTGTTAAAATTCTCAGAGATAATCTGATCTACGCCACGTGCATTCACGTCTCTGTTAATCACTTATATCAAGACCTTTTTGGGGGTTCTGAGCAGGTTCGGAAAGACGATTCCTCAAAGACTGCACCCCCACACTGAGTCTTCCCTGGGTCTCCGACGATGTCCCTCCTCAGACCATTCAATTCTGCACTCCTTCAATAAACAGTTAAAATTCTCAATCTGTGGCGTGGTCCTTGCTAGTGAAATGGAGTTAACATGTTGACTTAGGTTCAGGAGCGGGGACCACGTTTCAGATCCACTTCGTACACCCTAATTAGTCCTAATCCAACTCTTCCGGTACCCCGCACCTGTTCTACATCTCTAATCACTTCACGATACACATGCCTGCTCTTCATCCCTCGTTTGGCTCGATCGTTTCGCCCCTCCCTTCCCCTCCCTCTAGGTTCCGGGTACCTGCTGCCCCATCGCCGCTTTTCGCAGGGTTTTGCCGACCCGCTTCTTCTCTTCCGGGTAACTGCCGACCGCTTCCCCTCTTTTGGGTACCTGCCGACCCGTCACCGCTCTTCGCAGGGTCTTGCCGACCCGCTTCCTCTCTTCCGGGTACCTGCCGACCCGCTTCGTCCGTTCCAGGTACCTGCCGACCTGCTTCGTCCGTTCCGGGTACCTGCCGATCCGCTTTTTCTCCTCCGGGTACCTGCCGACCCGTTTCTTCTCTTCAGGTTACCTGCCGACCTGCTTCTTCTCTTCCGGGTACCTGCTGACCCGCCTCTTCGGCCCTTCCCCCTTTTTCTTAGCAGCGTCAATCGGACACAGCCCCCACGTTCCGTTCCCCTGTTCACTCCTGTACTACCTCTTCCAATCTCTTTTAGGTTCCGTTCCCGCAGAAGTTCCGTCGTGGACTCGGAGTGTTGGAGAACGAAGCTCCATCTGGTCCGATGTCCTGCTTAACTACGATGCCCCCTGCCGTGTGTGTGTGTGGGGGGGGGGATTGGCCATGCTCCGGGTGACCAAGCATCCTCCATGCTCTCTTCTGTCTCCTTAGACCCCCAGACGGTCGCGGCCGACGACCGCTCGTTCTGAGCCAGGTTCTGCCAGAGGTTTCTTCCCGTTAAAGGGGAGCTTTTCCTCTCCACAGTCGCTACATGCTTGCTCAGTACGAGGGATTGCTGAGGAACCGCTCAACCCCATGTTGACGACTCAGCAATCTGCTGGAATTCCTTACTTAGACAAACTTTTATCTGATTGGATTGCAACGACTTGTAAAGGTCCTCGATATGATTTTTTTGGTGCCTTGTACATTGTATAGGCTTTTGTCTGAGGGGTCTCCGACGATTTCCCTCCGCAAACCATTCAATTCTCCACTCCTTCAATAAACTGTTAAAATTCTCAATCTGTGGCGTGGTCCTTGCTAGTGAATCATTTTTGATTATTATTCCAGGCAAAAGAGATTTTTGAATATCGTGAACCCTCATCAGATTTGGACAGCACAGCTTCCTCAGAACCACCTGAAATATCAGATGACCATGCATCTGACAAGGACTACATACCAGATTCAGAATCTGATGTCAGCATTCCTCTTCAGTCTATCAAGTCTAAAGTTGGACAAATTCAAGAAAACTCAACAATACCCATCTCACTACATTCTTGTCAGACTTAAGCCCTGCTGTTGTTCCAAGCACTTCACAATGCTTGCCTCCTCTTCCTGTAGATAACATAGGTTAAGCACAGTTCAAGCATTAAGCCAAGTGCATTCAGTTCAAGACCCAAATGATAAAATAAATGGTCAAGAAGAGCTTCATAAACGAGAAACCTCACAGCAGATTGTCAGTGTTAAAAACTACTGCTTTGTATGTGGTGAACCACAGAGCAAAATTTCACGGCATTTAAAAACACAGAACACGCATGCTGAAATTACGTATGCCTTTTCCCTTCCGTAAGACTCTAAAGAGCGCAAAGTTCTTTTGGAAAAAATTAGGAACAAGGGAAATTTCCGACACAACTCTGAGGTTTTACAAGGTGGGAAAGGACAACTGAAAGTTAAGAAAAAGTCTAAAGTAAAACCAATGACTGGAATGTTTATTCACTATAATTACTGTCAAGGTATGTACATTCGGAAGGAACTATGGAGACTGTCCGCAGATGCCCCTGTATGCCACAAAATGAAGATTTCAACCAAGGACCTGGAAGAACGAAAGTACTGGGTTTTGCTATGGACCAAGAATCTGCATTCTGTCAGCAGATTTCAAGTGGAGTTTGGAAACTTCTCTGTCTCATGAAACAGGATGATGTGGCCACAGCTATGAGAAATGACCTATCCATCATTCAGTTTGCCCAGTCTCTCTACAACAAACATGAACAAGACCCTACCAAGTACGAGTACACACGAAAGAAGCTTTGTGAAGTCGGCCGTCTGTTAATATGCCGGCGCACCGAGTTCTCTCTCTGTGCACAACCTGGAGGAAGTTGTGAAGCCTGCAAACTTCCAAAGAGTTGTGCAAGCAGTGAAGATTGTCTCAGGTTTTGATGATGAAAAAGTTCATATCAAACACCCAGTCTTGCTATAAAGCTGGGACATACACTACACAAAATCTGTGACATTATCCACTGTAGAGCACTAATGGCAGAAGACGAAGAACTGATCAAGTCTACTGACAACTTCAAAAAACTGTACTCATCCAAGTGGTCTGAGTTGGTATCCCATACTGCCTTGAACACTCTGAGTCATGCCAAATATAACAAGCCATTGACATTGCCATTCACAGAGGATGTTCAAAGTCTTCATCAGTACCTTAAGAAATCTGGAGAAACTGCATTTTGTAACTTAAAAGAAAAGGCGAGCCCCCAGAATTATGCAGAACTGCCAAAGTTACTCTTGTAAGGGTAATTGCATTCAATCGAAGACGAGCTGGAGAAGTTTCTAAAATGCCCCTCAAAGGTTTCGAGCAGAGAGATGATACCAAGCTCCATGAAGATGTTGCCATCGGGTTGTCCAAGGTTGAACAGAAGCTCTGCAGCCATTTCAGTCGTGTTGAAATCATCGGGAAAAGAGGCCGAAAGGTTGCAGTTTTACTCTTCCCAGATGTTGTGGATGCCCTGTCACTGTCGGTCAGTAAAAGAGATGAATGTGGAGTTATTTCAGCAAACATCTTCCTGTTTGCAAGACCAAAATCCCTGAGCCACTATAGAGGCCAAGACTGTCTGCATATTTATGCAAGCCAGCGTGGAGCACAGCACCCAGAGTTTCTCAGGTCAACACAACTCCGGAAACATGTCGCCACGCTCTCACATGTCCTCAATTTAAAAGACAATGAACTCGACCAGGTGGCTGATTTCTTGGGTCATGATATACGTGTTCACAGGGAATTTTACAGATTGCCAGTTCCCACCACACAACTGGCGAAGATATCAAAGCTGCTCTTGTCAAAGGAAAAAGGAAATCTTTCCAATCTACGAGGGAAATCCTTGAATGAGATTGAAATTGAAGGTTATTATTGATATTGTTTTTTTTTTTATTATTTCAATCATGGGCACTTGTCAGGGTGCTTTTAGCGCAGCTCACCTCTCAGCTAGAAGGTTCTGGGTTCAATTCCCGCTGGGGACGCTGAGGGTGCGTTTGTTTCTCCACATCATCACCCTGGGTGGGGTGGGCGAAAGGGCATTTCTGTATGAGGTTTGCATGTTCTCCCTATGTTTCCTTGAGCCGCTAATGTGAACTACTCTCACAAAAATATGCATCAGTTCTGGGCTATATACTGCCTCCTCCTGGGTGACTGGGGCCCCTGAGGGGTTGGGCAGGATCTGGCTGGAATTACATGATCCTTCCACGCGCTATGTCCAGCTGGGAAATCCCCACCACTTAAGGTGAAAAGAAGGGTCCATCGCTCTCAAAGCATGAAGGAGGCTTGAACTCAGTGAAGGGCCCTCTGGGGTTGGCAGAGGGAGAGCAATGCCCAGGACTGGACTTAGGAACACTGGGTGATAAATAATGTGGGGGGAAACTGTGGGATAAAAATAAAAATGAAGACTTGTCTTACATCACCAGCATTTTTCAAATTGATGACTGGTTTCTGAATGTAAATTACTATTAAAAATAGTAAAAGATTTTCAGGATTAGAAAGTTAATCAGTGTTTTTGTACAGGAATGTTTATCAATTTGTGGTAACTTTGTGATAACTTTGATTTGATTCAGCATAACTGTTTTAATAAATGGAAATAAAGCGTAAAAAAACATTGTCTTGGTAGTGCTTAAAATGTATACATAATACATTTTGAGTATTCATTTGTTTATTAATGCCTTTCAGATGAATTGGCTTTAAGCGATGCTGAAACCAAGGAAGATGGGTGTGAGTCAGATGAGAGTGAGACCAGAAGAATTAGTAAAAGAATGTGGAAACATTATGCCTGTGGAAACTGTAGAACCAGACCCTGGAAGAACTGAGCAGATCATTGACACAGATGACTTGCGTAAGTTTACTCAATCCAAAGATGCCATAACTTTTTGTCAGTTTTTAATTAAAGCCTTTCTCATGTGTTAGTGGGAGTAGTTTCGTCAACTACAGCAGAGGAAACTGTCCCTCCATTAGAAGGTAAGTCAAGTGTCTTTTTTATGACGCTGTCTTCTGATCTAAATGTTTTACTATATTCGGGCTAAATGGTGGTTTTCCCTGATCGTTTGCCATCTGAACCACATTTGATCAGGTCTTATGGTGCGTTGACACCACATGTGTTTTCTGCGTCTAGCAATGCTCCCAACACATCTAGTTAGACATATATACATTTTTAAGCTGACACTTGCAAAACACGTGGGTGGGGCTTTTTCTGTCGGATTGTGATCGGCGAGACATCGACATCGGACACTACAGTGAGACACTCTAATTTGTTGCCTCACTAGGATTTTTTTGTGTCTCTGAAATCACTTCAGACCAGGTCTAGTTAAAAGACTACAACATGTGAAGCTTAAATCTAGACTAGATTATTCTTACAATTGACAATATTTAAATCTATCTAATGATTTGTAAAACCTTAAAAGGATTGGTTGAACAGCCTGGT